>CM062296.1:342175328-343375328 GCA_031216915.1 Pictodentalium vernedei | reverse complement strand
TGCCCTCTTCTTTTTAGACTTCTCCCAAGTCTCCACTGAGCTGCAATCGACATGTGTTGGTTCCATTTTTGCTGAAGTAGATTCTTGGAAATATATGTGTATTTATACAGATCAAAAAAGCGCAAAAACATAGAAGGAGCGCGGTATTAAAGCATCTACCCAGATGCTTTAATACCGCGTTCCTTCTATGTTTTGCACCTTTGTGCGGAAAAAATCAGGCATAAGAGGAAAAAAAAATTCGCGCAAAATTTTCTCATCTTTGTGTATTTAAACATCATGTATTTCACCCCCTATTGACATGGCGGTTTTTGAGTCTCTATCAGTTATGTTAAAAGGAAATAACAAAAATCATAAAAATAGGGTTCTGTGTACATATTTTTCGTTTTTTTTTTCGTTTTTTTGGTCTTGGAAAAAGTAGGAGAAACCTGTGAAATCATTTGTTCTTACTTGCAGGGGTGGGGGGTACCACGAGCGAAAATTACATGTGGTTGAATGAACATATGATGACAAAGCATATTCATTTGACTTTTTTGAAGTCGATGGGGTGTGTTCAAGTGAAAACTAGTCTTCAAAATTAACATGGAAAAATGAAGAAAAAAAATGATGGGGCAAAATAAAGTGGGTATGAATTTATTGGGTTGTCCAGCTTATAACATTTTTTTGAAAGAAGTATTCCTCAGCCTTTTTCCCCGTACAAAATGTTTTTTTATCTATACCTGCACATCCAGCTTTTTAGAACACAGAAGGCTGTTTGTACAGACGCAGATAAAAATCAATTCAAAATTGCATTTTCCATGAAAGCTGATCCAGCTAACATTCACACATGTCAAGTGTTTTTTCACAGTGGCGGTATTTACCCATTACAAATTAAATACCAGATGTTATTTAATTTGCGGAGGGAAAATATCGCCAGTGTGAAAAAACACTTGACATGAATAATAGTGTGACTCTCTCTTAAATTGCATTATTATCGCTTCAGGCAGAACAGTGGAGATGTTTTTTCTCCACTGTTCAGCGACAAAGCGATATAATGCAATTTAAATATACACACTGACTAGCGAAAATTTCACACTTTACTATCAGTGGAATATTAATTTACATGTGTGCTGGAAAAAAACAGATGTACTTGATCTAAAGAGAAAAATCGATTTTTTTTAAAAATCTGACTTGCTGCTGAATAAGATAGAGTTCTTCCCCTTTCACCGAAAAATGTTTGATTCACTGCCATTTTACAAGTAAAACAGAATTTATTTACCACAGTAAAACAAATACTGCCTTACTTCCTGCCTCCCCACAGAGGCTTACTCTGAGAGTGTAAAAAGGGGGTTTATGTTATTTGCAGTAGTAGGGGGGGGGGGGGAATATTTCGGCCACAACACTCAATGATTGGTTCTCCAATCATTGAGTGTTGTGGTCGAAATATTTCTATTCACCAGCTAAAAAGGTTGTTTTATTTCAACTCTTATGCTTACACTGGGTAATATTTTGAAAAAACATGGTAGGGTGCTGTTTTTTTTGGGGGGGTTGATTTGTGCATAAAGTTACTCTTTTTAAGATGTTGTTGGCCCTTAAAAGGGCCGTTTTTTTTCTCTGATCCACTGACAGGGTGGTGAATTACTCAGGCAGTATTTTACCGTATCGTCCCTGACCACTTGCTATTTTCCCTAGTCTCATCTGTATAGGATGAGGGGTTTGCACAATCTCATCTTCCACATCTTCTAATTTCTTCACTTTTATCCTCTGCTGTGTGGTGGCAGCTTTTCGTTTTCGTCCTCCCCGTTTCTTATTTTCTTCTTTGGGTTCCAGCATCTGAAACCCCACAGGGATGGTTATTTTCTCGGGCATGAAATGAAGTGTTGAAAGTGGTGGCTGTTTCTGGCTCTTCAATTCATCTAATCTGGCCATAATCTTGTCTAAAAGGGAAAGAAATTTCTCCCGCTCCAGCTCATCTGTTTGCATGCCTACTTCTTTCGTCGGTGGATCGGTAGGAAGGAAATCAAAATATTTCCAATGGCCTGCATCCATTGCCCGCAGATCTTCAAAATTGATGGTGGCAAGTTCAGACATCTTTTTCAGTGAAATGATAAAGTCAAGAGAATTTGCCACTAATTTATACTATTAGGACTTGTTTTCCCTCCTTTTCATTTGGGGAAAACTTTGGCTTCAAAAATAATCAATGGTAAAAAACCCGCCTAAAATCAACCAATCTCAAGAGAAGGCGGCAGAATTGCTCATTTTTTCACAATAAACATTTCTGGCGGATTTTTTCATTCAGGAAGTTTTAGCGCCAAAAATATCCAATGGTAAAAAAAAAACACCTAAAGTCGACCAATCTCAAGAGATGGCTGTAGAATTGCTCATTTTTCACAATGAACATTTCTGGCGCATTTTCCTTCTGTTGAATTACTATAAATACACCTGGGAAGCTCATAAAGCCACATTTGTGTTATTGTCAGCCATGAAAATCGAATTAAGCATTGAAGTAGAGACAGCAGCACAGGAGAGTGACTGTAGGGAACAGATCATCGATCACACAGTCATTCCAAGGAAAATTCTACAAGAATTGGTGAAGAAAGGTGGTGCAGAGTCGATTTCAAGCCATGGGGTGGATGAACTCGGAAAGCACTCAAACTATTTCTTAGAAGGTTGATGACGAAAGTTTCTGCTATGCCACAGACAGAGTCGGACATCCAAACCACAATATTACAAGAGCCGATGTTCTACGAGCTGCTAGGAAGAGACATGGGATAATCTTGCCAAAATAAACATATATTGTTTATTTTAAAAACATAAAAACGGCCTTTTTAAAGGCCAACAACATCTTAAAAAGAGAAACTTTATGCACACTCAACCAATATAATAGAATACAATTGAATTATTTTTTTTTTTAAATATTTTTTTACTTTTTATTTTTTATTTTTCTTTTTTCTTTTTTATTTTTCTTTTTATTTTTTATTTTTTATTTTTTATTTTTCCAAAAATATAAAATAAAAAATAAAAATAAAAATAAAATAATTTTTTTTATTTTTTATTTTTATTTTTTTACTTTTCTGAATTTTTTTTAAAAAGCAGTCTATATTCTCAATGCTAAAATTCCTCTCTATTATTCTCCCCTTACCTGCACCATTCATGTAATGGTTGGTACAGATAGGGGGTTAATTAATACTGATTGCAAACCCATTCCAATCAAGAGTTTTTTCACCCCTGAGTGTACCATCCATGCAATGGTTGGTACAGCCAGGGGGTATTACAAAAAAAACCATTCAAATCATGCAGTGGCGACCCTCTATAGCATGGGTGAGTAGTGGGTGGTTCACTTGTGAATTTGTAAACAGAGTTTTTTCATCCTTGGCTGTACCAAGGGTGATTAAAAAACTCTGTCTACAAACCCACTCTAGTCATGCACTACTGGCCTTCTGTGGATTGGGTTATTGGTGAATGGTTGACTTGTGAAAATTGTAATCAGTGGTATTTTCCCTTGCCTACACCATCCATTCAATGGTTGGTGGAAGGCAGAGGAAAATAACTCTGAAAAGAAAAAAATATGTAAAACACAATTTTCACATTTTAGAATTTTTATTCCATGAAATTTTACATAAGTGTAGTGTCACTTTGAAAATGTTTACATCTTCTTGGCAAATTTTGCCATTTTAGGTTGAATGTCCTTTTTGGCTTTTCGTTTTCTCGACACTTTCATCGGGGGTGGTTCTGTCTCCGGGAATAAATTTTCTTCATCAACTTCCATCTTTGATTCAGTAGGTATGTCCACATTGTACAATAAAGTATCATCATCATCGTTGAATTCCTGTAACACCATCTGCTCAGCTTTTGAATGTAAGGCAAATCCCACAGTTGGTAAAACAGGTATATTATTTAGAGGATGCATGGAATTAAACCCGTACCCTCTAGTTGTTGAAGGAGGTGGACACTCTATCTGTTGTGGAGTCATGTGATTTGCTGTTGATAAATACATTTTCTGCTTCTTACATTCATGTAATGTCCTCGCTCATTGCAAAAAAACACTCTCCTTTATTGGGGCAAGCCCAACTCCAATGATCTTTTTCTTGACAAATCGAACAACTATCTTTTGGTTGTGTCAACTTATATAACTCATTGACAAGTCTTTTCACTTCACCCCATCTGGATGGCTTGTAGTATATGCTTTTAACATCATTTGTCTTGTCCATTCTTGGATCTCTATTCATTTTTTAAAAAAAGTTAGGAGGAGACTAAAAGCACGTCTTTCAGCCTGGTCAACTCAATCACAAGTGCGATCCACCCCACTGCCTCCCCTCACTTTTCATACTTTTTTCAACGACCAGAATTTTGTGGTTTTTTTCACTGAAACACAAATTTCTGGTCGTTGAAAAAAGTATAAAAAGTGAGGGGAGGCAGTGGGGTGAAACACACTTGTGATTGAGTTGACCAGGCTGAAAGACGTGCTTTTCAAAGATGAAGAGGGCATTAGTAGACTACAGCGAATCAGAGGATAGTGATGACACAGAACCTGTAATGCCCGATGCCAAAAAGTCGAGATTGACTGAGGATGAATAGAATACAAATTCTGTACAGAATTTGTATTCCATTCATCCACAGTTATTGCACACATCCAGAAAATTTCACTCAAAATCATATGTATGCAAAGTGACATTGAATCAATTCGATGTCAACAATCCACTCGAGTTTCTAACTGAAATATTTGATTCGCTAGTGAGAGATGTGAAGCGAGAGTGTGGTATACAAGACAGAGATCCTGTGAGAATATCCATCAATCATCCAGGATTAGATATAGGTATATTTATTCCTTTTACCAAGGCTTTGGATGTCACTGGGAAAACAGTGTTTGACGAAATAGAAAAAGTTATTCAATCAAATGATAAGTTTACTATACACGATGGTCAGTTATCTTTGGAAGTGACACAAACTTCCCTACCACAAGGGTCTGGGCGAAATACACCTATCCCATTTGCATCTGTTGGTAAAATGGTTGGAAATAAGAAAAGTGTTGTTGAAATTAAAAACTCCTGTGATTCCATGTGTCTCACATGCGCTGTTGTAAAAGGGAAATGCTATGTTGATAAAGATGAATCAGTCCTTTGGCGTAAGAAATGGAAAAACATAAAATATTCTGATAGACCGACACAGGAATGGGAAGCTAAAATATTGATGGATAAAGCAGGCCTCGAATATAATAAAACTTGTGGGTATGAGGAATATCATAAAATTCAAGAGTTACTCTCACCAGACTATGTGATCAAAATTCATCCACAATTTGTCAAAGAAAAGTTTTTATACGAACCACCCCAAACTACAAAAGATAGTAAACTTATTCACATTTACCACCACGAGAAGCATTTTGACACCATCACTAAAATTACAGGGTTTTTAGGATGTGCTTACTATTGTGAATATTGCAATATAGGGTATAATAACAGAGAACGTCACAGATGTTCGAAAGGCTGTGTACGTTATTCTCCACTATCATGTACACCTGAACATCCTGTTCACTGTTACACATGTAATAGAGACTTTGTAAGTTCATCTTGTTACAGAAATCACACAACTCTATTACAGAACCAAGAAAAGCCAATCTGTCAATTAGTGAAGAAATGTCTATCATGTAAAATGCACATATATCCAGGGAGCGGAGAACACATCTGCACTGGCTTCAAGAAATGCAAATATTGCCATCAATTAGTCAAAAGCGAACATTATTGTTTCATTCCAAAATACAAACCACCCAAGAAAGACAAAATGTCGAAAGTACCCTTTGTGTTTTATGATTTTGAAACAACTCAAGACTCAGGTCTCCACACCCCAAATTACTGTGTTGCACACCGTGCATGTGGGGAGTGTATTTGCAAGCCTATAGATCGAGAATGTATTTTCTGTGACAAAATCGGAAAAGGGGAATATATTTTTAAAGGAAAATCTACTTTGAGTGATTTTTGTGAATGGCTTTTCAGTAAAGAACATGACGTGGGGTAACAGCAATTGCTCACAATTCAAGAGGGTTCGATGCACAATTTATCTTAAGACATCTCATTGAAACTGCTACATCAAAACCCGATGTCATCATGAATGGAAACAAAATTATTTCTCTGAAAGCTTGTGGTGTTAGACTCATCGATTCATTGAGTTTCCTTTCTATGAGATTGGCACAATTCCCTAAAACATTTGGTTTAAGTGAACTTGCAAAAGGTTCTTTCCCTCATCTTGCAAACACACAAGCATATCAAAATGACATTGGCCCTTATTTAGATGCAAAATTATACATGCCTGATTCTATGTCTCCTTCAGCCAGAGAAGAATTCATTAAATGGTACAATCAAAAATGTACAAGTAACGCCACTTTCAATTTTGCCCAAGAAATGGACATGTACTGTAAATCTGATGTAGACATCCTCCGTAGAAGGTGTGGGGAGTTCAAAAAAAAAATTGTTGAATGTGATGGGATAGATCCTTTCAGGGAAGCTGTGACTTTAGCTGTTGCCTGTAATAAAGCTTGGCGGAAAAATTCAATGCCAGAAAACAAAGTTGCCATCATTTCAGACATAGGATATCCCACTGCTGTTCGATATTCCATGAAAGCCATTAGATTCTTACAGCTACTAGCACAAAAAGAAGGCATACACATTCAACACGCACTAAATGGTGGGGAAACTAGAATTGGAAATTATCATGTAGATGGTTTTCACAAAGAGACAAACACAATCTATGAATTTTATGGATGTATGTGGCATGGATGTGAGACTTGCTATCCTGACAGATTCGAGAAAAATCCAATCAATTCACAATTCTATCAATCTCTGTACAACAAAACCCAAGATCGCATAAAACATTTCATATCATTGGGGTATAATATAAGAGGAATATGGGAACACGAATTTGATCATCTATGCAAAACAGAGCCAGATGTTCAAGCTTCTATAGATACATTTTTTCCACACATGGATCCCATTCAGCCACGTGAGGCATTGTTTGGTGGGAGAACAACTGCCATTAAATTACATTACAAAATTGATAAGAATACAGACACAGAAATTAAATACATAGACATTTGTTCACTCTACCCGTATGTCAATAAACACAGAGAATATCCAGTCTCTCATCCTGTTATTTTTACAAAGGAAAATATAGACACTAACAAAATAAGGCAATACAGAGGGCTTATCAAGTGTAAGATTCATTCTACCACCACAAAATCTTTTTCTGCCAGTTCTCCCCATTCATTGCAACAAGAAAATGGTTTTTACACTTTGCAAAACGTGTGCAGAACATGAAACAGATCACTGCCAACACACACCAGAACAACGTGTGATAGTGGGTACATGGACATCTGTTGAACTTGCCAAATCACTGGATTTGGGATATACCCTAATTGAGACTTATCAGATTTGGCACTGGGATGAATGGTCTTCAGAGATTTACAAACATTATGTGAACAAATATTTAAAAATGAAACAAGAAGCTAGCGGGTTTCCAGATTGGGTGAAAACAAAAACAGACAAAAACACATTTAAAAAAGATTATGCACAGATTGAAAATATTTATTTAGAAAATGTTGAAAAAAATCCAGGAAAAAGATCATTTGCCAAAACCATGTTAAATTGTCTCTGGGGAAAGAATGTACAAAACAATGTCAAAAGTAAAACTAAATATTTAAATGAAGCCTCAGAATATTTTGATATAATACAGAGCAAAGACAAAATTGTGAAAAATGTAGAATTTTTTTATCACGATCAATTTGTTTTGGTAAACTACATTGATGGTGCACATGTTTATACACCACACAATTCAGCCACTGTTGTTGTAGCTTCATTTGTCATTGCTTATGCACGTATGGAATTATACAAAGTTTTAGAATATTTAGGAACACAAGTTTTATATTTTGACACAGTTGTATTTACATCCATAATCCCACACTTTGGAACCCAAAAATTGTAAATAGCAGGTTAGGTCAGTGGACAGATGAACATCCAGAGGCAAAAATCACAGAGTTTGTAGGATTAGGGCCAAAGAATTTTGGATACAAATACATTAAAGATGGAGAAATACATACCACATGTAAAGTTAAGGGGATCACATTAGATTTCAAAACATCACAAAAAGTTAATTTTGAGAGGATGGTTGAGTGCGCATGTGACAGAGAGAATTACAAAATAAACATTGAATACACACATAAAATTAAACATAATAAAAACAGACAAGTCACAAGTGAAGCACAAACCAAAACATTCAGATCTGTAT
This sequence comes from Pictodentalium vernedei, assembly GCA_031216915.1. Lineage (NCBI taxonomy): Eukaryota > Metazoa > Mollusca > Scaphopoda > Dentaliida > Dentaliidae > Pictodentalium > Pictodentalium vernedei. Next base: position 343,367,078 of record CM062296.1, on the reverse strand, counting down.
ACACAAAACGTTTTGTAGTAGATAAATATGATACACTCCCCTATGGGTTTAAGGTATAAATATTCGTCACAAAAACTCATTTCAATTTTGCACAGAGAACAGACAAGATGTCTTTACCACTCGAGCCTGCTTTCCCTAATTATTTATCAGAGTTAAAAAACTTGAAAGTTTTCATTGGACTTCCTACCCAGTCTTACAATCGAAAAAAGAAGAATTAGCCAAAGCTGGATTTTTCTGTGTTGGGGTGGTAAAGTGAAGTGTTTTGTATGTGGACAAGGTTTACATAATTGGGAAGAAAAGGATATTCCTTTACAAGAACATGTCAAGTATTCCCCAAATTGTCCTTACATGAAACTTATTAGAGGCTGTCAGTTATATAAACCACCCACATGTATGCAAACACCTCCCAATAAAATATTAGCAGTCATGGATAATGGGTTCACTTTAAAACAAATATTTTCAGCAATGAAAAAATATGATAAAACTCTAGATGATTTTCCAGATTCAAATTCATTTTTTGCACTCATGGTCATAGATGATCAAAGTGCATCATCATTTAGTAAAATAATTGGCAATCATGCCGCAGTACATTTCAGAAATAAGTTAAGTGATTTATTTACTGACGGTCCAGCAAATGATTTTCCTGACTCTTCTGATACACAAAGCACATGGTGTAATGTAATATCTGATGCACAAAGTACATCAGAACAGACAAAAGAATCATCAGTTTGATTTCAACCATGGAACCAGTAAGACACATCTTAGAAAACAAGATCACACATAAGGCATTATTATATGCATTTCAAATGGTCACTCCTGGCTATCTAACAATAACAAAAGATTTCATTCAAAATCAATTAGAAAAAGATGGAATGTATGGGGAATTTTGTAATGCATTACAAATCATGAATGCTTTTTACAAAGATAATGTAGAAAATATTTGGACAAGAGTTATGTGGGATTTTATTATTTATGATGAACAAATCATGAATTATTTATATAGACAATGTGTGCCACAAATAGATCAGAGTTCTTCAGAAACTTTATTTGAATTAAAAGCGCCCTTAAAAAGAAAACCCACTCATAGAAATAAAGAAGCTATGGAAATAGAAAGTATATAAGTCAATGTTTTGATATTCATTTTGGCAATGAGTGATTGTTTATTGTTTCAACACCCCTGTAATATCTTTATAGCAGGCCCTAGTGGATCGGGGAAGACAGTATTTGTCAAAAAGCTAATTGATATGAAACATGACTTATTTCAAACCCCACCACAAAAAAATTGTTTGGTGCTATAAAGAATGGCAAACTACATATGCTTTACTTAAAGAAAGTGAGGATATCAAATTCATAGAAGGTATTCCTGATGATGAATATGAAATTGTCAGTGATGTCACTATTCCACATCTTGTAGTTTTTGATGATATGTTAGGCGATAAAGATGAAGAAAAAATTAAATTATGGTTCATGCGAAAAGGCCATCATTGAAATGCAAGTGTCATATACATCACACAAAATATGTTTCAACAATCTAAATCTAGTCGTACCATAAGTTTGAATGCGCATTATATGATTTTATTTCAAAATACCAGAGATAAAGGACAGATTAAAGCGTTAGCAAAATAAGTTCAATTACCCCATTTAAATGCATCTTATCAAGATGCAACGGGTACTGATCATGGTTATTTATTAATTGATTTTCATCCTAAAACACCTGACTCTTTGAGATTAAGAACTGATATTTTTCATCCTTGGGTGACACAAAATGAACGGGGTCTCATCATTTACACAAAACTATAAAAGCTACACCCCACAATTTTTTGTATCACTTGGTAAATAAATTGCTGACGTATACACATCATAATGGCAACTTTTATCCGATCATTAGAACGATTGAGTCAGCAGTCTAACCCATTTGTAAGAGAAAAATTACTTAAAAAAGGTATCAAGAAAATTTTAAAATGGTTTACATTAGCAAGTAAAATCATACTCAATAAAAAAAATAAATTGCCAAAACAAACTTTAACATATATGGATAGGCATAGACAGGATCTACAACAACTTGCGAATCCAAGAGTAGATCTTGCAACCAAATGAAACATTATTTTAAAACCAGGTGGTGGTGGATTTTTTGGCAGTGTTATCATTCGTAATTTAATTCGATGGGATGGTCATTAGACAAGTAGAAATTTTTATTCACCATTTACAAAAAACAAAGGTAAAAAACAAAAATCACATAAAAAGAAAAACAAAGTGTCTAAGAAAAATTACACGAATGCAAATGTCTTAGTCTCTCCTCAAAAAGAGACAAAAACAAAATCTGTTTTAGTTAGCAAACTTTGAAAACAGAAAAAAGTACCGCCATTAAAGTTAATGCGTGAAACATCTGGTGGATTTAGAGTATCGCATGATCCTATGATGTCTAGACAGAGTATGAGCCATGTACTGCGAAAAGAAAATATTCCAATGACAGCACGATTCACAGCTTTGAATGCACCCAAAACTGTTAAGGGGGTAAGATCTTATTTTCGTTAAAATAAAAACGGATGACACATATGACTACTATATCATTTTATAAATGATCTTTGCAGAGGTAAGATGGTAAAACAATCTTGTAAAATTCTGCTAGTCAAAAACTATGGTGGGGTGCTAATGGCACTAAGTCAAACTCCACCAGCATTTCAAAAACAAATTATGAAAAATGCACCTAAAGAATTAATTAATTGCGTGGCAGAATGTTGTCATAATCTTTTAAAAGGGAACATACATCTTTCCCCTGCTCAGAAACAAAAATTACACCCAAAACGTAAACAACTAAGATGGCTTGCTAGTAAATCATTATCACTTAAAAAGAAAAAACAAATTTTAAATCAAAAAGGTGGTTTTTTACCATTACTTGGGTTACTTGCACCCGCTGTAGGACTTGCAACAAATCTTGCAAATAAATTGGTGAGTAAAATATGAAGAAAATGGCTATTGTACCTTATCAAATGATGGAAGAAATGCAACAATACAGAAGTGAAAAATCACAGCATCCAAGATTACCACCTGACCCTGAAATTACTAATACAGCACAGATGCAGAATGAATTATCATCTGTGTTAGAAAATTCAGAATTATCAGAAAGTGAGAGAAAACAAAAATATGGTGAAAATTTACAAAAGTTTCAAATGTCATATAAGAAGGCATTACAACCATCATTGATCATGCCTGAGGTAGACCAAAAGTCATTGTTTTTATGAGATCGCATTATAGAAAGTGTTCCTGTCACAATGAGGCGTAAAGAAACTTCATTATTATCTGCTTTATCATCTCACCCACACATGAGTTGGGATGACCAGGGTGTTTTAAGCTATGATGGAGAACCCATAAAAGGTTCAAATATCATTGATTTAGTCAATGATGTTCTCAGACATCGAAAAGACTTTAAACCAAGAGGCTGGAAAATATTCCATCGTGGATTAAAAGATATAAATATTCCTCAAGATTTTGTTGGAAATCGTGAACGTTGGGTGTGGATGAATAGAGAAGATGGCATACCCAATGAATATCAAAGTTCTCCTCAAGATAGTTGGTTAGATAGTTATGTTTTAACATCTCCAAAACATAAACTTGTTCGAGTAAAGAAAACACCTAGACATAGATTGGCAAAAAATAAAATTTCTAATAAATGGGAGGCCTACTGAATAATTTATTAACTGAAATATATTACAATACGAATCACCCCACAAGCTATAGTGGTATACATAAATTATACAAAGCAGCCCACGGTAAAGATATATCTGTTACAGTTGATCAAGTTAAAAAATGGTTGAAAGGAGAGAAGACTTACACTTTATATAAACCCATTCGTAAAAAATTTGCAAGACGAAAGACTGTAGTGGGTGGAATTGATCATCAATGGCAAATTGATTTAGCAGATTTACAAAGTTTACAATCTTACAATGACCGATTTCGTTATTTAGTTTGTGTCATTGATGTTTTTTCAAAATATGCATGGGTTATACCCATACACGATAAATCAGGACAAACACTAACAAAATCTTTCCAAAGACTTTTGAAAACTTCTGGACGTAAACCATTATCTTTACAATCAGATAAAGGTTCTGAATTTAAAAATAAAGAGGTGCAGAAATTTTTAAAGAAACAAAAAATTCATTTTTTCACAACAGAAAACCCCGAAACAAAAGCTAGTATTGTAGAACGTTTCCAACGCACATTGAAAACCCGAATGTGGAAATATTTTGCTCACAAACGGACATTAAGCTATATTGATGTGTTACAAAATTTAGTTGATGGATACAATCACAGTTTCCATCATAGTATTCAGAGAACTCCTGCATCTGTGTCAATAAAAAATGAAATAGAAGTAACGCAAAATTTGTATGGTAAAAAAAAATCTAAAAAGAAAAAAATTAAATTTAAAGTTGGCGATATAGTACGTATTAACAAAACCAAACGTACATTTGAAAAAGGATATTTACCAAATTGGACAAAAGAATTATTCAAAATCACTCATATAAAACATACACACCCACCCACTTATAAACTTGAAGATATGGGTGATGAAAGTATACAGGGAACATTTTACCCACAAGAAATTCAAAATATAAAAGATGATAAAAATATATCATTGATTCGGTTCTTGCCAGACGTTCGAGACGTATTGGTAAGAAACTCATTAAGGAACTTAAAGTACATTGGGAAGGTTATCCCACAAAATTTGATAGTTGGATAGCAGAAACAGATTTAGTATAAAAAGAATATGTCACTAAATGAATATACATTGAGTGGTGAAAGTGCAAGTGTTGAAGTACAAAATCAACAACCACAATTTAATTGTTGTGGAAGTCTTGTTGCAAAAAATCAAGTATCTTATTTCACACAAATAATTGTCATTTATGCAATTATAATTACGGCTATCATTCACCTTAGTTTGCAATCACCAAACAAAGAATTGTGGTTAGTATTATTAAGTAGTTCTTTAGGATATATTCTTCCAAGCCCAGGTTTAAACTATTTGAAACCACATGAGAAGAAAAATGAATTCGTTTTACGTAACACTACTGAGTGATAGTTCTATGGATATGTTTCCAAATAACACACAATGTTGTTTTCAAACAAAATTATCTAAACCGATTCATATTAATAAAGAACATTGGGAAGTGGGATTAGTTGAAGTAATTTTACCATCTGAGGCAAGAAATATAACAGATGATGAAACAAATTTTAAAATCATTGTAACAGATCCAAAAATATCAGCACGCATTAATAATATTAATAAATCGTTTTTGAAACATACAGTACGTAAGGATGTTGCTGCTGTTGAGCTAAGTATTTTGCCGGGGGCATATGCAAATGGTGGACATGTTGCGGAAGCAATACAATCAGAAATTCAAGACAAACTGAGTGATATTTTTAAAGAATTTGGTGTGTCATTTCATCTTGGTCATTCATCTCGAAATTCATGTGTAAAAATTGTATCAAATAGTATTGCAACAGTTGGACTTGAATTATCAGAAAGTTTATCACAAAAATTGGGGTGTAAAGATGGTATGTTTCCAGTAATTTTTCCTAACACAGCAAAAGATGCATTTAAATATAACGTGGATTTAAATATGGATTTTAATCAACTCTTTATTTATTCTGATATTGCAGATTATACATTTCTTGGTGATATAGAAGCGCCTATTTTACGTGTGATACCCTTTCAAACACGTGACGAATCTCTGCACACTCATAAAGAATTTGTTAATGTACATTATGTACCAGTATCAAAATCTTCTTTTGATCATATCACTACAAATATAATTGGGAATACTGGTAAAAACATTCAGTTTTCAAGTGGTAAGAGTGTTGTCAAGTTGCATTTTAGACAGAGACATCAACTCAATTTATAAAATATGCCTCCAGTATATCGAGGTGTGGTGCGGCAATACGGATATGGATTAGGGTCTATTTTTCACTCAGCAATAAGATCAGCTGTACCATTAATAAAACCAATTGCAAAAAATGCATTTCGAAGTTTAAAAAAAGAAGGATTAAAACATGGTTTAGAAATAGCAAGTGAATTGCTGAGCAATCGTAAACCATCTAAAGAAGTAATGCTCACTCATGCAAAAGATTTTATGACATCTGTGGGGAAAGCTGCATTGGGAATAAAAAGACAGAAACGAGAACCAAAACATCACTCTGCTGTTCGTTCTCAAAGAGGGAAGACACGTAAAAGGCAATCTTATTCAAAACGAAATTCAAAACGAAATTCAAGACCACTTGATATATTCGATTAAATCATGATGTTACATGGATCTTGCGAACATTTTTGTAGTGGATTTGATCCAGATAATGTATCACCAACATCAAGTAGTGTCGAAAATATTGGTGAGATTGAGCATTTTCCCATTGCATCTTTAAACAATTCTTCACTGATAGAATTTTTAATCCCCAGACAAACAACCAAGTGGTTAGATCTTGCAGCATCTACACTTGAGGTTCAGTTCAAAATTACAAAGCAAGATGGGAGTGAAATGGAAGATGATACAAATATTACTCCCATCAATAATTTCTTTCACAGCATGTTCAGTAAAATTGATGTGACACTGAACGGTAATTTGATAACCACCAATACAGACATGTATCCTTATCGAGCATTTTTTGAAAATCTGTTAAGCTATTCAAAAGATGTGAAAAAACACATCTAGCTGCTAGTGAGATGTGGTATATAGATACCCCTGGTGAATGTACTGCAATTGCTAAAGATTCCGCAAACAAAGGTTTGATTGAACATCACAAATTAATTGTAAACAGTAAATCTGTACAACTAAGAGGAAAATTGCATTTAGATCTGTTTGTGCAAGAGAAATGTTTACCAAATGGTGTGGAAATGAGAGTTAAAATTCATCGTGCTCCAACTAAATTTTGTCTGATTGGTGGTGTAGATGAGAAAATAGAAATTCAAAAAGCCATATTCAGAATACCGGCCTTGGATTTAATTTCTAAATTTGCAAATGATCTGAATGCACAAATAGATCGAACAAATTATAAAATCCCCATTAGACGTACTGAAATTAAAACATTTACCATTGGAAACGGTCTTCGATCAAAAATAGAAGACCATCTGTTTCATAAACAGATGCCAAAATGAATAATTCTTGGCTTAGTTTTGAATAAAGATTTAAATGGAGATATTGGTACATCTCCATTTAATTTTCAACATTTCAATTTGAACAAGTTGGAAGTCACAGTGGATGGACATTCCATTAAATCACGTCCCTTTGAACCAAATTTCGAAGGTGGACTTTATCTAAATTCATATTTATCATTGTTTGAAGCAATGGGGTATTTTGGACAAAATGAAACATTTAATATATCAATGCAGGATTATGCAAAAGGATATACCCTCTGGGGAATTGATTTGACACCTAATCAGTCAAGCAGTGGACCATTAGCTCACCCTATAAAGTCTGGCAACCTTCGAATAGATCTTCCGTTTGCTGAAGCTCTGGCACAGGTGATCAACATTGTCGTATATGCAGAATTTGATAGTGAAATACAAATCAATAAGTTCAGAGAAGTGATATTTGACTATTAACAATGAGTAAATGTGAACATTGCAAGATGCACAGAGAAATGAGAAGAAGAATACAAATAATGAGGCGAGTGAAGACAGAAAATGAAAAACTGTTCCTCAGATTATTTAAAGAAATTGTTGTAAATGAAGTGACACCTTTAATAAAAGAAGAAGTGAATAAACTGTGTTATGGATGTCAAGGAATACCTGGAGCAAAACATGACTTTTGTATAAGAAAGGATGTAAGAATATGGATTGAAATGTATTTGAAAGACTGTATGGAAAAAGTGTGTATATCAAGCGTACTATATAAACTGCTCGAACAAGCAAAAAAATGGAACATTGAAGGATGTTTTACATATATGAATGTGAACTTTAAAATTAACACACAAGAAGACATTCAAAATTGGGCAGATTTAGTAGAAAAAGAGTGGGGATATTACACACCACTTATTAAAGAAGAAGAAGTTGATTAAAAAAAGTACAACAGCCCTTTTTTAGGGGTAAGAAGAGATGGACACCACTCAACTACAATATGTTCTTGATAATTCTCCAAGGTTATCATCATTGAATGGAAAAGTGTGTTCAAGAGACTTATTACCAAAACAAAAGCATAAATACAGAAAAGCTTATATTATGAACACAGATTCATCAAAAGAACCAGGAGAACATTGGGTGGTGATATATTTCAAAGACAGTCATTCAGCCATCTACTTTGATTCTTATGGCTTACCACCATTACATAAAGACATATACAATTTCATAGTGAAAAACACAGATTTGTGGACTATAAACACAATGAGGGTACAAAGTGCTCGTACTGTGGTGTTTGGAATGTACTGTATATTTGTTTTAGATCATCTTGCAAGAGGATATGATTTGAAGACAGTTCTTACTATCAAATTCGATCCAAGAAATTTCCAACAGAATGACAGAGAAGTCCGTCGATGGTTTGCACAAACTTATAGACATTATTTTATGTAATCGTGATCAGGTGTCAAAACAACCCACAGAGTTTTTTATAAAAACATTTTTTCTGTTGTATAAATTTATTATGTATCACAGATAGGATATTTTAGCATTTTTTCCAAAAATCTTAAGCGATAATGCTTTATTTCAAGACACAATTCTGGCTACACATATTTTCTCAGCAAAATGGAATCTTGAAATAAAGTGGTATCACACAAAAAAATCTCGATGTAAAAAGGTTTTGTATAGATAGACAAACTCAGATCTCGGTGTATATATGCTTCTCACTTCATATATTAAACATTGTTACCTAAATTAATTCTTATTGTCTGTTTAAAATGTAGCAGTCCCCACTAGCTCTCCATAGCAGTAAAAAAAGAGAAGAGATACTTCTCTTTTTTCACCATTCTATCTCATAAGTGAAAAAGAGTTAAGAGATACTTCTCTTTTCCACTGTGGGTAAGAGAATGCATGTTTAACAACCAATCCCTCCATTCAGTAAAGTGTTTTGCGGTTTAAAGTATGGAAAGATTGATTAATAAACATATATTTTGCCAGTATAAAGTAATTAGAACTCTACCCCATAGCTGACACTATAGGCCAAAGCATTTAACACTGAATTCCCCATACCCCAATGCTGACACTATAGGCCAAAAATTAACATAGGATTCTCCATAGGGATTTTGGCCTATAGTGTCAGTTTTGTGGCCTATAGTGCTCGTACTGTGGTGTGTGGAAAATGAGACTACAAAGTGCTCGTACTGTGGTGTGTGGAATGTACTGTATATTTGTTTTAGATCATCTTACAAGAGGATATGATTTAGAGACAATTCTTACTATCAAATTTGATCCAAGAAATTTCCAAGAGAATGACAGAGAGATTCGTAGATGGTATGAGTAAACCTATAGACATTATTTTATGTAATCAAACACCAGGTGCCAGAACAACCCACAGAGAGAAAATGTTTTATTATAATTGATAAAAAACATTTTTTCTATTGTATAAACTTATTATGTATCAGAGCTAGGAATTTTTTAGTTTTCTTTTTTTTAATAACGCTCAAGTGATACCACTTTATTTTTAAAAAACACTAGAGTAGTAGGAGATGTGGAAATCGGGCCCCATTGGCCAGACCCCGGCCCAGACCTCGGAAGTGACGTCATGTCACGTGACCCAGTGGCGCCATGTTTGGTTGTCATGGTAACCCACGTGAGCGGCAATCTTGTGACGTCATCTCCATAGTGATACATGGTGTCAGTGCACATGCGCAGTGAGTGTTGTTAGGGTGACACGTGTTTCTGTCGGCCATTTTGTACACTGGAGGCCGCCATCTTGGCTTCTATGGTTGAACGTGGTTGCTATGTGACCCAAAACTTTCTAACAAGACGGGGGTATGTTCGGAGGCTATGTTCCTTTATAGAAGAGTAATTTCCGGATTTGTAGAATTACCACAAACAGCCCAACAATCCCTCCAAATCACCAAAATTGACTTTATTTCCCCAATTTATCAGTGTAGCACGTAGTGCTATAGTACCAAGGGGTACCGGGGGTGTGTTCGACTGAATAGGAGTAATTTTCTGACTTACAATTTTCTCCAGAATCCTCGTTTAATTACCCAAATAAACCCGACAATCCCTCCAAATCACCAAAAACTGATTTTATTTCCCCATTTTATCGGTGTAGCACGTAGTGCTATAGTACCAAGGGGGTACAGGGGGGTGAGTTCGATTGAACTAGAGTACATCTAAATACCCAAATAGACCTGACAACCCCTACAAACCACCAAAATGTACTTTTATTTGATATGAAACCCCAGATTGGGCATATAATAGTAGCACGTAATGCTGTAGCACCGAGATATCTCCTGGGGGTATGTTCTATTGAATAGGAGTACAGGACCTGATTTTCCAAGAATCCCATTTTTAATGCCTATTGCATGTGTTTCTTTATCACTAACAGTCTATCCAGTCCAAATTATCTCTGGTTCTCTCGTCCAGGTCTTATAATCACCAGTGCTTGATTTTCCATAATCTGTATGCAGAGTCATCTACCCTGTGTACAACAAAACCCCATATCATTCCCAAAGCCAATAAGCTGTCGAGCAGTTACTAGTAAGTCATGGCTCGAACGACTCGATATACTAGATATACTCTAGTTCAATCGAACTCACCCCCCTGTACCCCCTTGGTACTATAGCACTACGTGCTACACTGATAAAATGGGGAAATAAAATCAGTTTTTGGTGATTTGGAGGGATTGTCAGGTTTATTTGGGTAATCAAACGAGGCTTCTGGAGAAAATTGTAAGTCAGAAAATTACTCCTATTCAATCGAACACAGCCCCCCCCCCCCCCTGGTACTATAGCACTACATGCTACACCGATAAATTGGGGAAATAAAGTCAATTTCGGTGATTTGGAGGGATTGTCGGGTTGTTTGTGGTAATTCTACAAATCGGGAAATTACTCTTCTACAAAGGAACATACCCTCCGAACATACCCCCCGTCTTGTTAGAAGGATTTGGGTCACATAGCAACCACGTGCTACCATAGAAACCAAGATGGCGGCCTCCAGTATACAAAATGGCCGACGGAATCACGTGTCATCCTAATAACACGTGCTGCGCATGCGCACTGACACAACGTATCACTATGGAGATGACATCACAAGATCGCCGCTCACGTGGGTTACCATGACAACCAAACATGGCGCCACTGGGTCACGTGACATGATTTTTTTTTTTTTGCCTCCAGTGGGGGCACTCTGGGTACAAAAATGGGCACTATGGAGATTCCTATGTTAAATTTGTACCTATAGTGACAGTCCTGGGGTACGGGGAATTCAGTGTTAAATGCTTGTACCTATAGTGATAGCCTTCACTACTCTAGACCCGAGGAAGATCGGAGAGATGTATAAAATATTGACTTACCACGTCATTCCCGTCCCAATTTGTACTGGACAGAACACATCACTACGGCGCTGAGGCCCAGAAAGTCTAGACCCAGGAGAGATGAACGTATCGCATAAATCATTGCCTCAACACTGTACGACCTTACCGTTCAACTTTAGACTGGACTGAACTCAACACTGGGAGCGCTGAAGGCTCAGGACGTCTAGACCCAGGAGAGATGTGCGTTTCGCATTATACATTGACTTATGGCATTACCGTCTAAATGTAAACTGGACGAAACACAAACATGACGAGAGCTGAAGGCGCGGAAGGCTTAGACCCAGTAGAGTACTGCATAAAGCATTTACTTAACATGTACGACTTATCGTCCAAAAACTGGACAGAACACAACAGTGCTAGCACTGAAGGCTCTGGGTGTTTGGAGCCATGAGAGATGGACGTATCGCACAAAACATTGACATACGGCCTAGTCATCCAAATTTATACATGACAGAACACAACACTGCGATCACTGAAGGTTCGTGAAACCCAGACCCAAGATTTCGGGCCACCAACCTAATTTTGTAAGGATCTGGCGCTGTTATTGCCTGAAACCAGTCTAGCCCTTAACTAGTTCGTCGCCTATGTTTAGAATCACTCGCCTGGAATATTTCAGTTGGTAGGAAAAGCGAAAGTCCGATACGCTTTTCCGACAGATATATTCCACACGATTTAATCTGAAACGTACCATAAACGTCCACTTTCTTTGAATCGACGCTAGAAATGTTACTCAAGCGAGACTTGATGTTATCCAGTTTTTATGACATCATTCGGAATGAAGACTTGTCACAGCTATATTTGTATGATTATGCCACACAGTGCTCCTAATTATGTTATTATCTTGATGTTTGCAATGTGAATTAACTCCTAACTAAATGGAATATCTATGTCAAGCATCCGATGTTTGATACGACAGTTGTATACATCATCGGATTGAAATGAAAACTATAGATTTCCGTTGGGGTGGTCACACCTACTTGTACGATAAAAGTTTTCGTGTACATCGCTCCTGTCCGTCCGAATAAAATGGAATATGCTCCATTGTTTGACGGACCGAATCCAATCCTATACGATTTTTTCCATATTTTTAAGGTCAAGGTCAAATCAAAGTATCACAAACCACATAATTATGCCTGTACAGTGTCATTAGACAGATATCTCATCACCTTTACCAAACTATTCTTCTCCTCCAAAGTCTTATATTAGATAATTAATAGCATGAAAATTGTATATATGTTCCAGTTTATGTTTTTGTATTTATTTTGTTCTGTACATTTAACCATTCTTACACTACTCTTGACTCTGCGCAAATCATATAGAATTGTATTTACGTTTGTGTACAATGATCTACAAATGCATTCTCCTACGGATGTGCAACTTCGACTTAGCGAGCTCCCTTGTTGTAATGTCGTCAGATAATATTTCATTGGACGAGATCCAGAAAAATCTGAACTATGATTTAAAATCGATTTTAAGTGATAGGGCGCGTGAGACACCAGCTAACAATGGTTTGCCCTTAGATGTTCTCACAAACAATTGTAAATACTATCTACCCGACGAAATGCCCCCTAATTTTAATCTCCAGCATGAAGAGCTCTCGATTCTTCACCAAAACTGTCAAAGTCTCAAGGCTCATTGGGATTCTTTTAATGAGTTGCTGTCCAAAACACAAGGTTCTCAAAACCATTTTGATGTTATAGGCCTGACAGAAATTTTCCAAATTCCCCCCAAATGTCACAACATACTACATGGCTACCATACCCTTACTAGGACCACAAGACCTGACGGCGACGATGGACGTGGTGGTATTGGTATGTACATCAAGGAGAATATAGCCTTTAATACTCGTCGGGATCTCTGAGTCTTTATACCACATGTCATCGAATCCCTGTTCGTTGAAATCAGCTACAACAAGTCTAGTAAATTGCTAGGGGTAATATATAGACCCAACACGCAACCTAAAGCAGACATTGATCTGTTCCTGGCTAAATTAAACGGAATAATGGACAAAATAAATCACGAGAACAAAAAATCATACATAATGTGAGACTTTAACATTGACCTCTTGAAATTTATTTACATATAATGATTGGCCAAGGCTTTTTACCACATATCACTAAGCCGACTAGAGTAATGCAGCACTCCGCTACATTAATCGATCACATATTTACAAACAACGTTCTATCAACATCCCTGTCCTGCATAATCATCACAGACGTTTCTGATCACTTCGCCACCTTTCACACTGAAAGAGGCCAGAAAACTAATGACACTCCATCAACAACCGCAATGCGTAAATTTAATCCAGACAGTATAGCTAACTTTAAAACAATTTTGACTGAAAGTGACTTTTCCCCCGTGCTCGAGACTAACTGTCCGAATGTTGCATACAACCTTTTTATGGACATATACCAATCCGCTTTCGAGAAGGCCTTTCCTCTAAAAAATATTCGGTTAAAAAAAGAGTTCGTAAAACAAAATCCCTGGATGACGAAGGAGCTCCGCACCTCATCAAATAATAAATCTAAATTTTATAACAAAAAACTGAGATACCCAAATGAGCAGAATATTAGAAAATATGAAAACTACTGTAAAATATTTAACACAATTAAAAAACAAAGTAAAGCAATGTACTACTCTAACACACTATCAGAAAATACAGGTAATTTACGCAGAATGTGGCAAATTATTAATGATGCCCTACTTAGAACAAACCATACAGCCACATTGCCGCAATCCTTCGTAATTGAAAATAATAAAGAAATAGATGATCCAGCGGAAATAGTACAGGAATTCAACGACTTTTTCGCGAGCATAGGGAAACGTACTAGCAAACAAATAAATGTATCCCAGAAAAATTTTCTGGACTTCATGGACAGTAATGAACCAAACAGTTTTTTCATAACGCCAACAACTGAATACGAGGTATTTTCTGTTATTAATTCACTTAAGCCTAAAAATAGTGAGGATTGTGACGGAATCACCACTAACATCCCGAAACACTCAATTAATGTAATAGCTCCTCCTCTGGCCCACATCATTAATATGTGTCCCTGATAGGATGAAGATAGCAAGAGTTATTCCGATTTTTAAAAGTGGAGACGAGCACGTATTTAATAATTATAGACCAATAAGTATTTTACCAAGCTTTTCTAAAGTATTAGAAAAGCTCATGTGCAACAGAATCAATAAATACCTCGAAACGTCGCATATCTTATATCACCATCAATACGGATTTCGGAAAAAGCATTCTACCATACATTTAGTAATGCAATTACTGAAAATTATAGGTTCTGAAAATAACAAGGACAGTAAAAACAACACACTAGCAGCATTTCTGGACCTTTCAAAGACATTCGACACAATAAACCACAACATATTGATAACAAAAATGGAAAAGTATGGATTCAGAGGCATCAGTAACAAGTGGTTTAAAAGCTATCTTTCGAATGTTCAATATGGCGATCAAAAGTCTAAATTCACCGAATTAGCATGTAGGGTCCCACAGGGTTCAGTTCTTGGTCCAGCCTTATTCCTATTATATATAAATGACATCAGTCGTTCTACAACTCTTGATCTCTTGTCATTTGCGGATGACACAACTGCCCATGACTCATTCCCATATACCAAATCCATAGATACCCATTTTAACCATGAACTCAATAATCTATATGAGTGGTGTTCGGCAAATCAACTCGCTCTGAACGCCAACAAAACAAAATACATTATCATTAATCCAAACCATAAAACTAAAAGTTGCATTCACCCTGATATTTTCATGAATGGTCAAAAATTAAAAAGGGTGGGTTCAAATGAAGAAGATAAATCTCTAAATTGTTTAGGTATTCATATTGATGAACACTTATCTTATCAAACCCATATATCAACAATTTGTTCTAAGATTGGATGGGCAAATTATTCTTTGGACAGAGCAAAAAAACTACTACCACAACATGTCATGAAGATGCTCTATTACTCTTTGGTCCACTGCCACATGGTATACGGCATTCAAATATGGGGAAACTCAAGAGGAATCAATAAATTACAAAGAACACAGAAACGTTCACTTCGAATATTAAACAACAAAAAGTATAATTCCCATGCAGACCCATTGTTCATAAAAGATAAAATATTGAAGGTCACTGACTTGTACAAACTATATGCCTGGTTATTTATGTTTGATTGGAAAAATGGAAAACTTCCAGAATCTTTCGAACATTATTTTACTTCCCCAATCCCTCAATCACACATGAGTACAAGGCAATCAGAAGTGGTACGTATCAACAAAACCCGAACAAAACTATTAGATAGGCTGCCCTCATGTGCCTTTCCAAAAATCTGGAACGAACTGGACCCAGAAGTGCGAAACACAGAAAATAGAAAAGAATTTAAAGAGAAGTTACGAACAAAACTTCTGTCCTCATATCACGAAAGTTATCAGTGTGACAACCCATACTGTCCTGACTGTTACACTCCACAGTAAGGGTTGGCACACCGATAACCTAAATAACTTAAGAGTCCCAAACTGTCGACATATCGAGGACTTATTTCGTATAATAGTGTGTCCATTATGTTTATCTTGACTGATGAACAATACTTGAACCGTGCCATATTTGTCTTCTAAAGTTAACCACAACTCAGCTTGATAACCATAATAATATCAGATTAGCACATAGGGTTAGGGATACCCACTATCACATTCACAATTAGCCACCATTTTTTAACCTGGAAACTCGTCCATCTTCAGAAATAGACTAATGGGGTGTATCCATAGAAGTAGATATTTCTATCAAAGATCAATGCGCAGAGCATGTAGTCAGTGTTGGAGTTAAATGTATTACGGGAGTGACAGGTAGACAGCCAATCTGGCTATATCATCTCCCAACGGTATAGACTGAATATAATTTTCTAGTTATCTATTTGTATCCTATAGTCCAATATGTAAATGTCTGTAAACTATACCGTTAAATAAAAATATCTATCTAAAAATATCAAGTAGTTTAATGTCTGCGTCACTGCCGTCCCAGTATTTTGATTTTTTACTCAAATTTTTAGTGAAAATTAAGATAATTTTATAAAATCATGGCAAAATGCCCCCTCCCCTATATACAGGGGTTCAATCATGACTTGGCCCGATTTTCACGATATTTCAATTTATACGTGCTCCTTGCGGAGAGCTTTGGCATCATGGAAACGCACATATAGTGTGACCATGCAATGATGCGAGTCACAGAGAAATACGTGTACGATAGACGGACTAGAAAATCATATGCGATGGCCTGAACGCGGCATTGCTCCGATCTTTGCGTCCGTTCCAGAACTCTTGCAAAAGTTGTCCTAAAATATCGGTACCAACGAATTTGGACTACTCCCATACCACGAGTCCAGGTTTATAATGACCAGGTTCCACTCAAGAAATTAAGATTACGGCCTCAAAATAGTTCAGGAGTGCTCGGAATGAGGTCAACGTGGTTGGTAAAACCGAAGGTTTAGGAGAAAATCTGAGCCGCAAAAATCTCTCATTTAATACACATTATTATTGATGCGCGTTTAACCTTTGAACCCGAGAGGCTGCTTTTCCGGGCAACACGATACGTCATAATTTCATTTAGTAGGATGGGTGCCACGTGAATGTGTGGGACAGATGATTCAATATTTTCAACGTACAGCCCCAATGTTTACCCGCAAATACTGAATATGGACTCTTCCAATTGCAGCCATTGAACTGACATGGAGGATGAGTAAAAGGGGTTAAAGTCACTTTTATCATCAGTGGTTATATATCACAACCACAATGCAAGTATTAAATCAACTTTAGTCATTATATTATACAAATGTTGGTTACTTTAGGGGAAAGTGAATGATCTCTTGAAGTTGTTTGTTTTATGGTAGCAGTTGTTGCCTCTATTGCTGTGGTTATTTGTTCTGCAGTAGTAGTTAGCGCTGTTGCAGTTGTAGTGGGTTCTGTTGTGGCGTTGTTGGTTCTGAAAAAGTTATTGCTGTATCTGTTGTGATAGTCGTTGACTCTGTTGTAGTTGTTTTTCTGTGGTCGTTTTTGTCTTTCTTGTAGTTGTATGTTGTTGTTGGTTGTGTGGTGGTAGTAGTAGGATCAGTAGAGCCAACTGCAACCACAACAGGCCTAGTACACGGTACACTCGCAACAGAGCCGACAACTACTCCTACTGAACCCATTACAACTACTACAAAGTCAAGTGCAACTAGTAGAGGTTCAACAACTAGTACTTCAACAGACACAACAATGACCATAACAAAATCAACAACCATTACAAATGAGCCAACAACGACGACAGCTGCAACATCAGCGACTAACCCCACTACTGCCACCAAGCTAACCACAACCACAGCAGAGCCAACAACTACTACTAGAGAACCCATTAGAACAGCAACAGGGCCAACTACTATCGAACCAACTACTATAACAAACGAGACAATATTTACCACCACAGAATCCACGACAACTAGAACCAACTACAGCTACAACAGAGCCAACAGGTACCACAAAAGAGGCGGCAATAACTCCCACAGAACCAACAACAATCACAACAAAACCCACCACAACAGGGCTAGCTACTACTGTACAACTAACAACTGCCGCAGCAGAGGCAACAACCACTACCATAAAATCAATAAGTACAACAGAGCTAACAAATACTACTTCAGAACCAACAATTAACACAACCGAGACAACTACAATGGAGCCATAACAACTATCTTCAGTCCCTAATAGTCCCAAACACGAAAACTTCACAAAAGTTCACATCAGTCACCAACCGCCAACACCAATCTACACCAGTCAACATAAGACCACATCAGTCCACATCAGTCCCGACCAGTTCCAAAAAGTCTTCAAACCTTTATCTCTAGTCGCCAATAGTTCCCAAATTACCACTACAAACAGTCGCCAAATTCCAAATAAACCCAATCTTCAGTCCCAACCATTCCCCAAAAGTTCACACCTGTCCCCACCAATCCCCAAAAACTCCTCACCAGCCCCAAATCGTCCCCAAAAACAATTTTCAGTCACAAAGTTCCCAATAATCCTCAAAAATCCAAATTCACTGTTTTCAGTTCCCAGAAGTCTCCAAACCAGCATTAATAGTCAACATTAGTTCACATCAGCCCACAAAGGCGTTAGAAGCCAATACGTTGAAACCTGGGAATCGTGGAATGGTATAGAAGCTACACAGGAGCCGCGGGACCATGGTATAGATACTAGCGGTTATGTAGGAGCTAAGTATCATGAAGGCCCTGGTGCGGGGTTCGGGGCCATTGAGGCTGGGGGATAGGAGCTAAGAGCCATATAGTAACTACGGCCATAAAGCTATAGTGTAGGAGTTATGCAGAGGCTGGGGCAAGAGCAAAGAGTCATATAGGAGCCATGGTCTAGGTGCTATGTATTGAGCCCGTGGTATAGGATCTAGGGACCATGAAGGCAATGGTCAAGGAGCCATATGCGGGCCAGGAAAGCCACAGTATAGGAACGATACAGGAGTTTGAAGGCTATGGTATATAAGATAGGTGGGTTAAACGCTTTAGACTATGTAGGACTTGGGGCCAAGAAGTTGAAAGCTAAGAGCCATATAAGATCTAGGGGACATTTGGGTATCATTGCCGATTTTCGGTAATTTTTCTTGCTGTCGAGTTATTTTCGGTAATTTGATATACTCTCATAAAGTGGAACATAACATTTAAGACTTTCTGGCACCACATGCTAGTCAGTATTGAGGATTTGTGGATATGTTCTGGGTAAAAACCGATTCAGTAGAGTCATTTTTGGTACTTTTTGGTAATTAGATATATCCCAATACAATCGAATAAACCCTCCGAACACACCCTTATACTGTTGGTCGTCTTCCGGGATATAGTAGCTGCGGCGTTCTGCCATAGAAACCAAGCTGGCTGTCTCCAGAATACAAAGCAAACAGCGGAAACAAATATTGTCATAACAACATGTTCGGCGCATGCGTACCATCACTACCCATCACTATGACGCCGTAATAAAGGAAGTACACCCCTATTCAGGCGGTTTCCCATAACGCCCGATTACTGATCTCATTGATTATATGGGAATTTACCATGAGATCCGACATGAGATGCGGCAAAAGTGGATAGATTCATCCTTCGCAAATCTTTGGTCATTTGGATCACCTAACTCAAATGCAAATTAAACTGGTTTATAGGGCCTGTACTATTTACAAGTTACACGAATATAACAACACACATTTGCGAGAGTGTGTAGAGACTGTTGCACGCCACTAGCCCTCAACCCCGCACCTAAGGAAAACAAATAAAAGAGTTCACAGTTGCTGTTTTTGACAGGAATGTGGTTATAGAAGATGAAGTGGGAGGTAAGTACTTGAAATATTTTATGTCCACCACAGTGCCCCATAGGAATCTTCCCGTTGAAAGGTTTCTTAAATTATACTAAATTTCGAACAGAAAGGGTGAATCCAACCAGATTCTACTAATTTGAAGTCTGGAACTTCCAACTTGTTGCGACAGCAGTCTTGGAATTTTCGTGTGACCGCGATTTGCGTGATGACGCCCCCCCCCCCCCCCCCTTTCCCCACACACACACACATAAATGCTCGTCACGGACATTTCCACATTGAATTCAGACCTTCTTTCATACCACACCTTCTCAGCTTCCTTTGGGGACCATGATTGTAACAGTAACTTTCAGTTAGGAATTTTGTTGGGGAGATACGCTAAATGGCGCCTGACGATCGGTGGCTCCGACCATGGATCGTTCCAGTCGAATTTTTTTTAAAAAATGAGTACCAAGTAGAGCTCTGTGGTGGCATCTGGGAAATATTATGTGGAATTTTAGGATATAAATATAAGGACGTTTACATTGTTGTATGTGAAAAATGACATACAAATTAGATCGATAAAGTTGATAGGCATACTTTATTTTCCAGATATTGGCCTATATTATACCCATATCTGTTGCCTAATTCTGTTGATATGGAAACTACATACAAAGAGAAACATTTGCTTTAAAACAAATGACACTGATACATTGTATTATTGTATTCTCTGTGATTAAGCCACAGAGAGTACGATGTATTCGGAAAAGTGAGGTCGCCTCATTTTATCAAAATTTTCAAATCGCAAATGGCAAATAGTCCCTCAAGTGGAACTCCCATTTTGTGGGGTGTTGCGTTCGCACCCGTCGCGTCACCATTGACCGCACGCCTGACTTTCTTAATTTATTTTTTGGACGTTTTCCATAGTTGCGTTCCCCGCGCTTAAAAACGCTTGATTAAGATTGCTTGATAAAACTTTATGTTAACAGTTGCAAATTTCAGTGAAACGAAAATCAGTTCCTCCGTTTTTGCTTACGATCGAACAAAAATAGGTAGGCATGGACAAAAGCATTCAAATGAACTAGGCTTATTTTCGTCGTAATTTTTCACGGCAGAAGTACCAGAAACTGGATTGACGTTTACCGTTTTTTTAACGATACTTTTTTTTTACATTGATTGATTCTCAATACATCGTCTGCCAGCCGGGCAAACATGTTTTATTGTCGATAATACCGTACCCTATGCAGTGCATACAGCTATATGCCTAGCTCCTACGCGAAACTCGTGTGAGCCTCTTATTTTCTTCAAATTTGAATGCTGGAATAGTTTGGTTGGAAAACATTGCGTTCATATGCAAAGAAGCCAGCGGAGGTTCGCACTGACCTTCCATGTTCCAATATTCTGACAAGGGTGGATGTCGAGGTGATAGCTTAAAGTTGCAGGAGTTTTTTTTAAAGTGTTTATATTTTCGATAATCTCTCTCACTGGCCTAAATATAAAGCATAAAGATAGGTATCTGGCGAACCCCGAAAACCGATTTGTCACTTAAACAGACCAGCAATAATTCAAGCGCTCCTAATTAAGCATGAAATTTAATGTCCATTATTGAGCATTTGTTGAACGCCACATGGGCTATCTGATAAAGATTAAAAGAAAGAGAGACCAGTGTTCTCCTGTAGTCATTATCCGTGTAATTATGGCCAGTTAATAGGTAATTGTGGTGAAAACAGTACATCGCACATGTTCTGGACACACGCCCATATTACGCATCTAGCCTGTCAGCGAAGGTCAGGATATACCGAAATGTGAGTCTTTTAAAGGAACTTTCAAGCAATTATTAAACTAAGATAGATCTAAGCGGCCAAGTTCAAGAGAGGCAATTAAAGCAAGAATTGATGTTCTGGCTATGGAAATAAAAATGGGGGGGGGGGGGTTCTCGAAAAATTCATTCCAGTCTGAAGGGTGTAAGACTGTGGGTCCTAAGAGAAGATATGGGGATGTCCCACACTATAGGTTAGAGGAGGTGCCGCATCGGTATGAAAGTATAGGCACGTTGTAGTGTAGGGGAGCCACAGGGCTCATATTTAGAATAGGGGCAGTTGCAGGCCAAGTCGGTAGCCATACCTAAGTGTAGGATCACAAATAGAAAGTGCGAGCTCAGGGAGCTATTAATATTTAGGAAGACGGCATACCTGTTGTAGAAGGCAACACATACGTAGACAGAGTAGGCTTGCCTGTATGAACATTATTCTGACATAAACGTAGGGGTGGATTTAACCCCATTGTCGTGACGACTGCTGAAATGAAAAGCGTTCAGTAAAGTGACAATACGTTAGTGATCGTGTGACGGCAGTGGTAAAGTGACATTCCGTCACTTGTTAGAGGAAAAGCGATAAAGTAAAGTGACAATACGTTAGTGGCCATGCGGTGGCAATGGTACAGTGACATTCCGTCACATGATAGAGCAAAGGCGTCCAGTGAAGTGACAATACGTTAGTGGCCGTGCGATGGCAGTGGAGTGGGGAAGTGAAAAGGCGACCAAAGAACAAACACCAGCGAAAAGGAGGAGAAACCACCGGCAACAGAGAATGCGGACCCGCAAGTGACTCAAAAACTAACTGTGTGGGTAAGGGGGTGGGAATCGACGTTTTGTTTTCTGATTCATTGGATTTAAAGTAAGTCACAAATTACCATATTCATTTATATATATATATATGTATTAAAATTGTTGTTTTTGGTAAACCCCTGTTGATTCATGCTTTTTGACGACAAGTCACTGACCCCTTCAGGATAAGAACCACCCCAACAAAAGTGAAACGGGAGGGTTCGTTATGTTGAAACATACGTTCACGCACGGATTCAGGCGACACTCCTTGAGTTTTGGCTGAATACGCGGCGTGAATCTATTTCTTCCAGCAACGACAAAGCCACGGTTTCCGATATCTGGCAAGGCTGATACCAGGATCTTCCTAAAAGGTAACAATTGAAAAGTTCAAAATCAACAGGCTCATTCAATGACAATTTTAATACATGCTTCATTTTAATGTTCATACAGGTTGCCGCATTGAAATTTTAATAGTTTTCGTAAGTTGTGTAGGGGTTAATCATTGATGAAATTAGCTCCTCAATTCGATTGGCGAATTTGAAATAACGGTGGTGGAAATTCTCGTGTAATAATAGGACGCAGTGCAGAATAGGGAATAATTAACCCTTTTTACTCGAAAAGTATATTTTTTGTGTGTGTGCAATTTTTTGTGATAAATTTCAATAACGGACACCCCAAGCTTGGCACAATTGATTAGTATGAGAGAGAGGATGGGCTTCGCGGGTAGTGAATTGCAAAAAGTTGTGATAGATGAGCAAAAGCTTGTGGCGAAAGAAATGGCTGCAGAGTTAGAGCGTCAGGTTACAATGAAACGCGAGGGGGGGGGGGGGGGGGGGGGCTGCAGTCGAAGGTGAGAAAGAAATACAGGTTGAGCGAGAAAGAGCTGCCAGAGAGGTTGCGTTAGAGCGAGAAAGAGCTGATAGAGAAGCTGTGTTAGAGGGTGAAAGAGTGCGTGAGGAAGCTGAAAGGGTGCGTGAGGAGTCTGAAAGAGAACAGGAGAGGGAAATGGACATTTTAAGGACCAGGGCGCAGTTACCCGAAGCTAATGGTAGACAGGGTGGAGAAAGTCCCGTGGGAAACGTGAGGGCACCTTATCCCCAGTTACCCATGTTTAATGAACAGACTGATAATATTGACGTGTACTTACAGAGGTTTGAAAGGTTTGCCTTGAGTCAGGGTTGCCCGGAGGACGCCTGGGGGGGGGGGGGGGGGTGGTCAGCCTTAGTCCGTTGCTGGCGGGCAAATCGCTACAAGTATATGTGAGCATGCCTCTTGACCAAGCTAATGACTATGGTGAGCTGAAAAGGGCTATACTCAAGAGGGACCAGCTCACCGAGGAGGGTTTCAGGACAAAATTCTGAGAAAGTAAGGCTGAGAAGGGTGAAAGTGTGTACTAGTTTGTGTCGAGGGCCACAAAATATTTCGACAGATGGGTCGAACTATCCGGAATAGAAGTCATTTCCCTCCCTGAAGGGCTTACTTATCAGGTAGCAGTTTATGTCATCGTGTGTCCCCGAGATGGCATTGTTTGTTAAGGAGAGGAAGTCGGGTAATGTGGAGGAAATGACTCGGGTGGCCGAGCAGTATCTAGACGCTCATGGGGGGGGGGGGGGGGGGGTTGCCCAAGTACCATTTTCTTCGCCCAAGTGACATTTTTGGAGGCAGGAAAAAGATTTTCAAATCTTTTTCCAGGCTCCAAAAATGGCACTTGGGCGAAAAAACCCTATGGAGAATCCTATGTTCATTTTTTCACCCGAGTGCCAGTATTGATGTATGGGGAATTCAGTGCTAAATGCTTTTTGCCAGAGTACCAGCCCGAGTGGTAGTATTGGGGTATGCGGAATTCAGTGCTAAATGCTTTTTGCCGGAGTTCCAGCCTGAGTGGCAGTATTGGAGTATGGGGAATTCAGTGCTAAATGCTTTTCGCCGGAGTGTCAGCCATGGGTAAATATGCCTTCCAATCACTAAATTTTTGCTTTTATACTGACAAAAAATGTATCAGTCATTCTCTCCATGTTGTACATTTTTATGGACACCTTAATTGTCCAACAGATGTTCTGCGCATGTGAAATATGATGAAGAAGTCTTGCTTCAATTTATATCATTATGGATTTTTTTCCTCTATTTTTAGGCGCCTACATTTTAACCAGTGTGAGGGAAAAGGCGGTGAAAAATACTAATTGCGTATCCAATGAGTATTTCACCCACCTAAATCTAACCAATAGGAGAAAAGGCACTAAAAATACTCATTACATTTGCAAAGAGTATTTCTGGCGACTTTTTCTCTCT
Organism: Pictodentalium vernedei; assembly: GCA_031216915.1. Taxonomy (NCBI): domain Eukaryota; kingdom Metazoa; phylum Mollusca; class Scaphopoda; order Dentaliida; family Dentaliidae; genus Pictodentalium; species Pictodentalium vernedei. The sequence continues at coordinate 343,342,365 of CM062296.1, read as the reverse complement.
CTCCCTGAATGACTATAAATACACTTGAGTGGCTCATAAACTCATTTTTTTATCGTTAACCATGAAACTTGAAGCATCAATCGAAAAGAAATTCCAGCACAGAAGGATGGCTGTAGGGAGCAGAGCAATGGTCACGCTGATATCCCAAGAAATAATCTGCACCAACTAGCAATACAGGATGGGGGCAGAAATATCTCACCACTAGCATTGGACGAAGCTAAAGATGCCTCAGAACTATTTCTTAGAAGATTGATGGTTGATAGTTGCTATTATGCCAATTCCAGATCCGCCACACCATAACAGATTATTACCAGACAGGATGTGAGAAGAGCTGCCAGGGAGAAGCATGGGATAATCTTGCCAAAATAAACATATTTTGTTTATTGAAAATTAAACGACCCTTTTGAGGGCCACCATAATCTTAAAAAGAGTTCCTTTATATTCACTATGCACTGCAAAAATATAGGTTCTCTTTAGAACCAAAACTGGTTCTAATCTTGTCCCTGAGATGGAACCAGTTCTGTTTAAACAGTATTTATTTCAAATCAAATACATTTAAAAAGATTAACATTAAATATTACCTGCTGTAAGTTAAAGCCTACAGTCGGCAACACATCTGTATGCTCTCTCTTTTGCACCCAATTAAACCCAAAGCCTGTAAGTGGTAATGCAGGTGTATGCTCTATTCGTCCTGGAACCATGTTATTCCCTGTCAAATCCATTTTCTTCTTCCTCAAAAGCAAGTGTGAGACACCCTCAGATGGTTCCACCCTTTCATACTTTTAAATGAACACATTTTTTTGTTTCAGAAAATTAATTTTGCAAAACAAAATTATTTTTTCCTGAATAATTTTGGTTTGCAAAATTAATTTTTCTGAAACCACAAAATGTGTTCATTAAAAAGTATGAAAGGGTGGAACCATCTGAGGGTGTCTCACACTTGCTTTTGAGTTATCAAGACCACAAGAGGTGTTTTCCAAAGTCAAAAGAGCAAAAGGTCATTAGTGGACTACAGTGATTCAGATGGTAGTGATACAGAAGATGCAAACACCACCAAGAAACAAAGTTTGACTGAATATGCTAAGAATACAAACTCTGTATATTCCAAAAAGAGTATACAAAATTTGTATTCTATTCATCCTCAGTTATTGCGTACATCCAGAAAATTTCACTCAGAATCACATGTGTGTGAGGTGACTTTGAGCTAATTCGATGCCAACAATCCATTTGAGTTTCTAACTAAAACGTTTGATTCAATGATGGAAGATGTAAAAGAGAAATGTGGTATACAACACAACGACCCCATGAGAGTGTCAGTTAATCACCCAGGGTTTGAGGTAAGTATTTTTATTCCTTTCACCAAATTTTCATCAGTCAATGGCAGAACAGTATTAGATGAAATTGATAAAGTAATTCAGTCAAATGATAAGTTTACTATCCACGATGGTAAATTATCTTTAGAAATAACACACACTTCACTACCACAAGGGTCTGGGCGAAATGCACCCGTTTCATTTAGTGCTGTTGGTAAAGTATTGTTGAATTTTAAAATGTCAATGATTCTATGTGTTTTGCACGGGTGGTTGTGGTGGGAAAATATCACGTTGGTAAAGATAATTCAGAACTTTGGCAAAAGAAATGGAAAAAAATTAGAAATTCAAAAGTAACATTTCAAAAAATTGAAGCAAAGGCATTGATAGACAAAACAGGCCTTGGTTACAATAAACCTTGTGGATATGAGGAATATTGTAAAATTCAAGACCTGCTCTCCCCATACTATGTGATTAAAATTCACCCACAATTTGCAAAAGAAAAGTTCTTATTTGAACCACCACAAACTACAAAAGATAGTAAAGTTATTCAAATCTACCATCATGACCATCATTTTAATACCATCACTAAAATTACAGGGTTTTTAGGATGTAGTTACTATTGTGAATATTGCAATGTAGGGTATAATAACAAAGAATGCCATAGATGCCCTAAAGGATGTGTTTGCTATTCTCCTCTACCATGTACACTTGAACATTCTGTTCATTGCTACACTTGTAATAGGGACTTTGTAAGTTCATCTTGTTATAAAATCATACAGCCCAAACACAGAACCAAGAAAAAACAATCTGTCAATTAATCAAGAAATGTCTATCATGTAAAATGCAAATATATTCAGGGGGCGGAGAACACATTATTGATGGATTTAAAAAATGTAAATATTACCATCAATTAGACAAAACTGAACATTATTGTTTCATTCCAAAATACAAATCACCCAAGAATGACAAAATGCCAAAAGTGCCATTTGTGTTTTATGATTTTGAAACAACTCAAGACTCAGGAGTCCACACCCCAAATTACTGTGTTGTACACCTTGCTTGTAGCGGGTGCATTTGTAAATCTATTGATTAAACATGTTCACAGTGTGACAAAATTGGAAAAAGGGAATATATTTTTAAAGGAGAATCTACTTTGAGTGATTTTTGCAATTGGCTTTTCAGTAAGGAACATTTAGATACAACAGCAATGGTTCATAATTCATGAGGGTTTGATGCACAATTTATCTTAAGATATCTCATAGAAACTGCTACAACAGAACACAATGTCATTATGAATGAAAACAAAATTATTTTTCAGAAAGCTTGTGGTGTTAGACTCATTGATTCATTGAATTGAATTTTCTTTCTATGAGAATGACACAATTCCCTAAAACATTTGGTTTAAGTGAACTAGCAAAAGGTTATTTTCCTCATTTGGCAAACACAACATCATATCAAAACTACATTGGACCTTATTTAGATGCAAAATTGTACATGCCTGACTCTATGGCTCCCACAGTCAGAGAAGATTTTATTAAATGGTACAATCAAAAATTTACTAGTAATGCTACTTTCAATTTTGGCAAAGAAATGGACATGTACTGTTAGTCTGATGTGGATATTTTACGTAGAGGGTGTGGGGAATTCAGAAAACAATTTCTTGAATGGGTTGGGTTGGGGTAGATCCTTTCAGGGAAGCAGTGACTTTAGCTGATGCCTGAAATAAATCTTGGCGCAAACATTTAATGCCTGAAAACAAAATTGGCCTCATTTCAGACATAGGGTACCCTACTGATGTTAGATATTCCATGAAAGCCATTAGATTCTTGCAGCTACTAGTACAAGAAGAAGGCATACACATACAACATGCACTGAACAGTGGAGAAATTAATATTGGAAATTATTATGTAGATGGTTTTCACAAAGAGACAAATACAATCTATGAATTTTATTGGTGTATGTGGCGTGGATGTGAAACTCGCTATCCTGACAGATTTGAGAAAAATCTAATCAGTTCACAATTCTATCAATCTCTGTACAACAAGACTCAATCATGCATAAAACATTTCAATTCATTGGGATATAACATACATGTGGGAACACGAATTTGATCATCTTTGCAAAACAGATCCTGATGTTCAAACCTCTCTAGATACATTTTTCCACACATGGATCCAATTAAACCATGTGAAGCATTATTTGGCGGGAGGACAAATGCCATTAAATTACACTACAAAATTGATGAAAACACAGCCACAGAAATCTAATACATAGACATCTGTTCACTCTACCCATATGTAAACAAACACAGGGAATATCCAATGGGTCATCCAAATATACTCACTCAAGAAAACATAGACACCAACAAAATAATCCAGTACAGATGTCTCATTAAATGTAAGGTTTTACCACCTCAAAATCTTTTTTGCCAGTTTTACCCATTCATTGTAATAAGAAAATGGCATTTGCACTTTGTAAAATGTGTGCAGAACATGAATCAGATCACTGTGAACACACACCAGATCAACGTGCAATTGTAGGTACATGGACAACTGTCAAACTTTTCAAAGCAATGGAGTTTGAGCACACACTACTTGACACTTATCAGATTTGGCACTGAGAAGAATGGTCTTCAGAGATTTACAAACATTATGTGAACAAATATTTAAAAATAAAACCTGAAGCTAGTGAGTATCCAGATTGGGTGAAAATAGAAACCGACAAAACCACATTTAAAAAAGTTTACGCACAAATTGAAAATATCGATTTAGAAATGTTGAAAAAAAATCCAGGAAAAAGATCATTTGCCAAAACCATGTTAAACTGTCTCTGGGAAAAAATGCACAAAACAATATAAAAACTAAAACTAAATACATAAATGAACCATCAGAATATTTTGAAATAATACAGAGCAAAGACAAAATTGTGAAAAATGTAGAATTTTTTTTATCACGATCAATTTGTTTTGGTAGACTACATTGATGGTGCACATGTTTATATACCACACAATTCAGCCACTGTTGTTGTAGCTTCATTTGTCATTGCTTATGCACGTATGGAATTATACAAAGTTTTAGAACATTTAGGAACACAAGTTTTATATTTTAACACAGTTGTATTTACATACATAAACCAACACTCTGGAATCCAGAAATTGTGAATAGTAGATTAGGTCAATAGACAGATGAACATCCAGGAGAAAAAATCATAGAGTTTGTTGGTCTAGGTCCAAAAATTATGGATACAAATATATTAAAAATGGAGAAATACACACCACATGTAAAGTTAAGGGTATCACATTAAATTACATGACATCACAAAAAGTTAATTTTGAAAGCATGATTGAGTGTGCACAATACAGAGAGAATTACAAATTAAACATTGAATATACACATAGAATTAAACGTAACAAAGATAGACAAGTCACAAGTGAAACACAAAGTAAAACATTTAGATCTGTTTACATATAACGTTTTGTTGTCAACAAATACGACACACTACCCTATGAGTTTAAGGTATAAATACTACTCAGATTTCATACACCCATTTCAATTTTGATCACTGAACAGTCAAGATGTCTCTACCACTTGACCCCGCATTCCCTATATGCTTATCAGAATTAAGAAGAATTGCAAGTTTTAATGGGGCCTTCTACCCAGTCTTTCAATTCAAAAAAGTAGAATTAGTTAAAGCTTGATTTTTCTGTGTTGGGAATGGTAAAGTAAAATGTTTTGTATGTGGACAAGGTTTACATAATTGGGAAGAAAAAGATATTCCTTTACAAGAACATGTTGAGTGGTCACCAAATTGTTCTTACCTTCAATTGATAAGAAATTGTCAGTTTTATAATCCACCAATATTTATGCAAACACCTCCAGGTAAAATATTAGCAGTGATGGACAATGGATTCACTTTAAATCAAATATTTTCAACAATGAAAAAATATCATAAAACTCTGAATGATTTTCCAGATTGTAATTCTTTATTGTCACTCAAGGTAATAGATGATCAAAGTACATCATTTAGTAACATGATTGCAAGAAAAGCTGCAAGACAATTCAGAAATAAGTTAGACAAATTGTTTATAGATGCTCCTGAATATGATTTTCCTTACCCTCCTGGTATACAAAATACATGGTGTAATGTGGTACCTGATGCACAAAGTACTTCAAAACAGACAGAAGAATCATCACTTTTGATTTCAAACATGGAGGACACAAGACATATTTTAGACAACAAGATTACATGTAAGGCATTATTATATGCATTTCAATTGATCACTTCTGGTTATCTAACAATAACAAAAAATGTTATTCAAAATCAATTAGAAAAAGATGAAATGTATATTGAATTTTGTAATGCACTACAAATCATGAATGCTTTTTACAAAGATAACGTACAAAATATTTGGACAAGAATTGTATGGGATTTCATTATTTATGACGAAGAAATCATAGATTATTTATATAAACAATGTATACCACAAATAGAACAAAGACTAGGTTTTTCAGAAACTTTATTTGAGTTAAAAGCACCTTTACTGAAAATTCCCACTCACAGATTTGAAGAAGCTATGGAAACAGAAAGTATATAAGTCAGTGTTTTGACAACACTTTCTCACAAAAAATAATTATGGCATCAAGTGAATGTTTATTGTTTCAGCATCCCTGTAATATCTTTATTTCGGGGCCTAGTGGTTCAGGAAAAACAGAATTTGTCAAAAAGCTTATTGATATGAAACATAATTTATTTCAAATTTCCCTACAAAAAAATCGTTTGGTGCAAAAAGAATGGTTAAATACATATACTTTACTTAAAGAAAGTGAAGATATTAAATTCATTGAAGGCATTCCCGGTGATGAATATGAAATTGTTAGTGATGTCACTATTCCACATCTTGTAGTTTTCGATAATATGATAGGAGATAAAGATGAAGAAAAAATTAAATTATGGTTCACTCGAAAAGGGCATCATAGAAATGCAAGTGTTATTTACATTTCACAAAATATGTTTCAACAATCTAAATCTACTCTTACCATAACTTGAAATGCACATTATATGATTTTTTTTCAAAATACTAGAGATAAAGGACAAATTAAAGTATTAGCAAATCAAGTTCAATTACCACATTTAAATGCATCTTATCAAGATGCAACAAGTACTGTGTTCATGGTTATTTATTAATTGATTTTCATCCTAAAACTCCTGATTCTTTGAGATTAAGAAGTGATATTTTTCATCCTTGGGTGACACAAAATGAATGTGGACCCATCATTTACACCAAACTATAAAAACCGGTGTTCTAATGACCTTGCATCAGTTGTTGAAAGTTTTTTCAACAAGTACACATCATAATGGTATCTTTCATCCGATCGTTAGAACAACTGAGTCAGCAGACAAATCCATTTGCAAGAGAAAAATTATTTAAGAAAGATTTCAAGAAAATTTTAAAATGGTTTATGTTAGCAAGTAGAATCATACTTAATAAGAAAATTAAATTGCCAAAACAAACTTTAACATATATGGATAAGCATAGAGATGATCTAGAACAACTTGCAAATCCAACAGTAGATCTTGCAACCAAACAAAACATTATTTTAAAACCAGGTGGTGATAGATTTTTGGGCGGTGTTATTATTCGTAATTTAATTTGGTGGGATGGTCATAAAACAAGTCAAAATTTTTATTCTCCATTAAAAAAAACAAAAAGTAAGAAACGAAAATCACCTAAAAAGAAACGAAATTTGTCTAAAAAGAAAGGAAATGTTGGTAAAAATTACCTGTATGCAAATTTTTTAGTCACTCCTCAGAAAGAGACAGAAACAAAATCAGTTTAGTGAGTAACCTTTGAAAACAAAAAAAAAGTACCGCCACTGAAGTTAACACGTGTCAAATATGAGGAATAGAGTATCACATGATCCTATGGATTCTAAACAAAATGTGGGACATATACCGCTAAAAGAAAATATTCCAATATTGGCACGTTTTACGGCTTTGATTGCACATAAACGTGTTAAGGGGATAAGATCTTATTTTAATTGAATAAAATGAATTGCATATTTGTCGATCATATCATTTTATGAATGCACTTTGTGAGAGCAAGACAGTAAAATAAAATATGAAACAAAAAATTCCTCTAGTTAAAAAAATAATGGTGGAATGTTATTGGCACTAAGTCAAACTCCTCCAGCATTTCAAAAACAAATTATGAAAAATGTACCTAACGAATTAATTAATTGTGTGTCAGAATGTTGTCATAATCTTTTAAAAGGAAACATATATCTATCGCCCACTTAGAAACGAAAATTACAACCGAAGCCTGAACAACTAAGATCTACTGCTAGTAAATCGGTATCTCTTAAAAAGAAAAAACAAATTTTAAATCAAAAAGGTGTTTTTTTACCATTACTTGGTTTACTTGGTCCCGCTGTTGGAGTTGCAACAAATCTTGCAAATAAATTAGTCTGTAAAATATGAAGAAAATGGCTATTGTACCTTATCAAATGATGGATGAAATGAAACGTTATAGAAGTGAAAAATCTCAGTGCCCAAGATTACCACCTGATCCTCAAATTACTAATACAACACAGTTGCAGAATGAATTATCGTCTGTGTTAGAAAATTCAGAGTTAACAGAAAGTGAGAAAAAAAGAAAGTATGGTGAAAATTTACAAAAACTTCAATTGTCATGTAAGAAGGCATTACAACCAACACTGGTTATTCCTGAGTCAGAGCGAAAATCAATGTTTTTACGAGATCGTATTATAGAAAGTGTCCCTGTTACAATGAGACATAAGGTAACTTCATTATGATCTGCTTTATCTTCTCATCCACACATGAGTTGGGATGATCAGGGTGTTTTAAGTTATGATGGAGAACCCATAAAAGGTTCAAATATCATTGATTTAGTCAATGATGTTCTTGGACATCGAAAAGGTTTTAAACTGCCTGGGTGGAAAATGTTCAATTGTGGTTTAAAAGATATAAGTATCCTTCAAGATTTTGTTGGAAAATCATGAACGTTGGTTGTGGATGAATAGACAACATGTACCCAAACCCAGTAAATATTAAAGTTCTCCAAAAGATAGTTGGTTAGAAAGTTGTCAATCATTGCCTCCAAAACATAAAGTTTGTCGAGGTCAGAGAGTGTAGTGGGGTGAAGAAACACCAAAGTCAACACCTAAGCATAAATTGACAAAATGTAGAATTTCTGAAAAATGGGATGCTTATTGAATGATTTATTAACTGACATATATTACAATACAAAATATCCTGCTGGTTATAGAGGTATACAAAAATTATACAAAGCTGCTCATAGTAAGATAATTCCACCACAGTTGATCAAATGAAAAAAATGGTTGAAAGGAGAAAGAACTTACACTTTACATAAATCCATTCATAAAAAATTTGCAAGACATAAGACTATAGTGGGTGGAATTGATCATCAAGGGCAAATTGATTAGCGGATTTACAAAGTTTACAATCTTACAATGACCAATTTCGTTATTTAGTTTGTATTATTGATGTATTTTCAAAATATGCATGGGTTTTACCCATTCACAATAAATCAGGAGAAACATTAACAAAATCTTTTCAAAGTATTTTGAAAACTTCTGGACGTAAACCATTATCATTACAATCTGATAAAGGTTCTGAAATTAAAAATAAAGATGTGCAAACATTTTTAAAGAAACAAAAAATTCATTTTTTCACAACAGAAAATCCTGAAAGAAAAGCTAGTATTGTAGAACGTTTTCATCATACATTGAAAACACGAATGTGGAAATATTTTACACACAAATGTACATTAAGATATATTGATGTGTTACAAAATTTAGGTGATGGATACAATCACAGTTTCCATCATAGTATTCAGAGAACTCCCGCATCAGTATCAATAGAAAATGAAATAGAAGTGACCCAAAACTTATATTGTAAAAAATCTAAAAGGAAAAAAATACAAATTAAAGTTTGGCGATATAATACTTATTAACAAAACCAACCATACATTTGAAAAAGGGTATTTACCAAATTGGACAAAAGAATTTTTTAAAATCACCCATGTAAAATATACATCACCACCCACTCATGGACTTGAAGATATGGGTGGTGAAAAGATACAGGGAACATTCTATCTACAAGAAATTCAAAGTATAAAAGATGGTAAAAAATATATCATTGATTCCGTTCTTGCACGACATTCAAGACATGTGGGTAAGAATATCATTGAGGAACTTAAAGTACATTTAGATGGTTATCCCACAAAATTTGATAGTTGGATAGCAGAAACAGATTTAGTATAAAAAGAATATGTCAGTAAGTGAAAATGCATTGAGTGGTGAAAGTGCAAGTGTTGAAGTACAAAGTCAACAACCACAATTTAATTTTTGTGGGAGTCTTGTTGCAAAAAAAAACAAGTGACTTATTTCACACAAATAATTGTCATTTATGCAATTATAATTACAGCTATCATTCAACTTAGTTTACAATCCCCCAAAAAAGGATTGTGGTTAGCGTTATTGAGTAGTTCTTTAGGATATATTCTTCCAAGTCCAGGTTTAAAATATTTGAAACCACACAACACGAAAAATGAATTCATTTTACGTAACACTACTGAGTGATAGTTCTTTGAATGTGTTTCCAAATAACACACAATGTTGTTTTCAAACAAAATTATCTAAAACAATTCATATTAATAAAGAACATTGAGAGGTGGGTGTAGCTGAAGTAATTTTACCCTCTGAGGCAAAAAATATAACAGATGATGAAACAAAATTTAAAATCATTGTGACAGACCCGAAAATATCATCTCTCATTAATAATATTAATAAATCATTTTTTCAAACATATAGTACGTAAGGGTATTGCTGCTGTTGAGCTAATTATTTTACTAGGGGCATATGCAAATGGTGGACATGTTGCAGAAGCAATAGAATCCGAAATTCAAGAAAAACGGGGTATTTTAAAAGAATTTGGTGTGACATTTCATCTTGGTTATTCATCTCGACATTCATGTGTAAAAATTTTGGGGAATAGTATTGGAACAGTTGGACTTGAATTATCACAAAGTTTATTACAAAAAATTGGGGTGTAAGGATATTTTCCCAGTAATTTTCCTAACACATCAAAAGATGCATTTAAATATAATGTGGACTTAACCCTTTAAACTTTGGTGATATCTTCCATGTCAGTTCAATGGCAGCAATTGGAAGAGTCCATATTTATTATTTGGGGTTAGACCAATTAATATTTTCAACATGCAGCATTGGGGCTGCACGTTGAAAATATTGATTGGTCTACACCATGCATTTACCTTGTAGCCATCCCCCTTAATGACATTTTGACATAGCTTATGACCCGGCCGGAAAAACGGCCTGTTCAAAGGGTTAAATGTGGATTTTAATCAACTCTTTATTTATTCTGACATTGCAGATTATACATTTCTTGGTGATATAGAAGCACCTATTTTACGTGTAATACCTTTTAAAACATGTGACAAATGTCTGCAAACTCATAAAGAATTTGATAATGTAGATTACCAGTATCAAAATCTTCTTTTGATCAGATCAGTATAAATATAAATGGGAACACTGGTAAAAACATTCAGTTTTCAAGTGGTAAGAGTGTTGTCAAGTTGCATTTTAGAGAACGGAACAAATTACATTTATAAAAAATGATGCCAGTGTATTGAGGTGCACCACAGCAATACGGATATGGATTTGGGTCTATTTTTCGCTCAGCAATAAGATTAGCTGTACCATTAATAAAACCAATTGCAAAAAAATGCATTTCAAACTTTAAAGAGAGAAGGATTAAAATGTGGTCTTGAAATAGCAAATGAATTGATGATAAATCAAAAACCCCCTAAAGAAGTAATGCTTTCTCATGCAAAAGATCTTATGGCATCAGTGGGTAAAGCTACATTGGGAATAAAAAGAGAGAAACGAGAACCAATACATCAGTCTGTGGTTCGTTCTGAAAGAGGCAAGACACAAAGAAGACAATCTCATCCAAAACGAAATTCAAGACCACTCGATATATTTGATTAAATCATGATGTTACATGGATCTTGTGAGCATTTTTGTAGTGGTTTTGATTCAGATAATGTATCACCAACATCGCGTAGTATAGAAAATATTGGTGAAATTGAGCAATTTATTATTGCATCGTTAAACAATTCTTCACCAATACAATTTTTAATTCTAAGACAAACAACCAAGATCTTGCATCATCTACACTTGAGGTTCAATTTAAAATTACAAAACAAGATGGGAGTGTATTGGGTGGAGATACAAATATTACTCCTATCAATAATTTTTTTCACAGCATGTTCAGTAAAATTGATGTTACACTGAACGGTAGTCTGATAACCACCAATACAGACATGTATCCTTAACGAGGATTTTTTTAAAATCTGTGAAGCTATTCTAAAGATGTGAAAAAACACAGTTGGCTGCTAGTGAGATGTGGTATGTAGATACCCCTGGCGAGCATACAGCAATAGCTGAAGATTCGGATAACAAAGGTTTGGCTGACCGTAAGAAATTAATTGTAGACAGTAAATCTGTACAACTAAGAGGAAAATTATATTGAGATCTATTTGTGCAAGACAAATATTTACCAAACGGTGTGGAAATGAGAATAAAAACTCATCATTCTCCACCTGAATTTTGGTGATGAAAATGGAAAAATAGAAATACAAAAAGCCATATTCTGAATACCGGCATTGGATTTAATTCCTAAGTTTGCAAATGATCTTAATGCACAAATAGATTGAACAAATTATAAAATGCCCATAAGACGTACTGAAATTAAAACTTTTACCATTGGAAGTGGTCTTCAATCAAAAATAGAAGACCATATGTTTCAAAAACGGATGTCAAAATGATTACTTCTTGGTTCAGTTTCGAATAAAGATATAAATGGAGATATTGGCACAACTCCATTTAATTTTCAACATTTCAATTTGAACAAGTTGGAAATCACAATAGATGGACATTCCATTAAATCACGCCCCTTCGAACCGAATTTCGAAGGTAGACTTTATCTAAATTCATATTTATCATTATTTGAAGCAATGGGGTATTTTGGACAAAATCAAACATTTAATATATCTATGCAGGATTATGCAAAAGGATATACCCTTTGGGGAATTGATTTGACACCTGATCAGTCATGTAGTGGACCATTAGCTCATCCTATAAAGTCTGGCAACCTTCAAATAGATCTTCAGTTTGCTCAAGCTCTTCAAGAAGTGATCAAAGTTGTTGTCTATGCAGAATTTGATAGTGAGATAGAAATCAACAAATTCAGAGAAGTGATATTTGACTATTAACAATTAGTAAATGTGAACATTGCAAGATGTGTGAAGAAAAAATACAAACATTATTTCAAGAATGTGTCGAGATAGAACTGACAAAATCCTTAAACAGGAAATGAAAAATATCTGTGAAGAATGTCGAACCAACACAACAACATTAATAGATATATACACTGTAGAATGTTTACAGAAAATGTGTCCTGTGACTATACTCTATAATCTACACAAGAGAGCAAGAAAATTAAACTTATTAGAATATTGTGCTCGTATAGACTTTGAAATAGACTGCCAAAAAGACATTAAAAAGTGGGCTGAATTAGTTAAAAGACACTGGTCATATTATACAGCACTTGTTAAAGAAGAAGTTTGATTAAAAGTACAACTTCATAACAGCCCTTTTCAGGGCTAAGAAGAGATGGCAACCACTCAACTACAATATATTCTTGATAATTCTCCAAGGTTATCACCATTGAATGGAAAAGTGTGTTCAAGAGACTTATTACCAAAACAAAAGCTTAAACACAGAAAAGCTAATGTTGTGAACACAGATTCATCAAGAGAACCAGGAGAACATTGGATTGCAATATATTTTAAAGACAATCATTCTGCTATCTACTTTGATTCATATGATTTATCACCAATGGATAGAGACGTATGCAATTTCATAGTGAAAAACACTGATTCATGGACTATTAACACAATAAGACTACAAAGTGCTCATACTGTGGCGTGTGGTATGTACAGTATATTTACTTCAGATCATCTTGCAAGAGGATATGATTTAGAGACAGTTCTTACTATCAAATTCGATCGAAGAAATTTCCAAGAGAATGACAGAGGTTCGTCGATGGTTTGAGCAAACCTATAGACATTATTTTATGTAATCAAACATCAGCTGTCAAAACAACCCACAGAGGAAAGTTTTCATTTTTGACTTTTTATAATTGTATAAATTTTTTTACCAGACACTATTGTGTATCAGAGATAGGAATATGTTTATTTTTTTCAAAAACGCTAAAGTGATACTGCTTTATATTAAAAAAAAAACCCTGACTCTCGATATTTTCTCAAAAATCTTGAAATAAAGCGATATCACTCAAAAAATCTTGATGTACAAGGTTTTCTTTAGATAGGCAAACTCAGATCCCAGTGATTATATGTTTTTTCTCACTTCATATATTAAATATTGGTACCTAAAATAAATCTTGTTGCCTGTTTAAAAGTAGTAGTGCCCACTATCCCTCCCCAACAGTAAGGAAGTGTCAAGAGATACTTCTCGTTTTTCACTGTATTGGTATTTTAGCCTTTAATAATGTATGTTTACAGAGCAACCCATCCACACTGTAAAGTGTTATACGGTTTACAACACCGAGAGAATGATTAGTAAACATACATTATTAAAAGCAAAAACTTAGTGATTGGAAGGGATTTTTACTCGTGGCTGCCACTCCAGTGAAAAGCATTTAGCACTGAATTCCCCATACCCCAATACTGGCACTTGGGCGAAAAAATTAACATAGGATTCTCCATAGTTTTTTTTGCCCAAGTGCCATTTTTGGAGGGAGGAAAAAGATTTTAAAATCTTTTTCCTGCCTCCAATGTTGTCATTCTGGGTACAAAAATGGCACTTGGGCGAAAAAACCCCATGGAGAATCCTATGTTAATTTTTGGTGGTGGAAATTTCCGCGTAATAATAGGACGCAGTACAGGATAGGGAATAATTAACCCTTTTTACTCGAAAAGAATATTTTTCTTTGTGTGAAATTTTTGGTGATAAATTTCAGTAATGGACACCCTAAACTTGGAACAGTTGATTAGTATGGGAGAGTGGTTGGGCTTCGCGGGTAGTGAATTGCAAAAAATTGTGAGAGATGAGTAAAAGCGTGTGGCGAAAGAAATGGCTGCAGAGTTAGAGCGTCAGGTTACATTGAACCGCGAGGAGGCTGCCTTACGGGCAGCCGAACGTGAGAAATAAATACAGGTTGAGCGAGAAAGAGCTGACAGAGAGGCTGCGTTAGAGCGAGAAAGAGCTGATAGAGAAGCTGTGTTAGGGCGTGAAAGGGGTGAAAGAGCGCGTGAGGAAGCTGAAAGCGTGTACGAGGAGGCTGAAAGAGAACATGAGAGGGAAATGGACATTTTAAGGACTAGGGCGCAGTCACCCGGAGCTAATGGTAGACAGGATGGAGAAAGTCCCGTGGGAAACGCGAGGGCACCTTATCCCCAGTTACCCATGTTCAATGAACAGACTGACAATATTGGCACGTACTTACAGAGGTTTGAAAGGTTTGCCTTGAGTCAGGGTTGGCCGGAGGACGCCTGGTGGTCAGCCTTAGTCCGTTGCTGGCGGGCAAATCGCTACAAGTATATGTGAGCATGTCCCCTGACCAAGCTAATGACTACGGTGAGCTGAAAAAGGCTATACTGAAGAGGTACCAGCTCACCGAGGAGGGTTTCAGGACGAAATTCCGAGAATGTAAGGCTGAGAAGGGTGAAAGTGTGTACCAGTTTGTGTCGAGGGCCACAAGATATTTCGACAGACGGATCGAACTATCCGGAATAGAAGAGTCATTTCCCTCCCTGAAGGACTCACTTATCAGAGAGCAGTTGATGTCATCGTGTGCCCCCGAGATGGCATTGTTTGTTAAGGAGAGGAAGCCGGGTAGTGTGGAGGAAATGAGTCATGTGGCCGAGCAGTATTTAAAGGCTCATGGGGAGGTTTGACCCAAGGTAGACCGGGCAGGAATGTGGGAAACGGAGTTGCACAGGCACCCGTAAGAACCCAACCCCACCACCCAGGGAGTTAACTTGTTACGTTTGTGACAAGAAGGGGCACCTGCCCGGGACTGCTGACGGAAGGCTATGTCGGGGAGACCAAACGGGGCCCAACAAAGAATGGAAGGAGGGACCCATCCCCGAAAAACTGGAGGAACGGCAATAATGCCAATCAGTCCCCCGGGAGGAGACAGACGGCCGCATTGTGTCAAACAATCGGACCTGAAGATAGCCACTGCGGCGGTGCATAGACGGGGGCAGCTTAGGTTGGGAGGGGGGGGGGGGCACGATCCCTATAATTAGTGGGATGTGCGAGAAGCGCACATCCAATAAGGAAAAAGCAGAGATGCCGGTATATCCGGGTTATTTGGGGCGAGAGGCAGTCCGTGTGCTACGAGATACTGGGTGTAGTAGCGTGGCTGTCAAACGGGCACTTGTCAGTGATGAACATCCGACGGGACATGATCACAGTCATAGATGGGACGGTGAGGAGATTTCCCCTTGCGAGGGTGAGGGTGAACACCCCTTCTTCATTGGCGAAGTGAATGCCATGTGTATGGAGGCGCCCATCTATGATCTGGTGGTAGGCAACATACCCGGCGCAAGTACAGAGCCAGACAAGGCATGATCAGGAATGGGCTCACATAAGGAGGCTTCAGCGGTAGTCACTCGAGCACTAGCATCGAGAGAAAAGCGGCCACTAAAGCCCCTCAAAGTATCTGGGGAGGCAGTTGAAGAGGTCCACGTGAAAAACCTCATGGAAGCCCAAAAGGAGGACCCCACGTTGAAGAAGGCCTGGGAATTAGCCAAGAGTAGTGATTCAATAGCTACGAAGGGTAAGGGCCAATATACCATGAAGGTGGACAAGAGAGTGCTTCACAAGGCTGGATCGAATAGCGAGGTGAAGCAAATCATGGTTCCGCGAAAGTATCGGAAGCAGGTGATGACACTAGAGCATGAATCGCTAGTGGGAGGGCACTTGGGGTCGAGGAAGACGCTCGACCGGATCACGACCAGTTTCCATTGGCCTGCTATCATAGGGGATGTCACGAGATTTTGTCAGTCGTGCGACATATGCCAGAAGACTGTGCCCAAAGGTAGCGCACCCAGGGTTCCGTTAGGGGAAATTCCCGTGACGAATGAACCGTTTGACAGAGTAGGAGTGGGCTTGGTCGGTCCGATCAAACCGGTGTCGAAAACGGTGGAATAAATATATCCTGACCGTCGTGGATTATGCCACAAGGTACCCCGAGGCAATCGCTTTTCCCAAAATTGATACTGAGCACGTGGCTGAAGCCTTTCTAGAGGTGTTCAGCAGGTTAGGTTTCCCAAAGGAGATTCTGACAGATGAGGGGTCTCAATTCACCTCGGGGATGCTGGAGGAGGTGTGCCGCTTGGTTGCGGTGAAACAACTATTCACCACCCCCATAACCCCAAATGCGATGGACAATGCGAGAGGATAGATGGGATTCTAAAGGGGATGCTTAGAAATATGTGTCATGAAAGGCACAAGGACTGGGACCGGTACATACCAGCGGTCCTATTCGCTTATAGAGAGGTGCCCCAGGCTAGTACATGGTTCTCTCCGTTCGGGCTACTCTACGGCGGTGAGAGGCCCAGTGCAACTGCTCACGGACTTGTGGACAGACGAGGAAGCATCTCCAGTACGTAACAAGTACCAATGTGTTGGACTTCCGAAACAAGCTAGAGGAAACATGCCAGCTGGCACGGGAGAGTCTCCATAAGGCACAGGGAAGGTATAAACACCATTATGACCGTAGGACGAGGCAGCAGAAGTTCGAGGTAGGCCAGAAGGTAACCGTACTGTTACCCACCGACCACAATAAATTGCTTTTGCCTGTACCTGGAAGGGGAGGAAGTCGAACTCGCGCGAACGGCAGGGCAAGGCAACTCCAATCCAATTGGTGCAGAGGAGGTGGCGGCAGGTATTGCCATCATAGAGCCCGATGAGGCGGGCGACACGGGGGTCGTGGATGATAATAGCCTATTAGAGCTAGAGGAGCTTAGCGGGACAGAGACGTATAGGGACGTCGTGATCAGTGATGACCTGTCAGAGAAGCAGCGTCATCAAATCCGGGGTTTGTTGAAGGAATTGAAGTTTTTTCTGAGAGTCCAGGGACCACGGACCTCGAGGAACACAAAATCGAGCTCACTGCTATCGAGCCGGTGCGGGTTAAACCTTACCCCATCCCCTATTCTAAGAGAGTGGAAATGAGGGAGGAAGTGGAGAAGATGTTGGACATGGGGGTCATCGAACATTCGAATTCCGCGACTTAACGGCATAACAAAATTTGACAATGAGTCCGTGGGAAATATGGATGGCCTACTGACAGGACTACGGGGGGGGGGGGGGGGGGGGGTCAGTCAGATTGATTTGAATAAAGGCTACTCGCAGATCCCCATCAGGGCAGAAGACAGACATATGACGGTATTTACGACACCGGACGGCTGTTACCAGTTTCGTAAGCTTCCATTTGGGATGGTAAACGCGGGTGCCACCTTCAACAGGATGATGTGGAAGCTGTTGGTCATCTTCCGGGATATCGCCCACGACGTGGACGATATCCTCTGCAAGACAATGACACGGACGGAGCACCTGACAGCTCTCAGTGAGCTATTTCAAAGGCTCAAGGAGGCGGGGCTCACAGTGAAGCCCTCAAAGTGCCAGATAGAGTTTAGGACTATTGAGTTTCTCGGTCACAAGATAGGCGAAGGAAAGGTTAAGACGGACAACGAGAAACTCGGAAGGATCCGCAACGCGAACCCCCCCCCCCCCCCCCCCCCAGACAAAGCGACAAGTTAGGTCCTTTTTGGGGCTGTTCGGGTACTACCGGAAATTTTTCCCCAATTTTGCCGAAATAGCGACACCACTGACGGACCTCACGAAGAAGGGACAGCCCAACAAAGTGACATGGGGACCGCACCAGGACAGGGCATTCAGGATGTTGAAGGAACTTTTGAGCAGGGCACCCATCCTCTGCCTGTCCGATTTTTCTAAAACGTGTCTGGTGCAAACGGACGTATCCGACACGGACGTAGGTGCAGTATTGCTACAAGAAAACGACGACGGGCGTTTCCCTGTGGCATATGCTAGTAAGAAGCTACTCCCCAGGGAGACGAACTACTCAGTAATAGAGAGGGAGTGCCAGAACTTCTTGTATGTTCGGGAGTTCATTTTACATACGGACTATAGGCCGCTTTCATACATCCAGAAGTGTAAAGTAGAAAGTAGTAGGATTATGAGGTGGTCACTACTGCTGTAGAATTAGCGCTTCAGGATAGAGGCAATCAAAGGCAGTGAGTATAGATAGGGAGGCTTGTTGGCTGCTTGTGTACCAACGGACCACCTCCTGTTGTGCGCCAGTGGAAGTGTGTGCGCGAGGTGATGTGAGATGTAGATAGACTCAAGTGTTCCAATGGGGAACCGAGTCGAAATACCTGCAGGTTGTTTGTTGTGCGCATCAGTGCACGCATGCGTGTGACTGTGTGTGTGAAAAGTATAAGTATATTGGTGTAATAGTACAGCGAGATTGTGAGATATCTCTAAGAGAGAAATGTGAAAATGGATGCATGTGAAAGCTATCCCCTTGGTTTATTTGGAACAACTGAGAGTATGTTCCTTGGTAGGGGGTTGTCAAGGTGATAGCTTAAAGTTGTGTTGTTGTTTTTTTGTTTAAAAGTGTATATATTTTCTATAATCTCTCTCACTGGGCTAAATATAAAGCGTAAAGATAGGTATCTGGCGAACCCCAAAAACCGATTTGTCACTTAAACAGACCAGCAATAATTCAAGCGCTGCTAATTAAACATGAAATTTAATGTCCATCATTGAGCATTTATTGAACGCCACATGGGCTATTTTGATAAAGATAAAAAGAAAGAGGGACCAATGTTCTCCTAACTGTCATTAACCGTGTAATTATGGCCAGTTAATAGGTAATTGTGATGAAAACAGTACCTCGCCCATGGTCTGGACAACACCCATATTACGCATCTAGTCTGTCACTGACTGTCAGGATATACCGATATGTGAGTCTTTCAAAGGAACTTTAAAGCAATTATTAAATTAAGATAGATCTAAGCGGCCATGTTCAAGAGAGGCAATTAAAATGAGAATTGATGTTCTGGCTATGGAAATAAAAATCGGTGGGGGGGGGGGGGGGGGGGTTCTCGAAAAATTAATTCCAGTCTGAAGAGTGTAAGGCTGTCGGTCACAGAAGATATTGGGATGTCCCACGCTATAGGTTAGAGGAGGTGCCGCATCGGTGCGAAAGTATAGGCTCGTTGTAGTGTAGGGGAGCCACAGAGCTCATATTTAGAATAGGGGCAGTCGCGGGCCAAGTCGGTGGCCATATCTGAGTGTAGGATCAGAAATAGAAAGTGCGAGCTCAGGGAGCTATTAGTATTTAGGAAGACGGCATTCCTGTTGTAGAAGGCAAGACATGCGTAGGCAGAGTAGGCTTGCCTGTATGAACATTATTCTGAGATAAACGTAAGGGAGAATTTAACCCCATAGGTGGCGACTGCTTAAGTGAAAAGCGTTCAGTAAAGTGACAATACGTTAGTGACCGTGCGACGGCAGTGGCAGAGTGACATTCCGTCACTTGTTAGAGGGAAAGCTATAAAGTAAAGTGTCAAGATGTTAGTGACCGTGCGACGGCAATGGTGCAGTGACATTCCGTCACATGTTAGAGCAAAGGCGTTCGGTGATGTGACAATACGTTAGTGGCCGTACGATGGAAGTGGAAGAGTGAAGTGAAAAGGCGACCAAAGAACAAACACCAGCGATAAGGAGCAGAAACCAGTGACAACAGAGAATGCGGGCCCGCAAGTGACTGAAAACTGTGTGGGTAGGGGGTGATCGACGTTTTGTTTTCTGATTCATTGGATTTAATGTAAGTCACAACTTGAATTACCTTATTCATTTATATATATATATATATATATATATATATATATATATATATATATATATATATATATATATATATATATATTAAAATTGTTGTTTTTGGTGAAACCCTGTTGATTCATGCTTTTTGACAAGTCACTGACCCCTTCAGGATAAGAACCACCCCAACAAACGTGAAACGGGTGGGTTCGTCACGGTGAGACATACGTTTACGCACGAATTCAGGCGACACTCCTTGAGTTTTGGTTGAATACGCGGCGTGAATCTATTTCTTCCGGTTTTCGACAGTGGAATACCCCATCTCGTGTTCGCCACAAACTCTCCGCTACGATCGTCGAGCGATCCTTCGCATAATGACCCATGATTGAAAAGTCGCGCCACCTCAAACCCAGAATTCCGGGTCCGCCACTGTAAATGTACCTAAATTGCGATATGCATATATACCTTTAGGCCAATGCTTGCCAAGTACACTTGTAAGTGAGTTAATTATATTAAAAAAAAATGTAAAATCATCGAACTGTTTTTATAGTTTCTTTTATTAAACTGTTTTAGTATACAGTAATAATCATTCTGTGGGTGTAAAAGTTAGCTGCACTTACCAGTTATTGAAATGAAAATCAATCTTTGAGACCGCGATGTTGCGGATCGACGATTTTGTTGGTTGGTGATTTTGCTGGCCGGTTTTGGGTCTAAGTACTTATTTTTTTCAGCAAGCACAAGCATTGTTGTGGCTACACGAGCTTCATCCGACCTAAGAAATGGGTCATAAGACCGATTATTTTTATTTTAATATAACTGGATCAGCCACACCAGTTCAGACTTACTGTGAAGCAATTCGGCTATTCAACACGGCCACTATTGGAAAGTCTCAAATGAAGGTATTTGAAGCTAATTCCCCCCCCCCCCCCCCCCCCAAAAAAAAAAAGAAATTTAGATTGCGATTAAAGACTGCAATCATCACAAAATTGATAAAAACAGAAATCGTATTTCGCAACTTTAAGTATCTTTTCCCCACATGGTACCTTTTTTCATCAAAGGACAGTAGCATTATAGGTGTTACTTTGTAGAGCTCTGGCATTGATGGTGCAGTACATGTGTGCTGTGGTAACAATGTAAATGTCTCATTGAGCTGCTGTGACCCTTTGACGACCTGTAACATGTTTTGTCTTAACACTACCAGGATGTTTGAACTGATTCCATGCCCTGCAGATCTGACTTTGGCTCTCCCCTAGTGTCGCAGCAGCCCGTCTCTTTGATATGCCCGACTACTGCATCTCTATATAGGGGCGGAGGAAGCTCGATGAAAGTGGAGGGGCACACATTTACAATGCTACTATGGTTCGACCCAGTGTGAGAAAGGTTACAACCGTATATCGGTAAATATACCATGACTCGCTATAGTCTCTCGTTTAAATGAAGCAGCCTTCGGGTTGGAAGATAGTTGAAGGAGAAGAAACAGACAAATGCGGCCGAAAGTGGAATTCTTTGACGAAATATTATTTGGATTTGCAGATAATGTTACAGAAATGCCTGTATATTGACACGTTTGCATGCGCCCATTTTAACTCATTGTGTAAGTGGGAAAAATATCTGTGAAAAAAGTGGAGGGGCACGTGCCCCCTGTGCCCCCCCCCCCCCCCCACCTCACCCTCCCCCCGGCTCCGCCGCCTCTGTCTCTATACCTCTTAAGTGTTTTCTAGAGACTCAATTGACGTCTGGGAGGCATAAGAGATACTGGTTTTCAGATGTAGACTATGAAAGTTACGTTCGAAATTCTAATGATAAAGTCAGGAAGACTTCAACAGTAATTTGAAAATGAACGTCTAGAATGAGGTTTAAGATCTTCAGAAAAGGGTATGGCCCACTTTTACACACCCAAGATTGATCATGGATGATTGCATACCTGCAACAACAAATGAAAAGGGTCAGGTGAGAGTGCACTTGTATTATAGTGAGTGATATTTACCTTTTATGTGCAAATATGTCAATGAGTAGGGGGTGATCCTTTGCAAATTGTGAGTAGTATATTTATTATGTGAGGTTCGGACGCTAAAAAATCAGGAAGTATCCGCAGTCGGGACAGAATGAAAAAGTATTCAAATATGAACTTGCCACTCCGCGGGTCAGAGGTCTTTTTTTAACATTTTCCCATTTCTATGTTGCAAATCATCTGATCCAGTTGATTCCAGATTTTGGGGAAAGTATAGGTAATTAAATTCCTATGGACTTGGTTCCTGATTTTTTACGGGTAAGTCATACTGAGTGCATGTGTAGCGAACAATAACTAAAAATTGTTTTAAAAAACTTGGCCAGCTGGTTTTTTATGCCAGTCAAACGTGAATAAAAAGACATTTAGTTTGAATAGATCTGTCACTTTAAGTATTTTGTCGTGAAAAGGGTTTTGTAATCTGTATCTTATTGTCTTTCATTGTTCAGTATTCGTACGGAATTTTTCTGTAGTTTTAGCTGTTTATTAATTCCTCTTGAGTTCTCAAATCTGTATTCCACATAAAAAGTGACTATCCATAGCAGCATAAGCAATATAGCGTTTTCTTAGCTTTGTGCAGGAGGGCATGCTTTACTTGTTTAAATTCAGTCCTTTCAATCTCCGAGCACACACAATTTTTTCATAAATTATTATTCCAAGACATTTTAAATATTTTGAAGCCAATTTGTTTCCTATTTTTTCGTTATTAATAATTACTTTCCTGTGGCCGTGAGTTACTGTTCTTGGGGATGGACTGAGTAACACATAAATTGTCTGTTTTTCAGAATTGGTTTACAGTGCAATATTCAAATATTATAGAGAGCTCATGATTAAAATTAGTGATATGTAAACCAGTGTTCAAGTTGAGTAATGTTTTGAAATGGATCAGATCCGCTATCAAAGGCGGCGGAACCAAGGGAGCGGGGATACTTGCCCCTCAGCTTTCCCCAAACATGTTACGCGGTTACACAATGAGTTAAAATGGGCAGGAGCAGTATATATACATGCATTCCTGTAATATATTTGCAAATTCAAATAACATTTGGCCAAAGAATCCCACCTTCGGTCATTTCGACCCGTTTCTTCTACTTCAACCATCTCCCAACCCGAAATGGACGGGACAGTGACCACTCCGTGGCATGCTCATCTAAACGAGACACTATGTCATGGTACATTTACCGATATACGATTGTAACTTTTCTCCCACTGGGTAGAACCATGGTAGCTAGCCTTGGACATTTGTGCTCCTCCACTTTTATCGAGCTTCCGCAGCCTCCGGTTACTATTATGAACTAGTGGTAGATGACCTCTGTTTGAAGACCACTATTTGTGACATGACAGTCAGAAGACTGCTGTTAGAGAAACACCCCTGCTGCCAGCTACCCGTGCCGCTACCAGTTCTACGACCAGTGCGGTGGCGGCACTGGCGTTATCTACTTGTCTCATTGATATTAGATTTCAGTGTCACAGGTGCTATCTTCTACCACTACTACCTTCTCTTTCCACCAAGGTAGTGCCATTACGCCTTTTGCTTACAATACAACCACTACTGTTGGCTAGCTTCCGCTGCTTTCTAATCACTGATACTCGTGCTGCTACGACTGTTTTCAGACCCACAATTCGTCATTCGGATATCAGGTGACTGAAGTCCAGATGACAGGTCTGTTGCATTCTGTTCTCAGCACGTCGATCTTTAAACTGACCTTGTCCATGGTACCGATGGCAACTCCACGTTCGTGTATGAGGATATGAGGCGAGTCCTTACTGATGCGACATCTTAGTCTTTCAAGTCTTCGTATGGGTATTGAAGGGACCTGGGGGGAGGGGGGTGCCCTGCTTATTGACCCGCATTTCAAATTCGACAATGCCAATGCTCTTTTGAAATACCAGTAGAGGACATGCTAACATATAGAATTACTAGCGGGTCGGATCCGTCCCCGGACAGGGTAGCACCGTCCATGCGACGGAAAATTTCTTGTTGCATTGTATACTATTAAAAAAAAGTGGGGGATATCCAAACTGATGTTGACATTTTCGGAAAATGGTATTTGATACGCGTGATTAAACACATCAATATGTTACCAAGTTTAGTGTGGATCATGAATGTCACCGGTCCACGAAAACTTCGTACAGGTTTTTCGCACGAGCGCCGCGTTAATGTCTGTGGGGTACGTTTTGAAATTTTAATTTGTACTGGACGGGCTTTTTCGGAGGTCTCATCGTTCTTTTCTTGGTATAAACTCGTTCATCAATGGTTTCTTGTCGAAACGTAACTTTTGAGGTATGCGAAGACAGACACGTGACGAACGTTTACGTGCCGTTGGCATGTTGGAAGCTGGCAACAGAACTGCAGTGGCTCAAATTCTCAACGTTACACAATCGGTGATTAGCAGGTTGTGGTCACGCTACCGTCAGTAAGGCAATGTTGATGACAGACGTCGGTCAGGTCGTCCAAGGGCGACAACTGCTAACCAGGGTCGTTTCATCCGAACCACAGCATTACGTAACCGCCACCAAAGTGCCTCAGTAATTGGACAGCAACTGCACCGAGCGACATATGTACGAGTCAGTGGTCAGACTATCCTAAATCGCCTAATCAGCTGGAATTTGTACGCTCGACGACCTCGAATAATTCCACGTTTGACTGAACGTCACATTGCAGCAAGGCGTAATTGTTGTGGAACACGACATCGTTGGGACAATCGTCGGTGGAGCAATGTCATGTTTTTCGATGAATCGAGGTTTACTCTCGACTTCCACGACAGACGAAACAGAGTGTGGCGGCGGCGGAACGAACGATACCATGACGTAACCGTTAGGCAGCACGATCGTTTTTGTGGTTTATGGGTTATGGTGTGGGGAGGCATAACCATGACAAGCAGAACAGCATTACATGTCATCCAAGGGCGTGTCACAGAGCAGTACTACTGTGACAACATGTTACCAGCTCATGTGGTGCCATTTGCGCGACGTCATGGCCGTCGATTCATTTTCCAAGATGACAATGCAAGAGCACATAGGGCCCGTGTCGCAACTGAGTTCCTCCAGAAGCAGAACATCACTACACTGTCTTGGCCAACACTAAGTCCAGAAATTTCACCAATCGAGCACGTCTGGGATATGCTTGGCAGGCGCCTACGATATCGCCAACAACCCCCTACCAATGTCCAGGAAAGGAACACGCCAGTAGGTATAAAAGGAGAGTTTACGACCACTTGTACATGTACGTGTACAAAATACGCACACGATGCGTTCACCAACGTGGAATTCAGTGTTAAATCACACGCTTGTTCACAAAAACTGTACATGGTCTTGAACTCTCCTATGTACAGTTTTTTGTGAACAAGCGTGTGATTTAACACTGAAATACTCGTGGTGAACGCATCGTGTGCGTGTGTTGTACATCTTCGGTTGTATCGTGTACGTGATTTTTGGTCTACGTTCGCATCGCAGATCAGACCCACAGATCCATCGTCGGCGAACGCGATCGAAAGCAAAAGATTCTGGGTCGTCATTAAAAAACAACAATTGCGGTTCAAGACCAGCGGTCCAGAACTCTCAATTGCGTTGGTACAGGTGGTCCAGAACTCTCCCTCGTTTTTGAGGCGGTGGGTTTTTTTGTTCAAAAAGAGTCGATTGTGAATATAGCCTGTATTATAGACATTGATGTTTTCTGTTGATGGGATGGATAAAAATTGAGTTTTGGGGGGGGTTTTTTAGAATTCCTCCACTATGAGAAAATTCTCAAAAAAAAAACCACTCAGCTGATCGAGTGATTGGATCGCTCGATTCTCGTAATAAAAACTCGATCTGAACGAAGAGTGTCTGTGCGTTGGAAATTTGCAAACCCAGTCACGTCTTCCTGATGTAAGCAACTAACACACGTTATCGTAATTGAGGTGTTTTGTTCAAGCAGAGTCGATTGTGAATATATAGCCTGTATTATAGACTTCGATGTTTTCTGTTGATGGGATGGATAAAAATTGAGTTTTGGGGTTTTTTTTAGAATTCCTCCACTATGAGAAAATTCTCAAAAAAAAAACACTCAGCTGATTGAGCGATCGGATCACTCGATTCTCGTAATAAAAACTCGATCTGAACGAAGAGTGTCTGTGCGTTGGAAATTTGCAAACCCTGTTAAGCGTTCGTTGAATAAAGTGAAGAAACACTTATCAGAATGTTTAAAACGCATTTTCCGCTCAGTTAGGTTTCGAGTGGTAAAATTTTTAATATATTCATGATAGCAATCGGAGAGAGATATTTGTTAAAATCAGTTTTCCATTGTGTGTTGAAACTGTCTAACAGTCATCAAAAAAAAGGATTTTCTCTTAATTCGACATTGATGAATTGATGTGTGAATGAATGAAGGTCTTTTGACAAAAATGTAAACACCGATGTTAAAAAAATGCGTTAAATCAGAAACCGGTTTGTCATGTACTGTTTAGACGTTTTTTTTAAACACCAATTTACACAGTCAGTTTGAGATGTGATTTTTTTCAGATTATTATATATATTATATTAAGACGGAAAGAGATTTTAATACTTAAAACATAAAATATATAATTAAAAATTTAATTTTGAAAAAATAAATAAAAACAATTAAAACGAAAGATGTTTTTCCAGATGGATCCTAGACGCCGAGATCGAATTTTAGCCAGGTATTTAAGTGCTAAGAAGGCGATTCAGGCAGCTGATAGGAGCAGACGTCTCGGTGAGATGGAACTCACACGCGAAGCCACAAAAATATTTAAACCCGTGACGGAGGGTCAAGAGCGAAGCAGGAAGGAGATAGTTGAAGAATTGAGACCCATAAAGGAGAGTTCTTTGAGAATGGGTTCGTTGCCTCCTAGTTTTGGAAATCGGTATTCCGTTCAATCTACACCGGATTACGTTCCCACGGGAATCGAAACAGACATGAGCGAGAGCGATGATACAGCTTCGACTATCACCACTGATAGCATCGCATCGTCTGATGATGATGGTGGCGGTAAGAGAGATCTGTTGTATGGAATTCGCAAGGATCCGAGCGGTAGGAAATTCGTGGGCGACACTGAAGTGGAAATGGACGATGATGAATTGATCGTGGGTTCGAATAAATATAAAGTGACCGATGGTCTGCAGAGATTGCTCCTTTTCGACAAGCCTGGAGATTACACGGATCAGGATTTCGACAATTACGGAGACATTCTGGTTCAGACCCACGCCATGAATAGAAATAACGATGCCAGAGAGACGAGACCCAAAGCCAACAGAGGTTACAAGTGGACGAAAATAGTGAAGCCCATATGGAATGCGACCAAGAAGTTCATCGAATCGATGACCGGCAAAGGGGTGAAAACCACCACTTTTCTTCCAAGCGATCCCGACGCTCTGTCTCAGAGATTGAGTTTGTTGATGGGGAGCAGACGGGCTGGTAACACGGGATTAGATAATCAGATAGTTGCCATATCTGACGAATTGTTGAGACAGAAGGTTTTGAATAAAAACCAGTATAAAAGGCTGATGAACGAATTGAAGGATTGATGTGAATATAATAATAATAAGTAGAGAGAGAGAAACAAAACAAACAAACAAACAAACAAAAATAAAACAGTAAATTCTTACACTAGAATAATAAAAGTATTTAAAAACGACAAAACGATTTACCAGTGAAAAAACACAAAATATATCATAAAAAATAAAATATGTTGGTGATAAAGAACAGGGGATACGTCAGGACTTACGTTCCAGGTGGTTCTGGCATCGTCGATTCTATAATGCGAGCGTTCACGAGCAATGCGGGTAGAAAACTCGCATCGACCACGTTTGAGGTCGGTAAGAAGATGGCTTTGGATGCTGGTAAGAAAGCCGCTTCCGAAGCCAGTGGTAGGATAGCTTCTGTGGCTGGCAAGAGGGCAGCCGACGCATTCATCGACAAGTTGATCAGTCCGCCGGCGAAGCAACCTGCGTTAGAGCGAACGTCGAAAAGTTGGAAAGATTTTAGGGATGCCATGGTGCCCATACAAGATTTAGCCAAAATGACGAGTGGATCCAGATTGAAGAGAACTCACGACGGTGCGATATAAACAAAATAATAATAATAACAACATTAAAAAACAGAGTTTGAAAAAACATAAAAAATTTGTGTTTGAAAAGAATCTAAAATAACAGACAAAAAAAAAAAAATAAAATAAAAACAAAAGATGAACATTAAAGATATGTCTTGGAATGACGCCGCGACCAAGAGGTCGAATAACGAGTACTTTCCCAAGAGAATAAGAGGTTTGATAGTGGGAAAATCGAATTGTGGAAAGACCAATCTGTTGATGAATCTGTTGTCCCGACCCGACTGGTTGGATTACGACAGATTGTTCGTGTTTGGCAAGAGCTTGTTTCAACCCGAATACAGATTGCTTTGAGAGTGCATGGATCGCAGATTGCCCAAGGACGTCATAGCCAGAATCTTTGACAGTAGGGAGGAATTCGACAAGTGCGGAGCTCCACTCTCGACCATTTTGGACGGCGCGGCGACGGAGCTGACGAAGAGAAATGCATCTTCGAACGTCGAGTGTCGATTTTACGAGAACGCTAGCGACGTTCCGGATCCTAGGGAACTGTAATCGGAAGATAAGAATCTCCTGATTTTCGACGATCTGCTTTTGGAGAGACAGAACCGATGCGAATCGTATTACATTAGGGGTCGACACAGCAATGTGGACTGTTTCTACCTGTCACAGAATTATTTTCGATTGCCCAGACAGATGATAAGGGAGAACGCTAATTTTCTGTGTCTCTTTCGCCAAGATCTCAAGAATCCCAATCACATCTACGGCGATCACGTTGCAAACGACATGAGCACTGTCGAATTCAGGAGATTCTGCAAAAGGGTTTGGGATGTTGGACTTTACAATTTCGTCGTGATCGATTTGACGAGCGAATTTAATCGCGGAAAATATCGGTGCGGATTCGACAAGTTTTATGTTCCCGATGGTGATGATAATAATAAGATAGAGCGTGAAAATAAAAAAAAATTAGAAAAATAAATAAATCTTCAAATAATTAGTTTTGAATAATAAAAAAAAAAAAATAAAATTAAGATATAATGTTTGAACATGGAGAATTGTTAGAAGGGATAGCCGAGAATACGGCTGCGAAACAATCCATTCAAATCGTGGTGAGTGGCGATTCGACTCGATTCGCTACGAAATTCGAACCTTCCATCGAATTGAACAGAGAGAAAAGTTACGAGATGGCGTTGGTGAATCTGAAGACTTATTATTCCTTTCCCAACATCACCGAAAAGAATAACTCGTTCAAGTATTCCGACGGAGTGGATTGGTTGGAGATTCGAATTCCCAAAGGGAGTTAGGACATAGACGATTTGAACCATTACATTCAGACGTGAATGAAGACAGATGGAAAGGGAAGCAACAAGATCAGACTTGCTCCCAATCCTAATACCTTACAGACGATGTTGGATTTGGAAGATAATTTTCGTGTGGATTTCAACACGGATGATTCTATTTGCAAGATGTTGGGATTCGATTGAAAGATGTATCAAGGCCACGCGGCATCTGAAAATATGGTCGACATTCTCGCTGTCAATAGCATTCTGGTAAACGTGGACGTGATTGCCGGAAGCTACGTGAATGGTAGCGCTCAACCGACGATCTATTCCTTCTTTCCAAATGTGTCGCTGGGTTATAAGATCGTGGAGCGACCTCAAAATTTAGTTTATCTACCAGTGATTTTGGACACGTTGTATAGTCTCAAAACCACGTTGACGGATCAAAATGGTGAACTGTTAGATCTTCGCAGAGAGAGAGTGATGATACGATTTCACATAAGAGAAATATAAAAAGCAAAAAAAAAAAAATTATATATATATATATATAGATAACAAAAAAATAAAATAAACGGTAATATTAATTTTTACAAATTATTTTAATATAATTATTAAAACAAGAAACAATTGAAGTAAATATATTTTTAAAAAAAACAAACAGAATTATGACACAATACGTGGTTAAAAACGTGAACATATCCGCAGGACAGAGGAAGAAACTTAAGAGAGCGTTAACAACTCGAGGCGAGGCGGTGAGATTCAAATTCACTCACGAAGATCTGATGAGAGGCGGACAGGATTCGATCGCCTGGACCAGAAGTCAAATCAAAAGGATGGAGAAAGCGATTCGCGATGGAAGAGGGTTGCCGGTGAGATTGAGTCCCGCTCAATTGAGATACAATTTGAGAATGAAAGGCAGGAATCGCCGCAAAAGCATTACCCTTCGCCGCAAAGGTGCTACCCTTTCTCGGAAAGACTCTCGGTGTGGGAGCTCTCACAGGACTCGCTAGTTCGGGAGTTGAGAAATTAATGGGTGGCGATGGACTGTTTTTGAAGAAGGGAGGAGCCGTGTGTCACGTTCACATGGATGACAGCGGTAAAGAGTTGTATCTAGAACCCGTTAGAGGTGACAACTCTCTGAGAGGAAACGGTCTCTTTCTGAAGAGTAGACGGAACGTCGAGCGATACGGCAAGGGTTTGTTGCTCGGTGAGAATTCGCCACTTAAGAACATACTGATTTTGAATATGTTATTATAAATATAAAAATTATATAAAATATATAAAATCATAGAAAGTATAAAATAATATATTTTAAAATGGGTGAAAAGGTGGAGAAACAAATTTATCACCTGGATGAAAAGGTGGAGAAACAATTTGACGATAATGACGAACATTGCGAGCCAGAGAGCGAAGAAATAAAAAAATGGTTAGACGCTAATGATGGATATCTGAGGAAAGAGATAGATAAAGCACGGGATATACGGTTGGGAATGAGACGATGCTTTCCACGGTCACCACTACCTTCTGAAGCGAGTGTTACCAAGAGATGCACAACATTCGTTCATAATTATGATTCGTATAAACAAAAATGTTACCATGAACGTATCACATCACAAAGAAAAAGAAAAAAAGGAAAAGAAGAAGAATCGACGCTGAAATTTGAGAGAAAGGGAAACGTTATTATAATATATCATGATGATAGTGAAGAAGAAGGAAAACAAAAAAAAAAAAAAAGAAAAAGTAAATGAGATCTAAAGATGATCTCATTACTTTTTTTTTTTTTTTCATTTTTTTCTTCGCTAAAAATCAATCACTCTATTGTTTATATTTCCAAGTCCATTATTAGCATGTTGACGCTCGTGTCTACTCCTTTTTCGAAAACGTGTTGAATGTTTATCTTTACTCTTTTGAGTTTTTTTTACATCGGTCAACTTGCTCTCACCACCCAATTTCTTCACGAGTTCGAATGAGATGTTTGGAAATAAGTGATTTTCATAGGGCAATGACAAATCGTCCTTGTCGAATTCTCTATCTTCGGCAATGACGATGTTCTGCAGATCGCTTTGATACTCGTAAATCAAATCGAGCGCGGCTTCGTCCAATTTCAGAGGCATCTTATATTTCTCGTATTTGTGCTCTAAGCCCTTCGTCTCGACATCGTTCAATTCGATGGGATCGTGTCGTTGTAATCTATAGATTTTATGACCGAATTTCTTATATGTTTCGACTCGTTTCAATTTCAATTCGCATCTTTTAGGTGTTGTTGTCTTCATGCTTTTAGGTGTTGTTGTCTTCATGATTGATTATTTGTTTTTTTTTGTTTTTTACGAATTCTTGCAAATAATGTATATTTTAAATTTTGTATTTAAATAATAATTTGTTAAAAAAAAGTTTATTATTTTTTTTGCTTTTTATATATATATAAAAGTTGTTTTTTTAATTTTTAATTTTCTTTAATGTAAAAATTTTTTTAGTAAAAGTTTTTTTTCTCTTTATATATATATATAAAAAGTTAAATTTTTAATTTCAATCTCTTTATTGTTTATATTTCCAAGTCCGTTATTAGCAAGTTGACATTCGTCATTTTTCCACATACGAAAATGGTGTGAATGTTCATCTTTACTCTTTTGAGTTTTTTTTCATAGGCGAATGCGCTCTCACCACCCGATTTCTTCACGAGTTCGGGTGAGATTATTGGATATATGTAACCTCCATAGGACAACAATAAATCACCCCTGTTGAATTCTCTGTCTTCGGCGACGATGATATTAATCAACAGTTCGCTTTGGTACTCGTAAAACAAATCGAGCGTGGCTTCATCCACTTTCAAACACATTCGATATTTGTGGTAGTAGCACTCTAAGTCCACCATCTCGACCTCATTCAATTCGATGGGATCGTGTGGTTGTAATGTATAGATATTAAAACTGGATTTCTCATACTTTTCGTCTCATTTCAATTTCAATCCGCATCTTTTAGATGTTGTTGTCATGATCGATTATTTGGTTTTTTTATGAATTCTTACAAATAATGTTTATTTTAAATTTTATATTAAAAAAAACTGAATTTTAAAATTTAACTTTTTTTTTTTCTATTATATATATAGAGTAAAAAAGCAAAAACTTTTTTAACAAATTATTTAATACAAAATTCCCCAAAAAAAATATTCTTACAAATGAAGCAAACAGATAAAACAATGGTAAATTTAAATGAGAAAACCATACCTCAGTTAAACGAGATTTGTAATCTATTACAAATTTCAGATTTCAGAAAGCATAGAACTAAATCAAAAAAAATTGAAGTCATACAAGAATATCTGCAAAACGCTAGAAAGACAAACGAAATGTCGATAGCAACGACGTCAAAAGATGCACCAGTTGTGAAAAATAAGAAGACGACTAAATGAAAAGCCGTTGAAAAACATCAAGTTTCCAAAGAAAAGAAAAGAAAAACTAAAACGAAAACGACTGATGCACTTCAGATTCAAGACAAATGAGATATATCGAGCGAAATTCAACGAGCAATCGATGAAGAGAAAGGAGAAGAATATGTAAGATGACTCATTGCGGAACTATTCCAATCGAAACCCGTAGAACGGGAGAGGGCGATCGAAGACATTTTAAAAACTTTCGACGTGTTTGCCTCGTCGAAGAAAGTCGATCCGAAATTGTTCATGGAATGGGTGAAGAAAAAAGTATTGGATTTGTTTCGCGAATACACGAACTTGGGATTAAAAATTAAGATGATACTCCATTGCATAATGAATAAAATCGACGTGAAGTCCGGCGAGAGCATCGTGAAAAATGCATATTTCAGATCTAACGTCGAACCCGTATTTCGAGGTTCTGATCTATCGGACGTTTTTGAAAAGATGAAAGACAAGATGTTGACGTCTCTCGCGAATTATCAAAATGAAGGTAGTAATTGGACGTTCGACGAGGTGTTGAAACTCGAAATTCACATGACTAAAAACGAACCGTTGAAAGGATCTTCCTACTTGGAATTACCGTATTTCTTGGCTAAGAAACATGCCGTGGTCAACGTGAGAAATAAAGATGATCAGTGTTTTAAATGGGCAGTCACCTCCGCTTTATACCCTGTCGAAATACACTCCGATAGAGTTTCTCGTTACGAGGAAACTTCTAAAAATCTTGATTGGACCGGAGTGACTTTTCCAACAAAGTTAAAACACATCAAACGTTTTGAGGTTCAAAATCCCACGGTAGCGGTGAACGTCCTGGGATACGACGACGAAAATCAAAAGATCTATCCTCTCAGACGGACTTCGTGTCGCGGAAGAGAAAAGACGATTATTTTATTATCGATTTCGAATGGTGACAATCGTCATTATTGTTGGGTTAAACATCCGAGCCGATTACTGTCGAGACAAAATAATAATCATAACGGAAAGATATCTTTATGTTGCAACTGCATGAACATGTTTAAGACCAAAAAATCATTAGCGAAACATCAGGAATATTGCAACGAAAATCAAGGTGTCGCCGTCGAAATGCCCAAACCCAACACCATCGTGAAGTTTGAAAATCACAACAGAAGGTTAAAAGTACCATTCGTCGTGTACGCCGATTTTGAATGTTTCAACACAAAAATGAGTTCCTGTCAACCCAACGCTCTTCAAAGTTACGTCGAAAGATATCAAAAACACATACCTTCGGGCTATTGCATTTACGTGAAATACACTTTCGACTCGCAACACGACATGGGTCCCTTCGCCTACACGAAACAGCGTGAAGACGACGACGTGGCTCAAAGGTTCGTGGAAGAGTTAGAATCGAAAATTCAAATGTTATACGACAAATTCAAAACTCCGGCGAAAATGATCATCACGCGAGAGCAGCAGGACGAAAATAACAGAGCCACCGAATGTCACATATGCAGACAATCGTTCGACGAGAATTCGGAGGAAAATAAGAAGGTCAGAGACCACGATCATTACACGGGTCTGTATCGCGGTCTGGCTCACAGCAAGTGTAATTTAAAATATCGAGACGCCGCTTTCTATCTGGTGATGTTTCACAATCTCTCGGGTTACGACAGTCATCTGTTCATGAAAAATCTTGGCACCTCACACGAAGAATTACATTGCATCGCGAACAGCGAAGAAAGATACATCTCCTTCACGAAATGGAAGCTCATGGAGAGGAAAAGAGAAATCGATGGAAATACGTCGAAAGAAAAAACGAAATCCATTCATAGATGCATACGTTTCATCGACACTTTTAAATTCATGTTGACCGCTCTGGAAAAATTAGTCGATAACATGAGCAAGGATAAATTTAAAATCACGAGCGAACATTTTGGAGAACGAGTAGACGTCATGTTGAGGAAAGGAGTCTATCCTTACGATTACATGAACGATCTAAAGAGATTCGAAGACACCGCACTACCTTCGAAAGATGATTTTTATTCGAAATTATACGAATCCGACATTTCCGACGAGAATTACGAACACGCCAAAAACGTGTGGAAATCATTCGATATGAAAACCATGAGAGATTATCACGATCTCTATCTGAAGACCGACGTTCTGCTCTTGGCAGACGTGTTCGAAAATTTTCGAGACGTCTGTCATCGAAATTACGATCTGGATCCCGCTTGGTATTTCACCGCACCCAGTCTGGCGTGGGACACTCTGTTGAAGACCACCAAAGTCCAATTGGAATTATTATCCGACGTGGACATGTTGCTCATGTTCGAAAGGGCTGCGAGAGGTGGCGTCTCGAGGATCTCTCACAGACATTCTGAGGCTAACAATCCCTACATGAAAGAAGGTTTCGATTCGAAACGGTCTACTAAATACATACAGTATTGGGACGCCAATAATCTGTACGGTTGGGCTATGAGTCATCCTTTACCGATTGGAAATTTCGAATGGGTGAAGGAACCGGAAGAGATGCAAAAATGGAGAGACTATCCTTGCATTTTAGAAGTCGATTTGAACTATCCGGAAGAATTACATGATCCACACAACGATTATCCGCTGGCTCCCGAACGAATGGAACCGAACGAAGGAGACGAGGAAAAACTCATTCCCAATTTATTTAACAAACGTAACTACATAGTCTACAGCGAGAATTTGAAACAGTACATCGATTACGGGATGAAATTAGTCGACATACATCGCATCATTCGATTCGACGAAGAGCCTTGGATGAAAAAATACATCGATCTCGAGAACGATTTCGAAAAAGATTTCTTCAAACTCATGAACAACTGCGTGTACGGCAAATTGATGGAAAACATCAGGAAGAGAACCGACGTTCGACTCATCACGTCTGAGAAAAAAGCAAAAAAATTAGTGGCGAAACCCAATTACAAACACCGAACCATATTCGGCGAAAATCTAGTGGCCGTTCACATGCAAAAGACGCACCTGAAGTTCGACAAACCATATTATCTCAGACCGATCATCTTAGATGTCAGCAAGTGATTGATGTACGAGTTTCACTACGATTACGTCAAACGAAAATTTGGCGACAAAGCCAAACTACTGTTCACCGACACAGACAGTTTAGTTTACGAGATAGAGACGAAAGACGTCTACCGAGACATATCTCCGGACATGGCTGATTGGTTCGACACAAGCAATTATCCCGTCGATCACCCGTCCAACAGTCAATCGAATGACAACAAGAAGGTGTTGGTGAAATTTAAGGACGAGAGCGGTGGTAAACAGATCGTCGAATTCGTGGGCTTGAGACCTAAACTCTATGCTTATCGTCTAGAAGATGATGAAGAGATCAAGAAGTGCAAAGGAGTTAAAGCGTGCGTGGTGAAGAAAAACATCTCTTTCCAGGAGTATAAAGATTGTCTGTTAGGAAGTGGTCCGGTGTATAAGACTATGAAATCGATTCGAAGCGAAAATCACGACTTGTATACCAAAATAGTCAACAAGATTTCGCTGACGGCCAACGACGACAAGAGATTCGTGTTAGACGATAAAATAAGCACTTTGGCACTTGGACATTGGACTGTGGATCTAATTAGAGACGATATGAATGGAGATGATTGGATTCTAGATGCGCTTGCGGATGATAAGATTCCAGATACGATTGTGGATGACAGGATTCCAGAAAATCAAGAGGAATTAGATGAACACAAAATTATGGAAATTGATAGTGACATCGAGAAAGTTAGTAGGATTCCAGAAAATCAAGAAGAATTAGATGAATCCAAGATTATAGAAGTCAAGGAATTCGACGGATTCAAGATTATGGAAGTCGATAGAGTTAGTTTAAAAAGAAAAAGAAAAAAAAATAGAAAAAAAATAACGTCACTTTTAGTGAATTATAATAAAATAAATAAAAAAAAAATATATATATATACGCATCTATGAATAAGAAAATAAAGATATCCATAGAAGGTGTTGTCTTACCCAACGAACCCCTATCCAACATCAATCTGTTGAATGCGGCAAAAGATTTGAAAATCGAAGATTTTCTAGGTGTGTTTTCCAGAGATGCCTTGCCGAAGTGAAGACCTCGACAATCGGAATGCGGAATTTTAAATCTAGACGATTCATCGGGTGAAGGCACTCACTGGGTGGCGTGGTTCAAGAACGGGAAGAAGAAGAATTATTATTTCGACAGCTATGGAATCTCGCCGCCGAAAGAAATAAAGAACTATTTCAACAAATCGATGGTTCTTTACAACACGGATCAAGTGCAATCACCAGATCAAGTGTTTTGTGGTCACCTGTGTCTCTACGTTCTCAAGAGATGGTCTGAAGGAGATGAATTTCAAGACATTCTCAATGACTTACATTAAAGAGAGATTTTTTTTTTTTTATAGTATATATATATAAAGATAAAAAATTATTTTAAAAAAATTTTAATCGAATAAAAAACGAAAAATAAAATAACATAGTTCATTTTTTAATAAACTGCGTTTTGAACACATTTTTTCTAAACAACAAAAAAAATCCCACAACAACATGACAGTCGATAAATTTGGTAGAAGTGACGACGAAAAAGTCCACCCGAGAAAGAAGAGGAAGACGTTCGAAGTCGACGACAGTTACGATGTTGCCAACTTGGACGAGCGTTACGTTCAGAGATACGAACCTCGACAAGAACCTTTGAACATGAACGATAAGAAGCTCTACAATCTTCCCGAGCCAATAGATCTCACAGATGCTGCGACTAAAAAATACGTCGACAGGGGGAACGCCCATTTCGAACCAATCCTGCTGGATAATTACGTGGATAAAACCATGACCGACGATCTAGATCTGAAATCCAAACGTTTGGTGAACGTCATGAATCCCGTAGATCCCACCGATGCCGCCACCAAGAAATACGCAGACGACTCTCACGCGAGATTCAGCGAACACCTGAGAAATAGATATGTCACAAAAACGATGCACTCGGAATTGAATGCCAATTCTTACAAGATAACGAACGTGGCCACTCCCACGAATCCCAAGGACATGGCGACCAAACACTACGTAGATCTGGAACGGAGAAAGACCGACGGACGTGAAATGAAATCGGATCTGAATGCGGGAGTCCACAAGATATTGAATCCGTCGAAGATCGACAACACAGATGCGGACTCAACCGCGGTCAACAAGGGCTACGTGGATTCTTCTGTGATACAATCACAAGAATACATTACATTGCAAGTGGACGATCTCTACCTGAACAAAGAATCTGGCGGAACCATGGAGGGTGGCATCAACATGAATGGTCACAATTTATTTGGTCTCAATCACGATCCCGAATTCGATTCCAGCGTGGTAAGCAGGAAGTATGTGGATGACAACTCGGTCTGGAGAAAGGCCGACATCATGGAAGGTAAACTAGACATGGGTGGACACGCGCTCACGAATCTACCGGAACCCGTGCACATGACAGACGCTTGCACCCTGATTTCGGTGGTGGAGAAACTCAAATATGCCAGACAATTGATCACCGTGTGGGCCGAAGAGTCCGACGCCTTAGAGGAGGGAAAAGCCGAGTGGTCTTTCGGAAACGGAGGTAGCGGATCGAAACACGGTCAGGTGGGATATCCCATGCCATTGGGAGGTGAAATCCTTTGAATGAGTCTGGCTTCCTCGGATTTGAATAACAGAGCGGTCGTCAATCTCATGGTGAATGATGTGGAGAGCGATAAGAGATACAGCGTCGAAAAGACTGAGAATCAACACGCGAATGTTAGCACGTTCGGCACGCCTCTCAAAGTGAACGCCGGAGACAGGATTAATTTCGTCACGAAAACCAATAATCCCGAAGCCGCCACTTCCGTGGTGAGTCTACTGATCGAACTGGATCCTTTGAACAAACAGTGAACGCGTGGAAAAAATAATGAATTAAAAAAAAAAATAATGTGTGATTATTAAAACACAAAAAAAAAAACAACAAAAAAATAAAGTAATGTGATCTAGAGAGATGATTACATTACTTTATTTTTTTTTTGTTGTTTTGTTTTTAATAATCACACATTACTTTTCATTTTTTTTTTTTGTTTTTTTTATTTTTTTTTTTCACACACTCGTCTCTCATCGAATGATCAACATCTTATTTCCGTCCGATTCGAATTGTAATTCTCTGTCCGACAGGACCAGGGCGAAGGCTTCGGTTTTTCTCGGCACGTTCCTATCGAATTGCATCTTGATCTGAATGTGTAACACGCTACTCTTGAGTCGTTCGCTCTGTTTACTGACGTTGAACACGAACATGGGATACATCAACTTGTATTCACCGGGAGATATGTTGGGATTGCTCATCAATTCGTCTAGACCGTGATACTTCTTTCTAAAATTGGCGGCGTTGCCGTACAGCCTGCAGAAATCGTTCTTGTCGAACGTTGTAATCGATTGCCGGATATCTCGTGGCGTTTAGAAACACTTGCATGTTTCTCAAATTGCAGTAATCGAACAGCGACGCATTCTTTTCCTGAAACCCGTCCCTATCGGTCTGAAACGCGACCACGATGAAACGCGGTCTCTCGGAAGCGGATTTCACCGTCAATCTCCAATCGAAGTGATTCGTGGAGGGAGGAATGCTAGCCGTGTCGCACTGTCTCATTCTAACTCCCACGGGTAATTTACTCTTGGATTGTATGATCTCGTAGAGACGCGTTTTCTCACCCATTGAAGGCTCCACGTGGGGAACGAACCACGATATCTTGTGTAGAGTTATCTTACCCGCATCGGTCGCGGCGAGTCTCACTACTGCGTCGTCATTTCCTTTTTGAATCAGCGTCAGATTGTGTTTGAATCTGTACATGACCTTGTTGTAATCGTCCGCCAATCCGAAGATGTGTTTCAAAGGTATCCTGAATGAAAACTTTCCTTTAGGTCTGGACGTCTTGACGACGTAGTTGAATATCGCGGCGGCGCCGGCACTAGCAGGACCTACGGTGTCTTTCACCCACAACTGATTAAGTCCTCTGGATTTCGAAAAATCATCAGGATACGTCAAGAGTCCGAACATCGTGGTGGCCTGACTGGGATGAAAAACAGATTCTATCTCTTGTCCGGATAGCATGTATTTTATGTTACTGAATAGATGCATGATGCCATTATTGGCAAGAGTGACCGTGTCGTCGTCGGCGTAGTCACTCCCATCTTCCTTGGTGAGACGTCCCTGCACCACTATGTAACTCTCGCTAGGATGTACGAATAGATCTTGAGTTTCGACATTGATTCTTATCTCTCCCGCATTGTTCAAACTCATCCCGGTTACCGGTTCGTATTCGTAAACCTCATATTCTTGAATACTTTCATCTTTCACTATGCTTTGTGCTATATCTAGTATATTTGTCATTTTTAAAGGATTTTTAGGTTTTTTTTGTTTATTAATTCACTTGCTTTTCTTTATCTAAAAAATAGTTTTTAATTATTTTTTATTATTATTTATTTTTTTCTCTCTTATATATATGTGTGTGTAAACAAGAAAATGTCAAAGAGAGTAAATAAAAAAATAAAAAATTTTTTTGTGTTTTTCATCAAAACTTCGTCTTCTGTAATTGTTGTTCGTAAAACTTTCCGATGATCTCTTCTCCATCCAAAGCTTCGATTTTGTAAGTTACCGGATCGGTGTGAAATATTTTGATGATCACGAAGATTTCCGAGGTCCATCGAGGAGTATAACCCTTTTGGAAGTGCTTCTTATAAGCGTAGATTCTCACTCGATCGCCGACCGCAAATTTCGGCGTTCTAGACTTCTTCCCGATCTTAGATCTCTCAGGATATAGATTCGCGTAGACCCGTTTTTCGTTTTGAGGATCGCTAGCTTCCGCGGGAGTCATCTTGATCGTTCTGTGTCGGGTGTTGTTGTAATCTTTGACCAGACCGTTCAGAGAGTATATGTATTTCTTGGTCGAATTCGCCGTGAAGTATCTGTGCATCTTCTCCTTCATCGTTCGATTCCAACGTTCACCACGCAGGCTTTCTCTTCATTTTCGAGTAGAGGTCTACCAATCGACGAACGTCCTTGTTGTAGAATTCCTTTCCCTTGTCCACCCACAATTTACTCGGTTTTCGAGAAGACGAGTCGAACACACTCTTCAGAGCCTCAGCGACGCAAGGTCCCGATTTATTCTTCAAAGCTCTGATCCAACCGTATTTGGAAAACACGTCGATGACCGTCAATAGATATTTGCCGCCCTCATTCCACCTCGAAAACGATCTCATGTCGACCAAGTCGGCAGACCAAATGTCGTCCAGACCCTTCACGAACACCCTTCTCTTTCGAAATTTACGCACTATGGGTTTGTGTAACTCCTCGGCCAATTCGCTCGTCAATAATCGTTTCTTCTTCTTCTCTTTTTCAGATGCGCTTTTTTTTTTTTGAATGCCCCATCCGAATCGACGTTTCGCACCGATCAGATTCCCGACCAGCGAACGTTCCGTCTTCTCTCTCCTGGTCAGATTCGATATGCCTCTCAATCTCGCCAACATGTTTTTGTCGCAGACGTCGTTGCGAGTCTTGGTGTCGGGATGTCTGGCGTAGCACAGATCATGATCATACGCGGCCGCATCCACCCTATTCACGGGTTTGCTCCAAGATTTGGGAGTCAGGTCGGCGTTGAGTCTCTTGTTCAATTTCGTTCTGGGTCCCGTGAAACTGTGACTGGGCAGATGCATTTCGAAAGGTAGATTGTTGATCATTTTATTCACGATGCCTTTACCTTTGCTCGCGTTCTTTTGTTGTTTGACGAATCTAGTCTTTATAGAACCACACACGTCGCAAATTCCGCGAAGCATCCGTCTGTCATTTTTAGTTCGCACTTCTCTAGAATTACTCGTCTCGGTAACTCTCTTACACTTTACGCAATACATTTTTTTGAAGAGTTATTTAAATTAATTTCGTTTTTTTTTTTTATTTTATATATAAATTTAATATTTTTTTTTTTTTAAAATTCTGTTCTTATTATATATATATATATATATTTTTTTTTTTTCAATCTCTTGAGTTCTATCATCTTACTGAATTCCTCCCTGGCCTCTTTCCTACCCTTTTCCATGAGAGAATCCTTCAACTCTTCCTTGATGATCTGACGAGTCTTGATTCTCATGGCTTCTTTTGTGGCATCGTATTTCGTTTTCTCGCTCAATATCGCGAAGTATTCTCCGTCCGATATCCTACCGTCTTTCAACACTATAGAGATCATTTCGGATATCATGTCGATCTTGGAGTCGGCCAAGACACGAATCTTGTCGTGTTTCCTAGCCTTCAGATATAATTTCCTACTCAAAAAGTTTCCGAGCGTGCTGAACAATCCCGCGGCGAGAGCCACTCCTTCTATGGTCAGCATGATTGGAATGCCAACCGCGGTCGACAACAATCCGATGCCGGCCGCGTGTAAACCCATGGAAATCGTGATGGGTGTCGTGTCGATCCCGTTGACGAATTTCATGAAACGCGAATACTTCTTCTTGAGGGAACGACGAGAATCTGTCTCTCGAGTCAGATACAATTGGATTCTACTGATTTGATTGATGAGATACCTCTCTCCTCTTTCTCTTTCTTCTAGCGACAGCGCCGTCGGCAAGATGCCATTCGGCTTCTCGTCCTCATCATCCTCTAACGTCG
Source organism: Pictodentalium vernedei (assembly GCA_031216915.1). Taxonomy (NCBI): domain Eukaryota; kingdom Metazoa; phylum Mollusca; class Scaphopoda; order Dentaliida; family Dentaliidae; genus Pictodentalium; species Pictodentalium vernedei. The sequence goes on along the minus strand of CM062296.1, from coordinate 343,299,655 downwards.
GATACAATTTATTTCTGGTTCTCATTTTGTGTTTTTTTTCTTCTTTCTTTTCTAATATTAGATAAAAAAAATTTATGTGTGTATTTATTTTTTTTTTTATTTTCTACTCTCCCTTATTTTTATATCAACGAAAAACAAAACTTAGATGTATGCTTTGTTCAGCAATAATTTCTTGATGCATCCCTTGTCTTCTAAAGTCAAACTTCTACGTGCCAATTTCAGTTCTTCCGAATCTGTGGGCCTGTCTCGATTCTTACAGAAGACTAATCTCTTCCAAAACGTGATCACATCGTCGAATCTAATGCGTTCGAACGCCGGTTCGAAATACTTGACGACCATATCTTCCCTTTCCATCGTCAGACACGAATGATCCTCGTGATCGAAGTCTAGATGATCCCGACATCCGACGCATCGTTCAAACAAGATGGGATGTAGTTATTCGTTCACGCAGATTGCGTATGCTCTCATCAGCATGTTTAAAAGAAACCTCGCTCTAATCATCTGAGAAGCGCTCATGATTTACGTATTTTTTTTTTATTATCTATTCGATTTGATATATTTAATTTTCTAAATAACTATTTATTTATATTTTTTTTTTCTCTCCTATATTTATATCAATCAAAAACGTGACCGCCTCAAAAACGAGGGAGAGTTCTGGACCACCTGTACCAACGCAATTGAGAGTTCTGGACCGCTGGTCTTGAACCGCAATTGTTGTTTTTTGATGACGACCCAGAATCTTTTGCTTTCGATCGCGTTCGCTGACGATGGATCTGTGGGTCTGATCTGCGATGCGAACGTAGACCAAAAATCACGTACACGATACAACCGAAGATGTACAACACACGCACACGATGCGTTCACCACGAGTATTTCAGTGTTAAATCACACGCTTGTTCACAAAAAACTGTACATAGGAGAGTTCAAGACCATGTACAGTTTTTGTGAACAAGCGTGTGATTTAACACTGAATTCCACGTTGGTGAACGCATCGTGTGCGTATTTTGTACACGTACATGTACAAGTGGTCGTAAACTCTCCTTTTATACCTACTCACGCCGCTGCACTGCAGGAAGAATGGAATAACATCAGGCAAGCTGATATTGGACGTTTGGTGAGTAGTATGCCACGTCGGATCCGCGCTGTCTCGCGAACCGAGGAGGATTTACAAGGTATTCAGGTCTTGAACTGAATGTGGTAAATTCTCTGACTGACCCTCCATGTCTTCTACAGCTTAGTGCGTGGAATGCGTGCTTGTCAGACACCCAACTATCGCTGAAATCATTCACCAGGTGCCACAGAGCAATGCCTCAACTGTCTTTTTGATGAAAATATATTTTTTCATATATCTCACTTTTATCAAATATCCCCTACTTTTTTGGAATAGTATATTTCAGTTTCAAGCTGGACTGAACGGACATGGCTGCATAGTCCCCATTTATATAATAGATAAGAGCAAGAAGCTTTTGGTAGAAGGAATCGTAGAAGAATAGTGACGAGACAGTGATAAAAATGCTTCTTGCAGTGGCAGCTAATGACAATAACTAGTTCTGGTAGCAGGCAATAGCAGAGATAGATGAAACTAGAATTAGTAGTGACTGGTATAGTTTCCATTTGAAGTGGTGCAAGTTGCAACTCATAGTGGAGACAGTAATAATCGGGATAGAAGACAAACACAACAGTACTGGCGAAAAATAATAGAATATATTATATGTGAATCACCCTTCTTCCGATTGGCTGAGCGGTATTATACTATTTGCGATAGTTTTACATATCAAGGGTTCTAAAACTAATAGCGCATCATTCCCGTGCACTGTATTCTTTCTAAAAAATAATCTTGGAATATTCTAGGACGTTCTACTGACATAACACAACTAGGGCCATGCGAAGCTTTGAGATTCGATTCGACTTCGATCTTAAGATGGTCGATTCGTTTCAATTCGAAATCGGCTATCCGATTCGTTTTCCTTCGAATTTTTTCACTGGAATTTCGCTTGGCATCAGTCATCTTAGTCGTCTCACAAAACGTATAGCTGAGATAGAAATTGTACATAAATAATGTTGAAAATAAAGACTGAGTGTAATTTCCGCTTTTTTAAATTAAAAAGCATCTGTACACATGCCACCATCCATGCTAATTCCAGTTTCCTAGTCACCACCACTTCTGAAAGCAAATTTAAAGTTCGCAAGCAATATCGACGAGGAGCTCACAGTTGCTAGCGGCTAACCCCGTGCAGTGCACAGTTCAGAATTCTCGTACCCGTTTCTGTCTTTGATCTAAAATCCTTGCTGGTTAATATTCCAACTACATCATCACGGCATGCCTTCAACGATAGCATGCCTTGATGATCTAGTCGGAATATTTTATCAGTCAGGACTTCAAGACACCTATATTATATTCGCGGTTCTTCTCGATTTCGAATAATAGACTCGATCCGATTCGAGATTCGATTCGAATCGAAAGTATAGAATTCGCTGGGCCCTAAACACAACACACCGTTTTAACGGAATTTTTCCGGAATTTTGTTTCGTCATTTCAAAGTTCAAGATTGACTTGTAGGGAGTACACTTAAGATTGGAATCTTGATCTGCAGCAAGATTCTTCATCAGTTTGTTCGATAGAATATAATCATTATTGCACGACATGTCGTTTACCCTGCCAGAATAGTGAACTATTCTTCGTCGATGGCCACTATTGTGGCATATAGTAAACCCCAGGCCATGCCATATTTATCAAATAGTAGAATTTAATTGTGCTAGTGGACAGACGAAGTAGTAGAATGCAGAAGTGGTCCTATAGTCCGGGAGCCAGATGGGGATTTTTTGTCAGACCTGGTTTTGCCGGTTAAAGTTTTTTTCTTTGCAGTTTCCATTAGTCTAGGGTTACCTCTTGAAGATTCGGGGGGGGGGGGGGGTGACCGTTCGGATCCCTTGGGCAACTCGAGATATTGACCGTTTACTTTGATTATAGTCCGGGAGCCGTGGGGTCGAACCTGGTTTTGCCGGTTTAAGTTTTTTCCTCTCCTGATCTGGGTAGGTGGGTGTCAGACGTTCAAGATTCGGGGGAGGTGGGGGAGGGTTTAGATGACCGGCCGTATCCCTTGGACAACTCGAGATATTGGCTCCTTGTTTAGGTCACCCCCTCCAAAAAGTGTAATATTGCATTTTCACCATGAGCAAATGACTGAACGACGCACATGCATTGATATAGACCTTATTCTCGTTGAATTTGGATGACAATCACATTGCCTTGCCTTTTGTACAATTTTTGGATTTTTCACCTCGAACTCAAGTGGGGAGGTTGCCACTTGCCTGCCGGAGGCCGGGGGTTTCGACAGATATCAGTGTCTAGACTTCCCTCCTCAAATAAAATGGCAGCGTCGTGATATAGCTGCAACATTGCTGAGAGCGACGCCAAACTCCAATCAATCCATCAATCAATGTACAATTCTTGGACACGAAACCCTACACCAGCTGATTCTCGTGGTGTTTGCTGATATGAACAGCAGGTATGTGTTTTGGCCAAACTCAAGAAAACGTAACACAAAATTTTCATCTATCTGGAAGAAAGATAAGACAGAAATGACAAACCGAGTAACTATATTCCTATACAATCATATTTATCAGTCACTGGACTTTCATCGTCGTGAGCAACCAACAGGATAACAAGAACAGAACATATGGCAAGGTAGACCATTGACCTTGCAACTGCATCTCCTAGATCGATTGTATGATTGTATAGGAATATAGTTACTCGGTTTGTCATTTCTGTCTTATCTTTCTTCCAGATAGATGAAAAATTTTTTACTATTTCTTGAGTTTGGCCAAAACACATATCTGCTGTTTATATCAGCAAACCCCAAAATAAACGGTCAATATCTCGAGTTGCCCATGAGATCCGAACGGTCATCCCCCTGAATCTTCAAGAGGTAACCCTGGACTGATGGAAACTGCAAAGAAAAAAACTTTAACTGCCAAAACCAGGTTCGATCCCACGGCTCTCGGACTACTAAATAAATGCGGGAGTTCGGGTAGATGCAATTGTGGCAGTAACTAGTGGTGGTATTGGGCAGTGGTGTAGCCATGGGGAGGGGGCATATGCCCCCCAAATTTCAGTCCCCACCCCCGATGATGTGACCTAATTATTAATGCCTTTCACAACTTATAAACGGAGTCAGAGCCACGGACATTGCGTTTATTTGTCTCAAATTTCAAATTTTTTCCCGGGGGAGCCCCCCCCCCCCCTCCTCTCCAGCGAGAGGGGCCGTTCCCGTCTTGTGCTCTCCCATCTCGCCGCTACGGGGCTTGGATGATGCTGCGCATCCTATTCTCTTTACCCCCTAGTAATTCAGCGATCTGAACGTAGCGGCTACCCCCTACGTAGGATCAGATCGCTGAACTAGCCCCCCCAGATATTACTCTTGCCCCCCCCCCCTCCAACTTTGATATCCTGGCTAGTGTGTTAGTTGAGGCAGTGGTAAAGGCCATGAGCAGTGATATTGGTAGCAACAAACTGCATTGATAACTGTAGTTAACGGTGCAGTGGTAGGAATAGCAGTGTTTGGGTACAATAATGGTGGCCGGTGGATGCGTTAGCTTTTAGTTTGAGGGTGAGCGGTGAGGAAACAAGGGAGTGACATGTTGTTCATCGATGAGCAGGTTTGTGAGTGTGTATGTGGGGGGGGGGGGGGTAAATTGGATGGTAAACCTTACTCTAAGGGGAACCACCCCATAGCGCCACCACTGGTAGTGGAATGGAGAGGGGCCAGGATTGGCGATAGTGATGGATGATAGTATAGTTGTGGTAGAAACCTGTAGCAGTCGCTCGCAGAGAAGATAGCAGTAGAAATATACAGTCCGAAGCTAACAATATTCAGCAATAGATATTCAGACTTGGGCACAATAGTGTTAATACAGGGCACATGGCACATACAATGACTTGGATATACTTTAGAAACTCAAGTACAGAAGACTGCACTTTATGTCATGGTGGTGTAGCCTGCGTTGATTGACGTCAATCAAATTATAGTAATCTCGGTTGTTTCCCGCGAATAATTTTTCAACACGAAAACTTGTGGGGGAGGGGTGGGAGGGGGGGGGGGGGGCATGCTGCACGCACAACTTCGAATCACGTGTTCTCCGTAACGTCATGGTTTGACACTGAATGAAAACATCTTAAATAAATAATGGAAGACATCGCCAAGACGTTATGGAAATTGGAAAATCCCGCAAAATAAGAGCCTGATCATCGGTTACATCATCGCAAAAAGCTTAGAAAAGAGCCACCAAATATATATATGTAAAACTTACTGAAAAGTAATAAATGATATTAGAAAGAAAGGATCCACTGAAAACGAGCGTAATCCCGATATAACACACGAGTTTTCCAATAATCTTTTCTGCAAATCCCTTCCTGGTAAAAGTAAGTATCAGTCACATAATATACTACTCAAAGTTTGCTAAGCACCACATATTTGACACATCATTGTGAAATTTTCTTGTGACACATTTGCGATATTTTTGGGGTGGATATGATTGAGGAATGTATTGAGATGGTCCCCAGTGTTTACATTAGCTCTCTTGACAGGCAGACTTTTCGTGACAGTCATGGAAAGCATGTACCCCTTGGTTTTCATGATGGTTTCGTGGACTGTCGACATGTACATGAGATGTGTAGGGTATTCAATCTTCATTTCAACACAAACTCTTGTGATTTAATGATTGAATATGGCGAATGCAAATGTAAGAAGACATTTGTCTGAAACAGAAATGTGGCGGGCTGTAGGGATGGGTGAACAAGGGGCTACCCATCGTCAGGCTGGTGAAGCCCTTGGTGTGCACCATACGGTGATCACCAGAGCCTGGACAAGATTTCAGCAGTATGGCACACCAGTCAGACGACATGGTGGTGGCAGAGACAGGGCAACATCTGCAGCTGAAGACCGGTCTTTGATCATTCAGGCCCGTAGGAACCGCTTTGACACAGCAACCCAGCTTCTCAGTGACCTTCAGAATGCACCCGGGGTAAATGTTTCGACGCAGACTATCCGGGCAAGGTTGCACGAAGGTGGTCTCCGATCGAGAAGACAATGTATTCGCATTCAGCTGTCCCAGGGGGACTACCCATCGTCAGGTTGGTGAAGCCCTTGGTGTGCACCATACGGTGATCACCAGAGCCTGGACAAGATTTCAGCAGTATGGCACACCAGTCAGACGACATGATGGTGGCAGAGACAGGGCAACATCTGCAGCTGAAGACCGGTCTTTGATCATTCAGGCCCGTAGGAACCGCTTTGACACAGCAACCCAGCTTCTCAGTGACCTTCAGAATGCACCCGGGGTAAATGTTTCGACGCAGACTATCCGGGCAAGGCTGCACGAAGGTGGTCTCCGATCGAGAAGACAATGTATTCGCATTCAGCTGTCCCAGGGGGGCTACCCATCGTCAGGTTGGTGAAGCCCTTGGTGTGCACCATACGGTGATAACCAGAGCCTGGACAAGATTTCAGCAGTATGGCACACCAGTCAGACGACATGGTGGTGGCAGAGACAGGGCAACATCTGCAGCTGAAGACCGGTCTTTGATCATTCAGGCCCGTAGGAACCGCTTTGACACAGCAACCCAGCTTCTCAGTGACCTTCAGAATGCACCCGGGGTAAATGTTTCGACGCAGACTATCCGGGCAAGGTTGCACGAAGGTGGTCTCCGATCAAGAAGACAATGTATTCGCATTCAGCTGTCCCAGAACCACCACCAGACACGATATGAATGGGCCATGGGTCACGTTGGATGGACCAGAGAAGATTGGCGACCTGTCCTTTTTACAGATGAGTCAAGGTACTGCCTAGACAACATAGAAGGCGTTCTAGGGTATGGAGAAGACAGGAAAGCGATTCCATGCAGCCAACATTGCTGAGCATGACCGCTATGGTGGAGGGTCAATAATGGTCTGGGACGGCACCAGCTGGGATGGACGTACAGAGCTCTGTGTCCTTGACCGTGGTATATTGACTGCACCGCGGTATATTGATGAGATCCTGGATGCCCACGTCAGATTGTATGCAGGTGCAGTGGGTGATAGATTCATTCTGATGGACGATAATGCCCGTCCTCATGTTGCCCATGCTGTCCGGGAGTACCGACAGAGGGAGGGGTTTGAGCGTATGGACTGGCCAGCAAGATCCCCTGACCTCAATCCAATCGAACATTGGTCTGGAATGAGTTGCAGCTTGCAATTTCAGTCCGTCCTGTCCAACCAAGAAGTGTCCAGGAGCTTGGTGCCATGCTGGTCCAAGAATGGAACAACATCCCACAAAGGGCCACCTGGAACCTGATTGGGAGCATGAGAAGGCGTTGTCAAGCTCTAATTAACAATAATGGGTCTCATACTCGATATTGAACCCATATCAGTTCGCTCCGTCAACTTTCTGGCAAATTTGAAAAATTTCCTCTTTTACCAATAATATCCATTTTCCATGGTTATCGCATTCAAAAGCTAAAATATAATGTCATACACAAACAAAATCTTAATTTCTGTGCTTAAATCATTAAAGATATAATTAAATAAAAAATATATACACTTTTCATAACAATATTTCAACTAAAATGTAAAACAGGTAGTTGGATATACTTGGTGCTTAGCAAACTTTGAGTAGTATATAATTAAGACACATGCATCTCAATGAATAAGGACACAACAGCTGCCGAAAATACAAAGCGCCCTTCGGTAGCTAAAAAATAATAAATCCACAGGTCCTGATGATCTCCCGAATGAACTTCTCAAACTAACTGTCTTACGTACCCAGGAACATCAGACCAACGGTTCCTTATAGTGGAGGATAAATAATGATCTGGGGATGCCTCTCTCATGATTGTAAACAAGATATGGTGACTGTACGTGGGAATCTCAATGGTCATCATACATCCGGAACATTCTCAATCCGGTTGTCGTGCCTCATTTTGACAACCACCAGTTGGCTACTTGAGCTGTATTCATGCAGGACAATGCAAGGTCACATCCTTCCCATGCTGTGCAAGCGTTCCTTCAGAACAACGTTATTACAACACTACCTTGGCCAGCAATGAGCCCCGATGTGAATCCTTTAGAACACATGTGGGATTTTCTTGGACATCGCGTGCAAGCAAGGAGTCCGCCTGTACAGAATGTGGCCGATTTGTAAGCTGCATTGCATGAGGGGTGGCAGCAGTTGCCTCTGGACCGAATCAGAAGGCTCACTGGTAGCATTAGGATGAGGGTTCAGGCTGTCATCCGGGCACGTGGTGGATACACTCGCTACTGACGTCAGACACTGCTATGGTGTTCAGGAGATCGCAAGTTACATGTTTTGTCAGTAATAACCGGCATTGTTTTATCATGGACCGTCCCAGCACCATACTTGTCGATAGAACATTTTCCCATCAAAAACATTATTGACAGATATGTGTAATTAGCGCCATTAAAATACTGCATATTTTCATCATTGTGTTGTATTTCATTTGTTAATAGACCATTCTTTCCGCAATCACTTTTGGCCATTTTAAAGATAGCATAAAAGTAATAACAGATTCTATTAACACCACTGCGAAAAAAAGGGGTATATAATGAAAGTTGTAGTCCGATACTATTGAACAATTATTGTCAATTAAAACCACCTGCATTTCGCAGATAACTTGGTATGACAGTCAGACTCGCCGATATGCCCCCAAAATTTGTAAGAAAATTGAATGCATGTGCCTTGTTAAACAATCTGGGTATTGGCGGTGAGAAGGCCTAAAGGCTCTTTATTCACTTTATTCATTCAAGTCGAAATAACACGACCATTACAAATATATTCTTAACTATTTGACAAATCGGTTGAACCCATTTTACTCTATTGTAGTGAAATATGGGCGTTGGAAGTGACCAGGGACGTGGTGACGGGGTGGGGGTGGTGGTGTCATCCCCCCCCCCCCCCCCCAATCCTGGCCAAAAATTCCTATAGTTGGACATTCGGAGGGCAAGTAATGAGTAGTTGGAAATTCCATCTATCTGGATTTTAGAGCTGCTTTGGCAATGCTGATGTCTCCTTTATTCCAAAATTCCAACTCGGTTTAAAAATCGGCAAAAATTCCAAAACTGTTACTATTTACAACTGCAGTGTACGCAATATCGAGCTTCATAAGTATGCACGATGTCAAGTGGTACGAGATTTCTTTAGTACGTTTACTTATTGTGAAAAAAAAAATCATCGAAATGCACTTCAAGAAAATCACATCATGTAAAATCGTTAATTTCATCATTCACAATTACAAAATGATGAAACGTCGAAAATTGATCATTCCTGAATACGGTCTGATCTAATGCTAGGACAGCGTGAAATGTTCTAAGTTCTAAGCTTGGGCATTTGTTCTGCACATATTCAATTCCCAGAACAATACCAAATAATAATATCCGGATAATTCTATCATAAATGTGTTGGCATTTCAGTTACTAGAATCACTTTTATGCCCTCTTTAATGGCTTAATTTTCAAAACAATTTCTCGGTAGTGAATTTCCAACTACGAGGAGGGACATTTATTACCCTACACCCCCCCCCCCCCCCCCGGAAACCTCTAGCCACGTCCCTGTAAGTGACTGATAAAGCCAACAAAAACATCCCCAGTGTGAAAATGTATACGTCAGATTTTGCAAACTGTTACTTGATGTAAATACAAATTTATCTAATCATGCGGTACTTGCAGAATTAGGAATATATCTAGTTACTTTTGACGCTACCTAATATCAAAATACACAAACTAAACCCATTGGCTTTTCTAACATTACTCACTGAGACATACACGAATGCGAAAAACTATGAACTCTTAAAACTCCTCAAAAACAAAATGCAGAATCTTATACAACCGGACACTAAAAACCTCAATATCAGCCGAAAACATCAAAACAGACACACAGTGGAAGAGCTTCTTTTCCAGCAGAACACCTAAAGACGACTAGATCATGGAGCCATACTTAATGCATCATGTACGATTTGTGGGGAAGCTAGAAACGACTTCACTCCGTTCCGAATCAGCAACCACAGTCTGTAAATCGATAAGGGGAGGCACTCACAACCCCCTGTCTCAGTCAAAGAAAGCCTTTGTAAAATGTGTGGTTCGGGGGCGATTGAAGACGAGTTTCCTTTTTATGGAAGGTATCGCTTATAACAAGATCTTCCAAAAGCAATAAATAAGGAGATTGAAAACTTTCTGTATATGGATACAAGAGGAAAATTTAACCTGTTAATGATAGGCGTACGGGGCTTTTGTGATATAAGGGGGCAAACCTTTTAATTTGCCCGAAATCCTGGAGGGCCGCTATAGATGAGCTAATTATGGCGCTATTCAAAGATTTCTGACGGAATAACATTCAGGAAACAGAAATCTGCCGTCACTGCTATTGATTATCTTTTATTTTAATGTTGTTTTGTTTCGTTTCGTCCCGCACCCAACCTCTCTCTCTCTCTCTCTCGTTCCTTGCCCGGATTTTTAAAACTGGTTTGCCCGAATCCAGGGGGCAACTGCCTTCCCCTCCCTTGCCCCCCCCCCCCCCCCCCCCCCGCGCTCGTACGCCCATGCTGATAATGAGAAACCACATCCCCAGGCTTTGTTATCCCGTCTGCAACATGTTCCGGACCGTCTTTCAACACAGGAGAGTTCAGCTCACAAAATAAAATAATTGTTTCTTTATGTTGATCTTGAAGTTTGGTGTCATGTAGGCCTACTTTTAACACTTTTTCTTCTTTTTTTTTGTTGTTGTTGAATGTTTCATGCTATTATTTTGTTTTCGCAATCTGCCTCTCTGTATATGTTTATTTCTTGAAGAAGTCTAAAATCTAAATCATAGCACGACGTGACTTCCTGATCCACAATTTTATCTTTAAGATTAATCCTTCAAAGAAATTCTACAGTACCAGATTGTTGCTTGATGCCAGTTGGTAGATCCCATGTCTGTGTCTCTTTAGGCAATTTTGGGGCATGTCACGTGAAGACTAAAGGGTCGTTGTGAAAAGATTGGTAGCTTATTACATAAGTGCGTCGGTTTCTGAAGCCAGATATTCTGGGGTCGATCCTCTATTGGGAAAGTTCAAATTGTGTGATTGATACTGCCACTGCGTACTTTCCTCTCAGATGGATACGTGAAATCGATGTTCCCCATGTTGAGTGAAAAACAAAAAAAATTACCCATTATTTCTAAATAGAACCGCGCGCACGAAGAAGAGGATAATGATTAACCATTTGGACCCTGATGGTATATTCCCTGCTAGTTCAGTCATCAACTGGTATAGTCTATATTCGTTCTTGGGGGAAGATCAATCAATATTTTCAACGTGCAGCCTTGGGGAGATAAAAAATATCATCTTCAGTGCGTTTTCTGCCATTTACAAGAAACAAATTCCTGTATACATGCCCTAAAACAACACAGAAAAAATCAAACAAAAACAACACTATCACTTCCCCCCCCCCCCCAAAAAAAGACAAAATGAAGAAAGCAAAGCGAAAAGTCTGAAAGAAGAACTCCCATTCGTTGGGTACAATTAGTTGAACACACACCTCCCTCTTCTTCGCATGCCCTGCATCATGCGTTCTCCCAGATGCACATTAACACTACCGCACCCCTCTTCCAGATACGCCATGCTAGTTTTATAAAGACATTCCATTTCTTCATCATTCGTAATATGCATCCGTTCTTTGAAAATGTTCTCAATACACAATATCGCCACGTTCCTTTGGGTGTATTATCCACCTCTTCAGTAGAAATGGCACTATACTCTGTATTTTTCCCAGGCAAAAGTCTGCTTCCTTACTAAAATGTCTTGCTGAGCATATGGGAACCAATAACCTTTCATTATACCTGCCGAACTCACGGTACATCCTAATTTATGACCATGGCCTTTCATCACGGGCCTGCAACTGTCAACACCATATTCGAATGGCAAGCTTTATTCACGCATGCACATTCTGTGCACATTTTAGAAGATCACAAGGTTTCGATTTTTGGTATGATGTGAAAAACAGCAGAATAAGGCTTCACCAATATTTACTTACCGCAAGAGAACTCATCCGATTCCATTCAACGTGAAAAAAATGACTCTGGTCCCGTACTTCCTATGACAACACTCAAACTGCGTTAACAATATCACAGATAACCTTATGACATTGACTAGCGCCATTTGTTATTTAAGTGTAAAACGATTTTCAGTTGGCAGACAGGAGGAAACACTATACCCGAACAATACTATTCGATAAATTAAATGCAACCGATATATATACGATTTCATGACACATTGACACTTTCCGAGCACCAAGTTACAGTGCTGTGCTCGATAATATGATGTGCACATCCTCTGTAAAAAATAATCTCGAGCTCTAGTAATAGTGAATGATGATGCAATCAGGGCCGTAACGCGGGGTGGGGGGGGGGGGGGGGAATATGGTGTAATGTTCCAGTCGGAACATTTTTAGTCTTATGTATTATTCGCTGTTGCTGGTAATCATGTGCTTTCTTACGGAGATAGATTCTCCCGCAATCGGTCTCCTCATCCGAATGGAAGTATGTGGCCGAGTGGGGATGTTGGAGCCTCAGCATGGCCAATTGTGAGTCCGGCACGTGCTAGTCTAAAAAAAAAAAGTTGGGAAGCCCGTGCACGACAACTGTAGACTTGTATTTATCCACAAACAAAATTCCTGAGTTTTTAGCTATAGGCCCAATCGCCATTGACAAATAATCCAACTACATCATCAAGGCATACCTTCGAAGAAGGCATGCCTTGATGATGCAGCCTAGTTGGAATATTTCTTCAGTCGGGACTTGAGCCCTGCATGACAGTCGGGACAAATTGGGTTTACACGACACCCTTGGATGTAACTCATCCACAACTTTTCTAGGAGCAGACAAAGGCGTGATTAAGTTACATAATAAAGCCCAGGGAATCTGGAAGATGACAGATTGGTGTGGGTGTGAAAACCTAATTTATCCTGACTGTGATGGCTTATGTCCCGACTGACAACTTATTCTAAATACATCATGAAGGCATGCCTTTATCGAATGAATGCCTCGATGATGCAATTGGACTATTATCAGTTAGGACTACAGTTAAAAAATCAGAATTCTTGGAAATTAATTTGTCGATAAATACATGAAGCAGTCGAATCGGGCGCTTCAGACCATCATTTGTATGAACGACTGCCTGTATGTGACCTAACTGCAAGTATCAATTTACTATCAAAAGTGGTCTCTAAAGAAAGAATACGGTTAAAAGCAAAAGCGAATCGATACAGGGGCGACAGAAGCATCCAAGAGTAAGATGGGGGTGTCAAATAAGGCACCGACTCTGGGTATATGAGTTACACTCTAAAATCAGTTGGGTTAAACATCAACCCAAATCAACGGGGTTGAGTGAATATGAACCCAGTTATATATACTGTATATATGTTTAAGCATGATGCCTAAATAATCAAGCCTGGTGCTTAATTATTTAAGCATCATGCTATATTATTTAGGCATCATGCTATATTTTTTTAGTATCATGCTTAATTCACTAATTTATCGTCCTGTGCGTACGTCATAATATTATTTTAGCATGATGCTTAATTATTTAAGCAGCATGCTTAATTCACTGATTTTTTATCCTGTTCGTCACAGCATGGCGTTTGTATCAGTATATCTGGATTTTAATGGCTTTCCCATACAGCTAAACACCGTTTTGTAAAATAGCTGTCACTACATGAAATTATTGATTTATTCTTTTCTAAATCCTTTTAAAATATAAAACAAAACACCGTGTAATTTTATCTTCTCGGTGCATACTTGTTTGGCGGCCTCTATAGTTAGTCTGTGTGAAGCACACAGACTATTGTTTTTGTATGGGTTCTTTTTCTTCTTTTTTTACTTTTCTTCTTCTTCTTATCCTTCTTCTTCTTCTGCTGCTGCTGTCTTCTATGCACTTCATTGTCTGCAGGAAAACTCGAGAACGAATTGTCCTATCTCACTGATTTTTGGTATACTGATAGACAGTCATAAGTACTCGGCCAGCTATGTTTTTCAGATTCCTGGAGCAATGGGGGCGTCCATATGCGTGTTTTTTTAAAAAGTGGGTCACGCCCATATATCAGGCTTGGTATGACCTATGGACCTGGGATCAATACCAAATGAGTCGACACTCAATGGAGGTTCAAAATATGGGCTATGGTCACTGAGGGACATTGAGTACCTTTTTCAGAATTGCTGAAATCCCCCCCCCCCCCCCCCCCAATGCACTCCCAAAGTTCATACATGCATTTGTACACTCAAAAATGCGGGCAGCGCCAAAACTATTGAAAGCGGATTACGCTCGTATCTCAAGCATGATACGGCGTATGGACCTTGGACCAACTCCAGATGAGTCTAAACTCAATGGAGGTTAAAAATATGGGTCAAGATCACTGAGGTCACCCAGGGGGCATTGAGTGCATTTTTCAGAATTGCTGGAAATCACATTTTATGACCCCTAATCTGGAAGTTCATACATGTATTTTTACACTCAAAAAAGTGGATGGGGCCAAACATTTTGAAAGTAGGTCACGCTCATATCCCAAGAAGGTAGAACCTATGGATCTGGCCAACAACAAATGAGTTGAAACTCAATGGAGGTTCAATATATGAGTCAAGGTCACTGAGGTCAGCCAAGGATCAGTGAATGCATTTTGTTCAGAATTGCTGAAAATCGCATTTCATGAAGTTGATACATTTTTTTCACACTCAAAAAAGGGCGGTGCCAAATATGTTGAAAGTTAGTCTTACTCATATCTCAAGGATGGTATGATATATGGACATGGGGCCAACACTAAATGAGTTGAAACTCAATGGAGGTTCAAAATTTGGGCCAAAGTCGCTGAGGTCACCAGGGGTCATTGAGTGCATTATTCAGAATTCCCGGAAATCACATTTTATGACCCCTAATGCATTGCCGAAGTTCATACATGTATTTTTATTCTAAAAAAAAATTGGGTGGTGGCCAAAAATTTTGAAAGTTGGTCACCCTCATATCTCAAGCATGATTTGACATATGGAGCTGGGACCAACCTCAAATGAGTCGAAACACTGTGAAAGTTAATAATTTGGGTGCAGACACTGGGGTCACACAGGTCTCAGATGGAATTTTCAAAATTGCTTGAAATTGAATTTTATAACCCCAATTCATACATAAATTTCTTCTCTCAAAATGTGGGCAGAGTAAAAAATATCCATTCCTTTATATACACGTGGAACATAATTAAGCACCCCCTTTTTCGCAGTGGTGTTAATAGAAACTGTCATTACTTTCATGCTATCTTTCAGATGGCCAAAAGTGAATGTTTGTCGAAAGAATGGTCTTTTGACACATGAAAGATAGCATAATGATGAAAATATGAAGTATTTTCATGGCGCCAATAACACACATTTGTCACTAAAGGAAGAATGTTCCCTCGACAAGTATGGTGCTGGAACGGTCCATGATGAAACAATGCCGGTAATTACTGACAAGAAATGTAACTTCTGATCTCCTGAACACAATAGCAGTGTCTGACGTTAGTAGAGAGTATATCCACCACGTGCCCGGATGACAGCCTGAACCCTTATCCTAATGCTACCAGAGAACCTTCTGATACGATCCAGAGGCAACTGCTGCCACTCCTCAATGCAGCTTCCAAATCGGCCAAATTCTGTACAGGCTGATCCTTTGCTTGCACACGACGTCCAAGAAAGTCCCAGATGTGTTCAAAGGGGTTCAAGTCGGGGCTCACTGCAGGTCAAGGTAGTGTTGTAATTGCGTTGTTCTGAAGGAAAGCTCTTACAGCATGGGAACGACGTGGCCTTGAATTGTCGTCCATGGATACAGGACGAGTAGCCAACGGATGGTTGTCAAAATGAGGCACGACAACCGGATTGAGAATGTCCCGGATGTACTGATGATCATTGAGATTCCCAAGTACAGTCACCATATCAAGTTTACAGTTATGAGAGAGGCATCCCCAGATCATTACTGATCATCCACCATAAGGAACAGTAGGTCTGGTGTTCCTGGGCACGTAAGCAGTATTTCTATGCCTTCACACTCTCATGCGGCCATCTGTGACGTGAGGCAGGAACCTACACTCTCTAACCAATGAACTCTCCTTCACGTCCCGAGATTCCAATGTTGTCGTGCCATACACCACTCCAAACGTCGTCTTTGATGCTGATCGGACAGAGCTTGACGCTCGATGACCTTTCTGGGCCTCGTACCCAGTGCTTTGAGACGGTTTCGGACAGTTCTGATTTATTGGGGAGCCAAAGGCGTTTTGAAACCTCACTTGAAGAGAAGGTTCACGCCTAACGAGGCGTGCCAGACTCCGATCTTCCCTAGGAGAGGTCTTTTGGGGGTTGTCCAGGCCTTGGTCGGTCCTTAAAACCGTTGGTTTGCTGCTGTTTTCGGATAAGTCTGCTCCTTGTCATGTCAACATTTATTGATAAAAGAAGTGACAAATTTTCTTGTTTTGTACCCAGATACTGCATGTGATGATAGTGTTTTTTTGTGACATTCGTGGGAAGCATGCTTTACGTGGACGAGGGGATGTGTTTGGGGTACGCTATCAACCAGAAACATCGTTTCACAAGATGAAATGTACGGCAAGACATAGCAATCATTAAAAAATAATCATCAGTAACAGCAACTTCACTGTCATGAAACATTTCAGGGGGTGCTTACTTAAGTTCCAGGTGTATAAAAATACGTTGAATGCTGTGCACATAATTTATTTCCGGCTTCTTGAAAAATTTTATTTTTTCATGCGCGTATGAAAATCTTTAAACGCTGTTCACGAAAATCTATTTCTGATTTCTTTAAAGATATTTTACTCCCGAAAATAAATATTATGTAGTTCTGATGCTTTCACCATTTTCACACAGATTCGAGTTTACTGATCGCAGTAAATTCTGTTTCTCTTGTTTGAACTGTTTAGCTACACAAAGACGAAATCGGACGGAAAAATATAAAATATCTGTGATCAAGCTGACAATATTTTTTCACTTTTTCTCGAATAATCGCTTTTGATCATTCATTGAAAGGAATCATAAACAATGTAATGCAGTGGCCATTGGGAGCTTAAGTTGCATAGGACCCCTACGCCCCCCCCCCCCGCCCAAAAAAAAAAAATAAAATAAAATAAAATAAAAAAATTTAAACATTGGGCCTTAAGAGACACTAATCGCTCACCTGAAAAAAAATTGCTTAAAGGTGGATTTAAGGTCACATTCAACATCCATGGCTAGTTAGCATTACAGAGCCCAAACATGCACTCAGTCCCTAATTTAAACAATCTTGAATCTGCCCCAAGGATGCTACATACCTAATATCATAAGATTCTGTGTGGAAGATATGTATAAGAAGATTTTTAAAAGAATCTTCCTCATACTGTACTAAGTTAAAAGTCAGACTCACATTAGAAGTCCAAAAATTAATATGAACAAAGGGACTTGATTTAAACAAATCTGAATCTGCCCCCCCCCCCCCCCACACACACTAAGGACAGGGACGCAGCTAGAGTGTCTTCAATGCCAGAGGAGGGGGGGGGGGGGGTGATGCGACGTCAAACCGCTACCAAAATAAAATCAATTTTTAATTTATGACCTGTTAAATGTGAAAATATTGAGAACGTCTACTTCGAATAGGCACTCTTGCCTCGAGAAGTCAAACGCGGTGAGAGATTTCCGTCGCGGCACTCGAATTAGTAGCAACAAGCGGCAAGAGATTCAGTCATATAAATCAGTCGTAGTAACAACTGCAGAGGGCCAAAGGGGCCAGTTGTAGCCTGTAACAGTTAGCAACTGCGAAAATATAAGTAGAAGATGTGTTAATGAACTTCTTGATAGGAATATTTATGTTTTGGCAGCCTGCGGTAGAAGAAGAGTTAACCTAGTAAATGGCACTGAGCTGATGAGCGAAGCTAAACTTTGAACCCAAAATAAACAGAGATGAGAGGGGTATTAATTCTTAACCTACTGAGTCTATTCTTGATTTGTTCATCAAATCAAGTCATGGCTGCTGAAAAGCAGCCATGACTTGATGTACTGAAAAATTCAACAGAGTATGACATCAAGTGACTAGGTAACTGGGTAGAATTGTACTGAACAGGAAAACCTGCTAGTAGCAAGTGAAGAGTTAATTAACTTCATGAGAGTTCAGTAGTGATGGATGCTTTTGAACTGAGATGCGCGTCAAGCGAATGCCATCTTATTGTCTCTGGACAACTTGTTTCTCTTCCCCTTGGAGGTTGTTGCATACTCTGTGTGGTTCTGGCGTTGCGCGCGATGTGGGTGTACGGTGGCTGATTTAGGACATAGGGAAAACATCTCGTTATAACGACTTAGCATCACGTTATAACGAAGTTACATCTCGCAATAACGAGACAACATATCGTTATAACGACTTAGCATCTCGTTATAACGAGGACGTATATCGTTATAACGAGAACACATCTCGTTATAACGAGAAAACACCTCGTCATAACGACTTAGCCTGGGTGTGTGGTGATCGGCGATTTTTTTTCTTTATGTGGTACTTCAACCGAGTTCAGCGTGATATAGAGCCTCTATTTTGATCATATTGTTCAAGAGGGACAACGTGACACTAAATTGTGAGAGATCGATTCCCTGGATACAAGTCGTTGCGACATGGCTGTGTTTGGTGATTATTTATTTATTTATTGGTGTTTAAGGTCACATATTTATGCACAATGGCTAATCATGACCGCGATAGTTTTACGGGTGGAGGAAGCCGGAGTACCCGGAGAGAACCACCGAGCAACGACGAGCAGCTGCCAGCTCCCCAACATCGTAACTCCGCACTGCAGCACAGGCAGGGTTAGATTGGTTGAAGACATGCGCAACATCGACGTGCAGTACGCCTTAGTACACGGCGTCATCGTGCCCCCACGTGGGCAATGGAGATGAAGTGTCTTGCCCAAGGACACAACGCGGTTGCCGCAGGTGGGATTCGAACCGAGGACCTCTCGGCTTGCAGCCTGCACCTCTACCTACTGAGCCACCGCTCTCCTCGTGTTTGGTGATTCTGTGTGTCATTCCCTATACCTTTGTCGATACAGTCAATATTTTTCGTTTGCAGCGGGCCTCGAATTTAGAATGTCGCGCACCTGGAGGTGTGGAATGGGTGGAAGTCTCGTTGGTTGTCACTCTATCGTGCCTCGTGCTGCTCCCGCGTCTCCTCCCCATGGACAGGCCTTAATTCCGTTATTCGTTGTTGAAAATTAAACACAGCGCGATGGATATACAAAGTTCACTTTCATTTGGCCATTCCCTTGTTTTTACTGCAAATACATCTTCTTTTACACAATCAGTGATCAAAATGAGATACATTATGTGCTTTATTTTGCTGGTTTCCAAGAAATGAATCCGCCCATACGCAAAGAAGGCGAGTAAGACGGAGAATGCTTTTCCCTTTCCTTATAATTTATGTGTCCCAATATCAATACACTTTATGTACATCGTTTGTATCATTTCTACTTTCCACGTGTTTTCCGATATGCTGTATAATTCGACGAGAACATTTAGTACAGAAATAAAACATATAAATAGAAGTGAACTGAGTCGTGAAATCCAGATAATGATGTGACGGGCGGTCATTGCAAACATTTACTGAACGATCTGCTAATCCCTTCCTGGTAAAAGTAAGTATCAGTCACATAATATACTACTCAAAGTTTGCTAAGCACCACATATTTGACACATCATTGTGAATTTTCTTGTGACACATTTGCGATATTTTTGGTGGATATGATTGAGGAATGTATTGAGATGGTCTCCAGTGTTTTCACTAGCTCTCTTGACAGGCAGACCTTTCGTGACAGTCATGGAAAAGCATGTACCCCTTGATTTGCATGATGTTTTCGTGCACTGTCTACATGTACATGACATGTGTAGGGTATTCAATCTTCATTTTAACACAAGCCCTTGTGTTTTAATGATTGAATATGGCAAATGCAAATGTAAGAAGACATTTGTCTGAAGCGGGCTATAGGGATTGTGGAGCAAAGGGCTACACATCGTCAGGTTGGTGAAGCCCTTGGTGTGCACCATACGGTGCTCACCAGAGCCTGGGCAAGATTTCAGCAGCATGGCCCACCTGTAAGACAGCATGGTGGTGGCAGAGACAGGGCAACCAACATCTGCAGCTGAAGACTGATTTTTGATCATTCAGGCCCGTAGGAACCGCTTTGCCACAGCCACCCAGCTTCACAGTGACCTTCAGAATGCATCCGGGTTAAATGTTTCGACGCAGACTATCCGGGCAGGGTTGCACGAATGTGGTCTCCGATCGAGAAGACAATGTATTCACATTCAGCTGTCCCAAAACCACCACCAGGCACGATATGAATGGGCCATGGGCCACGTTGGATGGACCAGAGAAGATTGGCGACCTGTTCTTTTTGCAGATGAGTCAAGGTACTGCCTAGAACACTCAGATAGGCGTTCTAGGGAATGGAGAAGACCAGGAGAGCGATTCCACGCAGCCAACATTGCTGAGCATGACCGCTATGGTGGAGGGTCAATCATGGTCTGGGGTGGCATCAGCAGGGATGGACGTGCAGAGCTCTGTGTCCTTGAACGTGGTACGTTGACTGCACTGCGGTATATTGATGAGATCCTGGATGTCCACGTCAGATTTTATGCAGGTGCAGTGGGTGATAGATTCATTCTGATGCACGATAATGACCGTCCCCATGTTTCCCATGCTGTCGAGGAGTACCGACAGAGGGAGGAGATTGAGCGTATGGACTGGCCAGCAAGATCCCTGACCTCAATCCAATCGAACATGTCTGGAATGAGTTGCAGCTTGCAATTTCAGTGCGTCCAGTCCAACCAAGAAGTGTCCAGGAGCTTGGTGCCATGCTGGTCCAAGAATGGAACAACATCCCAGAAAGGACCACCGGGAACCTGATTGGGAGCATGAGACGGCGTTGTCAAGCTGTAATTAACAGTAATGGGTCTCATACTCGATATTGAACCCATACCTGTTCGCTCTGTCAACTTTTTGGCAAATTGAAAAATGTCCTCGTTTACCAATAATATCCATTTTCCATGGTTATCGTATTCAAAGGCTAAAAAATAATGTCAAACACAAATAAAATCTTAATTTATATACTTAAATAATTAAAGATATAATTAAATAAAAAATATATACACTTTTCATTACAATATTTCGACTAAAACGTAAAACAGGTAGTTGGATATACTTGGTGCTTAGCAAACTTTGAGTAGTATATTTATATTTTCATCACAAAGACAGTTGAGGCATTGCACTGTGACATCTGGTGAATGATTTCAGCAATAGTTGGGGGTCTGATAAGCACACATTCCACGCACTGAGCTGTGGAAGACATGGACGGTCACTCAGAGAATTTACCACATTCAGCCCAAGACCTCAACACCTTGTAAATCCTCCTCGGTTCGCGAGACAAGCGCGGATCCGACGTGGCATACTCCTCACCAAACGTCCAATATCAGCTTGACTGATGTTATTCCATTCTTCCTGCAGTGCAGCGGCGAGTTCCTGGACATTGGTAGAGGGCTGTTGGCGTTGTCGTAGGCGCCTGTCAAGCATATCCCAGACGTGCTCGATTGGTGAAAGGTCGGGACTTAGTGCTGACCAAGGCAATGTAGTGATGTTCTGCTCCTGGAGGAACTCTGTAGTGACACGGGCCCTGTGTGCTCTTGCATTGTCATCTTGGAAAATGAATCGACGGCCGTGACGTCGCGCAAATGGCACCACATGAGCTGCTAACATGTTGTCACGGTAGTACTGCCCTGTGACACGCCCTTGGTTGACATGTAATACTGTTCTGCTTGTCATGGTTATGCCTCCCCACACCATGACCGATCCACCACCAAAACGATCGTGCTGCCTAACGGTTACGTTTTGGTATCGTACGGCCGGCACACTCTGTTTCACCTGTCGTGGAAGTCGAGAGTGAACCTCGATTCATCGGAAAACATGACGTTGCTCCACCGACGATTGTCCCAGCGCTATCGTGCTCCACACCAATTACGCCTTGCTGTGATGTGACGTTCAGTCAAACGTGGAATTATTCGAGGTCGTCGAGCGTACAAATTCCAGCTGTGTAGGCGATTTCGGATAGTGTGACCACTGACTCGCACGTCTGTCACTCGGTGTAGCTACTGTACAGTTTCTGAGGCACTTTGATGGCGGTTACGCAATGTTGTGGTTCGGATGAAACGATTCTGGTTAGCAGTAGTTGTCGCCCTTGGACGACCTGACCGACGTCTATCGTCAACATTGCCTTCTGGCGGTAGCGTGACCACAATCTGCTAATCACCGATTGAGTAACGTTGAGAATTTGAGCTACTGCAGTCTGTCTGTTGCCAGCTTCCAACATGCCAACGGCACGTAAACGTTCGCCACGTGTCCGTCTTCGCATAACTCAAAAGTTACGTTACGACCAGAAACGAGTTTATACCAAGAAAGGAACGATGAGATCTCCGAAAAAGCCCTCCAGTACAAATGAAAATTTCAAAACATACCGCACAGACATTAACGAGGCGCTCGTGCGAAAAACCTGCACGAACTTTTCGTGGTCCAGTGATATTCATGAACCACACGAAACTTCGTAACATGTTGATGTGTCCAATCACGCGTATCCAATACATTTTCCGAAAATATCAACATCAGTTTGGATATCCCCTACTTTTCTTGAATAGTATATGTTATGTTAACCGAGAAGACACCACTAGAAACGAGAAATTTTATGGACTGTGGATACAATGACATTTCTACCACAGCGTCGAGCCGCCACTGACTTTCACAATTCACTTATTAACTTGTAACTACAAGATACTAAATCGTAATTACAATTTATTAACTTATAATTTCAAGTTACCATTTTGTAATTACAAGTTATTATCTTACCAACTTATTAAAATTTACTAACTTATGATTGCAATTTAGCTAACTTGGAATCACAATTTATTACCTTATGCGTTGTTGTGGGGGTATGCTTGGGTGCCCAAGGCAGTAGTATAGGATGAACTGTATTCATACCTGTTGGTTTAATGTTAGCACTTTCAACTTATACTTTTTATTATCCTATGGTTGCTATAAGTAGTTCGTGACGCTAGGCCATGTGGTGTTGTCGTGTATGCTTGGTTGTCGAGAATGACAGCATAGTATGATTTTCTGCACCCATTTGAGCCCTTTCACCATGGGAAGACCTGTTGGGTGTCTACAGCATTTTTACTGTACCATCCTGTGGGTGATATGTGGGTGACTTTGATACTACTTACTGACCTTATGCATTTTATTATCTTATGGTTGAGATGGGTAATACATAATCCTATATCATGCGGTGTTGTGGGGTGTGCTTGGTTGTTTAGTATGGTAGTATAGTATGGATTTTCTGTGTCCATTTCGGCCGTATAGGCTTGGAAACATCCGCTGCCTGCCTATCTGGGGAGAGGACGGGAGCTCTCCAGGGAAATTTCTTTGAAAATCGGGGGTCAGTGTGGCTGCCCGGTGGCTTCTTCTATGGAGATATAGCTACATCTATTGTGCACGGCAACCCTATTATCCGGTAGCGGATGTCATTGTGGTAATGCAGATAATACCGTTTCCCCTCGGGGGAAATGAGTTATAAAACATAGGTAGGGGCGCCCCGGATTCGCCCATGCTCGGAGGTATACTAAAACTAAAACTGTGTTTTAGAAATAAATGTCACTATTATTATTTGATTACGTGCGCAGTTCACTAAAAAGACCCGCAAAAACACGATTGTCTCCTATGTATGAAATGAAGAAAGAGGGAAATAATATAGAGAGAATGCATGACGCGTCCGCCCAGCCTGAATCCTGCAACTAAAACGGTGACCCTTCCAGCCACACACGCAACCACACAACAGATACCTGCTTCAGTTGTCATCATTCTGTGGATTTCATTTTAGACCATTATGTATAATATGAACACAACACCTATGGAAATATTTCACGCATCCACTTTAATCCACACTTTTCCGTTATTGTAATATAAAAATATACTGTACAATTAAAGTATTTATGATATAAAAACATGTGATTCTGAGATGATTTCCAACTGTCAACATGTAGAACCCCACACAGGAAGCTTATTCACTGCGAATAAAAAAGGTCGAAAATTTCTTCATGCTTTTGGCACGAAGGTAGCGCCAGGATTTCCACGACAAGGGGGCATGTGCTCCCCAATCTGGGAGCCAGGGTATTCCTCGGCAAACCTACGATAAAGAACGCAGTTTCCCGCGAGGGGCAAGGTAGATCTCCCCGATAGATCGTCGTAGCCCCCCTCCCCTACCCCACGATGGCACCTCTAACGGTATAACTTAAACAATAACATGCAGAGTCAGTGGTGGTGTCAGAATTTCCCTGAGACAAGGGGGATTGTACTCCCCAAGAGGGGAGGTGTGGCTAAGGTATTCGCCGACAAGCCCACAATAAAGGAGGCAGTTTCCTCGACGCGTGGGGGTATAGACCCCCCCCCCCCCCACCATCACAACCCCTGACACCACCAATGTGCAAAATACATTATGTAAACACCTTAAAATGTATGTTTTATTAGGGCATAGTTGTAGTACATATTGGTCAGAGTTTCGGACACAACAGGGGTCAGAGAAGTAGTCCTCAAAGCTTTAGCATCGTTTTCCCTTTTAGGTTAAGTTATAACCGATTTATGGTTTGTAAAGAAATTGAAGTTAAATTAAAAAAAAACGTATGGTGACGAAGGAAACTATCTGTTTAATGTCTGAAGGGAATTACGCCCAGGAGACGAACTCGGTTGTTATAGGCACACTATTCAACTTAAAAGAACTCCGCTGTTTCTGAAACACAACGTCACGCACAGAAAGATAAACAGCTCATCCCTTAGTTCCAATGTGTTCTTTGTGGCAGTAGGCACATAGAACACATTGGAACTAAGGGCACGACCTGACAAGCAAACCTTCATGAAATTTCATTTACAAAGAGTAGCATTAAGTTTTCATTGTGAGATTGCGGTTGCCAACCTATCCTCTCACTTCCTTGCAAAAAACGGAAGTATAATTGTGAAACACTTGGCAAGCATCGAGTCGAACTGTTGAGAAACGAGATATCCTCTTCAGTTGTTAACCTTTACACTCTAAAATCAGTTGGGTTAAAACTTAACCCAAATCAACTGGATTGAGCCAGGGTATTTCTCGACAAACGTACGATAAAGAACGCAGTTTCCCGCGAGGTGAAGGGTACATTTCCTGATAGAGCACCGTATTCAATCGATTTGGGCTGAGTTTTAACCCAACTGATTTTAGTGTGTATGCACGAAAATCGTCGTTCAAATTATTTTTATTTTACAATTTCTGCTTCAATGGCATAATTTATGACCGCTTATTGGATCGAATGAGGTATGTTTTAAGTTATTCAAGAATGACTCATTTTTGGCATATGGCATCTTCTATTCCTATTAGGTAAATGGTTGGAAAAGTTTTATATAGAAATATAAGCCTTTATACACGTTGTTTTGGGGAACCCATTTTAGATACTATACTAAAGGTTCAACAAACACTTTCACGGCATACCATATATGGTGCTTTGAAAATAAAACAAGAGGCCCCACGGGGCCTGAAGCGCTCATCTTGTACAGAACACAATTTAAACAGAGTCCAAGAATGAGTCTACATTAAGCAAGCCATCTCCATAGGCTACACTGTCAATCTTTGAGTCCCTCAGGAGTGACAAAAATAATCTGGGCATCATGCCTTTTCTTCAGTTGATCATAAAGTAAAATGTAGAGCTCCCCTATGAAGCCCCTTGATACAACATATGTGGATCAATCTTAGTACCTCTGCAGGGTACTGAATACAAATTTTTTAATTCTTCAGCAAAATGGCCAATTCCGGATCCCATAGAGAGCCCAAATATTAACCCAGGCTCTTGATTTGAACACAGTTAAATCTGACTTCCCTAGAGATGTTGTGTACCGAATATGAAAACATTCTGACTGTTGGATCTGAAGAAGAGAAATTGTAAAGAAATTTCTTCGAATTGCACTAAGTTCAAATTTGGGCTACCATAGCGAGCCCAAATATTAACCTATGGATCCGATTTGAACAAACTTGAATCTGCCCCCCCCCCCCCCCCCCCCCTAGAGATGTTGTATACCAAATCTGAAAGCATTCTGACAAGTGAATCTGAAGAAGAAGATTTTTGAAGAAATTCCCTCATATTGTACTAAGTTAAATTTCATGTACCCACATGGAGCCCAAATATTAACCTAGACACTTGAATTGAACAACCTGGAATCTGACCCCCTAGAGATGTTGTATACCAAATATAAAAGCATTCCGACTGGTGGATCTGAAGAAGAAGATTTTTAAAGAAATTTTCTCATATTGCACTAAGTAAAAATTTGGGCTCCCATAGTGAGCCCAAATATATACCTAGGGATCTGATTTGAACAAACTTGAATCTGAGCCCCATAGAGATGTTGCATACCAAATATCAAAGCATTCTGACTGGTGGATCTGAAGAAGAAGATTTTTTTAAATTACCCTCCATATTGAACAAAGATAAAATTTGGGCTTCCGTAGGAAGCTCAAATATTAACCTAGGGACTTAGTTTGAACAATCTAGAATTTGACACTCATAACAATGATGTATACCAAATATTAAAAGATTCTGACTGGTGGTTCTGAAGAAGAAGATTTTTAAAGAATATTCCCCATATTACCCTATGTTAAAACTTCGGGATCCTGTAGAGAGCCCAAATATGAACCAGTGAACTTTATTTCAACAAACTTTTATCTAACAAGTTCTGGGGTATTCCAAATGTTCATGTCTGGCTATCACGTGGACCACAATTATGAACGGTATTGGGGGTCGGGGGGGGGGGGGGGGGGCTTTCGACGGATCTAGTGATGGGAGTCTCACCAGAAGTACTAGAATGACGGAATATGAACGAACTATGTATGCCCTCTCCAGACCTGCTTGTTCTGAAATTAATGACACCATGCAGAATATATCTGCGTGTTCATATAACACAAATTAGCAGCACAAAGATTGTGGGAAGGCAAGAAAATCCAGAGATGAGCACGATACAATAACTGTATCGAGGCATTTGCCGTTTTCCAATCTCATTAATGTTGATAAAACACATGAAATTGGTGAAAGTGTTGTATCTAACTAAAATAGTTGGCCAATGATTACACTTTTAAGAAGAAGGATCAAGTCATCCAAATGAATGTCAAATGTGGATTGAAAGTGGGTGATGTGATTGTGAGAATAGATCCACAGCTTCTCTTCCAGAGAATGGTTGCAGTTGCTCTGAGAACAATACCCGGCGACGAGTTGTCGGCTGTGTTTTCTTTTGGATTGAGTACATACCCGATGTCTTTGTTCGAGACTCCCAACAGACTGAGAGAGGAAGACAAGCCTGCATTAGCGGAGGCTATCCGTTCAATAATCAAGCCAGATGCCCATTTTGACTACAACTCTGTTCAATATGTTTTAGACAGTGAAATGCTGCTGCATTGGCTCCCGTGGGCTAGGGGCAAAACCTTCGGACAGATTTGCAAGGCATATTTGGACTCTATCAAGTCCCATTATCCTATGAGTTTTGATGGCTACACAAGTGGTGCATCAACAAAGGATAATACACACGCCAGACGACTTGAATCGAGGGGCTGTGTAGAGATCATCATCGACTCCCAAAACTTTCTGAATGTTAAGAAGGAGACGTGTCTCGCTAGATATACACCTAGAACTTAATTAAGCACCCCCTGAATTGTTTCATGACAGTGAAGTTTCAGTTACTGATTATTATGCTTTAATGACTGCTATGTCTTGCAATACATTTCATCTAGTGAAACATAATGTTTCTGGTTGATAGCGTACCTCAAACACATCCCCTCGAACACGTGAAGCATGCTTCCCACGAATGTCACAAAAAAAAATCAAAAAATACTATCATCCACATGCAATATCTGGGTATAAAACAAGTGGATATCTTAAGCAGGGCGGAATAAGTACCACACATACCAATGCTGACGCAGATGTCCTCACAGTTTGAACTGTGATTAACATGGAAAGACAAGCACCTGTGTGTATCATAGGAGATGATACTTATCTTCTCTTTTTCTTATGCTACCATGGCATATCTTCTTGTTAGTCGATATATCTTGCATCGAGGCCTTATTATTTATTATTTATTAAGGTTTAACGACACTTTAAAAGCCAACGTCATATCGTGTCGGTGTCAGTTTTACGGGTGGAGGAAGCCGGAGTACCTGGAGAGAACCACCGAGCAATGACAAGCAGCTACCAGCTCCCCAACATCGTGACTCCGCACTGCAGCACAGGCAGGGTTAGATTGGTTGAAGACATGCGCACCATCGACGTACATTACTTCTTAGTACACGGCGTCATCGTGCCCCCATGTGGACAATCGGGGTTAAATGCCTTGCCCAAGGACATAACGCGGGAGTCCGAATCGATCGCTCAGACGGTCACCCCATCCAAGGACTAACCGGGCTCCACGTTGCTTAACTTCGGTGATCTGACGAGAACCAGTTACAGCAACGCCACCTGCATAAGAATAACAAAGGTATCTGGAAAAAAAGAGAGAAAGGAGAGTTTAGGTGCCGACATGCGCACATATTTTTTTCTCCATGCTTATTCTTTTTCTACACGCCTTTACTGGTTGTGATACTACATCACGGATTTTTGGTGTCGGCACAGCTACTGCTATCAAACTAATTAGATCCCGTCAACAATTTAGAACTGCCGCTGAGGTATTTTGTAAACGTCCCTGTGATGAAATAATCTCAGCTGGCGAGTCTACATTCATTTGTCTATATAAAGGTGTGGCGACTGGTAACTTGGGCAGTTTGCGTGGGTCCATCTTCACAGATAAGGTATCCAAATCGGTGTCTGCTGTCGACCCCAAAATACTCCCACTATCTAAGAGCTTCCTCAATATCATAGCATGAGGACATACCTCCAAATATGTGAATGGAGAGGTGAGGATTCGTTGATAGCCACAGACTGGTGTTGGTCCAAGACGGAAAACGTTCTGCTTCCTTTGAAAACAAATAAACCCCAGCCCCTGAAAATTGTTCACTGTAACTGCAATACTGTCTGTAAGTCGGCACATTGAAGTTCAAAAAGGTCGACATACAATGTACGGCGATGCGTGGGTCGTGTAGAGGTACGAGCAGCCGCCAATAGTACACGAAGATTGAAAATTTGGGTTTATCTGTTTTGTTTTATTCTATTGGTGATTTTCTTGAGAGGAGAGAAATATCTCCGCGCTCTGGGTCAGCAATGTGGGTTATCTGTAAACATAATGTGTCCTGATGCACCCAAAGACATTGAATTTTTTTTTTTTTTTGGGGGGGGGGGAGGGGGTGGCTTTTGGGGGGTGGTGGTTAGAAAGTAGTGTATAATTTCCCTATCCATCCGCCCTAATGATCCCAACGAATGGGGGATGTAATTCTAAGGTGACCATGTTGACCCTGTTATGTTCGGTTTCTGGTTCCATATTCTGAGCAGAAGACATATTAATATGTTGGCATCTGATTCCTATTATTGTAACATGCATGGTAGTTATTTGCTTTCAGATTCTGCTGTTCATTTCAAGAACATCACAATATTTGGACGTGTGCAACCTTCTTGTGCAAATGTTGGATATAAAAGTGAGATTTGATGGGTGTTTCTGGTTGATGAAAACCTCAGTGTGAATACGCACACTGAGCAGTCATCTCGTACACAAAGAAGCCGTTTCGCTCGTACAACATCGTAGCGCATTCACCTCTGGGTTAATTTGCAATCTTCACGAACCTTATAAAATTTGTAATTGGTATTCCAGTGCATATAGACTGTATTCTCTGGTTGTGGATATACATTTTTCATCCCAAAAGTAGTGAAGATTATACAAAACATCGCCGTTAATACCAATAACGTAGCACGGCAGTGCTTTGTATTACTGTGTATACTCGAATAATTACAGTCGAGGTTCCTTAAAATAAGTTTATGGAAA
Organism: Pictodentalium vernedei; assembly: GCA_031216915.1. NCBI lineage: Eukaryota > Metazoa > Mollusca > Scaphopoda > Dentaliida > Dentaliidae > Pictodentalium > Pictodentalium vernedei. The sequence goes on along the minus strand of CM062296.1, from coordinate 343,269,573 downwards.
TATGATGTGTAAAAGGCGCAAGTCGCAAATCCCTTGACCCCAAGTGTAAAAATATTTGACAAATATTTTAGATGGAATGGACCATCGTTATTGCAGTTGAAAAAATGCGATAGAATTATAAAATGTTATAAAATGTCAGACAAAATCTTTGGTAGAACAACCATCGGTAGCCCCTCACACTTCCAACCTTCAAAGTCTTCTGTATTAAAGACTGCTCATGGCACAGTGCTTTAGTCAACAATCTAAATTGTTCGTCTTTTCTTTCCATCGTTTTTCTTTTAAATTTTATTTTTCTATTTTTTTTTAAATTTTAAATTATGTACATGAAACATCTATCCAAGTTTATGGACAAGATAATAAATTGGCATATTGGGAGTCTGTAATCAATCCCACGGTTCTTCAAAATGGTAGGTTTCAGAATTCGCATCTCTCGTTGTGGTTTGTTGCTTCTCATACTTCTTGGCCGATTTCCTGCAAGATTTCATAAAAAGTAAAGCAGCATATATTACTTTTAGTCCATTTAAAAAACAAGCGGCACCAAGGGACATTAATCGCTCACCTGATAAAACAAGAATAACACTTTGAACAAACTTTAATCTTGGAGTCATAGAATGGTATATTCCAAATATTCTGCCTGGTGGGTATGAAGAAGATCTTTGAAAAATATTCCTCATGCTAAGTTAAAATTCGGGTTGCCATGGGGAGTCCAAATACGAGTCCAGGGATTTGATTTGAACAAACTTGAATATCACCATACTGAGGATGTCAGTAATGTGTAATAAAAGAATCGTGAATGTCAAGAAGAGGATTTTTTAAGAATAGTCCTTATATTGCACTTAAGTTAAAAGTTGGGACCGTAACACGGATATAAAGTCTAGTCCAGACAATCGTTTATACCCATGTTTCTTTTTTAGAGGACTTCCAACCCATTGGTGACCAGGATCCTATTTTATAGGACTGAAACGGTTGGCTCATTTCATATAACTGACTAACCAAGAGCTATAACCGGATAATAACCGGTTATCTGTGGCGATTATTTCACCGAATATGGGATCCAAACTATAGTAATTGGAAAACAGTATTCTCAAACTATTCCGTAGTGCGTATACAAACGAACGTTGTCGAATACTCGACAACGTTCGTTTGTATACACACTGCGAATAGTTTCTGCGATTACTCACTACCCACGGAAACTGCCGATCATTAACGAAGTCTTGAACGCCAAAGTCGATTATTTCTCAATATATACACCGCGGCTTTGATGTGTCATCTATTACAAAGGAGAAGCGGCAGATTTACTAGGTTTTAAACGTGAAATGACGAACACTATCGATATTTCGGATAACCGGTTGACGGTTTTTCTAATCGGTTAAGTAGCTAACTGGTTTCAAACCGATTATACGGTTAACCATTTCAGTACTACTATTTTACCAGTAAACAAGAGCTTATTTCCACAGTAAACAAACACGGCTCCACTTCCCGGGTTCCCACCTGAGAAACTTTTGAAGAAATTTCCTCATATTGCACTAAGTTAAAATTTAGTTTGCTACGAGGAGCCCACATATGAACCCATGGACTTGACTGGAACAAACTGGCATCGGACCCCACTAAGGATACTGCAAACCAAATATCTAAAGGTTCTGACTGATTGAGAGGTCTAAAAAGGTTTTTAAAGAATATTCCTCATAGTGCACTAAGAAATAATTTGGTCTCTCACAAGGAGCTCAAATATGACCCCAATCTGAACCTGCTAAGGATACTGCACGTCAAAACATTCTGACTGGTATTTATTTATTTATTGGGGTTTAATGACCCCTTTCGACAGCCAGGGTCACCTCGTGTCGGACAGTTTCACGGGTGGAGGAAGCCTTCTGACTGGTAGATCCGGAGAAGATTGTTAAAGAATATTCCTCATATTGCAGTTAAAGTTAAAGGGAGTCCAAATATTACCCCAAGGACTTGATTTGCACAAACTTGAATCAGGATGCTACATACCAATCATCAAAAGATTCTGGGTGGTGGATCTGAACTAGAGAATTATAAAAAACGTTTTTCTCATATTACACAAAGTTAAAATTTGTGATCTCACGGACAGCCCATATATCACCAGGGGGCTTAATTTGAATAAACGTTAAGTTGATCCCCCTCCCCCTAAAATGCAGTGTACCAGATATAAAGAGATGTTAATTGGTACATCAGAATAAAAAGATTTTTTTTAAATAAATTTCCTCATACTGCACCAGGTTAAAATTCGAGTTCCCAAAGGTAGCCCAAATATGAAGCCAGGAACTTGATGTGAACAAATTTGAATCTGAACCTCATAAGGATGCTGCGTATCAAATATCAAAAGATTCTGACTGGTACATCTGAAGAGGAAGATTTTTAAAGAATATTCCTCATATTGCACTAAGTTAAAGTTCCAGGTTTCCAAAGAGAGACAAAATATGATCCCAGAGACTTGATTTGAATAAATTTTCTTAAGCTAAGCCTCTGAGAATGCTCTATATCAATCATCAAAAGATTCTGACTGGTGAATCTTAAGAAGAAGGTTTTAAGAACTTTTTTCTCATATTACACAGTTAAAATTTGGGCTCACACAGAGAGCCCAAATATCCCCCGATGGACTTGGTTTGATGATGCAATATCCCAAATATCAAGAGATTTTGACAGGTATATCAGAAGAAAAAGATTTTTAAATAAAATTCCTCATATTGCCTCAAGTTAAAATCTGGGGCCCAACTAAGAAACCAGGGACGTGATTTGAACAAACATGAATCCGAACCTCCTAGGGATGCTGCATATCAAATATCAAACGATTCTGAAGAAGATTTTTAAATAATATTGATCATATTGCACTATGTTAAAGTTAGAGTTCCCATAGGGAGCCAAAGTAAGACCCCAAGGACTTGATTTGAACAAACTTGAATCTACCCCCCGCCCTCTCCCCAGGATGCTCTATACTGATCATCAAAATATTTTGACACACAGATCTGAAGAAGAATTATTTTTTTACAAATTGTCATATTGGACCGAGTTAAAATTCAGGTTCCCATTGGGAGCCCAAATATGAAGCCAGGGATTTGATTTGAACAAACTTGAATCTCACCCCACTAAAGACTGCAGTATACCAAATATCAAGAGATTTTGAGAGGTAGATTTGAAGAAGATTTTTTTTAAATTGTCATATTGGACGGAGTTAAAATTCGGGTTCCCATTGAGAGCCCAAAATGAAGCCGGGGGTTTGATTTGAACAAACTTAAATCTCACCCCACTAAAGATGCAGTATACCAAATATCAAGAGATTTTGACAGGTAGATCTGAAGAAGAAGACTTTTTTTTTTAAATTGTCAGATTGGACGCAGTTAAAACTCGAGTTCCCAAAGGTAGCCCAAATATGAACCCAGGAACTTAGTTTGAACAAACTTGAATTTCACCCCACTTAGAATGCTACATATCTAATATCAAAAGATTCTGACTGATGGATCAGAAGAAGAAGATTTTTAAAAGAAAATATTCCTCATATTAGACCAATTTAAATTTCGGGTTCCTATAGGAGCTCAAATACGACTCCAGGGACTTGTTTGGACAAACTTAAAGCTGCCCCCCCCCCCCCCCCCCCCCCCCCGCCTAAAAAAGAGGCAGTAGACAAAATACCAAGAGATCTTGACCGGTAGATCTGAAGAAGAAGATTTTTAAATATACTTCCTCATACTGCACCAATTTAAAATTTGGATTCCCATATGACCTCAAGGACTTGTATCGAACAAATTGTCGAAAATATCTTTTATGTCTTCAAAAAAAAAATAAATAGAGAGGGCGATAAGATGCACCCCTGGCGAACACCTCTAAAAGAGCGGGAGGCTGACCCCAATCCATGAGATGTTTTAAGAAAAACTTGATTCGTAGATAGATTTAATCACGTTGAATATTTCATCACTTACACCTGTATATTGAAATTTCAGCCCGAGCAATCCCCCTTTCACCGCACCAAATGCTTTGCGAAAATCAATAAAAGCAGCATACAGTGTCTGTTTGAAGATTTGTATTTGTGATTAACCGTTTTTAAAAAGGCACCATCTGTGGTCCCTTTTCCTTTGCAAAATCCAAACTGGTTTTCCCCAATAATATTGCCATCATCTATAAAATCAGATAGTCTTTGATACATAATTTTGTTAAACAATTTTTCGAAAGCCGAACTAACTTCAATGGCTCTATAATTATTTGGATCATTGCGATCATCTTTCTTATATATTCTTATATATTAAGGAATGGGTTGACTTACTTCAATCTCCCGCATAGCAATCAAAAGTTAAAACCTGGTTGTAGAGTTTTGATAAACTATCTACCATGCATGGATCAAATGCCTTCAACAAACTGTTTCTAATATTGTCAAGACGCGATGCTTTCCCATTTTTCAGTTCGTGCAACTTTGTAAATATTTCTGATGGTATGATAGGAGTATTATTCAACTTTATTTTTATTTCCGGATAATAAAACGACTTATCATCATTAATAACGGCAGTAGCTCCATTTTTGGAGTACAGTTTGGAGAGAAAATCTAGTGTCGTGTTGGGATTAAGTTGATAGTCACAATTCTTCTTTTGTCACAGTTTCTTGACAAGGCTGCAGTAGTGTTTTGGGTCGCTAGTTTCCAAATTATCCAACTGTTAGTACAACGCACAGAAGAATTGTTTCTTTTTAAACTTTGTTTCCATTTTGTATGCCTTCCATATTGTAAAATACTTGATTCGTAAATTATCATTGAATTGATCAAAATTATATTTCACCCAATGACTCATTGGTTCAAATTGGCTCACCAGTTCTAAAACAAGAGGCCCCAAGGGGCCTTAATCGCTCACCTGACAAAGTGGTTCAAAGAAGTGTTTGGGGTCACATTCAGTTATACATGGTTCATCAACACTACAAAGGAATGAAGTCATGAAAGGCAAATTTTATGGAAAAACACTAAGGAATGGATTTGAACAAACCTGAACCTAACATGCTCCCCCTGCCACTCCCCACCCCCACCACTGCCCATAGAGAGCTCAAATAATAAGCCGGGGACTCAAATTGAACAAACTTGAATCTGACCCCCCCCCCCCCCCGCCCCCCCCCCCCCTTGAGATGTTATATATCAAATATGAAAGAATTCTGAATGGTGAATCTGAAGAAGATTGTTAAAGAAATTCATTCATGTTGCACTAAGTTAAAATTCAGGCTCCCATATGGAGCCCAACTATAAAGCCAGGGACTTGATTTGAATGAACTTGAATCTGACCCCCCCCCCCCCCCCCCCCCTATAGATGTAGATGTTGTATAGCAAACATGAAAGGATTCTGACTGGTGGATCTGAAGAAGAAGATTTTTAAAGAAATTTCCTCAAATTGCACGAAGTTGAACTTTGGGCTCCAATAGAGAGCCCAAATACTAACTCAGGGACCTGATTTGTACAAACTTGAATCTGACCACCATAGAGATGTTGTATACCAAATATGAAAGCATTCTGACTAGTGGATCTAAAGAAGAAGATTTTTAAAGTAATTTCCTCAAATTTCACCAAGTTAAAATGTGGGCTCCTACAGGGATCCCAGTTATTAACCCAGGGACTCGATTTGAACAAACTTGAATCTGACCCCCCCCCCCCCCCCCCCCTCCCCTAGAGATGTTATATACCAAATATCAAAAGATTCTAAATGATGGTTCTGGAGAAGAAGATTTTTTTAGTTTTTAAAAAAAATTTATGGGTGCTATCAGAGCAATGCCCCTTGTGGTGCCCCCTGTGGGTGTGGCAGGTTTATGTGAACAAACGTGAATTGAACTAATGATAAGGAACATGCACACCAAATTTGGTTCAATTTAGTCCAGCAGTTTGGGAGGAGAAGTCGATAATGTAAAGTTCACGATGGACGTCGACGGACGAAAACAGACGGCAAGTGATAAGTTAAGCTCCTTTTGGTGAGCTAAAAAGCTATGTGAGCCTTTCGAATGGGGAACACTACGATACATTCAAACAGAGGGCACAAGTGTACTTCTGGTTCTTGGTATTCCAATGCATCATTTACCTTCATTATTGTTTACAAATAGTCCTCCTTGATAACAAGAAATCCCAAGTTTATTGCAACCATATTTTAAAGATGAATTGTGAAAGCTTCAGTAATTTTAACCATTGCTAGATTGAAGACAGAATTGTCCAAAGGTGGTGCTATTATTTTTTGAAGGAAGAAAAATCTAGTGGAAAAAAAGGTTGTTATCATTTTTGCAACAGCACACTGCAGATGGTTTCTTCCTTTTGCAAGTTACATGTTTCCAAGCATTTGTAAATAAAGATACTGCTATGAATGATATCACAAAAGCACCGAGTCTCATGGAGGAACTACAATGAGGTCATCCTACTTGTTAGCTAATGGTTTAATGACAGACTGTAACTGTGTTCTTTATCAAAGTAGAGTCATATGACCTTTTTAATAGAATAGCTTCATCTATAATTTTGAATAGCTTATTTCTATATATGTGGTATGTTCTGTATTGCACAAAATCCCTCAAAAATATTAATTATTCAACAACTTCAACAATACATAATATTAACACACAACCATTGATATTTTGTGAATAACCTTAACAGCTACCAGCAGTAGTCCAGGCAGCAAACCATCAAGACTACAAAGGAATGAAGTGATGAAAGGCAAATTTTATGGAAAACAATAAGGAATGGAACCTAACCTGCTCCCTCCCCCTGCCCCCCCCCCCCCCCCCCCCAGAGAGCCCAAATATTAAGCCAGGGACTCAAATTGAACAAACTGGAGTCTGATCTCCCTTGAGATGTTATATACCAAATATGAAAGAATTCTGCCTGGTGTATCTGAAGAAGAAGGGTTTAAAAGAAATGTAATCACATTGCTCTAAGTTAAAATTTGGGCTCCAATCGAAACCTAAATGAAAGTGTCATTGACATTGTAGTTTAACGTTACTGTGTGTACAGTTTGATGAAAAAGATAATGTTCAATGTTTATGAAAGGATTTTGAAATAAGACAAGAATTGTGATAATTGAGAATAAGTTAATTTCTGTTCCATGACAAATTCCACACACATATATGGGACTTGATAATTATCTATAATTAGCTAATCTAACACATGGCTCCTTAATGGTGGGAAGAAATAACCTGTCATCTGATACTTGGCCACTTGATGCAGACCAGTTGTGGAATGCAGACTTCAGATTTAATGTTGATAGTATTATTCTTTCACCTTTTTCAAATGAATTCAGTGATGTTTGTTTATTTTTTCTTGAAATAATACAAACAATGCTAACAACATCTACTGAGTGTGAACATAATTTGTCAGACATAATCTGGTTTGGATTACCTCTATTGGTGATGGCCACTTGTTTCATTCTCCCCTGAGTTTGATGGCATCAGCAGCAACTTGGTCAGAGCTGTGACAATGAAGTGTTGATGACCTGACATGACAAACCAGAAGGTCTGTATTCGCTGTTCCTTTACAAGATTCACTTATACCTAAGTGAAGAATGAACAGCTTACATAGAATTTAGATTCTGACCGGTGGAGCTGAGGAAGATTTTTAAAGAAATTTCCTCATATTGCACTAAGTTAAAATTTGGGCTCCCGTAGGCAGCCCAAATATAAACCCTGGGACTCGATTTGAACAAATATGAATCTATTTATCTATTTATTGGTGTTTAAGGTCACATACTTATGCACAATGGCTAATCGTGACCGTTTTACAGGTGAGGGAAGCCGGAGTACCGGGAAAGAACCACCGAGCATCGACGAGAAACTGTCAACTCCTCAACATTCTAAGTCTGTTCAAGCTCCGCTCAAGCAGGGTTACAGAGGTTGAAGACATGTGCACCATTGATGTGCAGAACGCCTTAGTACACGGCGTCATGTAGGCATGTAGGCAACCGGGATAAAGTGCCTTGCCCAAGGACACAACGCGGGACGTCGGGACCTCTAGCATAGACGTCCAGCAGTCTATCAGTGAGCCACCGCGCTCCCAAACATGAATCTGCCACCCCCCCCCCCCCCCAAACCTAGAGATGTTGTGTATACCAAATATGAAAGGATTCTGACTGGAGGATCCGAAGAAGAAGATTTTTAAAGAAATTTCCTCATATTGCACTAAGTTAAAAATCGGGCTCCCATAGGGGGCCCAAATATAAACCCAGGGACTCGATTTGAACAAACATGAATCTGACCTGCCAAGAGATACTGTATACCAAATATGAAAGGATTCTGACTGGTGAATCCGAAGGAGATTTTTAAAGAAATTTCCTCATATTGCACTAAGTTAAAATAGGAAGCCCAAATATTAACTGGGAGACTTGATTCGAACAAACTTGAATCTGACTCTCGTAACAATGATGTTTCCCAATATTAAAACCTTCTGACCAATGGCTCTGAGGAAGAAGATTTTTAAAGCTTATTTCCCATATTGCCCTAAGTTAAGATTTGGACGTCGGTATTGAGCCCAAATACGAACCGAGGGGCTTAAATTGAACACACTTGTATCTGACCCCGATATGGATGCTGTATGCCAAATATAAGATTCTGATCTGTGGTTCTGGAGAAGAAATTTTTTTTAATATTTGCAAATATCCTGACTCAGCATATTTTCGATGCCCTCTACAGAGCACTCAGTCTCTACCGCAACCGATGACAATTTTTCTATCAATCGATGCTACTGGTCCTAAGGATGTTTCATACCAAAGAACAGTTCTCTGTTCCGTGTGATTTGGGAAATATGGGCATTTGAAAATATTTTCTATTTTAGCTCCTGTGGTTCCGACGGGGAACATGGGACATTTTTTTGCATGAATCAAGAACTTATGACTCAATAATACCACATACCGAATTTCGTTCAAATCGGACCATCGGTTAAGAAAATAGAAATTTTGGGTGAGCCAAAAATCTTGCCCCTCCCATTACGAAGGCAAATATTGCTCCACGAACTTCCTTTGAACAAATTTGATACAACACCTCAAAAGGAAGCTTTATACCTAATATCAAGTCACTGTACCCACTGGTTCATGAGAAGAAGATTTTTTTTACAATTTTGGAGCATTTTTCCCCACCCCCTCCCTATTGAGCATTGAAAGTTTATTTGAACAAACTTGAATGGACATATGCTAAGGACCATGCAGATCAAATTTGGTTCAATTTGGTCCAAGGGTTTAGGAGGAGAAGTCGATAATGTAAAGTTCACGCCGAACGGACAGACGACGGGCAGAAAGTGATCACTTGACCTCCCCTGCCTTTCAGTTAGGTGAGCTAAAAATTAAATTTTGGGGTTTGCTCATAAATTTGGCCCCTTCCGGGATGAGTCCATGTGATGCCCGACAAAAATTGCTTTGAAGAAACGTTAATCTACACCACTGAAGGAAGTTGCAGATATAAATTCATTGCAGACAACCTCGTTAACCTCGCTAATTAACTTGCGTTAATCTCGCGTTAACCGCAGGGATAAACTCGTGTAAAACTCGCGAATAAACACGCGTTAACTTCGCGTTAACCTCGCGGATAAGCTCGCGATAACAACGAGTATAAACTCACGATAACCTCACGCATAAATTCGTGTTAACATCGCCGAGAAACTCCCGTTTAACTGGAGTTAACTTCGCGGATAAACTCGCGTTAACGTCGCGCATAGATACCCGCCAAACCCGCGTTAACTTGCGGATAAACTCGCGATAACAACGCGTATAAACTCGCGATAACCTTGCACACAAACTCGCATGAATATCGCGATAATCTTGTGGAAAAACTCGCGTTAACGTCGCGCAAAACCATGCGCTGACCGCGCCGATAAACACAAGTTAACCTCACGGATTAACTCCCGTTACACTCGCGTAAAGCTCGCGCTGACCTCGCGGATAAACTCGCGTTAAACTCGGGGATGAACACACGCCGCCAAATCGCCTTAACTTCGCGGATAAACGCCCGCTAAACTGGAGTTAACCTCGCGGATAAATTCGTGATAACCTCGCGGATAAAGTCGCTTTAATCTCGCGTTAACGTCGCGGATATACTCGCGCCTAACTCGCGATAACCTAGCGGATAAACTCGCGTTAACATCGCGTTTAAATCGCGCTGACAACGCGGGTAACTTCGCGATAACCTCGCCATAAACTCGCGTTAATATCGCCGAAAAACTCGTGTTAAAGTCGAGTTAACCTCGTGGATGAACTCGTCTTAAACTCGCGTTAACCTTGCGGATAAACTAGCGTTAAACACGCGTTACCCTCGCGGATTAACTCGTGTATAAACTCGCGATAACCTGGCGCGTAAACTCGTGTCAACATCGCCGATAAATTCGAGATGTACTCGATTTAACCTCGCGGATACACGCGTATTAATGTCGCACATACACTCGCGTTATAAACGCGGATAAACTCGCGTCAAACTCGAGTTGACCTCGCCTATAAACTCGTGTTAATCTTGCGGATAAACTCGCGCCAAACTCGCGTTAACCTCGTGGATAAACTCAAGTTAAACTCTCGCTAATAATGCGATAAACTCGCGATAAACTGGCGAAAAAACTCGGATTAACGTCGCGCCGAAACTCGCGCTGACGGCGCCGATAAACACAAGTCAATCTCGGGAATTAACTGGCGTTAAACTCGCGTTAACCTCGAGGATAAACTAGCGTTAACTCGCGGATGAACACGCGTCAAACTCACGTTAACCTCGCGTATAAAAGGTCCTTAAACTCGAGTTAATCTCGCGGATACATTCGCGTTTACCTCGCGGATAAACTCGTGTTAAACTCGCGTTAACTTCGTGTATAAGTCGCGCTATCAACGCTGACAAACTCGCGATAACCTCGCGAATAACCTCGCGTTAACATCGCCGATAAACGCGCGTTAAACTCGAGTTAACCTCGTGGATAAACTCGTGTTAGACTCGCTTTAACCTTGCGGATAAACTCGCGTAAACACACGCTAACCTCACGGATAATGTCGCGATGACAACGCGGATAATCTCCCGTTAAACTCTCGTTAACCTTGCGAATGAATTCGCGTTAAACTCAAGTTAACTTCGTTTTAAACTTGCGTTAACCTTATGGATATAATCTCGCGGATAAACTCGCGTTAACGTCGCGCATAAACTCGCGCTAATCTCGCGGATAAACACGCATTAACCTCGCGAATTAACTCGCGTTAATCTCGCATTAACCTTGGGGATAAACGCGAGTTAACCTTGCAGATTAATTAGCGTGAAAAGCGTGTTAAACTCGCCTTAAACTCGGCGATAAATTAGCGTTGAACTCGTAGGTAAACACGCGTTAACATTGTGGATTAACTTGCGTTAAACTTGCGTTACACTCGCGTTAACCTCGCGGATAACCTCGCGGTTAACATGCGTTAACCTCCCGGATTAACTCGTGGATATTCTCACGCCAAACGCCGGCTAACCACGCAGATAAACACGAGTTAACCTCACGGATTACCTCGCTTTAATCTCGGGGATAAACTAGCTTTAAACTCGTGGGCAAACACGCGTTAAATTCGCGTTACCCTCGCAGATTAACTCGCGGATAAACTCGAAATAAGCTTGGGGATAAATTCGCCTTAAGCTCGCGTTCAACTCGCGCTAACAACGCGGATAAACTCGCGATATTCTCACGCATAAACTCGCGTCAACATCACCAATAAATTCGCGTTTAACTCGCGTTAAACTCGCGGACAAACTCGTGCATAACCTCGCACAAAACTCTCGTTAACCTCACGTTAAACTTGCGTTACCCTCGTGGATAAACTCGTGTTAAACTCGCGTTAAACTTGCGGATAAGCTCGCGTTAAACACGCGCTGACCTCACGGATAAACTCGCGTAAAACACGCGCTAACAAAGCGGATAAACTAGCATTAAACTCGAGTTAACCTCGCGGATAAACGCGTTCAACTCACATTAACCTAGTGGCTAGACTCGCGTTAAGTTCGCTGATAAACTCGCGTTAGCGTTCGCGGATAAACTCGCGTTACCGTCGCGCATAAATTTGTCGCGAATAAACTAGCGTTCATCTCGCGTTTACCACGGGGATAAACTTGTGTTAAATTCGCGGACAAACACACGTTAAATTCGCGTTACCCTCGCCGATTAACTCGTGAATAAACTCGCGATAACAACGCGGATAAACTCGCGATAACCTGGCGCGTAAACTCGTCTCAACATCGCCTATAAATTCCGTTGTACTCGATTTAACCTCGCGGATACACGCGTATTAATATCGCACATAAACTCGCGTTGTAATCGCGGATAAACTCGCGTCAAACTCGACTTAACCTCGCCGATAAACTCGTGTTAATCTCGCGGATAAACTCGCGCCAAACTCGCGTTAACCTCGTAGATAAACACAAGTTAAACTCCTCTCGCTAAAAACGCGGATAAACTCGCGATAAACTGGCGAAAAAACTCGGGTTAGCGTCGCGCCTAAACTCGCGCTGACGGCGCCGATAAACACACGTCAATCGCGGGGATTAACTCGCGTTAACCTCGGGGATAGACTCAAGTTAACCTCGCGGATGAACGCGCGTCAAACTCACGTTAACCTCGCGTATAAACGCTCGTTAAACTCGAGTTAACCTCGCGGATACATTCGCGTTAACCTCGAGGATTAACTCGCGTTAAACTCGAGTTAACATCGCGGATATACTCGCGCGCCAAACTCTCGATGACCTCGCGGATAAACTTGCCTCATACTCGCGTAACATCGCGTTTATCTCGAGCTAACAACGCGGATAAATTCGCGATAACCTCGCGCATAAACTCAGGTTAACGTCGCCGATAAACTCGCGTCAAAGTCGCGTTAACCTCGTGGATAAACTCGTGTTAACCTCGCGTTAACATCACCGATAAACGCGCGTTAAATTCGAATTAACCTTGGGGATAAACTCGAGTTAACCTCCCAGATAAACTCGCGCCAAATAAAATCGGGGATAAACTCGCATTACCCTTGCGCATAAACTCGCATTAATATCCCGGATAAATTCGCGTTAAACTCGCGCTAACCTCGCGGATAAACTCGCGTTAATCTCGAGTTAACATCGCGCATAGACGCGCGATAACCTCCCGGACAAATTCGCGTTAACCTCGACTTAACCTCGCGTTGTAATCGCGCTAGCAACGTGGATAAACTCGCGATAACCTCACGCATAAACTCGCGTAAACATCGCCGATAAACTCGCTCTAAACTCGAGGTAACCTCGCTGATAAACTCGTGTTAACCTCGCGGATAAACTCGCGCCAAACTCGCGTTATCCTCGCGGATTAACTAGTGATAACCTCGCGTTAACATCGCCGATAAACTCGCGTTAACCTCCAGGATAAACTCGCGGATAAACTCGCGTTAACCTCCCGGATAAACTCGCGCCAAACTCGCGTTAACCTCGCGGACGAACACGCATTAAACTAGCGTTAACCTCGCGCATATACTCGCGTTAACATTGCGGATAAACTCGTGTTTAACTCGCGTTCTCCTTGCGGATAAACTGGTGATAACCTCGCGTTAACATCGCCGATAAACTCGCGTTAAACTCATGTTAACCTCGCGAATAAATATGAGTTAACCTCCCGGATAAACTCGTGCCAAACTTGCGTTAACCGCGTAGACGAACACGCATTAAACTCGCGTTTACCTCGCGCATATACTCGCGTTAACATTGCGGATAAACTCGCGTTTAACTCGACGAAACTGGCGTTTAACTGGCGTTAACCTTGCGGATAGACTCGCGTTAACCTCGCGAACAGACTCCCGTTAAACTCGTATTAATGTTGCGGATGAACTCGTGTCAACCACGAGGATTACCTCACAATAAACACAACACTCGTTAAACACGCGTTAAACACGTGGATAAACTCCCGGATAAACTCAGATTAAAGTCGTGTTAACCTTGCTGATTAACTCGCGGATAAACTCGCGTTAACCTCGCGGATTACCTCGTGGAAAAACTCGCGTTAACCGCACGGATAAACACGCGCTGACATCGCGGATTAGCTCGCGCTAATCTCGTGTTAAACTCGGGAATATACCGCCGGAGTCTATCCGCGAGGTTAACGCAAGGTTATCCGCGATGTCAATACGGGCAACATGTCAATCAACTCGTCTTCATTTGTGCCACCCTACAGCACCTTTTATTTGATCAGATTTGCCCATCTAGAAGGTTTTCTGAGAGGTTGACACTTTTAGGGCCTTGGTTGCCCCATAAAGAGGGGTCATATGGGGACGGGCAACATGTCAATCAACTCGTCTTCATTTGTGCCACCCTACAGCACCTTTTATTTGATCAGATTTGCCCATCTAGAAGGTTTTCTGGGAGGTTGTCACTTTCAGGGCCTTGGTTGCCCCATAAAGAGGGGTCATATGGGAACAGGCAACATGTCAATCATCTCGTCTTCATTTGTGCCACTCTACAGCACCTTTTATTTGATCAGATTTGCCCATCTAGAAGGTTTTCTGGGAGGTTGTCACTTTTAGGGTCTTGGTTGCTCCATAAAGAGGGGTCATATGGGGACGGGCAACATGTCAATCAACTCATCTTCTTTTGTGCTACCCTACAGCACATTTTATTTGATCAGATTTGCCCATCTAGAAGGTTTTCTGGGAGGTTGTTACTTTTAGGGCCTTGATTGCCCCATAAACAAGGGCCATATGGGGACGGTCAACATGTCAATCAACTCGTCTTCATTTGAGCCACCCTACAGCACCTTTTATTTGATCAGATTTGCCCATCTAGGTTTTCTGGGAGGCTGTCACTTTTAGGGCCTTGGTTGCCCCATAAAGAGGGGTCATATGGCGACGGGCAACATGTCAATCAACTCGTCTTCATTTGTGCCACCCTACAGCACCTTTTATTTGATCAGATTTGCCCATCTAGAAGGATTTCTGGGAGGTTGTCACTTTTAGGGCCTTGGTTTCCCGATAAAGAGGGGCCATATGGGTACGGGCAACATGTCAATCAACTCATCATCATTTGTGCCACCCTACAGCACCTTTTATTTGATCAGATTTGCCCATCTAGAAGGTTTTCTGGGAGGTTGTCACTTTTAGGGCCTTGGTTGACCCATAAAGAGGGGCCATATGGGGACGGGCAACATGTCAATCAACTCGTCTTTATTTGTGCCACCCTACAACACCTTTTATTTGATCAGATTTGTCCATCTAGAAGGTTTTCTGGGAGGTTGTCACTTTTAGGGCCTTGGTTGCCCCATAAAGAGGGGTCATATGGGGACGGGCAACATGTCAATCAACTCGTCTTCATTTGTGCACCCTACAGCAGGTGCCATTTTTCCTGTTTTGATGGAATAAAAAATGTCAAAATGTCGAATAAGGAATAAGTAACTAACTTCACATCGCTAGAAACCATGAGGATTTTTTTTTCAGTCCAACTACTTCTACTACTCCAATGGAAGCAGCCTATCATATACCCAAACTTTTTCTCGCCCGGTTCTCGAAATAGGGTTTTGTGCATTTCATTTGTTTTTTTTTTTATTTTCAGCTTTTGGGGTTTCCACGCGGTAACGAAACATCTTTTGCTCTTAATTTACGTACATGTTACCGAATAATATTGTATTCCAAATTTGGTTCAAATCGAGCAGCCCGATCAGAAAATTAAAAATTTGTGCTCGAGGCCATAAATGGGATGTATATATGTATACCTACCATAGGAAACGCACTTGGTACATGTAATGTTATTTACAATCATAGACAGCAGATTGAATGAGACTCG
Organism: Pictodentalium vernedei; assembly: GCA_031216915.1. NCBI lineage: Eukaryota > Metazoa > Mollusca > Scaphopoda > Dentaliida > Dentaliidae > Pictodentalium > Pictodentalium vernedei. Next base: position 343,253,829 of record CM062296.1, on the reverse strand, counting down.
ATAGCGTGTAGAGTGGAAAAGAAACTGTGATAGATTACAAAAACATACCTAACAGAGAAATGTGCCACAGCAAGGCCAAGCAGAGCCAGAATAATTCCAATTGCAACTATCACCCCAGTCGGAACATCTGTTCCAGTAACTGAAACAAAGCGAATATAAAATATATTGTTGTACATATAGGGAGTTTATTTTGTACACAGCTCGGAAGAGCTTCAATAAATTCACATCAATCTGAGACAGCTGTTTCCTTAACCTTCACTAGTTAGATACGAAGTACTTACCAACTTACTTCATTCTCCGCCATCCGCCTCAGCTCTTCATCAAAATTATCAGCAGGCAGACGCTGTGGAAGCTTAAAAATAGGCCGATTAAATCGACAGATGTGTACCCATACGCGCAACTAGTAGAAAGATGTATGACGGAGGGCCACCCCGGTTGCCGACATTATGTACACCATACATGGTATAGGTATATATAGAAATGGATTGGAGGAGTTCGTAATTTGATAGATAAAGGGTTAATATCTCCGGATCAAATTATTAGATTTACATAAAAAAAACTATACAGCACAGCACATCAGTAACCTGAATACATATATAAAGTAACCTGATAATCTGATTAATATTTTTTGAATTATCGCATGCCGAAGAAATAGATCGGAGGAGTTCTCAATTTGAAGGATAAAGGGTTAATATCACAGGATCAAATTATCAGATTTACACCAAAAACTACAGCTCTGCACATCAGTAACCTGAACACATATACGAAGTAACATGACAATCAGATTGATATTTTTTTAGTTATCTCATGCCAAAGAGATTGGAGAAATTTTCAATTTGAAGGATAAAGGGTTAATATCTCAGGATCAAATTATCAGATTTACATCAAAAACTATACAGCTCGGCACATCTGTAACCTGAACACAAATATAAAGTAACTTGACAATCAAAGCAATATTTTTCAAGTTATCGAATGCCAAAGGGATTGGAGGAATTTCAATTTGAAGGATAAAGGGTTAATATCTCAGGATCAAAATAACAGATTTACCTCAAAAACTATACAGCTCGGCACATCAGTAACCTGAACATAAATATAAAGTAACCAGACAATCCAAGCAATATTTTTCAAGTTATCGTATGTCAAAGGGATTGGAGGAATTTTCAAGTTGAAGGATAAAGGGTTAATATCTCAGAATCAAATTATCCGATTTACACCAAAAACTATACAGCTCGGCACATCAGTAACCTGAACACAAATATAAAGTAACTTGACAATCCAAGCAATATTTTTCAAGTTATCGAATGCCAACGAAATGGATACGGACGCCGGCCGGACGGACGGACGGACGACGGAGGGCCACCCCGGATGCCGGCATTATGTGTACCATACATAGTATGGGTACACATAAAAAGTGTGTGCATGGCCGTATCTATGGGGGCGGGTAGAGGTGCATGACCCACCCACCTAATAATTTTCCAGCGTGGACAGTTTCATCTGGATTGGAGTCATAAATATTAAAATTTTTTAGTAAATTTTGTTTCTTAACATACCTACCACAATTGTTTACAATTGGCTGTAACGTAAGTGCAAGCCCTACTTCGGAACTAACTCAAGCTTTTAGAAAACTTTTCCAAACAAGTTGGAAAAGTAATAGAGTGCAAATGCACGAAAAAGATCGAAAAAAGGGTCGAGCGAGACCAGCGCTCGAAATTACAGGTACTCACTCTGCACACCTCTTGCGTTTACCGAGCGCAAGTGCAACAACCGTGACGTCAATTCCGTATTTCCGCCAACGAGAAGTTTGTGATTTAGCGGGGAGGCATCGATATCAAGGATATCCCCAAGGGTGGTGGGCCTCCGGTAAACAATTGTGATAGGTATGTTAAGAAACAAAATTTACTAAAAAATTTTAATTTCTTTTCAACCTACTCACAATTGTTTACAATTGGCTGAATAAACAATAGGAGGAGGTGAATCACATAACCAATACCAACAATAGTAGCAGAAAGAAAAGCAAGGAGGGCAGAGAACAATAGCGAAACCTGTAATGAAGATAGAGAGAAGGCACCTAAAAAGAACAAGGCTGAGCGAAGCACAACCTCGATAAAAACAATTTTAACGAGGGTGCACAACAGCCTGGGCAGCATCGAGAGGGCCTAAAGAATAAAGGTCCTCAGATTGCTGCTGAAGGTGGCGGAGATAAAAGGAGGAGAAGGTAGAGGCATTCCTCCAGTAAGCCGCATTCATAACATCCCGGAAAACAGAATTGGAGAACGCCAAGGATGTAGAAATGGCACGAACCTCATGAGCATTAAACCGGTTCGAAACAAGATCCGACGCAGACAAGCGGGAATAAGCCAGCTTGATTGCACAACAGATCCACCTGTAAATAGAATGGGAAGAGATAGACTGCCTCTTAGGAATGAGAGATAGAAAGAATCTCTTCCGACCCCTCCTAATGAACTGAGTGCGAGTAATGTAAGTCTTGATCGCACGAACAGGACAAAGAAGAGGTCGCCGGCCATCGACAGCAGGGAGAGCCCGAATGCAGATGGGAGGAGGTACTGAATCAGGAAGTTGATTCTTAGCCAGAAAGGAGCAATCAGTAGTGAAGGTGACACTGTTAGCCTCAATTCTAAAGAAGGTAGAAGCAACAGATAGCGCATGAAGCTCGCTGTCTCGTCGAGCAGAAGCAAACGCTAGAAGAAAAGCCGTCTTATAGGTGAGAAAACGCATATCGGTCTCAGATAAAGGCTCGAATGGCGCCCCCTCCAAACAATGCAACACCCATGCCAAGTTCCACTTGGGTGTAAGACGCAAAACTCGTGGCCTCTTCAAAGAAAAGTGCCGAATGAGTTTGGAGAGAAAAAGATTACGACCGATGCACCCGCTTTCTCACATAAGAGAAAGTATCAGACAGCATAGACCGATAGCCCTTAATCGTAATAGGCTGGAGGCCCCTGGAGTCAAAAAGATATACCAGAAAATCCACAATTTGAGCGATTGACGGATCACGGTAATCCACATTGTGATCTGCACACCAGCGGCAGAAAACCTTCCACTTCGCAGCATAAGTCATGCCAGTGGAATGTCGCCGCGATGCAGAAATGCACTCCACTGTTCGTCTCGAAAAACCTCTACGTCGGAGACTGGACCTGATAAAAGACAGGCGTGAAGGGACAGACTCGCCAGGTTGTTGTGATACTTCCTGGGATGACCCTGGGAAAGAAGATCGCGACGCAGAGGTAGACGAATCGGCCGATCTGCCAACAGAGGCTGCAGCAGATTGATCCACACCCTCTGTGGAGACAGAGGTGCGATCAGAATAATCCTGCAACTGCAAGCACGAATCTTCGCTAATACTTGAGGAAGAATCGGTGCAGGAGGAAAGGCATAGCCGATCCAACCTGTCCAGTCCAGAGACAGAGCGTCGACTGCAAATGCCAGAGGATCTGGACAAGGGGAGACAAAGGTCTCTACCTGATGATTCCAGCGAGTAGCGAAAAGGTCGACCGGAGGACGGCCCCACTGCTCGCAAATCGCCCGAAACACCGACCGATGTAGCATCCATTCGGTTGGAAGGACACTGTCGCGTCGGGACAGGGAGTCTGCTAGGACGTTGAGACGCCCGGGAATGTGTCGAATGGACACCCGAGCGTTCACATCCCGCGCCAACAGAAGAAGATCCCGAGACAGCCGATACATGGGAATCGAATGCGTGCCTCCTTGATTCCGTATGTAGGCCACTACTGTCGAATTGTCCGAAAGAAGTAGGACAAAATGGTCCGACAGATGAGGGATCCAAAGCCGAAAACTCAACAGAAGAGCAAGGAGCTCCTTCTGGTTGATATGAAGGCCCACCTGCTCGCTGTCCCACTCGCCATGAGTAGACAGACCGAGAGGATCCAACGTCGCACCCCAGCCCCGATCGATGGCATCCGCAGTAAGGATGCGATCGGTCAAAGGAAGATCCAACGGAACACCCTGTGTCAGCCAGGGAATATCGGCCTAAGGGTGGAGGTGACAAAGCAGAGACCGAGGAATAGTGAGTTCCAGGTCCAGCGGATCTACATTCGGACGCCAATGATCCAACAGGAAGTGTTGGAGAGGTCGGACAAACAAGCGACCGAACGGAATGAGATCTGTCACCGAACCGCAAAGGCCCAGCATCCGACGGAAAGTCCTGACCGAGACCGAGGAAGATTGAAGCAGGTTCCGAATCAAGGCTGAAAGAATCGTCGCCCGAGCAAGGGGAACCGACACTACATTGTGAAGAGTGTCGAAATCCATCCCCAAATGACGGAATCGCTGAGAAGGAAGGAGACCCGACTTCTCGCGATTGACTCTGAAACCCAGCGACGCTAGCAGGCAAAGAAACTGCCGGACATCTAACTCCAAAACAGCAGCATCGTGGTGTCGTTGGAGGATGTCGTCCAGGTAGGCTGACGAAGTCACAGCCGACTGAGTACTGTGGAAAGCAAGCACATGTGACATCAGTCGGGTGAAGGCGCAAGTCGCCAGGTTCAAACCGAACGGGAGAACTCTGAATTGATAAACTCGATCCCGAAACGAGAACCGAAGATATTTCCGTGACGCCAGATGAATGGGTACATGGAAGTAGGCATCCTTCAGGTCGATACTGGCAGCAAAGTTGCCCTGATGAACTGAACGTCGAACCGACCGGAAAGTCTCCATACTGAAACGAGGAACTATAATGTACTCGTTCAGGATACTCAGATCTATGACAAGACGAATTTGGCCGTTTTTCTTCAACACCAAGAAAAGACTCCAGTAAAACCCCGGTGAAAGGGTGTTCCTGACCACCTCAATTGCCCCTTTGGAGAGGAGATTGTCGATCCCCTGCACCAGAAGGTCCCGACGCAGAGAATCGAAAGGGACCTGAGTCGGGAGGGACACCCGAGATAAACTGGGGTGCCGATGGAAGGACAGTCGCAGACCGGATTGAATGACGTCGAGGACCCAAGGGTCCGACGTTATCTCTGTCCAACGGTCGTAAAACAACGGCAGCCTTCTCCCGACCGGAGGCGAATCGAGGTGAGAACCTTCACTTGCGGCCTCGACGAGGCCCCCGAGATGAGAAACCACCTCGGGAAGTGACAGAGTCCTGAGACTTTCCTGTCTGAGGCTGCCAGCGAGCCTGGCCACGTCGGCGCTTCTTATGTGCAGAAGGAGCAGACGGAGCCGAAGGCGTAGCCGACGTCGCCGACGAGGCAGACGCAGCAGCACGCTTGGAGGGCCTGGAACGACCACCATCCGCAGCAGCAGGTGGTCAAGCTGTCGCAGCAAAAGCTGGTCCTTCGAATGACGAAGAACTTCGCCACGAACAGCTTCCACGGAACCATGGAACAACTGAGGTCCCACCAAACAGAACAGCACGTTGCTCAGAAGGAAGGGGTGGAGAAGAATCCAACACCGCATCCCGGCGTGCCAGCTCCAAATTAGCCCTGTTACAGGCGTAAGCGTGTGTCAAGTTCACAAGAGCCTGTGACAAAACGCGAAAATGCGCCTGAGCGTCATCAAACTCCCCTGGTGGAAAATATTCAGCCAGAGCAGCGACGACATGGTCAGCGAGAGATAACATACCCAGCATCTCTCGGGAGAGGCCCACCATAGATTCAACTACCGACATCGGGAGAACTGACCACTTAGGCTTAGTTAACCCGAGGGAAGAAGAATCCTCATCCACAGTAGTCATCCCTTGAAAGACTGGTGGAGAGACGGAATCGTAAACACGAAACCGCGATGGAGGCAGAAAGGCATCAGCTCTAGAAAAGAAGGAACCATTGAGGGCCTTAGAACGCATTTTGGCGTCTAAGCCCTGGAAGGACTCAACAACCTGAACCGATTGCAGAGGACGCAAAGCCCCAGAGCTAGAAGGCTCAACAGGGTTACGGCGCTCCACAGTGGACCGCGGCCGGACGGTCACAGATGGCTGGTCTGAAGGTTGAACTTCCGGCAATAAGCCGAAGACGAAATCCAAAGCCTGCCCCAAGACTGACGAGGGGAGCCCATCACCTTTCAGATAATCGTCATCCTCCGTAGCAGAGGAGACGTAGCCCAAATCGGGCTGACCAGCAGAAACCTCCTTGGAAGACTGAGCAGTATCCAAGGGGCCAGGCGAGACATCTCGGCGACCGACCAAAGGAGGTTGTGCCTCAGGAGGCACAGGGAGGCCAACTTGGGGGTTGCCAGAAAGCAACCGGGTGAGCGCCAAAACGGCCTGACGCAGGTCACCCTGAGAATCCGTCGCAACAGAATCGCCCGACGGAGTGTCCTCCCAATGGACCCTTCTGGTAGAAGAACCCAAATCCTCAGAAGAGACCGACGTCGAACGTCGATCGGCAGACAGAATAGGGACACGGTGAGAAGACACCGGAGGATAGTCCCGATTGTGACGCCCAGGGGCCATCACTGACCTCTGCGAAACAGAAGGTCCTGCCTGCAAATCCTCGAAAGAGACCGACGGCGCACGTCGATCGGTAGCTGGACCTAGGACACGGTGAGAAGACACCTGAGGATTGTCCCAAGAATGACAGGAACCTGTCATTGGCCTCTGCGCGGCAGACGGCCCCAACTGCCCATCCTCTGAGACCGACGGCAAGCATCGATCGACACCCAGACTCGAAGCACAGTGAGGAATCACCGGAGGAAGGTTCCGAGAGTGACAGCTAACAGGGGCTGTCACTGACCGCTGCCGAACAGCAGGTCCTGGATGCCAACGTCTCAACCCCATCCTGCTAGGCGGCACACTAGCAGGGGAAGGAGGAACAATAAACGATTCACTCGAGGGGCGAGGAATCGCTACCGAAGCGACCGACCGGCTCAACCGACTAGGAGCAAACCCAGCCAGATGAGACGGAGCAGACAGCAAACCCGCATAGCCCCGCCGCGAGGCTAGGGGAGGCTGAGAGCACACAGACACACCAGCAGATGCAGCCTCGGTCCCCCGAGACTGTAGCCCATCCCCAGAGGAGATGGAAGAGCCACCATCAGACATAATAGGATCTGTAGTAACAACTTCCTCAGCAACTGTCGACGGCGTAGGAGGCAGATCGGAGAGGGTCACCGAGCTGACCTCGGAGAAGCTCTCTACGAAAACAGACGCCTCAAGAGTGACATCAGAAGACAAAGAGACCACGGTCTCCACGTCAGGTATCACTGAACTAGCACCGTCAACAGTCGCAGAGGAACTCGCCACAGAAGACAGATCAGAATCCCATGTGACAGAGTCACCACGTGAACCAGAAGAAATGTCTGCTACGGCACGGCTACCCTTACCCCGAGAACGAGGGGTTCTAGCTCTGGACAGAACCACCTTGTTAACAGAAGCCCAGATTTTAGAGGACCAAACCCCACAAATACCACATGATTGGGCCTGAGTGCAATTGTTGCAAGTGACACATGTGGAGTGAGAGTCGTCCACATGCTTCACTTGCAAGCAAGAGGTACAAGGAAGAGTCTTTGGCATTATATTAATGAAAATAATGGAATCAAGCTTCCCGTGTAGTATCAAAAATGAATCAACATGAATCGCCGAAGCGAGACCGTACGTTGGTTGTAGCTATTTATTTTGGAGGAAATTCTCTTAAGATGGACACAGCATGCCGTTCTATTCATATAAGTATGTCATAGGCGCCATTTTCCGTAGGTACGTCGTTGCTCTTGTCAGTGCAACCAGTATATATTCCGTAGTTAAAAACAAGCCTCATATTTATATAGTTTTCTAGAGTTTCACCCTTAAGGGTCTAATTCCAGTTTTGGTTAGACCTTGTTTACATGTATATGTAGAACACATATTCTAACTAACTTACATGATTTGGGCGGTCTTGTTGATGGAAGTTACATTAGTGGTTTTGGGGTTTATGGTGAAGTCTTGGCTGCATATATAGGCAGTCAAGATTTCACTGGACACCACTGCTAAGTCAAAGTGTTATCTCATTATGAGAGAGCAAATGCTAACTACACTTCTCCAGACCTTTATAGTCCATGTCTTGAGACGGATGCGAGTGTGATTGCACCTGCCAGCACTCGCAATTCTAATTTTACGAGGGCAAAAAATCGCACTCACAAAAAATCATAAATACCGTACCTGCCTATGTATAAGAGGCATTTAAAAACACAAACTCAAATTAAGAATGAGTATTATTTATTTATTTATTTATTTATTTATTTATTTATTGATGTCTAAGGTCACCTATTTCTACACTATGGCTAATCATGACCACGACAGTTTTACGGGTGGAGAAAGCCGGAGTACCCGGTGAGAACCACCCAGCAACGGCGAACAACTGTCTGCTCCCCAACATACTAACTCCACACAAGCTTGGTTGAAGACAAGTGCACCATCGACGTGCAGTACGCCTTAGTACACAACGCTAACGTGGCCCCACGGAGGCAATGGGGGTGAAGTGTCATGCCCAAGGACACAATGCGGTTGCCGCAGGGGGGATTTGAACCGAGGACCTCTCGGTTTGCAGCCTGCACACCCACCTACTGAGCCACCGCGCCCCAAGAATGAGTGTTATATACCAGTAGGAAAAAGTATCCTATTTTTGGTGGGATGGGCGAGACATTTTGGCGATGTGCTGGGGGAATTGCCAATGTATATGACTTTTCAATCTGAGCAATTAAAATTCTGTATGTGAGTACAAATTAAATTCGCATATGACTTTGCAGGTGGTAAAAATTGCACCCGTGAAAAAATGCTCCAGACAAGGACTGCCTTTAACCCTTTATCTAACGAATCTGCCACATTCGACGGGTAATTTTCAAATTTAGCCGTTGAAAAAAAAAATTTCCAAAACATTTAACAAAATCACATCATGTGACCCCCTCATTGGAACGAGCTCGCCGAGCTCGTTCCAATAAGGGATAGTGCATTTTGAAATCCAAAGTTATACACCTGACCAGTTATATACTTGACCAATGAAGTTTAAATGGGTAGATGGTTGAGATATCACAATGTACTCGCGGGAGGAGGATCAACTACGCAATGCTAAGATACACATTTTATTTTTGGCGTTCGTTAATTGATAGAGTGTTGGAAGTCCATTTTTGGTCTTTATGATGTGTTGGTGCCGCAACTTGAAAACTTCATATTTCGTGGCTGTGCTTCATGTTCACTTTGAAGTGAAATTACTAAGTCTGTGTGGATTTGCTTGTCAGAATTTATGGGAGAGTGCTTCAAAGCACTCTCCCATAAATTGTAACAAGTCAAAGACAAGTGACCAAAAGCAATTCAACACTCTACCAGTCAATAAGAAACACTAACAAAAGAGGGCTCAGTGGGATTTGGGTTATCTTGTTTCAAAAGGGTTATCTTAAATTTTAAATTTGTGCATCCCTGGTCCAAAACTAAAACCCTCCAGCCACGACCCCGATGATATTCCTAAATTGACCAATGTTTGGGTCTCACCTAAGACAATTGTCCACCAACGGTAGTATTTCCGATACTGGTCCACAAACCTTTGGTTCATTGTGAACCATAACATACTGCTCCATAAATCCCGTGTGTGCCCGTGTACTATTTATGTTGTGCGAACATTGTTTACAAAATATCAAGCAGACACGGTATGATCTACGAGCCACGGTTGAATTCGGGGATAGGAAACAGACGATGATGCCTGTGGCAGCATGAGTAAAAACGATTGTCATACTGCAAATAAACAAGAGGCCCCACGGGGCCTGAAGCGCTCATCTTGTACAGAACAATTTAAACAGAGTCCAAGAATGAGTCTACATTAAGCAAGCCATCTCCATAGGCTACACTGTCAATCCTTGAGTCCCTCGGGAGTGACAAAAATAATCTGGGCATCATGCCTTTTCTTCAGTTGATCATAAGTAAAATGTAGAGCTCCCCTATGAAGCCCCTTGATACAACCTATGTGGATTAATCTTAGTACCTTTAGAAGGTACTGAATACACAATTTTTAATTCTTCAGCAAAATGGCCAATTCCGGCTCCCATAGAGAGCCCAAATATTAATCCAGGCTCTTGATTTGAACACAGTTAAATCTGACTTCCCTAGAGATGTTGTGTACCGAATATGAAAGCATTCTGACTGTTGGATTTGAAGAAGAGAAATTGTAAAGAAATTTCTCCGAATTGCACTAAGTTCAATTTTGGGCTACCATAGCGAGCCCAAATATTGACCTATGGAGCCGATTTGAACAAACTTGAATCTGACCCCCCTAGAGATGTTGTATACCAAATGTGAAAGCATTCTGACAAGTGAATCTGAAGAAGAAGATTTTTGAAGAAATTCCCTCACATTGTACTAAGTTAAATTTCATGTTCCCATATGGAGCCCAAATATTAACCTAGGCACTCGAATTGAACAACCTGGAATCTGACCCCCCCTAGAGATGTTGTATACCAAATATAAAAGCATTCCGACTGGTGGATCTGAAGAAGAAGATTTTTAAAGAAATTTTCTCATATTGCACTATGTAAAAATTTGGGCTACCATAGTGAGCCCAAATATATACCTAGGGATCTGATTTGAACAAACTTGAATCTGACCCCCATAGAGATGTTGCATACCAAATATCAAAGCATTCTGACTGATGGATCTGAAGAAGAAGATTTTTTTTAAATTACCCTCCATATTGAACAAAGATAAAATTTGGGCTTCCGTAGGAAGCCCAAATATTAACCTAGGGACTTGGTTTGAACAATCTAGAATCTGACCCTCATAACAATGATGTTTACCAAATATTAAAAGATTCTGACTGGTGGTTCTGAAGAAGAAGATTTTTAAAGAATATTCCCCATATTACCCTATGTTAAAACTTCGGGCTCCTGTAGAGAGCCCAAATATGAACCAATGAGCTTTATTTCAACAAACTTTTATCTGACCCCCCTATGAATGCTGTACACCAAATATCAAAATATTCTGATGATTGGTTCTGGAGAAAAGATTTTTTTAAATTTTTGCAAATATGCTGACTCAGCATTTTATCGATGCCCATTACAGAACACCCTAACATAACCGATGGCAATTTTTTTTTTACCATTCAATTCTACTGGTCATAAGGATACTTCATACCAAATAAAAGCTCTTTGTTCCGTGGGGTTTGGGAAATATGGGCGTTTGAAAATATTTCTATTTTTAGCTCCCAGGGTTCCCATGGGGATGCGAGAATTTTTTTTTTTTTGCACGGGTCATGTACTTATGACCCAATAATACCACAAACCAAATTTGGTTCATACCGGACCATCGGTTCAGAAAATAGAAATTTTGGGCGGGGCCAAAAATCTTACCCCTCCTATTGCAAAGCCAAATATTACTTCACGAACTTCGTTTGAACAAATTTGATTCTACACCTCATATGGAAGCTCCATAGCAAATATCAAGTCATTGTACACACTGGTTCTTGAGAAGAAGATTTTTAAAATATTTTGGTGCATTTTCCCCCACTCCCTCCCTATGGGGCTGGGCATGCTGAGTTGAACAAAAATGAAATGCCCCTTTGGGACCATCACTCACACAAACGTTCACTTGAATTGGCCCAGTGGCTTTGGAGGAGAAAACCAAAACATGGTGTTGACGGACGACGGACGACGGACGACAGACGACGGACGACAGACGACAGACGACAGACGACGGACGACGGACGGGAAGCGATGAGATTAGCTCGGCTTGACTTTGTCAAGATGAGCTAAAAAAACTGTATTGTGAAAACTATATTGTGATTGGTTACCTTGCCGGGCTACATCTGACTCAAGCTCTCAGGCCACCAATCTAATTCTGTACGAAATTCGACGCTGTTATGGCAAGGAACCAGTCTAGCTATCAAATAGATCATCGCCTATGTTTAGATTCACTCGTCTGGAATATTTCAATTGGTTGGAAAAGCGAACCCACGGAACTGATATATTCCGTACGATTGAATCTGAAAAAATTCACAAGGATCCTTTTTCTGTGAATCAAAGCTAGAAATGTTTTTCACAGGAAGCTTGATCTGACTGACATTTTGATGACATTACAGTCAAAAATAAAGACTCATAACAGCCGTAGCCTTATGATTACGCCGAACAGCTTCACAAATTATGTTAATATCTTGATGATTTCAGGGGGCTCTTTTATTAGTGTTTAACGACACTTTCGGCAACCATGGTCACCTCGTGTCGGACAGTGTTACGGCTGGACGAACACAGAGTACCCAGGGAGAACCACAGAGTAAAGGCAAGCAACTGTCAAACTCCCAAACGTATTAACTCCGCACAAGCAGGGCTAGCATTGGTTAACGACAAGTGCACCACCGACGTGCACAGCGCCTAAGTACATAGCGCCTCTAAACCCCCATGCAAGCAGTCGGGATTAAGTGCCTTGCCCAAAGACACAACGTTGCTACCCCTGGCAGGGATCGAACCGTGTACCTTTCGACCTGTTTAACTAATAGTGGTGGTGGCAGCCGATAACAATATAGGGATAGAAGGTTCTGATAGTGTCAAGAAGTTGTAGAAATAGAGTTAGTGCTAGCCAATAATAGGGCCAGATAGGAGTGAAGATAATAAATAGTTCAAGTTGAAGTGCTACTGGCGTATACACCACAACAATCGAACACACCCTGATCCAACTATACCATAACAACAGTCACATGGGGCTTTAAAGGGACCAACATGCTTTCCTTTGGCTAAAAATAGACTACAATGTGTGAAGGACCTGCCAAAAAATAGCCTCCGATTTCAGAGACCCATCCCACCCAAATATGGAGTTCCCACCGTTGGACAATGATTCACATCAGCCTTCATGACAATATTAGACGGAATGCACGGATACATAATGTTCTTGGACATTTTTCTATCAATGAAAGTCAAACGTCGGCACGAACATTGTTCCAGAGCTTTGTTTATGGCACCCATTGTAACGACAGCTTTCATAAAGTGAACAAACCACCCAATTATCGGTGACTAACCCCGCTAAATCTATTGATCTTACTTACCCTCTTAATTCCAAAATCAGTCTTAATTAGCCCATCAACGTGTCCATCAACTAAAAGTGTCAAATAATAAAACTCCCTCCCCCATCTTTTCTGGGTGACAGATTTACCCTTTACTTAACACACAAGGCCTACGACACTTGTAAACAAAATTCTCGAATACGTAAAAACATTTTTTGCGTTAAAAACATAGCTTATGGCCCGTCATTGGAACGAACTCGACGAGCTCGTTCCAAGGAGGGGTCATAAGTTATATTTTTGAGATAAATGAAAGGAATCTTGGTCACGTGACTGTTCGATGGGCATGGTTGACCGATCATGACCAAAATAGGATAGTCTCGTTTAGATGCCACACCAAGTTATCCTACCAAATTACAATGAAATCCCTTCATAAAAACAACCTGTAGACCGTGCGAAAGGAATCTAGGTAACGTGACGAGGCAGCGGTAACAGCTGACCGATCGTGACCAAAATAGGAGAGTCTCATCTAGACATCAAACCGAGTTAGCATTCTAAGTTACAATGAAATCGCTTCATAAATATGAACTGTAGACTGTGCTAAAACAAATCTAGGTCACGTGCCCGTGCAGCCATCACGCTTTACCCATCACAGCAAAATTAGAACGTTCTCGTTTAGATATTATACAGAGTCATCCTACAAATTTGCAATGAAATACCTTCATAAACGAAAGCTGTAGACTGTGCTAAAGGAATCTAGGTAACATGCCCTTGCGGCCGTCACGGTTGACTGAAATAGGATGTTCTCATCTACGCATTATACAGAGATATCCCACGAAGTTACAATGAAATTCCTTCATAAATACGACCTGTAGACTGTGCTAAAGGTTTTCGGGTTTTGGGCTCGCGTAGCCGTCACGGTAGACCGATCGCGATCAAATTGGGATTTTCTCATCTAAACATGACCTTGAACCTGCATATGAAATTTCGTGATGATCGGACAAGAACTACGGGACGTAGCCTGTGCTAAGGAAAATGTGAACAGACTAACAGACTGACATACTTCCAGACTCACAGACTTCCGCACGCGTGACGGAAATAGCTTATCTTCACTTTGTCAAGTTGAGCTAAAAATGAAAATGAAAATTGAATGGTTATTTTTGTGAATAGTGCTGTCGGTCGGTTTTGGGTCGTTGCGTTGGGTAAAGGGTTAACAAGCAGTTCCTGCTGCTGCTGCATATTTTTTGCATAATGGAAAGTAATGAACTTATCCGGGGGCGCGGTGGCGTTGCGGTAACAGGTTCTCGCCAGATCACCGAAGTTAAGCAACGTCGAGCCCGGTTAGTCATTGGATGGGTGACCGTCTAAACGATCAATTGGGAGTCCGCGTTGTGTCCTGGGGCAAGATACTTAACCCCCTATTGTCCACATGGGGGCACGATGCCGCTGTGTACTAAGGCGTACTGCACGTCGATGGTGAGCATGTCTTCAACCAATCTAACCCTGCCATTGCTGCAGTGCGGAGTTACGATGTCGAGGAGCTGGCAGCTGCTCGTCGTTGCTAGGTGGGTGCTCCGGCTTCCTCCACCCGTAAACTGTCACCGACACGATTGACCTTGGCTATTAAAGTGTTGTTAAACCTTAATAAATAAATAAATAAAATAATAAATAAATAAATGAACTTATCCAACTTTTTATGTGTAAATGACTACACAAGTTTTCCAGTCCTTTTTTTAAAGGGTGCTTGTTGATCTTGTTCTTGATGTTAAATCGGCAGGGTGCTGGAAGCGCATATTTGGGCTTTATTCTGAAGTACATGTACCACAATTCAAAGAGTTCAGATTCTGTGGATGTGCGGCAGATTATCTTTGAAGTGACATGATTTTGTCTTTATGTATCTGCCTTGTTCACTCTCCCATGAATTGTAACAAGGACATGATATGTGAAAAAATTTTCACACCTAAAAAAAATTTCGCATCCTACCAGTTAATAATAAAGTCTGATAATGTCAAATTATATTAATAAAAATATGTGACTTTCTGTTCTCTAGCTTTTCTCTACAGGCACCTTCCAAAAGGGCTCGAACGATATATATAGGCTGTTGGGTTACAACTCTTCAAAATGACTTTTGAACAACTACAATCTAAAATCAGGTGGGTTAAAAATCAGCACAAATCAACTGGGTTGAGTGAATATGAACCCAACTGGGTTCATATTCACTCAAACAGTTGATTTGGGTTACTTTTAGCCCAACTGCTTTTAAAGTGTAAGGTCCCTCTATGTTCCTAGTAACAATAGCATGATTTTTGCAGTTGAAATACATTTCAAACTGTTACAGATGTAATATTTGCTGATATATGGGCTTTGAAACTCTTCAGTAACTTCAGTTTAAAAAAACATACATGGTGGTGAAAAACGGGTGCTTTTGTTCTGGACCAATCACCCAAGGGCGGCTGCAGGGGAGGGCTACGCCCCGTCGAGAAGGGTTTGCCCCCACCCCCCGGAGAAACTGGATCTTCTATTGTGTGCTTATTGGAGAATATCCTGCCACCGCGCCTGGGAACATACCACCACCACCACCCCCTCCCTATCCGCACCCTTTGTCGAGAAAATTCTGACGCCACCCCTGCACCCAACCGGCATGACTTCCTGCAAACCCCCTCCTGGTTGCCAGGGATATTCTGTCGCATATTATGTTTTGAAGCTCGTATTCGTTTTGCGATCTTACCTTTGCCTTCGACGTGACTGTCAGAGTTCTCTATAATATTTTCAACATTTGGTTTTTCTGTTGAGTTGGCCCCTGAAAAGTTTAAACGGTAAATGTGAATTTGCGTACCTTCATTCAATCAATGGAGAACTAACGTCGTCCATATCATTTGGCCGTTCCGTTTGTTGATCTTATGACCGACACCAGCAAGTATGGTACAATCGCCGAGGACTGGTCACTTTCAACGGGTGGGCAATATTTCCACGGACGCAATACTAGATATAAACCAAACACCAATTCTGGGAATAATCATCCAAAATTTAATTAATGAAGCTTTAACCAAAATTTTGTAGATGATGATTTATTATCTGGTAAACGCATGCGTAAACATCACTGCCCGCGCATGGATTACGAACAGTCCACGGCCACTGTAGTGTAAAACCTTTCCCCTTTATCCAACGAAACGGGGAAAGGGGAAAACCAGCCTGAGGCAGACATCGCTTCATCAAACGAAAAGTATTTCAAATATGGACGAAACATGAGCATGGTATAAATAAAACAAATAGGTAGTAGGGTCGTAATCAGACTTAAAACATTCGTAGAATCGTGGTTTTAACTACTCGGCAGAGCCTGGTTGTTAAAATCCCTGTCCTACTCGTGATTTAACTCTGATTACCGGCCCTAGCACCTATTTATTCTATGTTTCCCTAGGTATACTCAGTGTTAAAATCTCAACGTCTCACAACACGCCCATATATGACCCCAGGCGCTTGACTTGATGCAACTTGTAAATCACCCAAATAAAAATGTTATGTGCTAAAACGTGGAACCAATGTAGAAGCATTTGGACTAGGTGTTTGGGAGAGGCTTTTTAAAAAAAATGTTTTCCCAATCAGGCCATTTCCCAGTGTTAAAATGGCAGACTCACATAAAAAAAAAGCTGATCAGATATTTTTTGACTGGTTTGCTTACAGTCCTAAGGATGTTCCACACTAAAAATCAATTGTTAGTGCTGTGCAGTTCGGGAAAAAACATTTGAATTGTTGTTATATTTGTGACCGTTTGTGTTTATAAAGGGTTGCCGATTAATTTTTACCAGAAATCAGGTACCCCCTCTTATCTTGGGTTAAAAAAATTCATTGAAATTGGCCCAGAACTTACGAAAATTGCAAATCTAGCTGGGAGGGACAAAAAATCTTGTCCTTCTCAGAGCAAGGCGCGTAGCCAGAAATCTATATGCTGGGGGGGGGGGGGGGGGTACAAGCAAACCGGGAGGAGGGAGGGGGCAAAATGTCTTCGCAATAGAGCAAAGGTCGTAGGCCTGAGTGGATGAAAGGTATAGAACAGGAGTATTCCTCTCCTATTGGTAGGGGCCAAGAGAAAAGGAATCCGCCGTAGAAACTATTAAACGATACGCCCCAAATATCGCTATCAGGGGACATTTTAAAGCTCGATTGTCATTTTTACGAAATGAGATATTTTATCTGTAATTAGATTAGTTTCTGCTCCATCCAGATAGTACCGTGTGTCTGTGTGGGGGTGGGGGGGGGGGATACGCCCAAGACAAAAAAATTAATATTGTCCCAGAAGGATTTTATACCCACCCCTCCTCATGTGGTGCAGCAACTTTATTAGCTCGAAATTTATTCCTTTATCCAACGTAACGGTAAAAACAGAGCAGCGCTGTTCACAAAAATCACCATTAAGTTGGAGCATGAGCACCTCCTACATACTTTTTCTCAACTCAGGACTTCAGTATTCCTGACAAGCCTACAGCATGAAAATACTTAACCCCCCTCCCTCCCCCATATAGATACCTAACTACCCCCAAGTTACGAAATCAGACTTGGTGTCAATAGTGGCTACCAGTCAACTGCCACGACTTTAAACGCAATGGTTTATATTCCTTTCAACAATTCATTGTCAATGACAGACGATACAGTTGCGGATGGTGGAGCTCAGCCCAAGGGAGTGTGTGTGTGAGGGGGGGGGGGGGGGGGGGCTTGACAGACTGGACCTTCCATGATTCGACCCGGTGAAGAAACAAGAGGCCCCAGAGGCCTTAATCGCTCACCTGACGAAGTAGTTCAAAGAAGTATTCGGGGTCACATTCAGTTAGTCATGGTTCAACGACATTACAAAAGAATGAAGTTAGATAAGATAAGATAAGATTTATTAAGCAAATACACCAGAACAAAGACAGATTGCTTTGTATATACAAAATCAACATAACTAGAAACATAAAACAATACTAATTCCGAATGACAAACTTAAATATTAAGACTTATAGTGGTTGTAATGTAATATTGTTAATGTCACTTCTTGGTGTCAGATTGACAAAACTTGTTCTCGTTGTTTTCAGAATTGCTGGGTCATATTGCAGATGATACCGCACAGCTGTGGCACATTGTTTTTCATCAGGAATATGAATCTCTCGGATGTGTCCATCTCAACAAACTCTTGGTATTCACGTTCAAATTTGTTAAATGCACGTTCTCTGAGAGATGCATATTCACCGCACTCCATATTATGAATTATAGGTAGATAGATATTTTATTTAACGGTATAGTTTACAGGCAATTACATATTTAACTATAAAACACATATAGATAATTATAGAAAATGATATTCAGTGTATACCGTTGGGAGATGATATAGCCAGATTGGCTGTCTACCTGTCACTCCTGTAATGCTCTGCACATTCAGCTTTGATAGAAAGATCTACTAGTATGGATACTTATGAGTAGCTAACAGAACTACAACTTTGACTCGGCTTCGTATCCCATGAATCTATTTCTTCAGACGGACGAGTTATTATTCATAACTCTAGTGTCCATGTCAGATGATTATTATCATGGGTCCTCCTGGCTGCTTCCAAATCTATCAGCAGTAGACAACACCACCCCCCCCCCCACCCCCACCCCCACCTCCGAAGATGTTGTATACCAAATGTGAAAGCATTCGGACTGGTGGATCTTAAGAAAAAGATTTTGAATGAAATTTCCTCATATTGCACTAAGTTAAAATTCAGGCTCCCATATTAACCCATGGACAAATATCAAAAGATTCTAATTGATGGTTCTGGAGTTCTGGAGAAGACGATTTTTAAAGAAATTCCCTCATATTGCACTTAAGTTAAAACTCAGGCTCCCATAGGGAACCCAAATATTAACCCAAGGACTCAATTTGAACAAACTTGAATCTGACTCCAAAGATATATTGTATACCAAATATCAAAGCATTCTGACTGGTGGATCTGAAGAAGGCGATTTTTAAAATCCTTATATTGCATTACGTTAAACTTTGGGCTGCAATAGAGAGCCCAAATATTAACCCAGTGACCCGATTTGAACAAACTTTAATCTGATCTCCCCCCCCCCCCCCCCCCCCAAGAGATGTTGTACACCAAATATGAAAGTATTATTAACCTTAATATCCTTAATTAAGGACTCGATTTGAACAAACTTAAATGTGCCATATCCCCCCCCCCCCCCCCCCCCCGAGATGGTATATATCAAATATCAAAAGGTTCTAATTGATGGTTCTGAAGAAGATTTTTTTAATTTTGGAAAATAATTTATGGCTTGTTCTTAGAGTAATGGCTCTTGAGGTGCCCCCTGTTGGTGTGGCAACTTTATTTGAACAAACTTGAATTGACATAAGGAACATGCATATCAAATTTGGTTCATTTCGGTCCAGTGGTTTATGAGAAGTTGATAATGTAAAGTTCACGCCGGCCGGACGACGGACGGACGGACGGACGACGGGCAGAAAGTGATCACTTAAGTTCTCCCTGACTTTCAGTTAGCTGAGCAAAAAATGAAAGATGGATTAACAGACACGCCATGTCCTTGATTCGAAGAGAGAAGAGGCAGAAATCGGGGGTGGGGGCACAGGGGACACGCGCACCTCTATTTTTGTCCACAGACAAGTCACGCGGTTACACCGAATTAAAAATAGGCTGATGCAAACGTGTCAATATTCAGACATCTCTGTAATAAACTATCTGAAAATCCAAACAAACTTAGTTGCATTTGGCCAAAGAATCCCACCTTCGGTGCGTCTATTCATAGACCCTTGCTCTTGGCCATTTGATGAAATGAAAATACAGAGACAAAATATTCTTACATATGATAAATATATTAATAATAGGCAGAGGCATTTTTATCAGCATTTTCATTCCATCAAAAGCTCTGAGAGCCTGTGGTCTATTTTGCTTTACCCATCTTCCAACCCTAAGGCTATGGCCTTTGGGTTGGAAGAGGATTGAAGTATAAGAAAAAAGACCCGACGGTGACTTCACTGCGGTATGTTCATTTAAACGAGATACTAGCGGGTGATTATGTATTTGCCGACATACGATTGTGATTTTTCTTCCCCCGGTATAGTCTTTGAAATTTGTGCCACTCTTACGTCGATGGTGGCATCGGGATTTTCGCGACAACATTGGGGGGGGGGGGGTGGGCGGCGGAGGTGGGGATGCTCCCCGACGAAGTGGAGGCAGTCTAGGGCACAGGAACCTTTGGGGGAAAAAATCAGAAGAGTAAAATCCACCAAGATGTTTTGTACCAAATTAGTTTAGACTTGGTCCGAAGGTTCTAAAGAAGAATACTTAGTTGATGGAGCATAAGAAAGATAATGACTCGGCATTTTCCCATTGCCAACAGTGTTAAAATGGGTATCCCATAACAAAATCGACATCTATTTCTTTGGTCCAACTGAATCCACTGGTTCTAAGGAAGCCTAGTACTAAAAAAAAACAATATTCTAGTCCATGTAGTTTTTGAAATATGGGCATTTGAATTTTTCTATTTTTAGCTTCTGGAGTTTCCATGGGGCACTGAAAATAAATTCGGGCATAAATCAGTTAGGACCCACTTATACAACGTGCCCAATTTGGTTCAAATAAGCCCATCGGTTCATGAAATAGAAAGTTTGGGTGAAGTCCAAAATGGGCATGCTACCACAGAGAGCTCAAATATTGAGCTTCAAACTTGCCCTGAATAAATTTCAGTCCCCACTACCAAAGGAAGTTTCATATCAAATATCAAAGCATTCTCTGTGGTAGTTCTTGAAAAGAACATTTTGGAGAAAAAAACTCAGAAGAGTATACTCCGCAAAGATGTTTTGTACCAAATAGGTTTAGATTTGGCCCAATGGCTCTGAAGAAGAATACTTAGTTGATGGAGCACAAGATAGATGTTGACTCATCATTTTTCCATTGCCAACAGAGTTAAAAAATGGCATCCCCATTCTGCACCCCTTGACAAAACCGATAGCTTCCATCTGATTCCATTGGTTCACAGGAAGCTGCATAGCAAAAAAGAATATTCTGGTCCGTGCATTTTTTTTAATTTTTAGCTCCTGGGGTTCCCCCGGGGCTGTGAAATTGTTTTTCGGGCATCAATCAAGTACTTACAACCCAGTTATACTACATGCCAAATTTAGTTCAAATCAGCCCATCGGTTTTTGAAATACAATTTTGCAGGGAGCCCAAAATGTGCATGCCACTGTAGAGAGCCGAAATATTGTCCTACAAACTTGCCTTTAACAAACTTTAATCTTCACAATCAAAGCATTCTCGGGTGTGGTTCATGAGAAAAAGATTTTTAAAGGCGGCACCCCATAACAAAACCTATAGCAATTTATTTGGTTCATCTGATTCCACTGGACCTGAGGTAGCTGCATACAAAAAATGAAAGTGTCAATGACACTGTAGCTCAACTTGTTAAGACATGTACATGTATAGTATGTGACACAGCAATGACAAACATCCAGGTAATGACCTGATAACAGAGGTACATATAAAGTATTGTAATGGTCTGTACATAAATACTGACCATAGCCTGTAACAAATGTATAGGTAAAGTATTGCGAAGGTGGGTGACAGTCAGATGCTAAACTAGAAAAGAAATCTTGGAGTCCCAGAGTGGGTCTGACTGAACCCCAAAATATTTGTTCTCATAGCACAGTGATAACAAAGGCACCCCAAAACACACTCGTTCCTGTCCCAAGGTGATAACAAAGGTACCCAAGAAGTTTCGTGCAGATCAGTTCATAAATACGAGCCGTATAGAAGTTGTGACAAAAAAACTGATTGGACCTAATTTCGGTACAAAATGGCCACTGGCAGCCATCTTGAATTTTGGACAGCACCCAGAAACACTCGTTCTCGTTCCAAGGTGATAACAAAGGTACCCAAGGAGTTTCGTGAAAATCGGTTCATAAATGCAGCCTCTAGCCCGAGCCGTATTGACATGTGCACTTACTGTGTACAAGTAGCACTGAATAAATCAAAGTTCATCTAATTTGCATAATTTCTGCACGAGAAAAAAACCCGTACTATATGTGATGTATTCCATGTTACTAAACATTCATACAAAAATTTATTCAAATCAGAACTTTCATACAGAAGTTCTGTACAAAAAACTGATTGAACTAATTTTGGTACAAAATGGCTGCTGGTGGCCATCTTGAATTTCGGACCGGACCCCAAAACACTCGTTCTCGTCCCACGGTGATACCAAAGGTACGCAAGAAGTTTCGTAAAGATCGGTTCATAAATACGGCCTCTTGCCTGAGCCGTATTGGCATTTGCACTTTCAGTGCTGAAAGTAACACACAATACATCAAAGTTAGTCTAATTTGCATAATTTACGCATGAGAAAAAAAAAACCTGTAACATATGTGATCTATCCCATGGTACTAAACATTTGTCCAAAAATTTATTCAAATCAGAACTTTCATATAGAAGTTATGTACAAAAAACTGATTACACCTAATTTCGGTACAAAATGGCTGCCAGTGGCCATCTTGAATTTCGAACCGGACCCCAAAACACTCGTTCTCATCCCACCGTGATAACAAAGGTATCCCAGAAGTTTTGTGAAGATCAGTTCATAAACTCGGCCTCTAGCCCGAGCCGAATTGGCATTTACATTTACAGTGCTGAAAGTAACACTGTATAAATCTAAGTTAGTCTAATTTGCATAATTTATGCACGAGAAAAAAAAACGCGTATTAGATGTGATGTATCCATGGTACTAAACATTCATACAAAAAATTATTCAAATCAGAGCTTTCATGTGGAAGTTCTGCGCAAAAATCTGATTGCCCTTAAGTTTTAACAAAATGGCTGCCAGCGGCCATCTTAAATTTCAGATCGGACCCAAAAACACTCGTTCTCGTCCCACGGTGATAACAAAGGTACCCAAGACGTTTCGTAAAGATCGGCATAAATTCGGCCTCTAGCCCGAGCCGTTTTGGCATTTGCACTGACAGTGCTGAAAGTAACACTAAATAAATCAAAGTTAGTCTAATTTGCATAATTTAAGCACGAGAAAAAAACCCGTATGATATGTAATGTATCTCATGGTATTAAACATTCATACAAAAAATTATTCAAATCAGAGCTTTCATATGGAAGTTCTGTACAAAAAACAGATTTCTGCATCGTCGGTACAAAATGGCGGCTGGCATCCATCTTGAATTTCGGACCGCACCCAAAAACACTCGTTCTCGTCCCACAGTCATAACAAAGGTACCCAAGAAGTTTCGTACAGATCGGTTCATAAATACGGCCTCTAGCCCGAGCCGTATCCAATTGTTGACGTACGGACAGACGGACGATGGGCCATGACAAAAGCTCAAAAATGGCTTCGCCAAAGCTGAGCTAAAAACAATATTCTAGTCCGTGCAGTGCTTGAAATATGGGCGTTTGAATTTTTTCTATTTTTAGCTCCTGTGAATTTTTTTTTCGGGCATGTCAAGTACTTATGACCCAATTAAACTACATGCCAAATTTGGTTCAAATCAACCCATCAGTTTTTTAAATACAAATTTTGGGTGGAGCGTAAAACGGGCATGCTCCCACAGAGAGCCCAAATATTGATCTACAGACTTCCCTTGAACAAACTTTAATCTTCACCACCAAAGGACGTTCTCGGTACCAAATATCAGGGTATTCTCTCTGGTGGTCCATGAGAAGAAGATTACTAAATGTTTTTAAGCTTTTTGGGGCATTAACCACAGCCCGGGGATGACAGCAGCTTCATTTGAACAAAGTAGAAAGGGTATAGTCCAAAGATGATCTGTGTAATGTAGGCTATGTATATATGTATGAATCTGGCCCAGTGGTTTTGAAGAAGATACGTTTTAAAAGTTAACCGACACTGGGCGCAAAATGATGGCAATAGCTCCGACTGACTTTCGGTCGGGTGAGCTAAAAATGAACCAATAATGTGGTACTTGTCAAACATATTTAATTTTAAAAAGCATTTCTTCACTTTCCGTGGTTCCAACGAAAAATAACATCCAGTAGGAAGATAAACCAAAATTACTTGTGAGTGTGTTTAAGGTACGGCGTGATTATGCGTGCATACAAAAATTCAGTTGTTCATTCATCACATACAAAAATGGTTACAAGTAGTAGGAGAGCGGTGGATCGTGCCCGGTTAGCCGGACCTACCTACGGACCTTGGAAGTGACGTCATGTCACGTGGCCCAGTGGCGCCATGTTGTGTTGTTATGGTAACCCGCGTGAGCGGCCATCTTGTGACGTCATCCCCATAGTGATGCGTGGTCCTATTGCGCATGCGCAGCGCGTGTTATTAGGGTGATACGTGTTTCCGTCGTACATTTTGTATACTTGAGGCCGCCATCTTGGTTTCTATGGTAGCACGTGGTTGCTATGTGACCCAAAGGCTTCTAATAGGACAGGGGTATGTTCGGAGGGTATATTGCTTTGTATAAGAGTAATTTCCCGATTCGCAGAATTACCACAAACCACCCGACTATCCCCCCAAATCACCAAAAACGACTTTATTTGATACGGATTTCCCATTTTATCGGCTTAGCACGTAGTGCTATAGTACCGAGGGGCCCCGGGGTGAGTTCGATTGAACTAGATTAATTTTCTGGCTCAGATTTTCCCCAAACCCTCGGATACTTCGTAGAATTACCCAAATAGACCCGACAATCCCTCCAAATCACCAAAAACAACTTTTGTGTGATATGAAACCCCAGATTGGGCATTTTTCTCCAATAACGGGGGTGTTCGATTGAACTATAGTAGTTTTCTGGCCCGGAGGATTTTCCTCAGAATCCTTTTTAGGACCGCCACACCATAGATTTTAATAGTAGCACGTAGTGCTATAGTACCAGGGGGGGGGGGGGGGGGCATCTGGGGGTATGTTCTATTGAACCAGGGAACTGTTTCCTGCAATCCCATTTTTATGCCCAGTACAGAAGCTACTTTAACACTAACAGTCTATCTTGTCCCAACTATCTATGGTTCCCTCGTCCAAGTCATATAATCATCAGTGCTTGGTTTCCCATAACACGTATACAGAGTTATCACTCTTGTGTACAACGAAAGCCTGTATGATTCCTAAAGCCAAGGATCTATCGAGTAGTTACTGATAATTCATTGCTCGAACGACTCGAATCCCATCGAGCAAATATCTCATAGAGTATTTACTCGAACGAGTGACTCGCACATACGACTCTTAGCCTCATTTCGGTATTTGAGGATACCTATGTCTGTATGACCTGGTATTGTATTATTTGAGGATACTTATCGAGGATACCTCCTGAAGAATCCCTTTTTTGTCGTTTAAGGCCATGAGGGCCATGAGAAAATCCCTCAATGGGGTCTAATTCACTATCCCTCTTAGGCTCATTGCGTTTGAGGCCATGAAAAAAATCTCTCAATGAGGTCTAATTTACTATCCTTCTTAGTCCCATCTCGGTATTTAATAGCCATATCCCCTGGCATCCCACTTTCAGCACCCCTTTTTGGAAAACGCCTGGCCTTCGGCACCCCGTTTTAGTCGCATGAGGCCATGAGGGTTATGAGAAAAGCCCTCAATGAGGTCTAATTTACTATCCCCCTTAGCCTCATTTCGTTTGAGGCCAATGAGGGCCATGAAAAAATTCCCTCAACGATGTTATAGTCGAGACTGAGATAGGTATATCTAGGAAGTAGAAACCAGGATGGAGGCCTTCAGTATACATAATGGCCGACGGAACCAAGTATCACCCTAACAACACGGGCTGCGCATGCGCACTAGGACCACGTATCACTATGGGGATAACATCACAAGATGGCCGCTCACGCGGGTTACCATGACAACCAAACATGGCGCCACTGGTCACGTGACATGACGTCACTTCCTAGCCCCCAAACAGGAACGGTTCATCGCTCTCCTACTACTGGCGTCCCCTGGGGCCGAATAAAAAACCTGAAGCCTTTATCTAGAGACCCTACCGGAACATATGAACACAAATTAAAACCCACAGGAGCCTTTTGCCACATGGGGCCGAATCAAAAATCTGAAATCTTTATGCAATCTAGAGACCCTACCTGAACATAGGCCTATGACCACACTTTCAGCGTTTCGAATTAAAACCCATGGAATTGCAGTTTATTGGCTAGCATCTAGCGCAGAATACAGGACAGCGGACAATTTATTTGGTGTCGCTATTGTGTTCGAAGTGTTTGCAATACCCTCGTTAAACATTTAATTGAGAAGTATCTTGTATTTCCGAAGGATGATGACCAAAAAGAGGCAATTCGAGGTTTCAACGAATTACGGGGATTTCCATTAAATTCCGCCTTTGTTGATTTAAGGATTTTCCATTTATTCTTCTATAATCTCTTATCTTCCCATATCTGAAGAAGCAGCATTGCTTCGTCGTCAGACCACGTAATTCCTATTATTTTTGTCAAAACATATTTTTTAATTTATATTTTTTCGCTTCACTAGCCAGCCATAGTGACTTTGTGCAGGAGAATGACGTGCAAACATGAAAAAGTGCCCAGACCAAGAAGTTGGTGGTGTAAATATTGCTCATGTAAAATTTAACCTGGCAGCGACCTACTTCTGTGGAACTTTGCCCATGGTACAAATATACTATGCATTCGCATTACAAAAATGCACATGTGTAAGTATGCACGTGTAAATA
This sequence comes from Pictodentalium vernedei, assembly GCA_031216915.1. Lineage (NCBI taxonomy): Eukaryota > Metazoa > Mollusca > Scaphopoda > Dentaliida > Dentaliidae > Pictodentalium > Pictodentalium vernedei. Next base: position 343,227,234 of record CM062296.1, on the reverse strand, counting down.
TACTTTTGCGCAACCTCCAGACTTGAGGTAAATTTACTTCTAGTGCAAATTTGCACCGGTGTGTATTTGCATTCACATGACGAGAATTTACAAACCATGCAAATTTACACTTATGTAAAAAATATACACGTGCAAATCTCACCATGTGAATGGTGCCTTATAAGATTCTTCCATGCAAATCTATGATTCCTATCATAACACATGAAAACGCTTTAAACTTTTCGAATAATACCCTTGATGCGTTTTGCCGGAAAGTGATTCTTTAACAACAAAAGTGGCGTGTTTGGGGTTATAGAGGACTGGATGCAAAATTCCAACACCTCTATGCACAATTTATGATTTGTAAGTATCAATAATTTTTCTTTTCTTATTTACACCAAGGCAAAAATATACCTTAAATCAGATGAAAGGAAATAGTATATTGAGGGTTTTTTTTAATGCCAAATATTCATATTGAACATATGAACACACTTTCAACATTTCGAATTAAAGCCCGAATGAGCCTTTCGTCGGAAACCGATTATCCGACAACAAAAGCGGCGCTACGGGCGCCGAATCAAAAATCCACAACCTTCATGCACATCTAGACACCCTACCATAACATATGAACACACTTTCAACATTTCGAATTAAAGCCCGAATGAGCCTTTCGCCGGAAACCGATCATCTGACACCAAAAGCGGCGCTACGGGTGCCGAATCAAAAATCCATAACCTTTATGCACATCTAGACATCCTACCATAACATATGAACACACTTTCAATGTTTCGAATTAAACTGCTAAAAGTCTTTCGCGGTAAACCGATTCTCTAACCACAAAAGTGGCCCTACGGTTGCCACACGGGGCCAAATCAAAACTCCGAAACCTTTATGCACATCCAAAGACCCTATACCTGGACATATGAACACGCTTTGAACGTTTCGAATTAAAACCTATAGGAGCCTTTCGCCGGAAACCGACTCGCTAACGACGAATGTGGCGCTACGGGCACCACATGGGGGCCAAATAAAAAATCCGAAATCTTTACTCACATCTAGAGCCCCTACCTGAACATTTGAACACTCTTTCAACATTTAGAATTTAAAACTGCTAAAAGCCTAACGTCAGAGACCGATTCTCTACGACAAAAGTGGCGCTACGGGCACCACATGGGGCCAAATTAAAAATCCGAACCCTTTACCCAGATCTGAAGACCCTACCTGAACATTTGAACACACTTTCAACGTTTCGAATTAAAACCCCTAGAGGAGCCTTTCGTCGGAAACCGATTTTCTAACGACAAAAGTTGGGCTAGGGACGCCACATGGGACCGAATAAAAAATCCTAAACCTTTATGCACATCTCGATACCCTAACTGAACATTTGAAAACACTTTGAGTGTTTCGAATTAAAACCCCTATAAGCCTTTCACCGGAAACCAATTCTCTAACGACAAAAGTGGCGATACGGGCGCAACATGAGGTTGTATCAAAAATCCGAAACCTTTATCAACAAAAGTGGGCGCCACATGGAGCCGAATCAAAAATCCAAAACCGTTAAGCACATTAGACGCCCTACCGGAACATTTGAATACACTTTCAATATTTCGAATTAAAACCCCTAGGATCCTTTCACTGGAAACCGAATCTCTGACAGCAAACGTGGCGCCATGGATGCCACATGGGGCCGAGTCAAAAATCCAAAACCTTCATGCACATCTGGAGACCCTACCGTATCATATGAACACACTTTCAATGTTTCGAATTAAACCCGCTAAATTCTCTAACGACAATGGTGGCGCTACGGGTGCCGAATAAAAAATTAGAAACCTTAATACGCATCTGGAGACCATATCTGAACATATGAACACACTTTCAACGTTTCAAATTAAAACAACTAGGAGCCTTTCGCCAGAAACCGATTCTCTAACGACAAAAGTGGCGATAGGGTCGCCACATGGGGCCAAATAAAAAAAAATCCGAAACTTTTATGCACATCTAAAGACCCAACCTGAACATATAAACACACTTTCAACGTTTTAAATTAAAACCCTTCGAAGCCTTTCGATGGAAACGATTCTCTAACGACAAAAGCGGTGCTATGGGCGCCACATGGGGCTGAATCAAAAAATTCGAAAATTTATGCACATCTAGAGACCCTCCACGAACACATGAACACACTTCCAACGTTTCGAATTGAAACCCCAGAAGTCCTTTGGCGGAAACCGGTTCGATAAAAGTGGCGCTACTGGGGCCGAATAAAAATTCCGAAAGCTTTATGCACATCTAGAGACCATATCTGAACATATGAACACACTTTAAACATTCAAAATTACATATCCTATGAGCCTTTCACAACGAAAGCAGCATTTTAGCTGTCTTTGAATGGCGCCACTGGCAACACCAGGTGACAAAATTTCAAACTAAACCTATTTTTTTCATCTCTATACCATTCTTAAGAAGTATGAGAAGTTTCAAAATTATAGCTAAAAAACGGACGAACGGACGGATATCACCACTTTCTTCTCGCATCTTTTAAAATGCGGGGGTAATACATTTATCACGATCAGGAGCCAATACTATAAAACTTTTACAATTGTATTTTCCAGAACTGTATTTTCTAGTTATGACTTTAAATTTGTTGAAATGAACCATTGGCATTTTCAAAGATGTGGAAATTTGCCAGTTTGCAAATTACCATATCTTTTAAAATGCTATGGATTCGTTTTAGTCAGTTATATTAATAGGTAAAAAATGCAATTCTAGAAAATACAACTGTAGAAGTTTTATAGTATAAGCTCCAGGTGGAAAGAAATATACCACTTTGGTATAATCTAACTTTTTCCAACTAATGGTAAATGTCTATACATATGGACATCTAGGCTTTTAAATGAGACCTCACCCTGACAGAAGAGTGGGTGTCCTGCTGATCTGAAAATCAAATTAGCTATAGGCCTATCATATGGCGTTGATTATATTTTGCTATTTCAAACTGGAAAGTCTTCTGAAATATGTGCTCTTATTGTTATTTTCATCTGTGTAAAGCTAGACCGACTTTTTTAAATTATATTAATTTGAGTTTAAATACGGTTCAATCTGATGCATCCCAGGTTTTCTCCAACCCAAGCACTTACGGGCTCTCTTCTGAGTAGGTCCGATTATTTGCTCTTATCAAACAGCTTTAAGGTCACATATTTTGTGCAGAAGGATATGACTTAAATAAATAAATAAATCAGACAAACAGGTGCTATGAACAATAAGAGGTGATAATTTTTGTAGCTGCTTCCTATTAATGGTCTGTAATGACCTATATATTTTGTTATAAAATGCTGGACTTTGTCTTTAAAAGTGAATTTTAGGGTGAAAGTAAAATTTACAAGCGTGTGCACAAATATTACACCCTGCCTTCTCTGATACCCACCACTGCGGTATACCTTCCTGAATTTTTTAACCACCCCCCTCCCCTCCCCCCATCCCATCATGATCCCGGTAAAAAAATGGAAAACATTCCATCACCTCGATTCTGAAGCCAATTCGAAAACCACTGTTGTCCTTTTCCGTCAAATATATTAATCGCGCTTTGATGTGACGCAAATTTACTTACCTATCAGGTAATCTCCATAGCTTATGGAAAGAGTATCATATATCACCCAAAGGTACACAATGAAAGTGATTTCCATTACGTGGTAAGTTTGACGAATCTCTTCACACTACATACTTCTTTGTCCATTTACGATTTCCTCAGAAACATAATTCACCACGGTAGTTCATATATTTCTGTTAGTAAAATTGGATAACCTGCAAGATGAAGTCGCACCGTGAAGTTTTCAGAAGACTCTCGCCAGACAGTGCAACAACAGTCACAACTTTTAACACACACAAACAAGGTAACCCATTCAACCATTCAGCAGCCAACACACAGATAAGCAGTGTGGTGTAACGGGGGCGTGTCACAACAACTGACAGATGTCCTTCACTTTTTAAGTGCACAAACTATTTCAGTCCATCACGCTCACAGTTGATATTCGAACCAGTTGCACGGTAATTGCAACAAATCCCTGTAACGGTAAACGGTTTAAATCTTTTCCACTTAACCCCCTACCTAGTCAAAACATGGCCCGAAAGTCCGTAATATATTATTTACGGACTTTCAGGCCATGTTTGGACTACCCCCGACCAAACCCGAATAGCTGATGAAACTTGTAAACGCTTTTTGACTGACAGAAAAAAAACCCAAAACCTCTTAAACTTTGCCTATAGTTATTTATTTATTGGCGTCATTTTCAGCATCTGTGGCTATATTATGACCGCAACAAAGGCATGAAGTCTTTTCTTCAGCCTTGTTTCACCCGTACTTTAGCATAGTTGTTGTTTATTGTGATCATGTGATTTTATCGTAAGGAAATTAGAAAAAGCAATTATTCAGCTCTTATTGTGAAACTTGACCCCAGAGGTTGGGATTTCAAGAAAATAGTCTTCAATAAGTCAAGTCATGGGGGTGGGGGGGGGGGGGGGGGGGGGGGGGGGGGGGGAGGGTCTCAATAATTAAGTGGGATTTTTCGGACGAACATGTTTTATATTTTTGTGTCAAAAAGGTCATTTGAAAAGTTCAAATGAACCAAGTGACTAGAAAACACTTCAGACAGGTGAGGTACAGTGTGACAGTATCGATTAACAAAGCCTGGTCTTTCATTTTAGGAGCAAGAGGGTTAAACATAATAAATAATTATATCTATAACATTTCCACACCTTTGAATTCAGATCAGCCTGTGATCATGCTGTGAGATCTGTTATGATCACCGATGAAAAAAATGGATAGTGCTTTATCATATTTATTAAAAAAAACTCTTTGATCACAGGCGTATTGCCAGGATTCTATAATGGGGGCGGCAGCAAGTATGATATATGAAAGGCAATCGTGTGGAGTTTTGGGGGCCTCCGCTAGTCCTAACTAGGACCCTCTTGTCATTGCCTCCTCCTCCCACTTCCCTTCATGGAAGTGGCAGGAGGGGCAATGACTCGGAGGCTTTAACCCACCTACAGCCCAAGAAAATTTTGTAAAAAATTAGTGGTTAAAGAGGGAAACTGAGACATTTGTAATCCCTATATTGGAGACCATTTTGGGACTCTATATTTGTTGTGTGAAACCTGCATTAGGACAATGTTTTGGGAAGCATCAAATATTATTGTAGGGGCCAAGCCCCCCCCCCCCCCCCCCCCCCCCCCCCCCCCCACATACACACACGCAGATAGATGTGCTATTGTCTGGTCATGGCCTACGACAACTTTTGGTTCATCCAAAATAAGATGGTCCGGATACTGTTTTGAAGTGCATGTGGCAAGAGGGGAAATTTTTATCCCAGTGTTTTTATAAACATCATGTTAACTCCATAATATCAATCATATCTTTCTTATAATTTAATTATTTGAACATAGAAATGTAGTGTTATACGAGTGTTTTGAACAGTCTAGTCAGGGAAAAAAACCAGAGGTGTCTTGAAAAGATTGACAAAATGTATGTAATTGTTTCTCTCATCAATGATTTGACCACTCCGAGGGAGAAACATGGGCAAGGGCCATGGAGGTGGGGGACCTGAAAAGGACGTGACCGTGGTTTGGTGGGCGAGGTATGGAAGGTAGATTACCACACACTTGGAGACTTTAGACTTGTCAACAAAAGAGTGACAACAGATATCAACAACACAACAGCAATATTAAAACAAATGAGAGGAACACTTCCAAAACACTGTGCTTCAGGTATACTAGTATTAATATTTGTAATACCTGAAGAGAACCTCTGAGCAGCAACGAACAATTGTCAGACTCCCCAACGTACTAACACAACACAAGCAAGGTTAGCATTGGTATAAGACAAGTGCACCATCGACATGCAGTACTCCGACGAACAGAGTGCCACCGTGCCCCCACATGGGCAATCAGGATGAAGTGCTTCGCCCAAGGACACAATGCAGTGACCCCAGACAGGGCCATATGCTCTTCAACTCTTACACCTATTAACCCTTTACCGACGTAATGGTGAAAAAACAAAAAAACAGGCAGTGCTATTCACAAAAATCATCATTCAATTTTCATTATTTAAAAAAAGAAATTTGTCTCAAAAACTTGGCTTATGATCCCTCATTGGAACGCGCCCATTGAGCTCGTTCTAATGAGTGGTCATAAGCTATATTTCTGACACAAAAAATGAAAAAAAGTAGTTTTTCAAGAATCTTGTTTGTAAGTGTCGTCTGCCTTTCGTGTTAGGTAACTGGTTAGGAAGTTCAGAATCTACTGGAAAGTACCAATCACATATCCAATCAGTGAATTTGGTTTGTCTAAACAAAATAAATTTGGTCTTCTAAAGAAAGGATCATCACAAATAATGACAGGATTCGTAGTCTGAGACACTGCCACCTAGCTATTCTGTCCATAGAATAAACTTTTGAAATCAGATATTTAGGGGAGGGGTGGGTGTCTGAAAATGGATGAAAAAAAGCAACCAATTAAGGGAGAGGGCGCCAAAAATGGTGATGTAAAAAATTGAACCCATAATGTCTTGTAAACAAGCCCTGCTCCACTCCCTGTGATTCCCATGGGGGAATTTCTTTTTGCTTCAAAAACACAGCTTATATCCCCCTCATTCAGGGTACCTGCAGGCAAGAACTGATAAAATTCAAGGCTATACAAGGTCGTTTCTCAATATATACCGAGTCAAAAAAGAAAGTATAATAGAAACAAATGTGAAAAAATAGCACAAAGAATGAAATATAATAGTTCTAATGTTGCATGTTTGTGGACAAGAAGTCGTGCAAAGAGTTTAATGACATGTTGTTGTCCACCAAACCATATACAATTTTGCTACGGGTTTCAAAATAGCACGTGCTACCCGAGAATGTCAAATTGAATGGGTGACCGACTTTTTTTCTTTGTGTTATGTTGTGCTATAGAGAGCCTGGGTCATTGAGAAAACACGCTAGTTTTTGTCTTCCGACATTTTAAAAAATGCCAGGGTTAATCGAAAACCAGAGGTTGCGTGCCATTGGTATGCACGAGGCTGGGATACCTCCAGATGAGCTCGCTGCTGAGTTCGGAATCACTGTGGCCACAATTTACCGTCTCACTGGAAGGTATAGAACCATTGGATCTACTGCCGACCGACCGCGTTCGGGTCGACCAAGAGTAACGACCCCTGCACAAGACCAACACATCAGGACGACTTACTTGCGGGATCGCTTCCTTTCGGCGACGAGGACAACAGCAATTACTCCTTGTAGAACTAACAATAGAATCAGTGCACAAACTGTCCGCAACAGACTCGTTGAATATGGCATCCACAGTAGGCGTCCATACCACGAACCAATCCTTACCCAACGTCAGGATGGAATGGATACGTCAGCGTTTTCGCTGGACTCCACAGCGTTGGAGCAGTTCTTTTTAGTGATGAATCACGATTTTGTCTTCGGTGCGCTGATGGTAGGGCAAGAGTGTATCGCAGACGAGGAGAACGGTTTTCTGATGCTTGCGTGTGGGACTGCGACCGTTTCGGCGAGGTTAGTGTAATGGTTTGGGCAGGAATTTCCTTGCACCATCGAACGCAGTTGATCTTCATCGATGGTAATCTGAATGGACAGCGATATTGGGACGAAATTCTTAACGCTGCTGTTGTCCCGTTGTTTAACGCTAACGTCGAATTGCAGTTATTCCAGCAAGACAATGCCCGATGTCACGTATCTGTCGTGACTTTCTTGAGAGGCAGTGCATCGAACTTCTTCCCTGTGCCCCCACTTTCGCCAGCTTTGTCGCCAATCGAGCATCTTTGGGAGCAATTGGACCGTCGGGTACAACTTCATGATCTTCAGACGTTAGGCGATTTACGTAATGTTCTAAGGCAGTAGTGGAACGCAATACCACAAGGCGACATCCAGAGACTTATCAGGTCCATGCGTCGTCGCGTCGATGTCTTGCCATCCAAGAGGCAAACGGGGGGCATACACGCTATTGACTGCATGTGTGAACTTTTCATTTCACCCCATGTCTGAATTGCGACGTCCAGAAGTGGCGCTGGCAACAGAAAGAACATGAAATTATGCAAATTCATAAAGCTAGACTCGAAATATGAACTTACAATAATTTGTTTGGGATTAAAGTCGATATTACTAAAAGAAACTGCTCCTCAAAGTTTATTATACTTTCTTTTTTGACTCAGTATATTTCAGCATTTTCAAGGCCTTGCAATAGTCAAATTCAAGGACTTTTAAGGCACTGCCTTCCCTAGTCTAAACTAGAACCTCCAGTCATTACTCCCTACTCCCACTTCCCTACAGGGGAAGTGGGAGGAGAGGGTAATGACCAGAGAGTCCCAGTTAGGACTACATGCCTTCACGAACTCTATCATATAAAACTATATTATGATTACGTGCTTCATCAGCATTTTTATTTTCTGAATATTCAAGGCCTCCTGACATATTTTCCAGAATTTCAAGGCCTCAAATGACCCTTTGTCAAATTCAAGGCCGTTCATTGAATCCAAGATCCTGTGGGAATCCTGCTCATTGGAGCGAGCTAAATGAGCTCATTCCAGAGGGGATTATTCATAAGCTATGTTATTTTCAACAAAAAAAATGGAAAAAATAATATGATTTGATTGGCGATTTATTTTGTAAATAACACTGGTCAGTTTTACTCCTTATTTTAGGTAAAAGGCTGACACTTAAGAGACGACCAATTTAACTACAGTGCAATAATTTTGAATGGAATGCTCATTCTTTCAATGAAGCTTCGAACGAAGCTATGTCTGTCTTGCATCACAATGTTGTGTGATGTCGGTGCGGAAAGGAAGAAGTCCGTCTTTGGGGCCTACAAACCCTGTCCAAATTCCAGATGGTAGTATGAACTGCAATGAAAGTTCTCAATAAGATAATTTTTATTGATTTGTTTTTCAAAACTCTTGGTGGTAGTATTTCCAATATGCGTGACTCACATAAAGGACACAAATACAGTTAAAACTAGAAGTCCTGTCATGAAATGCGCATAAATAGCACGCCGGTCTGCGCGTTAATCTACGCGTTATGACCATAGTAAGGCTATCAAATTCTGTACATATGGCCTGTGCACAAACAAACCCGGAGGTCCATTGGCAGAAACATTGCCTGTGTTTGCTATGAGTAACCAGGAGAACATGCCATGCTTTGAATTCCATTCGATATGGCAACTGCGCGCAACTCCTACGCGGCAATTGAGCCAAGATAAGCGCACAGTTCGTGACGTGACTCTAGTTTTAACTGTATTAACAGGAAATTATTTATTTATTGGTGTTCAAGGTCACTTTCAGCATCCAGTGAAGGACAAGCACAGATTGCCGCACAGTCATCCTTAGGTGCCACCCTATCCGTATGAATCGCTTGTAAGATGCTGCTCATACGAGCTTCCCCCGACTATCATTCACTTCATCTGTAGCTGTATTATGACTGCAACACAAGTATAAAGACAAGTTTATTTGTACCTATGCTGCCCACTTTAGACAGTTAGACGTGCTGTGTACTGAGGCATACTGCACGTCGATGATGCACTTGTCTTCAAGCAATGCTAACCCTGCTTGTGAGTAGTTTGTACATTAGGGAATCTGACAGTTAATCACTGCTGCTCAGTGGTTCTCTCCAGGTACTCTGGCTTCCTCCACATATAAAACTGTCTGACACGAGGTGACCATGACTGTCAAAAGTGTTATTAAACCCCAATTAATAAATCAAAATCACCCATCAACCCTCAAATAAATTATATCCCATCAAATAAATCTATGAAAGACCTTTTGTTTCTTTGAATAATTAATTAATAATAATAAATTAGAAAAAAGACTGAAATTGCAAAAAAAAACCCCTGAAAATCTCATCACTGAAACTTATGGCTAATGTTAAAAAGAGTTTTAGGATCAGCAGTTTGAATGGACGTTTAATTATTATTGGCCGATATCGATAACAGCTAGGAGCAACTACACAGTTCACTGTCTCAAGGATGAGGTTACTTCAAGGACCCTTCCCAATCATTTTCAAGGACCTTTCAGACAATTCAAAAGTACTATTTGCATACAGCTTTGAGTACCAAATGATTAAGGATACAGATATCTATGTGTTTTTCCTGAGGTATTTTTTTTTTTTTTTATCCATTAGGGTTTATTTTCCATTTGTTTTTTTTTCTAAACTCACAATAATAAACTCGCATCAGCTTTTATCTGGACTTTCAACCTGCAGATCTTTCCTCATGTGGCAGGTTTAGATTTGTTTTGTTTTTTTGTAACTTTTTTAATTTTTTACTTACTTGAATGTTGGAAAAACACTCCTAATGGAATAAGATAGTCTGAAGACTTCCATATCCCCTGCAGACCTTTCTGACTAAACCATGCATAAAATGAGCATTTGTGAACTCACTCTGTAATTTTGTACTACTTATTTTCTTTGTAGGGTAGAATACAATTGTTTTCATTTGATAATTTAATTTCAGCATAATGATGGAATAGGTACTAAATTTCAGCCCAATATCTACATAGGAGTGAATCCTAGTGCTGCTTTGGATGAAGGGTTAATGGTGGAAGGGTTAACGCAATGTCACACATAAAATTCCCCGTGCTGATGTTATTCATAATAAAAAACAAGAGGCCCCAAGGGACCTGAGAGCACTCACCTAACACTGACATCTATCAACCGAGGGTCCTGATTTGAACAAACTTGCATCTGCCCCATTAAGAAAACCATATATCAACTAGACTTTATGATTCTGGAGAATCATGGCTTTTTCAGATGAGATTCCATGATTTTTCATAACCCCAGAGTGTCTGATGAATTGTTTTTAACTGTCTCACTGAAGTTCCTTTATTGATGTTATGAGAAAGGTGGGTATAGTAGTCTCAAATGACTCAGTTTGATAAAAAAAAAATGTTTAGGGAAAAACCCTCATTATTGGTGGAGAGGGTTAATATCAATATCGTCGCCCGACAAGTTAATGACCGACAAAAGGAGTTATGTTTGTTTGACAGACACCCACTGAGTGCTGTGGCTATTTGAAAATGGTCCATTTTGTCTCAAATGTATCCAAAATATTGATGTTTGGCAGCTTGTGGAGGGTTAACAAGTGCTATAATATTTTTCCACGCAACTTGTAATGTCACACCAAGAACTGCGAATGGCCATTTTTTCTTAAAAATCTACAAGATGTTTTCAGAGAAATCCAGGGAGAACATGAATTAGGGTTAACAAATGCTTACTGGAATATTTTGTACATGCAACTTGTAATGTCACCCTAAGATCTGAGAATGGCCAATTTTTCTTGAAAAATCTACGAGATGTTTTTCGAGAAATCCTCAGATAACATGAATTTTAACCTTTGGAGGGGTATCGTGCTACCAGCCCTAAACGGGTTAATGCTTGGTTTTGTGAATACCTTCATTACTTACAAAAATTATCCTTGGAGAATTCCACTTCCAATGAAGGAGGTTATGTTTATCTCGCAGGTACACATTGGGTACTATGGGTGCCCAAGTACAGCCCATTTTCTCAAAATGTCTATGCTTGACAGTCTCTGGAGGGTTAACAAACGCTACCGGAATATTTTGTCCATGCAACTTGTAATGTCACTCCAAGACCTGCAAATGGTCAATTTTTCTTGAAAACTTACTAGATTTTTTGGAGAAATCCACAGAAAATTGGAATTTTAAGCCTTAAGGTGTATATCTCCTTAACCAGTCGAAAATGGGTTAAGACCTCGATTTTTGAATACCCTTACTACTTACAAAAAATTTTCCATATCAGTTTTGCGTCCGGTGAAAGAAGTTACGTTTCTCTGTGGCATTCCCATTTGATGTTGTTGGTGTCCAAAACAGACTATTTTTTCAAAATTTTGACATTTAACAGCCCATGAAGGGTTAACAAATGTATTTTATCCATGCAACTGGTAATGTAACACCAATACCTATTAATGGCCATTTTCTCTTGAAAACCTACAAGATGTTTCTACAGAAATCCAGGGAAGACATGAATTTATTAAACTTTTGATGGGTATTGCTGTTAACCAACCCAAAAGGGGTTAACGCTTGGTTTTTTGAATACCTTTGTTACTTACAAAAATAGTCCTCCATGAATTCCACTTCCAACAAAGGAGATTATTTTTATCTCTAGGGTATACATTGCATGCTGTGCGTGTCTGAAAACAGCCCATTTCAACAAAATTACGATGCTTGGCAGCCTGTAGAGGGTTAATAAACGCTCACACGGAACATTTTGTCCATGGAACTTGTAATGTCACACAAAGACCTGCAAATAGTCAATTTTGCTTGAAAGCCTACAAGATGTTTTTTTGAGAAATCCACAGAAAATGGGAATGTTAAGCTTTTAAGGGGCATCTCTCTTTATTCTGTCCAAAATGGGTTAAGACTTCGACTTTTGAATACCCTTACTACTTACAAAAATGTTTCTGTACAAATTTTGCGCTCGATAAAAGAAAGAATTTTTTATCTGTGGCGTACCCATTGGGTGCTGTTGGTGTCCAAAAACAGCACATTTTATCACAATTTTGCCTTTTAGGAGCCCGTGGAGGGCTAACAGATGCTCACCGGAGTATTTTGTCCATGCAACTTGTATTGTCACACCAAGACCTGCACGTGGCCAATTTTTCTTGAAAATCTACAAAATTCGTTTAGAGAAATCCACACAAAACATGAATTTTTGAGCTTTTGAGGGGTATTGCAGTTTAACCAGCCCAAAATGGGTTAACGCTTGGTTTTTTGAATACCCCTGACAAAAATGATCCTCGGTGAATCCCACTTCCAATAAATGAAGCTATGTTTTTCTCTCATGTATCGTTCGGCAGCACTTTAGAGGCCCAAAAACAGTCCATTTCATCAAAAGTTTGATGTTTGGAAGCCTGTGGAGGGTGAACATATGCATTGCCTAATATCTCTTGTATATGAATGGTCGTGGCACAGACAGGTCTAACAATGATGAATGTTTAAAAAAAATCTACAAGACGTGTTTCGAGAAAGTGCCTATAAACCCTAATTTTGACAGTTTTTTACCAATTCTGGTGAAATAAGGGTTAAATCGAAAATTCCGCTTCGGTACATTTTTAGATTTTGTAAACCTCTATGAGTGTGCAAAATTGTGTGAAAATCAGTTTGAAAATGGCTTCTGAATCGTACGGACAAAATGTGTGGGAAAAAAAAAAACCCAAATTAATAATCTGTAGAAAAACAATAGTCTTTTCCAGAGGGAAAAGCTTAAATATCAAAACATTCTGACCAGTGGATATGAAATTTATTTTTTTTTAAATATTCCTCATATTGAACTAAGTTATAATTCAGGCTCCCACAGGGAGCCCAAATATGGACTCAGAGACTTGGCTTGAACAAACTTGAATCACACCTCCCTAAGAAAGCTGTATACCAAAGATCAAAACATTCAAACTGTTGGATCTGAACAAGAAGATTTTTAAAGAAAATTCCTCATATTGAACTAAGTTATAATTTGGGATCCCATAGAGAGCAGTTGACCAATGGCAACCAAAAGGTGACATTCTCATCTACACATTATATGGAGTCATCCTACTCTGTTACAATGAAATCCCTCCATAAATACGACCTGTAGACTGTGTAAAAGGTTTTTGGGTTTTGGTCTCAGACAGCCTAATGGAGAAGTTCTCATCTAGACATCATACGGAGACATCCTACCAAGTTACAATGAAATCCCTCCATATTAAATATGACCTTGTAGACTGTGCTAGAAGTTTTTGGGTTTTGAGCTTGGGCAGCAGCCACGGTTGACAGATCATGACCAAAAGGGGACGTTCTCATCTAGACATTGTAAGAGTCATCCTACCAATTTACAATGAAATCCCTTCATAAATACGACCTGTAGACTGTGCTAAAGATTTTCAGGTTTTGGGCTCGGGTAGCCATCACGGTTGACCGATCGCGACCAAAAGGGGACATTCTCATCTAGACATGACCTCAAACCTGCATATAAAATTTTGTGATGATCGGACTTTGTTAAGTTAAACTAAAAACGAACAAGTTTTCAGCTGTTAGACCAACAATGGCACCCAGTTACAGTCAGTAGTTCATGGGCTAAAATTGCTGATGCTCTTTATGCCATGTTAAAATAGCATTGGTTTGAACATCCTCTTCTCCCTCTTTTCTTCAAGCGTCCACCTCCTCTCTTGCTGTGCCCCTGCCCCTCTCCACCACATGCATTTGCAATTTGACCAAGCATATAATTTCCTTCTGAAACGGGCAATAAATTATAAAGTGTAATTCCAATCTTCATGCTATGCAGAATTTAAATTTTAGATGTGGTGTATCTTTACATGAACTGATTTCAGTAAGGGGACATTTCAGGCTTTAGGGTTGAGATTTTTTTTGCATGGTGAGGGATTGATAATTTTGTTTTCAACTGTGCAAACACCATGCGGAACTTTCCAGGAATAGATGCACAAACTATTACTCCATACAAGAGAACAAAAATCAGTGTTATAGTCTATTGAATGAAAGTGTCAATGACACTGTAGCTCAGCTTGTTTAAGACATGTACATGTATAGAATGTGACACAGCAATGACAAACATCTAGGTAATGACCAGATAACAAAGGTGCATGTAAAGTATTGTACTGGTCTGTACATAAATGGTAACCGTAGCCTGTAACAAATGTGTAGGTAAAGTATTGTAAAGGTGGGCGACAGTTAGATGCTAAACTAGAAAGAAATCTTTGAGTCCCAGAGTAGGTCTGACTGAACCCAAAAATATTTGTTCTCATAGCACAGTGATAACAAAGGCACCCCAAAATACTCGTTCCTGTCACAAGGTGATAACAAAGGTACCCCAAGAAGTGCCGTGAAGATCAGTTCATAAATACAGACTCTAGCCTGAGCCGTATTGACATGTGCACTTACTGTGTATAAGTAGCACTGAACAAATCAAAGTTTATCTAATTTGCATAATTTCTGCACGAGAAAAAAACCTGTATTATATGTGATGTATTCCATGTTACTAAACATTCCTACAAAAATTTATTCAAATCAGAACTTTCATACTGAAGTTCTATACAAAAAACTGATTGCACTAATTTTGGTACAAAAAGGTTGCTAGCGGCCATCTTGAATTTTGGACAGCACCCAAAAACATTCATTCTCGTCCCACGGTGATCACAAAGGTACCCAAGAAGTTTTGTAAAGATCGGTTCATAAATATGGCCTCTAGCCTGAGCCGTATAGAAGTTGTGCACAAAAAACTGATTGGACCTAATTTCAGTACAAAATGGCCACTAGCAGCCATCTTGAATTTTGGACCGCACCCAGAAACACTCGTTCTCATCCCAAGGTGATAACAAAGGTACCCAAGAAGTTTTGTGAACATCGGTTCATAAATACAGACCCTAGCCCGAGCCATATTGACATGTGCACTTACTGTGTATAAGTAGCACTGAATAAATCAAAGTTCATCTAATTTGAATAATATTTGCACGAAAAAAAAAACCTGTATTATTTGTGATGTATTCCATGTTACTAAACATTCATACAGAAATTTATTCAAATCAGAACTTTCATACAAAAGTTCTGTATAAAAAACTGATTGCACCAATTCTGGTACAAAATGGCCGCCGGCAGCCATCTTGAATTTCGGACTGCACCCAAAAACACTCGTTCTCGTCCCAAGGTGATAACAAAGGTGCCCAAGAAGTTTCGTAAAGATCGGTTCATAAATACGGCCTCTAGGCCGAGCCGTATTGGCATTTGCAGTTGCAGTGCTGAAAGTAACATTAAATAGATCAAAGTCAGTCTAATTGGCATAATTTATGCACGAGAAAAAAACCCGTATTATATGTGATGTATCCCATGGTACTAAACATTCACACAGAAAATTATTCAAATCAGCGCTTTCATATGGAAGTTCTGCGCAAAAATCTGATTGCACATAATTTTGTACAAAATGGCTGCCAGCAGCCATCTTGAATTTCAGACCGGACCCTAAAACACTCGTTCTCGTCCCACGGTGATAACAAAGTTACCAAAGAAGTTTCATAAAGATCAGTTCATAAATACAGCCTCTAGCCCGAGCCGTATTGGCATTTGCACTTACAGTGCTGAAAGTAACACTAAATAAATCAAAGTTAGTCTAATTTGCATAATTTACGCACGAGAAAAAAACCCGTATTATATGTGATGTATCCCATGGTACTAAACATTCATACAAAAAAATGATTCAAATCGAAGCTTGGAAGTTCTGCGCAAAAATCTGATTGCACCTAATTTTGGTACAAAATGGCTGCCAGCGGCAGTCTTAAATTTCGGACCAGACCCAAAAACACTTGTTCTCGTCTCACGGTGATAACAAAGGTACCCAAGAAGTTTCGTAAAGATTGGTTCATAAATACGGCCTCTAGACCGAGCCATGTGTACGGTGCGATGGACGGACAGACAGACAGATGGACGAACTTCAGCCATAACATTTCAGCTTACCATGGAAGAGAGGTGAATTTCCATGAGCGAATTGTGACCCATTTTGAAACTGTACTGTTCTGTTTAGCCATAGGATCGATTGGATAATTGAATAGACAAGAGGCCCCATGGGGCCTGAAGCGCTCACCTTGAACAGAACACAAGAATGAGCCTACATTAAGCAATCCATCTCCATAGGATACATTGTCAATCCTTGAGCCCCTCCGGAGTGACAAAAATAATCCGAGCATCATGCCTTTTCTTCAGTTGATCATAATGTAAAATGCTGAGCTCCCCTAGGAAGCCCCTTGATACAACCCATGTGGATTAATCTTAGTTACACACCTCTAGAGGATACTGAATAAAATTTCTAATTCTTCAGCTACATGGCCAATTCCGGCTCCCTACGGGAGCCCAAATATTAACCCAGGCTCTCGATTTGAACGACGTTGAATCTGACCTCCCTAGAGATGTTGTATACCAAATATGACAGTATTCTGACTGTTGGATCTGAAGAAGAAAAATTTTAAAGAATTTTTTTCATATTGCACCAAGTTAAAATTTGGGCTACCATAGCGAGCCCAAATATTAACCTATGGACCTGATTTGAACAAGCTGGAATCTGACCCCCCTTGAGATGTTGTATACCAAATATGAAAGCATTCCGACTAGTGGATCTGAAGAAGAAGATTTTTGAAGAAATTCCCTCATATTGTATTAAGTTAAATTTCAGGTTCCCACATGGAGCCCAAATATTAACCCAGGCACCCGAATTGAACAAACTTGAACCTGACCATCCCTAGAGAGATGTTGTATATCAATTATGAAAACATTCTGACTGGTGGATCTGAAGAAGAAGATTTTTAAAGAAATTTCCTCATATTGCACTAAGTTAAAATTTGGGCTACCATA
The DNA here is from genome assembly GCA_031216915.1 of Pictodentalium vernedei. Taxonomy (NCBI): domain Eukaryota; kingdom Metazoa; phylum Mollusca; class Scaphopoda; order Dentaliida; family Dentaliidae; genus Pictodentalium; species Pictodentalium vernedei. The sequence goes on along the minus strand of CM062296.1, from coordinate 343,209,866 downwards.
GCGTGACCAAATATATACCAAGGGACCTAATTTGAACAAGCTTGAATCTGACTCCCCTAGAGATGTTGTATACCAAATATGAAAGCATTCTGACTGGTGGATCTGAAGAAGAAGATTTTTGTGATCCCCCATATTGAACTAAGTTAAAACTTGGGCTTCCCTAGGAAGCCCAAATATTAACCTAGGGACTTGGTTTGAACAATCTTGAATCTGACCCTCATAACAATGATGTATACCAAACATTAAAAGATTCTGACTGGTGGTTCTGAAGAAAAAGATTTTTAAAGAATATTCCCCATATTACCCTACCCTAAGTTAAAAATTCGGGCTCCTGTATTGAGCCCAAATATGAACCAATGGGCTTTATTTCAACAAACTTGTATCTGACCTATGAATGTTGTATACCGAATATCAAAAGATTCTGAAGATAGGTTCTGGAGAAAAGATTTTTAAAAACTTTTGCAATTATGCCGACTCAGCATTTTTTCGATGCCATCTGCAGAAGACCCTAACATGGCAATTTTTTTTACCATTCAACTCTACTGGTCCTAAGGATGCTTCATACCAAATAACAGCTCTCTGTTCCGTCTGGTTTGGGAAATATGGGTGTTTCAGCCGTTTGAAAACATTTTCTATTTTTAGATCCTGGGGTTCCCATGGAGAAGATGGGATTTTTTTTAGCATGAATCAAGTACTTATGACTCAATAATACCACATACTGAATTTTGTTCAACTCGGACCATCGACTCAGAAAATTGAAATTTTGGGCGGGGCTCATTTTCGACCATTTCATTCATTAGGAATCATTACTCAAGTGAAGGTGGATGTCAAGAGATGATGTGCTTAAGTCACCCATTTTTGCTTTGGCACTCGTAAATTGACCACGCAGCTAAATTGAAATGAATAAAACAGAAAAAAAACCCTGTGAATTTTAGTGAAATATTTATAATAAAATACTTTTTTTATTAAATATAATTCACTTGTAAGCATAATTTTTGTTTCATCTGTCATGTTTGAAGCTTCGAAGGCATATGCTTTGAAACTGAATGTATCAAACAGAAAAATATTTGACTATTCTATCTTCCGTGATTTTTGTCCCAAACTGATTCCCTTCTGCCACTATTATGTGGCAAACCAATGTTTTTCAGCAGTGAAAATATCCAATAATGTAGTTGAAAACTTAACCAACTACATCTTGTTTGACAGAGCTCTGTCAGCTCTGTCAAACAAGGTATAGTTGGTTAAATATTTGTTCTACAAGTGCAAAATAGTGTCATAGACAGAGTTTCCAGGTGAAAAAAAGATTTGATGAGGCAGATTTTCTACGACGAGGGAACTGCCTGAGAAACAAGAATTTTGTTTATTTCAATAGCCTAATTTCCAGGACCTTTTTGGTATATTTCACAGATGAGAAATTCAACGGCTTTCAAGGATATTCTGGGTCAAAAACAAGAGAGCTATCCTCCAAGAGCTACACGTAACAACATAAACAGGAAAGCTGACAGAATTTGGACTCAATGGCTGAGATTCACGAAGAAGTCTAAATGTAGACAAGTCAAAGCCGGAGAATGGTCTAAATTCCCCTAGAATAATCTTACTAGACACTTCAAGAAATTTTACTTAATCCATATTCACAAATGAGGACTTAGGCTGTGCATAGCTAGTCTCGTCTTTCATGAATTAATTATGTTAGTAAGCCGAATGGAACATTATTTGGTAGTAGTACTGCCAGTGAAACACCAATTTTTATTATGAGTTAATACAATTTTCGAGAATGAGTGGTGGAAAAAGACAACGAAAAGAGAATTTCACGGCTGAAGAGAGGGCCATATTCTTGGAATTAATGAGGGAGAATCCCAAGTATTGGAAAAGAGAAAATCAAATGGGGCCCCTGCCTAAAGAAAAAGACCACTGTATGGGATCACATTAAGCAGACAATGAGGAGAGACTTTCCTGCTCGCCAAGAAAGAATGATAAAGGAATTGAAAGATTTGTGAAGGAGAATAAAGCTGAAGGCAAAGACAGAAGAGCAGCAGAAACAAAAAGATCCACAGAAAACAGGAGGTGGACTGGAAAGTCAACAACTAAGCGAGGAAACAAGGCTAATCCTTGAATGTATACCGGGTGACCTTTTGCAGATGAGGAACCGGTTTGACAGCAATGCATGCACCATAATATCTGACGTACCCCCCAGTGCTACATCGAGTCAAAATTACAGGGAAGAAGACCCAGAGGATGTTGACGTTATTGAACCAGCTGGAAGCGATGCTGCGAGTGCCTCTCCAACTCCTACTCCACTTATGGTACAAAGTGCAGACAACAACGACAAAAGGTAACTACTTTATTATCACTGAATAATTTTGATATTATATAATAAATAATGCAGTGGTGGTCACAAGTGTGTCTGCACCGAAATGGTGGGATGTTAGTAGGGCTACATCATCGCTAACTTCAGTCGTAAAAGTCTCTCCCACAATCTCACACCTCCACCACTCTCCAAAAAATTGGCACAGCAAACACACCCACCCTCCCACACCCCTCCTTACTCACACCAGTCAACTGTCTGACAGCAACAATGTCAAACATCAGAAATGTACCCAAAACCCACCAACAATTGGTAAAGTTACCTCCACTTAACCCCCATCAACCCCATCTCTTTTTAGCTTTGCATAACCTCTGACACAAAGGCACAATTCATGTTTTTATTTTGTTCGTAATTTGTACATGTACTTATTTTTAATTGTGTTATTTGGTAAAGGAGTTTTAAACTCAATTTCCTGAAATATTAAATGAGAAATGTGGTGGCTCGGTAATTAGAGCATATCAATACATCAGTCAATCAATGAAATATTAAAATGACAAAAAATACAATGGACATTTGGTGGAAAAATCCTTGGAATTTTCGTCAAAAGCATGTGTTGCCGATTAAACAAGAGCTCACGTATCGCTGAAGCAATACAATATCCCCTACCTGACTAATGAGCATTAATAATTATACAAATGTTAAAACCTAGATGTGATCAGCATGAATCTTAAACATTATCTATATCTCATCATTCTAAAATCAAATACCAAAAATCAAATTATTAAGTGGAACCATTTCCAAAAGAAGTCAGAAGAACTGATATTTTGGCGCTTTTCCATATTTCCAAGGTCCATAACTCACACAAGAATAATGCAATCAGCATGAAACTCAAACTTGATCTGTAAGTCATCGTTCTATAGTAGGTTACCCAAAATGAAATCATTCCGTTGAAGCATTTCAAAAAAAAAAGTCTGGAAAATGAAAATATTTAAAGTAATTTATATATTTTTTATACTTACCAATGGCCCAGACTTAGCTGGTGCTAACTCTTAAATATTCAGGGCCAAACACAAATTTTGCCCCCCAAATCCCCAAAATTTGCATCCAAAACAAAAAAATTTATGTCGTATATGGTCCTCCATACTTTTGTTCCCAACTCATGGGAGGGCCATCCCTGGCTGGGCCATTGGTAAGTATAAAAAATATATAAATTACTTTAAATTTTTTCATATTTTTTTACTGTAAACCAATTGCCCAGACTTAGCTGAATAGTAAAAAGGCTGGAGGGCCAAGGACATAAAGGAAAATCCAATAAGCTCAATTATATATACAGGAATATCCCCTCAAGGAGAAAAGGAGAGAAAGGATTTACATATGTCTTTCTTATTTATTGGAAATAAGAAAGACACAATACCAACTAGATAATTGAGTATTATATCATCTATAATTCTCTATTAACATCCAGTATAACCCATTATACTAATTTAATAAAGGAAGCCAATAAATAAAGATAGTCCAGAGAAAGAGACTCTTTATACTCATTTAAAAGTGTCCAAGGATTGTATATTAGCGCTCGTATGACACGTGACATATACAAATGCTTCACACCGAGCTACACTTTAAAAATAATACATAAATGAGATATATATTAGCTGTACACTTTAAAACCATTCCAGTACCGAATTACTGACATCAGAGGAGGAATTCCCTTGCTTTTCACAATAAAGCAGGTGATATAAGGGAACACCACCCCCCTCCCCCCCCCTTCCCCCCCTTCCCCTTGCTCTGGGTCAAATCCCCACAGAACGAAGATGGCAGCAGGACCGAGTCACTGCTGGAACAGAAAACCAACAAAACTATAGCTGTAATCGTTTAGTGGACGACATTCTGAGCAACAGATAACGGACCTAAACATCTATGGTCGCCTGAAATTAGACTCTTTATAAGATAAAACTTTGTAAATGTAGAAGGCTGTGTCCAGTAAGCAGCCTTCATGAGATCAGAAATAGCAATACTATTAGAATAAGCCCAAGATGTGGACAGCGCTCTAACTTCATGCGCTGAAATCTTCAGCACCGACTGCTGATTAGAAGATAAACTTTCATAAGCAGTGTGAATTGCTAACTGAATCCATCTAGCAATAGAATGAACAGAAATGTCCCTTCTATTGGGAATTAATGATAAAAAGAAGCGTTTTCTTCCTTTCCTGATAAACTCTGATCTGTGTTTATAAATGCGCATAGCTCTTACTGGACACAGCAAAGGTCTACGGCTATCTGATGACGGAAGAGCCTTAATGATGATAGGCTCAGGATATTTATTAGGAGCCTGATTCTTAGCCAAAAATCCCACATTAGTAGTTAAAGTAATAGTATTACCAACACTACGATAATGAGAATCATCTATAGATAAAGCATGAAGTTCACTAACTCTTCTTGTGGAAGCAAAAGCTAAGAGAAAAGCTGTTTTATATGTCAATAATTTGAACTCTACAGCTTCCAGCGGTTCAAATGGAGCTTCTTTAAGCTTCAACAGAACCCAAGCTAAATTCCACTTAGGAATTAACCTAAGGGTCCTAGGCCTATTGATCGAAAAGTTTTTAACTAACTTAGATAAAGAAACATTAGATCCAATTTCTAAGCTATCATGATGAGCTTAAGTGTCTGACAGCATATACCTATAACCCTTAATAGTGACTGGCTGCAGTTTGAGAGTGTCAAACAAGTAGACCAGAAAGTTTTCAATGTCTGGAATGGAAGGATCACATACGTCTATCGACTGATCCTTACACCAGCGACAGAAAACCTTCCACTTTGCCGCATAGTTTAGCGAAGAGGAGGCCCTCCTACATTTAGAAATTGCGTCCACTCCTCGTCTGTAAAGCACTTCCCATGCAAGAAGGACCGCACAACGGAAATACGTGAAGGTTGAGACCTTGTGGGTTGTGATGCAGTGTGCGTGACTTCCCCTGATAAAGAAGGTCCTCCCTTGGAGGAAGCTTCCGGGGAACGTCCCATAACAGACACCCGAGTAGATTTATCCATGGTTTCTGAGATGACAGAGATGCTAGCAGCAGTATCTTGCACTGCAATTGCTTGATCTTTAACAAGATCTGTGGAATCAACAGAGTTGGAGGATATGCATATCCTATCATTCCATCCCAAGAAATTGAGAGAGCATCTACTGCGTACCCTTGAGGATCTGGGCATGGCGACACATATGTCTGCAACTGATTGTTGAGATGAGTCGCGAATAAGTCTATCATTGGTCGATCCCATTGGTAGCAAATCTGCCTGAATACTCACCTGTTGAGAGTCCATTCCGAAGGCAACATGCGACCTTTCCGAGAGAGCGAGTCTGCTAGAACGTTCAGATGACCCGGTATATGATGGACCGATTGATGGATGTGATGTTCCCCAAGACAAACAGAATTCTCTCCGTTAGTTCGTATAACGGAATCGAATGTGTGCCTCCTTGGTTCCGAATATACGCTACTACTGTCGAGTTGTCCAACGGTATTTGAACATGTAAATTCTGTATTATGTTCATCCAATGACGTAGCGCTAGCCATATTGACATCATTTCTTTGATGTTTATATGTTTGTCCAGGAACACAGGGTCCCAAAGACCCTGACATTTCGAGTCTGTTGGGCTCAGTGTCACGCCCCAACCTGCTTGACTTGCATCCATCATAATTGTAAAAACCGGATCTGGCAGCTGCAGCGGAACTCCCGGAGTTAACCACTGAATGTCTGCCCAAATCTGAACTTTTTGCTTTACTTGGTCCGTTAAAACAATACTGGTCTCAAGCGAATGCGTCTTCACACTCCAGTTCTGAGTAACGAATATCTGAAGTGGACGTGTGCGTAAGCGACCCATCGGAATGGGATTTGCAGCCGCTTCACACAGCCCCATCAGTCGCATAAATTCCCTCGCTGTTAATGCGTCTGAGTGTAGACAAAAGCGAGCATAACAACTGACTAATTTCGCTCTGGGTAATGGAGCCAGATTGTTGTGAGTCTCGAAGCTCATTCCCAAGTGTATGAATGACTTGGACGGAGCTAGATCTGACTTCTTTTCATTTAAAATGAAACCGAGACGTCGGAGCAAATGTAGTAGAACAGTTTTGTTGTCGTATCTCTGAAGAATGTCGTCCAAATATGCCGACATTACCGCATACGAATGAGCCCGGAAATATGCCATTACCGAGTTCATTATTCGAGTGAATGCCTAGGGTGCTAGATTGAGTCCGAAGCACATCGCTCAGAACTGATAAACGACTCCTAGGATGGCGAACCGTGGGTACTTTCTGAATGCTGGATTTACCATGCCATGAAAGTACGCATCCTTTAGATCAATGCTTGATGCATAGTCGTTCACCCGAATGCTCGCCATATACAATTTTGGAGCCACAATCAGTTTGTTTATCCAGCTCAAATCTATTACAGGCCGGAATGAGCCACCTGGCTTCGGCATCAAGAACAGGTGAATGTAAAAACCCAGTGAATCCTGTTTTTTTACGACCTCTATTGCATCTTTCTCCAAACGAGATTTTACCTCTGATAGAAGGGAATCTCTTTTTTGAGGGTTGGTCGGAAGCTGAGTCCAGCGCAGACTTCGTGTTAATGGAGGTTTCTCTCAGAATGATAGCTTTAGGCCTTCCGAGATAACCCCTCTCACCCAGAGGTCATCTGTAATTGGAATCCAATTTATCAGGAACCTTGACGGTCTTCTGCCAACAGGACCGCAATAGAGATCCTGACCATCACCTCCTGGACCTGCGAGGCCTACAGGAAGAGAAACTACGTCCTCCCCGTGCAGCGCCTCGTCCCGCCGACCTGGGGACGCCCGACCAGAAGACTCGTCCCCTACCTGAGTCGCTACTTTGACGATCTCTAGGGTAACTACCTGAGGATTTCTTGTATCCTCTATAGGAGCTTCCTTTGGACGTATTTTGTCCTGAAGCTCCTCCTTTACCCTTCTCTGCTGTACCAGTTTTACTTGAAACTGATTTCAGAAGCAGAGTTTCAGATGCTTTCTTAGTGACCTGATCATAGATCAACGAAAGCTTGCCATCAAAGAGAAGGTCACCAGATACCCGAGCGACTCGAAGAGAGTTTTTCACCTTAACATCCACCAGGGATGATGACGCTAGGGCTGCATCATGTCTTACTAACTCTAAATTAGCCACTGATAAGGCAGAGTTATACGTGGAATAAGCTATAGCCCTAGAAAGAGCTCTTAGTGAGGTACGAACGTCCTCGATTTCTTCTCCACTGAGACGTTGTGCTAACGCTCTAGTAAGGTAATCTGCGTAAGATAAAGCATCTAGATTCGCTCTATTGGAGGATAACATTGCACCCATTGTATCCGAGTGAATAGAAAAAGATGAGGGTAAGGACAAATCTAAGTCCTCAGCCTGTTCATCCAAACGCAGAGGAACTCTCGATATACCCTGACCTGCCGTTTGAAATTTATTTTTATTATTGATAAGTGGCAGATCTAGAGCATGTGAAGATAAAAAACTGCTTCTTCTCGGTCTCGAGGATAGATTGAGTATAGCGTAATTTATCAGTTCAAAAGTCTGAGACACATTACTGGACTGAACCGGGTAAACTGGTGTATCTTCCTTAACCAGGCCGAAAAAATCGGAGTCCAATGATGCTAGCAGTTTTTTATTCATTGTCGCAGCATTCTGATCTGGAGGAACAACATCTGGAAGGTATTGCTGAATGAAATTCATTGCTACCTTGTGCTGCTCCGAAAAGGGACAAATCTAATTCACTCAATTCCCTTTCACCATCCGACTGGACCACATTTGAGTCTCGGCCATCCCTATCTGAACATGCAGAGGTATGTACCGACCCAGCTTCATCCGACAGTTCAACATCGGTAACTGTCATAGGATGTACCATAGTTTGCTGCTATTAGCTATGCTATTTGTGACAGCAAGTCCGTACTCGAGGCCTTTGGAGCAGCGATTCTTTGTAGCTTAGCAGCTGGATGCTCCTGGGACGGCATATCCGACATACTCCTCTTATGCGGACATCCCAAATCAAGTGGCCTCGTTTCCTTGGCAATTGCATGGCGTGACTTTCTCGAATCCTTTGTCGGCGATGCAGGCTGTATCTCCGTAGTCACATAGCCAAGGTGCGGTCGTGTGTGCTTTGAAGAAGAACTGGAAACCGATAGACTAGCCAACCCCGGCAGCCTATTTGATGGAGCATCCCGGACAGGAGGCGTGGACGTATGCTCCGACTGATGATCGCTCTGAACAACAACCTCTGGCCCCAGATGTTGTTGTAAGAGAAAGGGACCTCTCCCGATAGTGGTCCGGGAGGACCTGGACGAGCCGACCGCCAAACTAACTGACTTCCTCTGTTCTGTCGTCGCAGGGTGAGCATGTTCCGATATTATAGTGCTCGCAACACCCTTTTTCCTTTCCTTGACCGCAACAGACTTACCCGGTGTCATGACACCCATATTCTGAGTGAAAGAAGCACCAGTCGAGCTAGCTGGTGACAAGGACGTAAATCCCATATTCTGAGATCTAGGCCCTTGTCTAATTTCCTTGAGCACTTTTGCCGCTAGCTGTGTTAGATTGCGACGACGGTAGCACACTTCCTGACGGTATCACTGACACATCACCATGTTCTTGTTCCTCTGAAAAAGAAACTGAACTACTCGAGTGACCTTGTGGTGAGAGAGCAGGCATGGATCTCTCACCACTAACAACATATCGTGACACACATCTCCAACGTTTGTCATCCCAATTGGCACAGACAGAACAAGTGTTAGTGTGAGAACATTGACTACAGCAAACACAATAAACATGAGAGTCAGAGGAAGAATTCCTCGTCTTACAATTTGAGTAATATTCTTTTCATTATGCAAAAAATTACAAGTCCATAGTTCTCGCTCTAACCCACATCATAATATGACAACGATACATAATAACACAATCCAATACAAAAATTTCGAAAAATAATTCATAAAAAAAATTTTGAAAAATTTTGAAATGAGCCCAAGTTCCCAAAGGGAACGGTGAGCCCAAATGGATCCCAAAAAAGCCTAAGTGTGGACAAAATTTTTTACATGATTCTAAAAAAATTAATGCTACACTTCTGGAGTATATAATGTATCTGATTAAAGACCTAACATCATAATGTCTAGGAAATTACTTACAGACAGTAACCATTGTCAATGTAAACAAAATGCTATAAAAACCAGAAACAAGACTCCAGGCACTGAACAACACGGCCCGAAGTCAGTAACAGATTTCTTAAACTATCCAATGCAAAACAGAATCTTCATCAGAAGAAACTGCGATACATCAATGGTAGATGTTAGACCAAAAATGCCTAAACACCCAAAGGGTGAGGACATAACCATGGGGATATACAGAATAAACATTCTGTAACCAAGTTAAACTCCCATTAAATTTTCAACAAAATTTTTTCCAAAAAGGTCCAAAAAGTATGGGAGCTTAACAGGGGGGTATCAGGGAAGGAGAGGGAGGAAACATTTAACAAACAGTGGCAATTTTATAGCAAGAATGATAACATCAGGCCCATGTCCCGAAATTAGGGAACATGAAATAATTTTCAATAAAAATTGTAAGTTACAACCCTGAACACATCCAACCACTGTTTTTACCTCTCATCTTCTTAATTCATCCTTTGATCCACCAAAATCACCATTACTTTGTGCCTGGCATCATAAAAACAGAGATTTTCAAGCACAGAAGTCAGTTAGTTGTTACTGACAGAAGGGCCAAACAAAGAATGAGGCTTGGCGCCAATTTCAGTACTTCCTTGACAATGCACATGTGCAGAAGACAAAAGTATGGAGGACCATATAGGACATCAGTTTTTTGGTTTTGGATGCAAATTTTGGGGATTTGGGGGCAAAATTTGTGTTTGGCCCTGAATATTTAAGAGTTACCACCAGCTAAGTCTGGGTCATTGGTTTACAGTATAAAACTAGAGGTACTGTGAGCAAACTCACAAAGTGATACCCCCCGCACCTGAAATGTATAAGTTAGATTATCTCCCCTAGGAAATGTCAGAACGGAATTATATTGCTTCATGCACATCTTCATATGGAGTTCTTCCATTGTGTAAAGTTTCATGAAAATTCTTCAAATGGTTTAGGAGGAGTTGCGCTTACAAGGATGGACAGACGGTATAAGTTAGATTATCTCCCCTTGGAAATGTCAGAACGGAATTATATTGCTTCATGCACATCTTCATATGGAGTTCTTCCATTGTGTAAAGTTTCATGAAAATTCTTCAAACGGTTTAGGAGGAGTTGCGCCTACAAGGATGGACAGACGGTATAAGATTATCTCCCCTTGGAAATGTCAGAACAGAATTATATTGCTTCACGCACATCTTCATATGGAGTTCTTCCATTGTGTAAAGTTTCATGAAAATTGTTCAAACGGTTTAGGAGGAGTTGCGCTTACAAGGATGGTCAGACGGACAGATTATCTCTCCTTGGAAATGTCAGAACGGAATTATATTGCTTCATGCACATTCCCATATGGAGTTCTTCCATTGTGTAAAGTTTCATGAAAATTCTTCAAACAGTTTAGGAGGAGTTGCGCTTACGATGGATGGACAGACGGACAGACGGACGGACAGGGTGATTCCTATATACCCCCCCAAACTTTGTTTGCGGGGGGTATAAATACTGATATTTTGGCACTTTTCCATATTTCCAAGGGCCCTAACTCACACAAGAATAATGCAATCAGCATGAAACTCAAACTTGATCTGTAAGTCATCGTTCGATAGTAGGTTACCAAAAATGAAATCATTCGGTTGAAGCATTTCCAAAAAAAATCCGGAAAACTGAAGTGTGACTGACAGACTGACTGACAGACTGACAGATGGACAGAGTGCAAACCTATAGTCCCCTTCGGCATTGCCGGTAGGGGACTAAAAAGCAAAATTATGATGAGAGTTGTAATTTATGCCACCAGAAGGTCATTTTGCAATCGATTTTCTCCAAAAATTCTTCAGCTAAACAGCACAAACAAATTGAAATGACATAGTTCATAAATTTTCGAAACTAATGTCATTCTAAGACAAGATTGTTCAATACATTGGGCAGTTTTTTTAAGATAATATGCTAGAATTATTAGAAAAAGAATAAACGTTTGTTTTGTTTTTTTATAGTGTGTCAAATCAGCAGATCCAGTCCCTTGATACGGAAAATCTTGGAACTCGAGGGCACAAACGTAAACGTGAGACGTCTTCAAAGGCAGAACGAGCACTTCAGCTCATGGAAGAAGAGTACAGAGAAAAGCTGGCATTGACTGCCTTACAGAAAAAGGTTGAGGAGGAGAGACTGGTAACTGAGAGAGAAAAGCAAAGAGCTTATAGGGCTATGGCTCTACACTATGAAAAAAATAACAAATAAATTTTGAATATGTTTCTGGTTTCTTTTATTTATAAGGTGTGTACATTGTCAATGTATCAGCTAAAGTTGGCAATGATATACCGACGTCTCATAAGGGAACCTCTGACAGTCACTGCTGGTTGATCATCATCGTTGTCGACAGCGATTCCCAGGTCATTGTCATCATTGTTTGGCATTGGGTTGTTTTGATCAAAGGCAATGTTGTGGAGGCATGACGTAGCAACAACTGACCCATGCTTCTATCCAGATAGCAGAAAAAAGTTACATTTTTTTTGTTTACCATTTACCGAACACAAACGGCCAGAAAATTATCCAAAAGAAGCCCACCACAGCCTAACGCACCTCCCAAATCTCTCAACAAAAGCATACAAATATGGCTATCATTATAACCGGCTCGTCGAGTTAGTTCTAATGACATCAATATTTGTTGGGTTTTGTTGAAAATCTGACATTTTTTTTTAAAAATGTAGAATTTAGTTTATTTTTCAGAAAATCTTTGTAGTTAAAGGGTTATTATTGTTATTGATCTGCTGTGCCGTTCGATAATAGTACTTCCCTAATATCCCATATATTACCTTTTTATGACTTTGTCCTAGCAGAAAATAAACCCCTTTAATAGCGTTTTGAAACAAAATTCCAGAGTTTTTTTCCCAAAACGTAGATAAAAACAAAAACAAATAAATTACTATCACAATAAGTTTCATTTAATAAATGGAAAGTATAGTGATAGCTATTTATTTTTTGGTTTTTACCATTTTTGTTATACTCACCCATAATTGTAGTCTGTTTCCAAAGGCAACACATGGAAAATGTTTCTTGTACACGCCGAAGGTACATTCTATGAGTGATCGTGTTGACTTCAATGCTTTATTGTACACGCATTCAGCCTCTGTTGCTGGATTGCACAATGGGGTGAACAAGTAACGAGTGCATTGGTAACCCAAATCTCCCAAGAAGAATAACCTTACCACTGAGGTCTCCTCCCTCTTCCATTTTCCTCCGAACTTCACTTTCCTGAAAAAGTCGGGAATCTTGTGCTGATCCATACCACCTACTCACAACATTCATAAATCTCATCCTATAGTCATATATCATCTGACAATTAAGACTATGCCAACCCTTTCTGTTCATGAAATGCTGCGAATGAGAGCCTCCGGGGTTCAATATAGGTATGTGTTTCCCATCAATACATCCTGTAATCCCAGGCATACCGGCAATTCCTTCCATCCCTTCCATGTACATGCGTATTTTTTGTGCTGTTGTTGGAAATCTGAGAACATGACATTTCCGGTGACAGATCGACTGGATCACGTCTGCTGTAATGCGACTTACCGTCAGTTGTGACAGTCCATGTAGATCACCAGTTACCACCTGGAATGACCCAGTAGCAAAAAAAAAGTAGAGCTACACAGAACTGGATATTGACTGGTACTGCGTAACTTCGTGATGTCTGTCTCTCTAGATCAACAGCAATGTCTGCTATGAGATTTGCAGTTGTTTCCTTTGTAAGTCGAAACCACCTGAGGAAATTTCGCTCGCCATATTTCTCCAGCGGGTTGGCAGGGTCTCGGAAAATCTTTTTGGGTCGAATTCCTCGCTGTTCCTCCAATTTCTTCTAACTCCAATATTCGAAGAACATCCCTTTGTGACGAGTTAACTTGCCTCGACACAATGTGAAAAAAGCTTCCATAGACTTAGACTTAACTTTAGACATGCCCCTATGGGTGTATAGACTTTTCCTCTAAAATTGCCTAGTACCATCTAGGTTAGACATTGTCTAGGCTTGGATGACTTTCATGAATGCCATCTAAATCTTACACGCCATTAAGGCAGACTTAGACTTCGGTCTACCCAAGACTTAAGTTAGACATTCTTTATGAATCTCAGCCAATATTTCCTATTTCAATCATACTGCTACATTTGTATGTTATGCACGATTCTCATCCTGTTATCAGCAGATATTGTATAAGGCAGAGAAGATCCATTCTGAATATTGCTGAAATAAATCTTCTTTGATCGCCTGATGTCTAATTGTTTTTCAAGGAAGGTTCCAATATTCAATTATTTTCCAGGTCCTTGGCAAGGACTTTCTAAATTACAAGACTTTCAAGGAACCATGAGGACCCTAGAGGTATCAAGCATGTGAGTAACATACATGTAGTCGGTATACACATGCCAGTAGCAGCGTATCTATGGAAAATAGTGCCTATGGAATAAAACGGCGTGCTGTTTCCATCTTCCAAAAATTCCCTCCAAAATAAATAGCTTTGGCAAGATGGCACATTAGTTGTTGATATTTATATAGGCGGAAATTCCATTGAGATGTAAAAAACATGACTGGTGTAGTAAAAACAGAGAAGGCAGAAAAGCAACACAACCTCCCTAGTATGTGCAGGAGAATGGTCTTACTACCAGCTGACACTGAAGCTCAACAGTAGCACTATGAGGTATGTGGTCATGTTGCTCCCAGCACTGTATTTTTACATAATTTATATAAGTGGTTTAACAATCCAGCCACCCTAGTGCTTCTCACCTGTGATAATCAAAGACAGATCATACATCTGAAAAAATTTCTTTTTTCACTATTCGAGGATGCTTGTCGGACTTTAAGGGAAACTGCTCAGTGGCGCCTCCCTTCAAGTGGGTATGTACCATCCTTGCCATACATTAGGTATGCTACTGCATGTCAGGCTACTGTAAAAAAGATAAAGGCACTGAAACAGTTGAAATAGAAATATGATGAAGTTTCCATCCTATCTTGTTCACAAGAGAATGCACCAGAGGTGTTGGCATACCTCCACCAATGTCAAATTAAGGGATGAGGCTGTTTCCAGATGGACATTATAATAAAGAATATTAACATGAACCCAATGAACCCCACCCACCAAGGTGTAAGCTTTTTGCATACATCTGATAAAATCACTCAAAATCCTCTAACACTCATTTTAAAGCAAAAAGAATTAAGACCTGATCACCATCAGCTGAGTTATATACTCAAAGAAGAAAAGGACAATTTCTCAATGGAAAAAGGGACATAATTCACGAGTGGATGTGCAGACAGCATCACTTGACATGTGTTTGAAAGGGCATGTCATACTGGACATCCATCTAAGATCTCATTAAGATGTGCCCACTATCAGCTGAGTGATGAACTTGTGCACACAAAAAATGTCTATTCCTCAATAGGAAAAAGTGGGCTACAACACACAAGAGGAATTTGCAGACAGCATAATTTGACATGTGAAAGGACATGTTATACTGGACATCCATGTAAGAACTCATACAGACAAAAATTTCTATTTCTCAATGGAAAAAGGGGCATAATTCACAAGTAGAATGCACAGACAACATAACTTGATATGTATCTGAAAGGGAATGTCATCCTGGGAATCCATATAAGATCGGACAACTATCAGATGAGTTATGAACTTGTACAGACAGATGGATAGATGTAATCCAATATACCCCCACTTTTTAAAGAAGAGGGCCCAAAGGAGAAAGGTGCTTGAAGAAAGATTTTAGGTCACATTTAGCATCTATGGCTAATTAATACCACAGGGCCCAAACATGAGCCCAGGCATTTGATTTGCACAACCTTGAATCTGATCCCCTAATGATGCTTAATACCTAATATCAAAAGATTCTGACTGGTGGATATGAATAAGATTTAAAGAATTTTCCTTGTGTTGCACTAACTTGAAATTTATCTTAGAATTTGGGCCTTCATAATGAGCCCAAATATGAACCCAGGCACTTGATTTGAAAAAAAAAAAAAAACTTGAATCTGACCCCCATAAAGAAGCTGTATACCAAATAGTAGAAAAAGATAAATTTAAAGTAATTTGTATATTTTTTACACTTACCAATGGCCCAGAATTAGCTGGTGCAACCTCTATATTATCAAGGGCCAAACACAAATTTTGAACCCCCCCAATCCCCAAAATTTGCATACAAAACCGAAATTTAAAAGTCCTATCTGGCCCTCCATACTTTTAGTTCTAGCACATGTGCAGTACACAGGAAGAGACCGGAATTGGCAACTATCATCATACTTCCTAGTTGTGCCTACTAATGTTATAACTCAGCGGGGAGGTATGAGTGCCCACTCATGGGAGGGCCATCCCCGTCTGGGCCATTGGTAAGTATAAAAAATATACAAATTACTTTACATTAATCATATTTTTATACTAGAACCAATGGCCCAGACTTAGCTGAATAGTAAAAAGGCATGAGGGATTAGGACTTAAAGGAATAGCAAACTAAAATTCAGCTCCTTAGCCTGCATTAGAACTTCCAAGGTGAATAGGAGATTAAGTTTTTTTTAGGAATTACATGTATGCCTCTCTATACAATAAAGAAGGTCATACCACTGAAATAAGGAGCAATATCCAAGTAATTCCCTATTACTTAGCATAAATGATTATGCTAATTGGGTATAACGAGCCCCCAATTTTAAGGCTAGTCCGGAATAAGACACTTAAAATTAGGAAAAGCGTGTCCGGGAGTGGGAGACTAATGCCCTCAGACACATGCCGTATATAATGTAAAACAGGCTGTACATAAGATCAGAATAACCTATAGACAATAACAGCTTCACTCATAGATACACACTTATTATAAAGCCAGAAGAGGTAAACAGAAATCACCCCTACCCCTCTTTTTTGAAGGAATTAACCTTCAAAACAAAGAGGGAAGCTGCCCTAATTCCAAAGAGACACAAGTCTCAGATTAGCTAACGCAGCTAAGAAGTCTTCATCTCTGTGAAGACAGATATCTCAGTGTAACTTGCAACCTTGAAAGTTCACTAAACGGAGACTTACGACGTTAGTCACTCAAGGTAAAGAGTAAAGGACCGCTCTTCTAATGGCCATAATTCCAAAGAGACAGTAGTCTCAGCTTAGCTAACGCAGCTTAGTAGTCTTCATCTCCATGAAGACAGATATCTGTGTCACCTGCATCCTTGGAAACCTCACTAAATGGAGACTTACGATGTTAGCCATAATGTATAAGAAAAAAACGCTTTAAATGTATAAGGCCACTGTGACGTTAGCCGCTAATGTTATAGAAACAGATCGCTCTTAATTCACATAAGACTACTAAGGTGACAACAATAGGACTAATGCCTGTGATGCCTAGGAATACCATACCAAGAAGAAAAGAATGTAATCTTTCCTTCTAACGGTCTTATTCCAAAAACATGGTGGTCTCAGTGTAACTAACACAGCCTAAAAGTCATATATCGGTGAAGACAGATATCTGTGTGTTACCTGCGGCCTTGGAAAGCACACTAAATGGAGACTTACGACATTAGCCGCTAATGTATAAGAAAAGATCGCACTAACAGTACATAAGGCTACTATGGCATCAACAATAGAACTAAATGCCTCTGATGCCTAGGAATACAACACCGAGAAGGAAAAGGAAAAGACATACTTTATTCTTCTAACGGCTCTCTTCCAAACAAGACAGCTGTCTCAGCCTAACTATGAGCTATAGCGGGGGAGGAATTCGCTAGAATTGTGCACTTGGTGATACCTTCCTGAAATTTGGCATGATGTAAGGGTAGGCATCAGAGATTTCAAAATCGATCGGCTACAAGTTGGCACCATCCTCTAGCCACCACTAGCAGCGAAATCCAAAATGGCCGCCAAGCGGATCGAAAAAAAGCTATTTTCGCCGATCGCACAACTGAAGCTCCAAACCTAACACCATACATGTGCTGTAATTGATGTGAATGATGGAGTGAAGCCCTTGGAACAAGTTGGGGGGAAGATTAATGGATAATGGGATCAGAATTTCCGTCGATGTGTGCGTCTGTGTGTCTGACTGTCAGTATGATCGTCCGTCCGTAGATAAATTAGTGTTGAATGTTTCTCGGGAATGCAATGGTCAAATGAACATGGTATGAGAGATTCCTGTCAACACATGAACAAGGGTACTCGATAGTATGCAGCAGTGGGGATACTTGGACATTTGATAATCCAATTAAAGTGACAGTCTATTCTCAACTTCCGGCATTTTCGATAGATTTATTTTCTAAGAAAATAAAACTATCAAATTTCTAGAGGAGTTCTGGTTCAATCTCAACACCATAGCGACACGTCTGCCAGCAAGGGCAGTGCTGGAATGAACTCGGGATGCATTAGTTCCCGTTGTTAATTATACAATGTTATCTTGCCAGTATAGAACATTGGCAAAATGGGACTAGAAGGGGTGAGTGTATGTTTGCAGTCATTCGAGGTACAGGAATATTTTTTGACTACAAGTAGTATTCTTCATTTTCGGCCAGTTAAGATGTGGTGTGTTCCAAGTCAGGATTAATGTTGCCGACACTTAATGCCCATCCCTCATGGTATGCTACTTTACCAGGGATATAGAGATATAGCCACCACTGGGAGCCAAAACATGACCTTTGATGTCGATGAGTGGTCGAAATGTTTTAGCGAATAACTTATCGAAATATGATCCGGTATGGCAATTTGATACCTTACGTTAGATTTATTAGATCAACTCAGGTATGGATTCATTGAGACATGAGTGCGCTACAAGATGAAGGATTTCCAAGTTGATTTGCTATGGAGTAGGAACTGACTAGTCACATGTGGCCTATGGCCAGAGAAAGACAAGGATACCATAGATGAACACACGGGTGAACGAAGGTATCAACTGTTGTACAGAGGCAAAATAGTTGGGGATATTGTATCATGCTATGCATGAATTAACACCGTCTTGTGCAGTAAATAACAGACTATTTTCCGAAATCTAAAACTGTATTCCTATACCCCGGACAATGTAGCAAGCCACATGGGATGAACATTTGTTAGCAAAATCAACTCAACTAGAAACATGACATGTGTTAACTGGCCGAAAATGGAAAAAAAAATACCAGAATAGGAGATGACTGGTCCTAACATGACAGTATACTACTCAATATTGTTACAACAGCCACCTTCACACTTACACAAAGGTGTGCACCTTAATCCAGCTTTCAAGCATTTGCAATTGCCCTTGCAGGCCTTGGCACAACTACAGTGGAGCATCAGTGCACATGCAGCACTTGCGTCTCCTAGGTGAGTCCAAAATGGGACCAGAATATTGAGACGTGGATTCCACTCCCATCCGTACTGTGATGGGTCTGGCACACATAAGTGTTTCTGCAGAGCACGATGCCAAATGAAAGATGACACAAGAATTACCCTTTTTACATGTTGATACAGAGCTGCTTTGGTGGGCGGGATGTTTTCCATAGACTTAAGGCCATGTGTGAACATATGCCGTCTCGCATCATTGACACGTGTACTGACACAACTGTTACTGTACATCTGTATGGTGAGTTTTTCGATATGCTGCATATGAGGGGAATCCTCTGAAAAGACTTGCGGATTCTCAGTCAATTCTATCATCATTTCAGTTGATGCGGGAAAATTCATCCATGCATTCCATCCTGTCTTCTTCCCAATGCCGAGCATGCTGGATGTTACATCACAACCTGTGAAGGCGTGGAAGAAAGTCAGGGCCTTACAGTAATCAGGTCCAAGTTGTGAAGCTATCTCATGAATTGGCATATCTTTATATGCCTTTCCAATTCCAAACCCAATCCACAGCTCACTGAGTCCAAGGTCACGGAATGTTGCGAAATGGTGCAAAGACAGAATGACGACATCAGAATCAACCGTGCGAAGAAAAGCTATTTTGTGACCTTGTGAGACTGCATGGTTGAGATGAAGCATCATGCGCGTGTCTGCTTCCTCGTGGTTCGATGGAGATATGTCACATAAGCTAACATCCTTATTGCATAGTACATATTCTCCTGATGTCGTTAACAACTGGTACTCGGATGTTGATGTTAATTTCAGCAGTTCAGCAGACAGGAACTTGAAAAATTCGTCTTTATTCTCACTAACTTTCAAGAATGCCTGCCAATTCTTCCCTTTAGGTAAAGGGACGTTCTCGGACACCCGTATCAACCTAACTGCTGTCTCACCGAGGCGTTTTGCTCGCGTCTGATTCTTCAAACTACCTTCGGGGTAACAGTCATAGATCGCATCAACCCTTGTGGTGTTCGTGTTAATCAGAGATTCGATGTATGGCAATAATTGCAATCGAGCATATTCTCCAAACAGATCCGCTTTCTGTGGTTTGATTACATGGACTACAGCAGGCATATCCAAGATGACAACTGAAGCTTGTCTAGCTGCTGAATTCTTCCCTTGTGCAGGAATAGCTGGTAAACAATTGAGAATTTGAGATTTTGTCCCACTCCGTAGCTTACCTCTATCGGATAATGCTGGCGGATCACGTGCATTCTCGTGCATGAAAAACTCATCCATGTTTGAATCAGGCCGGGCTTGCAGTGAAACGAACATCTGGGTAACTATTGCGGCAGTTGCTTTACTTGACATGAGTTTGTCTCGGCCTTTGTCCAGGTTGGCTGGGGGTGGGTTAAGGAAGGTATATATATTTGCCTTGGGAATAACATCATTCAGGGGTACGGTGCATTCCACAAGCCTTTCCTTCAAGAAAGTGGAATATAAATGCTTGCCCCTTTCGGGTAATGACCGTAAACTCTTACTAACTTCGGGGTCCATATATTCACCAGTATCTAATGTCACCAGCTGACCACTAGTTTCATCATAAGGGTTGATAATGAGTCCCTGATTCACCAGATCGAGGAGAGATTTCAATTGATTCAGAAATTTTTTCTGCTCTGATACCGAACTTTCCGGGTGTTCCGTGTTATCTGATGATGTTGTGTGGAAACTTGCATATTCATACTCATCTATAACACGCAGAACTTCTGACCTTGAAAGCTCAATAACGACTTTCTCTTCAGCCTGGCCATAGAGACCTTTTGGACCACTGTCTTCTTTGAGTAGTTGGATACTATGTTCTTGGCTCTGATCTAAACCCATCATACTGAACTTCCTCTCACTACGCTGGACCACAAAATGGCCTTCCATGAATTTGTTGTGGATTGAAGGATGCCGCCTGGGTAGCTGAGACATGTCTCTCAGAAATACGGGGACCCACCGACAATAATTTGTATGTCCTAGGGCAAAAAAGTAACTGCACAACTCATCGATAGAACACAGTGTACCAGGCCAGTTACCGATTCGTTGGTTCCGAACGAATTGACAGCTTGTCAAGAGAAAGTTCCGAACGATTTCACCCCAATAGCGCGCAGTTGGAGATTGTGAAAGAATCCTCTGTTCCCACATTTCAAATGACTCATGGGGCCCAGTCTGCTGACAGTAAATCTCATAAGCATTCTTTCTGAGGATCTCAAGCCAAGCTAGAGTGAGAAGATATGCCTGTCGCGTCCTCTTGACATGTTTCCCACCAAGTAGGGATGATGCTACACCGGGTGTGAATATCTTTGCGAGGTGAAACATTCGCTCCCAACCAGAACCACCCATAAGCTTACCACCAGCTTCTTGGGTGCACATTTCAAGATGCAGGAATCCAATCATACACACCATTCGATCCTCACCTATCTCCTCTGGGAACAGCCATTGACATTTTTTCTGCCTGGCATACAACGGACAGTCACCTTCAATGACAGGTATCTGGCCGGGGTTTACGAAAGCAGTAGCTTCCCTGACCACATACATAGCATGCTTCTGCATACTGAGTGAGTCCGCTTTCTGCTCACTGAAAACAGGGAATACCCCAATAACTGCACGAGGTTTGACATTGTCTTGATCTTCATGTTTTGAAAAGAAGCCTGAAAAGGTCACAGGGACTTCATCAAGCTGCCAGCTGCCATCAACCTTCCCTTTATTGCTGATCTGTGACACATGAGACAACCAGTCATTCTCTCCCACGTTCAAATCTGCATATTCATTGGGCCGTACATTACATTCATCTGGAGATTCAAGCCTGATGTCCCCACCAAAGTCTTCAACGAAAGGAACAAATGCATAGTCGTCTGGGAGTTCAATTTGTGTGTCTTCTGGAACATCTAAACTCAGTGGTGGGGGATCAGTACCCACATTGTCCCTGCTCAGTTGACCAATGAGTGTGATGGACGTACCATGCATATCAGATCTACCAGATACATCAATGTTATCAGTGGTTCCTATCGAGAAAACATTACGTTTGCAGTTAGCTGGGACTACAACACCTTCGTTCTTGAACCGCAGTGAAACAGCTCTCGCGAAACTCCTGCGAACATCCATTACGCGATCATAAGAGACAGAGAGTCCCATTTGATGAAAATCTCTGATAAGATTTTTCATACGATCATGGGCATGCAACTTCAAACCCACATAAAGAGGCATTGGAGTTTCTCTGTCACGTCTCTGGTGAACATTTTGTGCATGTTCGGAGCGTTTCGCTGAATTGCTGATCAACATCTGTGAAATAGTACAAGCCACTCGAGTCTTGGCATTAACAGTCTCATCATCGCCTAAGTTCTGTATACTACATGTGCCCTCAAGTAGAACTCTAAGAAGAGTCAGGAGTGAGTTGGGTACAGGCTCGCTCAAGCAATAAGATGAAAATGATCCCGTGAAAGGAGCTTGAGATATGAGTATGTGTTTACGCAGAAGAAGACCCACATCAACTATCTTTTTTGCCTCTTCCTCAGACACTATACGAGTTAAAGATTCGGACAACAAGGAGCCAACTCGAAACCTACTTGAAATAAACACATCTCTACCCTGTGTGAAGGCGTCCCAGCCATCGCCCAATTTCTGCAACAAATGTTCTTTGAATCGAGTGGAATGTATTTCTTCACTAAGCCAATCAGAACCGACTTGCTTCAACCTCCGACTGTACAGATTCTTGAGATCGACAAGCTTCATCGCGGAATCGTTGTGTTCAACAAATGTTATGAGCTCTGCCATAACGAGAGGGTCATAGGGCAGGCCTGACGCGGAATGTTCGGCGTTCTTCGACTTTTTAGATTTAGCCGCTCGTGCTTCATTGGCAAGCTTACAATAACAGGTTTTGTGATAGTAAAGATCACTAGCAGCGGAATCAAATGCTGCATTGACCCGAGAAAAAACAACCCAGTTCTCGGCTTCCTTTGCCATAATTTTGAGTTTATTGTTATCAGACATTGATCTGCAAATAGGCTCACTGCTGTCACCTTCGCGTTTGTGACAATAAACACACTGGGGCAGTTTCCTGTCACAGCCAGATTCAAAACTTGTCCGTGTTCTTTTAGGACTCAGCGTGGAGCAGGATGCCACTGCCTCATTTCGCTCTCGCTTGTGTAGCACGCGCTGTACGATGTGAGTCCGAATACTGTCACGGCATGTCTTATGATATATTGCCTTATTCGTCAACAGTGACATCGACATACACTCATCACTCTCTCTCATCAAACAATCAATGGTCAAATTATATGGAAGCTCAACGCCATTATCTAGGAAGCGCGTTATGTCTTCCTCAATAGCTTTATAGGCGTCATGAAAACGAGATTCTCTATACGGACGCATCAATTTCTTGGAACTGTCTTGCTGGCAAAAGCAACAACGTTCCCAGTCAGTACTAGTCCGTACACGAAGAGGATTCTCACTCATTCTGTGAATGATTTTTGTGAACAATCGCGTTCTCGAATTAATTTCGACAGACAAATCAGAATTGCTTGCGGAATTACGCCAAACAAGAGATTGTATGGCAAAGAGACTGCTTCATAAAGAGCGTTGTTTCTCCGGGATCAGCGTCATTCAGGTTTGCCTGAATGACGCTGATCCCGGAGAAACAACGCTCTTTTCAAGTTCCAAGAAATTGATGCGTCCGTATAGAGAATCTCGTTTTATTCTACATCATCTCCCACGTCTGTTTCCAACACGTGCGTGGATCAGAGTTCACTTTCGCGCCCTTACAATCGGATGTATAGTCGGTAGACCGTCGAAAAGGAGGTTCCCTTCAGCCGCTGGCGGCCATTTTGGATTGTGCCGCTACTGGTCGCCACCGGTCGGTGTCAACTTGTAGCCGATCGTTTTTGAGAACCTCATAGCCTACACTAACAGTGTGCCAAATTTCAAGAAGGTATCACCAAGTGCACAATTCACCTGTATGTGACGAATTCCTCCCCCGCTACTATCGATCTTCTATTCGTAAACAATAGATCATTGCCTTTCTTATACTATTGCTAGGCCAGGGGAGGCATCGTTAAGCAGACCAAAGGCCTTCGACACCTGAGTAGAAAGATCTGGGAAGGAAAGATCATTGTTTTTCCTTCGCTCGGTACCCTAAGCTATTTTATGCCTAGCAAACACAGACTTTTGTTCAGATGGAACAAGATTCGAAAGAACTTATGAATAAAATTCACAGTCTTAATGTGCTGTTCTGTGAGGTATGGAGAATCATCCTCCATAGCCCTCTCACCACCTGAATGTTCCATCTGAAAAACATGGTCAACACCATCCGAATGTACAGAGAGTGGCTCAAGCTAGCACCGTCTGACAGCTCACTACCAGAGACTGTTGACAGCTGAATCTGCGACTACTGGGATGCTGCGATAAGCTGCGCAATCTGTGATGGCAGGTCCGTGAATGAGGCTTGCAGAGCAGCAGTTATCCGTTTCCTCATCATATGCTGCTCAGGGATAGAGATCTCAACCCAGATCTTTCGACGCATGTCTCGTTTGAATATGCCTCAAACCACTAGCTGCAGGTTAATCTGACTTTGGTGGTGAAGACTGGGAACACCTCCGTGGAACAGCATGAACATGCGAAGTCAGACAGCTAGTCTGCGGTCTAACATGATTCGTCGATGAAACAGAGGAAGAAGCCATAGATGCAACTGGCCCCAGCTTCAGTGTGGAAGGAGCGTCCTGGACAGCAAGCATGAACGGATGCCCCAACTCATTAAAGTTTCTCGAAGCGGAAACAGTCGACCCCGACTGCTGACGGAATGGAGAGGATTCTCCAACTTGCGATCTGACTCCAGATCTCGCCGGGCGTTCCATCTAGAAACTTGTAGGCTCCTACCCCTCAGTGTGCTTTTCCATGGAAGAAGAGGAAGCCGTAACAACAGCTGACCCCGGCTGAAGAGTGGAAGGAGTGTCCCGACTCGCACATTTTGGACCGGTGCTCAGACTCATTGAAGTTTCTCATGACAGAAAACAGTCGACCTCGACTATTAACAGGACAGAGAATGCTCTCCAATTAGTGATCTGACCCCAGATCTCGCCAAGTATCCCGTTGAGAAACTTGTAGGCTAATCACCTTTGTGTGCACTTCCATGTAAGAAGAAGAAGCCATAACTGCAGCCGACCCCGGACGGGTGCTCCGACTCATTATAGTTCCTCGCAACGGACACAGTCGATCCCGACAGCTAATGGGACGGAGAGGGTTCTCCAACTTGTGATCTCACCCCAGATCTTGCTGAGCGGCCTGTAGAGACCTTTTGCCATCGTCGCTGAGTGGGCTTTAGTTTATGAGGTGCTCGCTCTACCCACGTCTATACCACTTGACTGCAACAGACCTACCCGACGTCCCGAGTCCCATATAGGGATGACCGCTTCACCAGTCGAGCTAGCTGTATGCAGAGGATAAAGCAATCTAACTAGAGATCTAAATCCCCTGCTAAAATTCATAAGCACCTTGGCAGCTAGCTCTGTTTACTCATCAGATCGGCTCTTCAGAGTGCAATGACAGCAGCATGTAATGGACAGGTGTCAAAGTACCATCACCATGTTCTTGTTCCTCGGAAAAAGAGACTGGAAGACTAGTATTAGCCTGTGGCGAAAGCTCCTACATTGGAACTTCACCACCCACAACACAGGTCGACACCCGCTTCCAATTTTCGCATTCCATAGTACAAGTATTGAAGGAGTGCAGAGACTACCGGCAAACAACAAACATTTAAATCCGAGGTTTCCTGTACTTACATTAAGTACCAAATTATTATAATAGATACAATAATAATGAAGCTAAAATCAGAAGTCTGCTGCACTTCCAATAACAATACAGAATAAACATCGCATAACATAGACAATCACAAAAAATTTCGAAATAAATTTTAACCCTTTGAGACTTTAATTATCCTGACGTTCAAATGTCACTGGGAATTCAGTTTCTTCAACATTTTTCAAAATGCGACGTCAAACGTCGGAAAGTACAAATAACAAGATATTTTTCACATGAGTGATTATCTGGTTGAGGGCTATATTATTTTTGGTGGTCTGAATTTGTAAGAAAACAAATTTATATAAACAAAATATTATTTGTGTTTGACTGGACATGACATATAAGCAAGGAAAGTGTTGGCATTTGCTCTGGTATCCTCATTTTCTGAAAGCCCCGATAGTGGCTGAATCGGCAAACAGGAAGTGGCTGCACGGCAGATCTGAAAATTGCATACACAATACAACTGATCATTATCAGGCTCCAAATGAAATATAAAATCAATCCCTTGCATAGAAGCCGAGAAAAGTTTCATGAAAAATTTCAATGTTCAGTGGGTACAGTAAAATTTCAAAGTATCGGCAAACAGGAAGTGGCTGCACGGCAGATCTGAAAATTGCTTACACGATACAACTCATCATTATGAAGCAGCAGACCAAATATAAAATCATTCTCTTTCATAGCAGCCAAGAAAACCTTGACGGAAAAAGTGTTTCGGACGGACGGACGGACTCAAGGACGGAGTCGAGCGGTTACTAGACCTGCTCTGCCGCTGGCGACGCAGATAAAAATAGAAAAATAATAACAAAACATATGACCAGAAAGTATCAAAGCACTGTTTGAATTTGTACGTAATAACTCGTACAAAAGTATCAAAGAGTTAAAAAAAATTTTGAATGAAGCCCAAGTACCCCAAGGGAACTTCATGAGCCCAAGGGCATCCTGATAGAGCCTAAGAGTGGACAAGCACTACATAATTGAAGCTAAACTATCGGAATAAGATATAATATGTATCCTAATAGAAAAAACAGTAACTGTATTTAACTAAACACTGAATTAATACGTATCCAAAACGTTACTGAACAGACAATGTCAAGAGGAAAAACTGGAAACAAACCAACAACAGGCACAACAGAGGCCCAAAGTCAGTAACCGATCAGCAACCACCTGATGCAAAGCTAGATCTTCATAGGAAGAAAAAACAATGCATCTGGTAGAAGATGCAAGAATACAAAACGTCCTGAACAGTAACGAACAGGACGTAAACACAGGAGATAAATGGAATACCTATTCCGTATAACAAGTAAAACTCTCAAGAATTTAATAAAAAATTATACATTCTAAGTAATTTGTATATTTTTTATACTTACCAATGGCCCAGAATAGCTGGTGCTAACTCAAAAATTAATCCACGACCAAACACAAATTTTGCCCCCCAATCCCCAAAATTTGCATGCAAAACCGAAAATTCAATGTCCTATCTGGTCCTCCATACTTTTGAGATCTGCACATGTCAGTATCCAGGAAGACACCGAAATTGGCAACAATCATCATTCTTTCTATAATTGCCTGTTAAAAGTTGTAAACAGTGGGAAGGTATGCCCACTCATGGGAGGGCCATATCCGTCTGGGCCATTGGTAAGTATAAAAAATATACAAATTATTTAGAATTTATAATATTTTGATACAACTACTAATGGCCCAGACTAGCTGAATCATAAAAAGGCTGGACAGCCTACGACATAAAGGAAAATCCAATCACTCAATCACTTCAGTAAAGAATATCTCCTACAGGAGAATAGGAGAAAAAAGGAATTATATATGTCTTTCTCCTTTATGAGAAACGAGAGACATAACACCAACAATGTAATTGAGTATTACATATTATATAATTCTCCATTTAATGCCAGCATAACCCAATATGCTAATTCAGTGAAGGAAAGCCAATATATAAAGATAGTCCAGAGAATGAGACTTTTTATACTCATTTAAAAGTGTCCGAGGATTGTATATTAACGCCCGTTTGACATATACAAATGCTTCACAGTGAGCTACACTTTAAAAACAGTACATAAATGAGACATAATTATTGCTTCTCACCGAGCTACACATTAAAACCATCCCAACACCGACTCAGGACTACTGGCACTGGAGGAGGTCTTCCCTTGTTTTTCACTATAAAGCCAGATGATCATAAGGGAAAAAACCGCCCCCCCCCCCCCTTCTCCTTGTTCTGAGGTACGAGATCGCAGAATGCAGAGGGTAGCGGAGCAGCGTCACAGCTGGAACGGGTTGCCTAAATAACTATAGATGTAACCATTAACGGACGACATTCTGCGCAACAGAAAGAGGACCCAAAGATCTAAGGTTACCGGAGAATGTAGAGGGCTGTGTCCAGTACGCAGCCTTCATGAGATCAGTAATGGCTATACTGTTTGAATAAGCCCAAGAAGTGGAAAGCGCTCTAACTTTGTGCGCTAGTATCTTATTTACAGAACGTTGATCCGAAGATTGATTTTCATAGGCAATGCGTATTGCCAGCTGACTCCTTCTAGCAACTGAATGAGCAAAAATATCTTTTTCTGTTAGGAATCAATGAAAGAAAGACGCATTTTTCTTCCTTTTCTTATGAAATCTGATTGATGTTTATATATGTGCATAGCCCTGACTGGAAACAGCAGAGGTCTTCGGTTGTCAGAGGACGGTAGAGCCTTAATGGTAATAGGCTCAGGACGTTTATCTGGAGTCTGATTCTTAGCCAGAAATCCCACTTCCGTAGTTAGGGTAATGGTATTACCCATGTTACGGTAGTGAGTTTTCATCAACTGATAAAGCATGACGTTCACTAACTCTTCTAGCAGATGCAAAGGCTAAGAGAAATGCTGTTTTATAGGTCAAGAATTTCAACTCTACAACATCCAACGGCTCAAACGGAGCTTCTTTAAGTTTCAACAGAACCCAACCCAAATTCCACTTAGGAATTACTCTGAGGGTTCTAGGTCTATTAATAGAGAAATTTCTAACCAGCTTGGACAATGAAGCATTAGATCCAATAGCCAAGTTATCATGATGAGCATAAGTGTCTGATAACATAGACCTATAGGCCTTAATAGTGACGGGCCACAGTTTGAGATCGTCAAACAAGTAGACCAGGAAATTGGCAATATTTGGTATGGATAGATCATAAACGTCTATCGACTGATCCTTACACCAACAGAAGAAAACCTTCCACCTTCCACTTCGCTGGTTAGTTCAACGAAGAGGAGGACCTCCTGTAGTTAGAAATTGCTCATCAGAGAGCGATGACAGTAGCACACTTCATGAAGGTGTCACATTGCCATCATCATGTTCTTGTTCCTCTGAAAAAAAAACTGAGAAACTTGATTGACTTTTGCGCCGAGAGGACTGGCATTGGCCTCTCACCGCTAACAACATACAGTGAGACCCGTGTCCAACGTTTGTCATCCCAATCAGCACATGTAGGACAAGAATTAGTGGGAGTACATCGACTACAAGCAAGGCAACAAGCATGTAAATCTGAGGAGGATTTCCTCGCCTTGCATTTTGAGCAATAAGGTTTCATAATTAATCAAACAAAGTCGACAGTACTCCCACCAACTCCACAATAAATATATGATAAAGATACATAATAATCAACATTCAAAATAGAAATCGAAAAATTAATTTAAAAAAATTTTCCAAAAAAATTTTGACAAAAGACCAAGTTACCAAAGGGAACACAGCGAGCCTAAAGGTATCCCGATAGAGCCGATAGAGAAGTGTGGACAAAATTCCAAAAATTATTGCTACATCACCGGAACATCATAACATGTATCTGTAACAATCCTACAGTAATAATAAATTGAAACTACATATATTTATAGGACGTTGCTAATGTAAACAACGTCATTGAAAAAAACGGAAACAAGACCCCAGACATTGAATAAAAAAGGCCTGAAGTCAGTAACAGATTTTAAAGCTACCCGATGTAAAGCAAGATCTTCAGATGAAGAAAAAATAGGCCGATTAAATCGTCAGATGTGTACCCATATGCGCAACTAGTAGAAAGCTGTATGACGGAGGGCCACTCCGGATGCGGACATTATGTACACCATATATGGTATGGATGCATATAGAAATGGATTGGAGGAGTGTCTAATTTGATGGATAAAGGGTTAATATCTCCGGATCAAATTATTAGATTTAAATAAAAAACTATACAGCACAGCACATCAGTAACGTGAATACATATATAAAGTAACCTGATAATCGGATTAATATTTTTTAAGTTATTGCATGACGAAGAAATGGATTGGATGAGTTCTCAATTTGAAGGATAAAAGGTTAATATCACAGGATCAAATTATCAGATTTACACCAAAAACTATACAGCTTGGCACATCAGTAACCTGAACACATATATGAAGTAACATGACAATCGGATTGATATTTTTTGAGTTATCTCGTGCCAAAGGGATTGGAGGAATTTTCAATTTGAAGGATAAAGGGTTAATATCTCAGGATCAAATTATCAGATTTACACCAAAAAACTATACAGCTCGGCACATCAGTAACCTGAACACAAATATAAAGTAACTTGACAATCCAAGCAATATTTTTCAAGTTATCGAATGCCAAAGTGATTGGAGGAATTTTCAATTTGAAGGACAAAGGGTTAATATCTCAGGATCAAAATAACAGATTTACACCAAAAACTATACAACTCGTAACATCAGTAACCTGAAGATATATATAAAGTAACATGACAATTGGATTGATATTTTTTGAGTTATCTCATGCCAAAGGGATTTGAAGAATTCTCAATTTGAAGGATAATGAGTTAATATCACAGGATCAAATTATCAGATTTACACCAAAAACTATACAGCTCGGCAGATCAGTAACCTGAACACAAATATAAAGTAACTTGATAATCCAAGCAATATTTTTCAAGTTATCGAATGCCAAAGAAATGGATACGGATGCCGGACGGATGGACGGACAGACAGACGGATGGACAGATGGACGGACGGATGGACAGACACAGACAGACAAAGGATGTACGAACGACGGAGGGCCACCCCAGATACCAGCATTATGTGTACCATACATGGTATGGGTACAGATAAAAACAATACATCGGACAGAAGATGCATGACCCAAATGCCCAAACACCCCTAGGGTGAGGACGTTACTCTGGGGAAATACAGAATAAACATTCTGTAATACGTGTCAAACTCCCAAGAAATTTTATAAAAAAATTTCAATAAAATAAGCCAAAAAGCTTGGGAGTTTAACAGGAGGGCTTCAAGGAAGGATAGGGAAGGAACACTTAACAAACAGTGGCAAAATCATTAGCAAGAATGATGACGTCAGGCCCATGTACCGAAATTGGGAGACATGAAATAATTTATAAAAAAATTATAAAGTTACAGCCCTGAACGTTCCTAACCACCGTTGTTCATTTCCATCATCCAATTATGTCCTTGGATCCACCAATTTCACTTTTGATTTGGGTCTGGCATCCTCAAAAATGAGATTTAAAAACACAAATGTCAGTTCATTGTTGCTGACTTCAGGGCCAAACAAAGAATGATGGTTGGCACCAATTTCGGTGTCTTCCTGGATACTGCGCATGCGTAGATCTGAAAAGTATGGAGGACTAGATAGGACATCAAATTTTCGATTTTGCATGCAAATTTGGGGGATTGGAGGCAAAATATGTGTTTGGCCCTGGATTAATTTTTGAGTTAGCACCAGCTAGTCTGGGTCATTGGTTGTTGCATAAAAATATTCTCAATTAAAAAGCCGAAAGAGCTTGTGAGTATAACAGGAGGGTTCAGGAGAGAGAAGGGAAGTAATACTAACAAAACAACAGTGGAATCATATTATAATAACGATGTTCAGAAGCATATCCCGAAACAGGAATAATTTTACATAAAAATTATAAAGTTACAGCCCTGAACATCCCAAACCACCGTTATTCACTTCCAACATCCCACTACACTGTTGATTCCATCACTGATTTGTGTCTGGCATCTTCAAAAAAGAGAATTTATTGCACAGATGTTAGTTCAAATGTTTATTGACTTTGGCCAAACAAATGAATGATGCTTGCCACCAATTCCGGTCTCTTCCTGGGTACAGCGCATGTGCAAGTGCTAACAGTATGGAGGGCCAGATAGGACTTTTAAATTTGGTATTGTATGCAAATTTTTGGGATTGGGGGGTTAAAAATTTGTGTTTGGCCCTTGATAATATTGAGGTTGCACCAGCTAAGTCTGGGCCATTGGTTTTAGTATAAAAATATTCCAACTGGTGAATCCAAAGAAGCTTTTTAAAGAATACATTTATCATAATGTACTAAGTTAAAATTCAGAGATTTTTAAAAAATATTCCTAATATTGCACTCAGTAAACAGATG
Organism: Pictodentalium vernedei; assembly: GCA_031216915.1. NCBI lineage: Eukaryota > Metazoa > Mollusca > Scaphopoda > Dentaliida > Dentaliidae > Pictodentalium > Pictodentalium vernedei. Next base: position 343,177,849 of record CM062296.1, on the reverse strand, counting down.
GGTTCCTACAAGGTGCTGAACCCAGGGTCTTTAATTGAACAAACTTGAATCTGCCCCCTTAAGGATACTGTATTCCAAATATCAAACAATTCTAACTGGTGAACCTGAAGAAGAGGATTTTAAGAACATCTCTATGATTGCAAAATTTCCAAATCGGCAGAATTCAATTCATTGGAACACTTTGAAAAAGTAATTAAATCTTTACCTTACATGACTTGAGGGTGGCACTTGCCCCAAATGTCTTGAATTACTAAAACATTTCGATTTTTTACCTCCAAAACATAGGTTATGATCCCTCATTGGAATGAGCTCGAAGAATGATTGTAAGGTACATTTTGGAGGCAAAAGTCAAAAACATAATACAATTTTAATGGCAGGTACTGCAACTCGAGTGAGTTGGATATGACCAATATGTCATTCAAAGGGTTATAAAGGCTGTAAAAGTTTACTTTCTGTTTTGTTGTTTGATGTTGAATCCTCCTACACTTCTCGTATGATTATGAACAACTGGTATAAGATACCCAAAGAAGGCTAAATATACTAGGGTTAACCCAGGCGGAAATAATAGCCTGACCTGTTTCGTACGTGTGTGTACTCATCAGAGGCATTATGTGTTAGTACTTCTTCGAGTAACTGGACAGAAATGTATGGTGATGCAGGATTGCACTGCTCAGCAGATAACCTAATACGGTGTGGTAACTGTGCTATTTGGCGGGTACCCGAGAGAGGCTAAGCGTGCCAAGGCATCTGTCCTTAATGTTATGTTGCTTGGTATTAATGATTAAATGTGATGATATTTTTTGTAGGCAATTACATACAATGTGTTGAATGCTGGATGGAACACTTCTGGTGAGTGGCTTCAGATGGTGATATGTATAGAGAAAAGAAAGGGTGGCTACAGACGACAGCCCAAAGTTTAATTAGCTACACTGGTTTCGTACAATAAAAGACTAACCTAAAATTTTTGTTGTTCTGTTATAAATTGTCCATCATTGAGTGTAAGTTTTACATGGTTCAAGCTGTTAGCTAGTACTTTGCTGGTGTTGAACAAAGTTGTGATGTCGACATTAGGGGGTGAGGGTGTTTTCTCTCTCTCGCTATGAATCATCGGGTTTGGTCTGCCGATATCTCGGTTAATTGTGACATTGTTCATGGTGATCCATGGCTGGTTTCTTCTCTGTCTATGCCTACTCGTGGGTCGTCAAAGGGTGTATTTCCTCCATTGTGGCAGTTTGCTGTATCCATACTGGCTGGCCTGGTTGTGTCATTTATACTATTTGTGTGGTTATACACTGTGTGAGGTGATGTGCTGGTGTTGTTTAGTAATTCAGGTGTACTGTCCATAATAGCGGCTGAGAGAAGGTCATTCATAGGGTGTTAAGGTGTATTGTGAGACTGTCCTTTCATTGTGTGGAATTTTCGTAACTTGTAGCGCTTGAGATATTCTCTCCTTTTGAATGTTTCTGAATATGCATCACAGGTGACAAACCCTGAGTGTCTATGGTAAATTCTAATGTGATGGCTGAGGACGTGCTGGGTGGAGTATTGTAAGTCACATTCTCACGCACCCATGTACAAAACTAAACTGTTCCATCTGTAATTCCTTACGCAATGGATGCTGGTTCCAATCTACTTATAACATGAAATGGTTCAAAAGCCCCTACCGACCCAACTGCCTAACAGGTAATTGTATCGACTTATTGACCCGTAGGAATTGTCTGAAACAATAGGTCGGCAACACTAAAAGACACGTTCACACACAAATTAATGAACACATCGCCAACATTAAACAGTCACGAGACACACCTGTTGACCTTTACTTCAATCAAAGTAACCACAAACCAAGTGATTTACACTACAGAATAATACAGGTCATTAGCTCAGCCCCAGACAACAACTCCAGTACTGAGTTTGATTACCATAGAGAGATACAGTGGATCTTCACTATTAAAACACTCAACCTAATCGGCACGAAGAGGAAGGACTTTTAATCTGGGCTGCTTCTCTAATGATTGCAGTTTGAGTGAAATTTCACATATCCTCTACATAGCAACTGTATTCACTTCAAAGCCAAAAAGTAAAACGTATGAGAAACCAAAATTCCCCTACTTTGTGTAGAAATTTAACCAAATATATCTTGTTTGACAGAGCTCAATAATATATGTCAAACAAGATATAATTGGTTAAATATTTTTTTGGCTCTTCTTTGAAATACAGTGTCATTCAAGATCATTCTATTTTTTTACAAGCATGCCTGGACTTAACATCAAATATATATATTCAGATCAGGGTTCGACATTAACGTTTTTATGCACCCGACATGTCGGTCTAGTCGCTTCATAAATTACTAGTCCGGACCTGATTTGTACTTGCCCTGACCCAGTCCACGGAATTAGAGAAAAAACGGGGACACGACGGTAAAAAAAAATTATATCGTACATTCGTTTAACTTTTGCAATCGAACCACAATTTCTTTTTATTATAAACTATTGGTATTGTAAACTCAACTTTGCTTACTGGTACAGCCCTTCGATTTTGAAAAACCCAGGTGCGCATTTAGTTGCTCGCTGCTTTTGGGACTTAGGCGTGCTACGTATTAATAACATCAGAAAATGAGCGTGAAATGATACATGTAGTTACTATCATTTCACGTTCATTTCCTGATGTATCGTGCCCCCCAAAAAGCGCATCTTGTAAGTTGTAAGTCAACACGCCTATTTGAGTATTTCCAGATGTAATATTATCATGCATTGATTTTGTCCATGAAGAAATTCAAGAAAACTCACCTTGATATTTTGTTTCTCGTTTCGTGGAATTGTCACTTTCCGTTTCGGCCGCCACATTTTCAAGAAAAAGTACTGTGTAAAGACTGAGATTTGTACAAGTCCAATAAAATCGTGCATGGAATTTCCCACACACTCTGACAGTCACACTGACACAGTTGAAAGTTGAAACTTGATGACGTCACTCTGATTGACATATTGGACGCACCTTATTCTACCGTACGATGCTGTCTTTCATTCTCTGCATAACAAATTTTCAATTTGCAACAGGTAAAACTGACAAGATGGCATTATTGACCACGCCTCTGACCACGTCCAACATAATGTCACATCACTGTACATTGTATTGTAATGTACTGTAACGTGTTGTACGCACATGTTAGTACAGTTACGCGCAGCGCCGCACATGGTCATCTAAGATGATCTTCAAAGTTGTCAAACTTCAAAGGGTTAGTCATGTCACGAAATTGAAACAAGAAATGACAGCTGCGCATGAAGAATTTGATTGGTTGCGTACATGTATGTAGAAACGTGTGATGACAACGCTCGGACAGGACAGGGTGGGGGTGGGTTGGGGGGATTTATCATTATGATGTTCAGTTTCTGATACGTGAACACCTGATAAAAGCCTATAAATTGCAATATATACAGAAATATTTATTGTCGAAACTGCCGATTAGCACGGGGGATTAGGCTCTATTCCTGGGCGGCTCCATATTTAACTAGTCAGTGCATGTTGAATAACTTACTGATTTGTTAAATACCAATCCATCCAGGAGATCGAGTGTAATCCCCCTAGCTACATGTACTACTTCTGGTCAAGACATCGCTGTTAGTCCTTTCCGCATCAGTAAATTTCGTGATTACGGAGACCCGAGTTTTCACAAAAACTATTACGTATTGTGTATACAAACGAATTCCGCTTGTATCCACGCTACGGAATGTTTCTGGGAATACTAGGTGCCCATTCTCACCCCCAAAAATGAAAAATTTACATTGTTTAATTTAAGAAGAGACTCCTTTCAAGAGATGTTTTAAATACCTGTCAATGTTCGGGGGGGGGGGGGGGAGGAACCAGGGCTGTGTTTGAGTGTGCGGTAGAGGGTGGGGTGGGCGGGAGGGGCATGGGCCACCCTCAATTTTTTCTGTGTTTAAAAACTTTTGCTGAAGCCTGAAAATAACAGCCTTTTAGCCAGAGACTCCGGGTTCAATCCCCAGACGAGGAAAGATTCCGTGGTGACCAAACTGAACACTCTCTGTCCGCATCATTGTGGGGTTGTCTTGATGCTGTCACAGTGCACCGTCTTATCGCCTATCGGGTGGGGACGTAAAATGGCTGACCTCTGTGGAGGGGGAGACACACTCTGTGCAGGCTAAAGATCTCTCTGTGGTAGCCTAAACCAAAAAAAGTGACAAAGAAAATACTGCTAACGGGGGGTCCGTCGCAAGGGGCACATAGCCTCACATCGTTCCTCGCGGGCATACAAGTTCAACCCGTAAAAACCCTTCCCTACTACAGGCTACTAGGCGGGCAGTCAGTATGATTGACTGATTAGTGATAGTGATAGCCTTTTATTAGGCCTCGCCGTAAAATGTGCTATGACTCACTGACTGTGATTTTGCAAGTAACACACAACACCGAATCGACGCAAAATCACAGACGTCACTGTTTGTGCTTCAATTTCAATGTTGAATGATGACAAAACACTTTTTATTATTGTGGTTATTCATAATGAGTGATGGTACTTTTTTGCAAACCAATAAAGTATAAATAAATAATAAAAGTATAAACACAGATTTTAATTTGTTTTGCTTGATTTATTGTTTTATTCAACACAGTCATGACATCTTATAAGTACTGTTTCTGAGTCCACACGTTTCAGCTCAAACACTGAAGGGGGAGGAGGGCTATAATATCAGTTATGTGACTGTTCTGTCGCATTCAATCACTCCTTGCAGTCTCCAAAATCTGGTCTTCGTTGTCTCTGACCCCCATGCCACCAGAAAGACATAGCCCTTGCAGCGTCATATTCCTCAATATCTGGACCCTCAACAGAAATAGCCAACAGGTAATTGAGCATCTCTGGATCTAATCTGGACCTCCAGTCTGACTTCACTTGGGCCATTGCGGAGAATCCCATTTCACATATTGCGCTGGAAACAGGGATGCACAAAATTATGTGGATTAGATGTTTGATGTTTTTAAACTTGTCTCTCATGTTTGGATTCTGGGAAATTCTCTGATAGAATTCTTGAACACTGGTGGAAGGTTGATTACTCATACGCACTTTGAGGGCAGGCCACTCTGTCTGCTTCAGTTGCTGGGTATCACAGCCCATACTATCTAGCAATGTGGAGTAGCATTCACAGAGTAGAGTTATTTCCTTCTCCCCATACACAGCTCTCTCACTAGCAGTCTCCGGGAGATTAACGGGAAAAAACACCTGCATGTCCCTCAGGAGATGATCAGAATCAATGTCAATGCGCTTGGTGATGTGATCTATGACAGACTGGATGAGAACATTCTGTTTGGTTTTGAACTGCTCTTCAGTCATGTCTGTAGAATTAGCTGCATCGCCACGGAGCGTGGTTTTACTGTTGCCACGGAGCTTCACGTCTTTGAAGAGGTGCTGGCCATCAATGTCAACAGTTACACTTGTGAAAAAACTGCTCAGATTTTCCCCTGGCCTATATTGCAGTGCAGTTAACTGTAAGCAGGCTGTTTCAAGAGCATCAAGTGCATCAGGAATTCCACAATCGTTCTGAAGAAATTTCAGGGACAGTATACCTAATATGTCGACAACATCCAACAGGAAATGCATGTGATGAAGGAGTCGGTAATCATGCAAATAATTTAGAATTTGATGGGCTCTTCCCTGAACGTCCGCTGACCCTTACCCACTGGCCTTTATGTTCTCGAAATGGGTACATAATAGTTTGTACTGCTTAAGGAAAATGCGTAGGCATCGGCTAAGATGAGGCATCCATCTGGTTCCCTCTAAATTTGCTGGTCTCAATGCCTTCTCATCCATTGCTTCTGCTAACATCTGGAGCTCACGCAATGATTTTGCACTGTAATGGTAATGTCTATGGAGGTTAAGGAGAACCGCTTTAATGTCAGCAAAGAGTTTGGCGTCCTTGTCCCTCATTGCATCAAGTGCCCCCAATTCTAGTCTGTGACTGACACAGTGCATGGCAAACAAATGAGGAACTTCCTGTTTCAGTAGTGCGGTAACACTGTGTTTTTCGCCGAGATTAACACTGGCGGCATCTGAACCGGTAGCAACTAATTTTTGTTTCCAGTCCCAGTTATCACCCACACTGTCCATCGCAGTTTGGTTTGCTGACAAAACACCCTCGGCGTGTGCATGCTCCACTGCTTTAATGCTCACAAAAATGTTTTTCGGAAGACCATCCACCACAATGCGGGCATACACAATTTCGTTCTCACAGACCGACACATCTGTAGCCCCATCAAAAAGAATAGAAATGACTGGTGCGTTTTTCAGTAGTGTGCGATTTTTGTCCATAATGTCGTCATAAATATACTTCATGAACCTCCTACAGGCTTGGTCAGTCAAATAGCTAGCAGGCAGATCTACACCATTTTTGGACTGTAATTGCATAAGGCTGGGATAGAGGGTGAAGGGCAACTCCTTCTTTGCAATGAAATATGCTGTATTGAAGCATGCCATCAACTTAGTATGCTGTTCTGCGTTAAGTTTCTTAACTGTAACATCAAGGGGTCCAACAATGTCCACACCAGAGGCACTCTCCGCCGACGATGTACACATGGTCTCTGTAGTTTTGTTTTTAACTATTATTTATTTATTTATTGATGTTTAAGGTCACATATTTATGCACAATGGCTAATCATGACCGTGACAGTTTTACGGGTGGAGGAAGCCGGAGTACCCGGAGAGAACCACCGAGCAACGACGAGCAGCTGCCACTCCCCAACATCGTAACTCTGCACTGCAGCACAGGCAGGGTTAGAATGGTTGAAGACATGCGTACCATCGACGTGCAGTACGCCTTAGTACACGGCGTCATCGTGCCCCCACACGGGCAATGGAGATGAAGTGTCTTGCCCAAGGACACAACGCGGTTGCCGCAGGTGGGATTCGAACCGAGGACCTCTCGGCTTGCAGCCTGCACCTCTACCAACTGAGCCACTGCGCACCCCTTGTTTTTAACTAGTATGTCACCAGTATAATCAAAACATACCACAGACTGTTTTGCTTTTAACGACGCAATGTCGTGTCATCTCTGGGAAGAAATATGAGCGCTACTAATGTCATGTTGTTTGAGGGAGTCGATTCTAAAATTGTCCGAACCTTCAACAAACTTTCCACTTTTCTCATACTTCCGACAGCATTTGCAAAACATTACGTTTTTGTCGGAATCATAATCAATCCATTCAAATTCTGATTCCCATTTAGGACAAAACGCTCGTTTTCTTTTATCTTTCTCATACTGCTTTTTTGACTCTTCTCTACCCTTGCGTTTCTCAGCTGCATTTTTCTCTCTTCCTTCACCCATTGTGAAACCAAACTTGAGAAGTCCAGACATGGTGAATAATGTAAACAAATTATAATTGAATTTTTGACTTATAATTGCGGCCCTAACAACCTTACCAATTCATTGGAGATTGCAAAAACTAGGAACGACGAATTCTAAGAATTTCCTCGACTGATAAGCTATGAGTCATGACGTCACAAGTTTCCGTGTTTTATTCAGCACGGTGCAGATACGTGTCGACTCGAGTAGATCCCTTCTTCACAGTTGCGACAGGAGATAACTCGACGATATTATCATCACAGTATGTTTTGACATGATAATAGAAGGAGATAGAGTCGGATTGGCACACAAATATATTATATTTGTGTGCCGATCCGACTCTATCTCATTCGGTCTTGCTGCAATAACAAAAGTGATAGTTTTTTTTTCAATTAATCAGTTATTGCTGTTATTCCCCTAAAAAAATGAGGATGACCAGTCGGGCAAGTTTGACAGAGAAACAGCACGACCGGACCAAAATCTACTAGACAATGTCGGTCGGACGTGGGTTAGTGTCGAACCCTGCAGATAAGTATCGCTCAAAGAAACCACCATAAAAAATGTGTAGTGGAATCCAATAGAAAACAAGGAAAGACAAGTGTTCATTTTTTTATTACTTTTGACCTCAAGCCTTTCATTTTAAGGAGGCTGACCACTCTCCTAAACTAAATTTTATGAGGGCGGTAAACACTCTCCTTGCCCCATACAAGGAGAGCCACAAAGGTGAACTTTATTGAGTAGGTGATTGGTATCGCTCATCTTAATATGTGATCATGCACATCGGGAAAAGCATACTGATAGCTAGTCTCTGTGAGGCCCCTACATCCATGTGTAGGGGTCTAACAGAGACTAACTGTAGCCATTTTTCTTACTTATTGGATACTGACTATAACTGTCAGACTGCATACATACTTCAGGTAGAGAGCCTGACATGTTCAGCAAGTAATTACTGCATATTTCAAACCTACATTAGATACTATTTGCCCAACTCAAAGATACAAGATATGGTAAAATTACCTATCTCAAGAACAGACCTAGTGGCTCTCCTTGTGTCAAACTAAGGTGGGCAAAAAATTACCCTTCTAACTTCATTTAAGGTTGGCCACCATTGCTCTTCTTCCATTTTGAAAATGACAAGCCTGTGACTTCATTCCAAATTTGAAAGGATTCTTAACTTAAATTTAACTTTTATCTCGTCTCATTTGAAGGCATGTCATTCAAGAAGGGAATGAATTTTCAGTGTAAAATGAACAAATCTACATCTTGCTTACAATAAATTCCAAAATACCTGACTAAATGAAAATGTTTATATCGGCAAGTTCTATTGTAAAACCCTAGATTTAAAAAAAAAAAAATCTATTTGTCATGCCAAACATTGGGAAGAAGGCAGAAAATCTTTATGGTCTCTATATATAAGGCTGCCATCCAGGAAAAAGACGACACAGGTTTTTAGGATCACGAGCTTCCTGAATCAAATTATTGACTTGACCGGCCACACTCAGCTGAACACCCTCCTCAATTCCTTGTAATTTCTGATGTAATCTGAGCAGAACTCTCTTGGCTAATTTATTAACATTTTCTGATGATTCACCTGAAACAGATAAAAATAAGATATTTGTGTTAGAGTTCAGTTTTGAAAATTATACACTTTACCCACACTTAAAAGCTTCTGCTCAAGTTGTTCACCCAAGAAAATAGAAGCAAAACATTAAGTTATTCTGAATTGTGTAACATTTTCATCAAGAGTTAAGCTTACTGGAAAAAATTTTTTTTGTGAAAGACCAGCTCTTTTACCCCTTATTTTGTAGTTTAATATCTGCTAAGTTCTTTATTCAACTGTTTGCAAATTCAACATATATTCTAAAGTTGGTCATGCGAATTCTCTCAATATTTTCAAGTTAAATGATGGATCATGACGAAATACTAGTCAATTTGACAAGTTTACAAATTTTCAAATTCTTTCACTATTTTTTTCACTCTCTGAAACTTTTTAAACAACTGGAAGACCGATTTGATACAGTTTACCTAAACTGGAAATACTAGTTCCTATTATTGTGGAGCCCACTTAATTTGATATTTCTTAATCGAATAACCCTATTAATTGCAAATAATTTCCTACACTTGACCATTTACCATACCTCCAGTACAAATTTCTACCTGCTAATCGCACATATGGTACAACAGCTGTGGACAGATCATTTTCCACAGGTGGGCAATATTTCCATGGACGCAATAATATTAAATTTCAAATACTAATTATAGGAATAATCATCAAAAATTTAATTAATGAAGCACCTGGTACAACACGGTGCTTCATTAATTCAAATTTTGCTACTGATGATTTTTATTACCTGGTACACACATGCGTGGACATCACTGCCCATGTCTGGATTACGATCAACCAACGGTGACTGTACTGTATGTTACTGAGTAAACACCTGTTAATTGGATAAAAAAAAAAGACTAATGCGAAGTGTGGCATATGCCCCCAGGCGATGTCATAAAAGGGTAGGTAAGTCTCTCGGGGGGCATAACCAAAATCAAAAGTAAGCTTCCTCTAGACACCAACAATGTATCACAAATGAAAGTGTCAATGACACTCTAGCTTAACTTGGGTGTTGTGTTTGATGAAAAGGATAATGTTCAATGTTTATGAAAGGATTATGAAATAAGACAAGAATTGTGATAATTGGGAATATGTTCATTTCTGTTCCCTGTATGCTATGTTTTTGATAAAAATAATATGAGGTGTACATTGTACTAAAGAGCTGAGGGGTGGGTTAATATGACCTCACAGTTAATGTATGTGGCCCTCACAGTTAAAGTATATCAACGAAAGTTACCAAGTTACAGTGAAATTATTCCAAAACGAGTCATCCTATCAAGTTACATTGAAATCCCTTCATAAATATGGCCTGTAGACTGTTCTAAAGGTTTTCGGGCTTCAGGCCCTTGTAGCTGTCACAGTTGCCCAATCGTGTCCAAAAGGGGATATTCTCATCTAGACATTATATGAAGTCAAGCCTACCAAGTTACAAAGAAATCCCTTCATAAATATGACCTGTAGACTGTGCTAAAGGTATTCGGGCTTCGGGCTCGGGCAGCCATCATGGTTGAATGAACGCAACCTAAAGGGGACATTCTCATCTGGGCATCATCTGGAGTGATCCTACGAAGTTACAATGAAATCCCTTCATAAATATGACCTATAGATTGTGCTCAGGAATTTTGGGCTTCGGGCACCTGTAGCCATCACAGTTGACCAATCATGACCAAAAGGGGATGTCATCATCTAGGCATTATATGGAGTCAACCTAACAAGTTACAATGAAATCCTTCCATAAATACGACCTATAGACTATGCTAATGGTCTTTGGGCTTGGGCAGCCATAAAGGCTGAATGATCGCGACCAAACGGGGTTGTTCTCATCTAGATATTATTTGGAGTCATCCTACCAAGCTACAATGAAATCCCTTCATAATTATGTCCTGTAGACTGTACTAAAGGTTTTCGGGCTTCGGGCCCCTGTAGCCGTCACAGTTGCCCAATTGTGTCCAAAAGGGGACGTTCTCATCTAGATATTATATGAAGTCAACCTACCAAGTTACAATGAAATCCATTCATAAATATGACCTATACACTGTGCTAAAGGTTTTTCGGACTTCGGGCTCAGGCAGCCATCAAGGTTGAATGATCACAACCAAAGGGGACAATCTCATCTGGGCATCATCTGGAGTGATCCTACAAAGTTACAATGAAATCCCTTTATAAATATGACCTGTAGACTGTGTTCAAGCCTTTTGGGCTTTGGGCACCTGTAGCCATCACAGTTGACCAATCACGACCAAAAAGGGATGTCATCATCTAGGCATTATATGGAGTCAACCTAACAGGTTACAATGAAATCCTTCCATAAATATGACCTTTTGCCTATGCTAAAGGTTTTTGAGCTCGGGCACCCGTCAAAGGCTGAATGATCGCGATCAAAATGGGACGTTCTCATCTAGACATTATTTGGAGTTATCCTCCCACGTTACAATGAAATCCCTTCATAAATATGACCTGTAGACTGTGCTAAAGGTTTTCAGGCTTCGGGCCCCTGTAGCCGTCACAGTTTCCCAATCACATCCAAAAGGGACTTTCTCCTCTAGACATTATATGAAGTCAACCTGCCAAGTTACAATGAAATTCCTCAATAAACATGACCTGTAGACTGTGCTAAAGGTTTTTGGGTTTTGGGCTCGGAGAGTCGTCACGGTTGGCAGATCACGCTCAAATGGGGAAATTCTCATCTAGACATCATAAGGAGTCATCCTACCAAGTTACAATGAAATCCCTCCATATTAAACATGACCTGCAGACTGTGCTAAAAGTTTTTGGGTTTCGGGCTTGGGCAGCCATCACGGTTGACAGATCATGCCCAAAAGGGGACGTTCTCATCTAGCCATTATACAGAGACATCCTACCAAGTTACAATGAAATCCCTTCATAAATATGACCTGTAGACTGTACTAATGGTTTTCGGGCTCAGGCAGCCATACCGATTGACCAATCGCGACCAAAAGGGGACGTTCTCATCTAGACATGACCCCATACCTGCATATGAAATTTCGAGACGATCAGACAAGAACTGCAGGGTGTAGCCCGTGCAAAAGGAAAATGTGAACAGAATCGCAGACTTCCGCACGCGTGATGGCAATAGCTTATCTTGACTTTGTCAAGTTAAGCTCAAAAATAAAATTAATTTCAATAAGCATTCATAAGTTATCAGATGGAAACCAAAGGCCAGATTGAATTGGATATCTGATCTAAAATTGAAAGGAAGCTCCCTTTAGACACCAATAATGTATAACCAAAAAATGAAACTGATTCGAATCAGTATTTATTAGTTATTGGGCGGAAACAAAATTCAAGATAGCCACCATGGAAGCCATTATGAATTGACCACTGGTGGCCATCTTGGATCAGCTGATTGGTCCATCATTGAAAGGAAGCTTCCTCTAGACAGCAACAATGTATAATTCCAAAATAAAAATGAAAGTGTCAATGACACAGCAATGGCACACATCTAGGTAATGACCTGATAACAAAGGTACATGTGAAGTACTGTAAAGGTCTGTACATAAATACTGACTGTTGCCTGTAACAAATGTACAGGTCAAGTATTGTAAAGGTGGGTGACAGTTAGATGCTAAACTAGAAAAGAAATCTCCATGGGGTTAATGTTACAATGGGGATCCTTGTTTGTCCAGTCCTTCTTAAAATATAGGTATTTGAATGTTTTATCTTTAGCTCTTAGGGTTCCCATGGGTGAATTTTTCTCATTGGAAGTTAAAACATTTATAGTAATTTATATATTTTTTATACTTACCAATGACCCAGACTTAGCTGGTGCTAACTCTTAAAATTCTAGGGCTAAACACAAATTTTGCCCCCCAACCCCCAAAATTTGCATCTAAAACCAAAAGAAATCATGTCCTAAAGGACCTCCATACTTTGCCCCCACTGCGCATGCGCAGTGTCAAGGATGTTCCGAAATTGGCGCCAATCATCATTCTTACTGGCAGTGCCTGGTCAGCGCTATGTACTCAGCGGGGAGGTATGAGTTCCCAACTCCTGGGAGGGCCATCCCCGTCTGGGTCATTGGTAAGTATAAAAAATATATAAATTACTATAAATTTTTTAACATTTTTATACTGTACCAATGACCCAGACTTAGCTGAATAGTAAAAAGGCTGGAGGGCCTAGGACATAGAGGAAAATCCAATAAGCTCAACTATATAATATAGAGTGAACCCCTCAAGGAGAAAAGGAGTATTAGGCTTTACATGTATCTTTCTTATTTTATGATAAATTAGAAAGATACAATACCCTTCATAATTGAGCACAATAACATTCATGTTCTCTATTAACATCCAGTATAACCCATTATACTAATTATTTTTAAAGTAAGCCAATAAATAAAGTTAGTCCAGAGAATTGAGACTCTTTATATTCATTAAAAGTGTCCGAGGATTGTATATTAACGCCCGTTTGACACTTGACATATACAAATGCTTCACACCGAGCTACACTTTAAAAATATGACATGAATGAATTTTTAACATTAATATTACACTTTAAAACCATCCCGGAAACAACTCAGAATTACTGACTCCGGAGGAGGAATTCCCTTGCTTTTCACTATAAAGCAGGTGACCTAAGGGAACACCCTCGCCCCCCCCCCCCCCCCCTTCCCCTTGCCCAGGGTCAAATAGCCCAGAGCGAAGAGGGCAGCAGGACGGAGTCACTGCCGGAACAGAAAGCCTGCATAACTATAGTTGCAACTGTTTAGTGGACGACATTCTGAGCAACAGATAACGAACCTAAACAATGCAGGTCTCCAGAAATGGACTCAATATTTCTGAGATAAAAATTCGTGAATGTGGATGGCTGAGACCAATAAGCAGCCTTCATTAAATCTGTAATAGCCACACTATTTGCGTAAGCCCAAGATGTAGAAAGAGCTCTTACTTCATGAGCCGAAATCTCAAGCACAGACTGCTGGGAAGAAGATAAATTTCCATAAGCAGTACGGATAGTTAATTGAATCCATCTAGCAATAGAATGGACCGAAATGTCCTTTCTATTAGGCATCAGAGACAGAAAGAAACGTTTTCGTCCCTTTCTGATAAACTGATATCTCTGTTTATAAATGCGTAAAGCTCTAACAGGACAGAGTAAAGGCCTACGCCCGTCTGAAGACGGAAGAGCCTTAATAACAATAGGTTCCGGATATTTATTAGGAGCCTGATTCTTAGCTAAAAATCCAACATTAGTAGTGAAGGTGATAGTGTTCCCGACACTACGATAGTGAGAATCGTCCACCGATAATGCATGAAGCTCACTGACTCTTCTAGCAGAAGAGAAAGCTAAGAGAAAAGCTGTCTTATAAGACAAGAATTTGAAATCTACTGTCCCAAGAGGCTCAAATGGCTTTTCCTTTAGTTTAAGAAGAACCCAAGCTAAATTCCACTTGGGAATTAATCTAAGAGTTCTGGGTCTATCTATCAAGAAGTTTCTAACTAACTTAGATAAAGAGACATTAGATCCAATTTGTAAACTATCGTGATGTGCATAGGTATCAGATAACATAGACCTATAACCCTTAATAGTAACAGGCTGCAGTTTGATTTCGTCAAACAAGTATACTAGAAAGTTTGCAATGTCTGGTATGGAGGGATCAAAAATATCAACAGAATGATCCCTACACCAACGACGAAAAACCTTCCACTTAGCCGCATAATTTAGCGAAGAGGAGGTCCTCCTACAGTTAGAAATCGTGTCCACTGCTCATCCTGTAAAGTGCTTGCCATGCAAGAAGGACCGCACAACGGAAAAACGTGAAGGTTGAGACCTTGCGGGTTGTGATGAAGTCGACGCGGTTTCCCTGCGAAAGAAGATCCTCCCGTGGAGGAAGCTTTCGCGGTAGGTCCCACAACAGACACCTGAGTAGATTTATCCACGGTCTCTGTGGAGACAGAGATGCTACCAATAGAATTTTGCACTGAGATTGTTTTATTTTTAGCAATATTTGCTGAATCAACGGCGCTGGAGGATACGCATATCCTATCATTCCGTCCCATGAGATCGATAGAGCGTCTACTGCAAATGCTCTTGGATCCGGGCACGGTGACACATACGTCTGCAACTGATTGTTGAGATGTGTCGCAAATAAGTCTATCATTGGCCGTTCCCACTGGTAGCAAATCTGATTGAATACTTGTTTGTTGAGAGTCCACTCCGACGGCAACAAGCGACCCTTCCGTGAAAGGGAGTCTTTTAGTACATTCAGACGACCCGGTATATGACGGACCGAAAGTAGAATTTGATGTTCTAGAGCAAACAGAAGGATTCTCTCCGTTAGATTGAATAACGGAACGGAATGAGTGCCTCCCTAGTTCCGTATATACGCCACTACTGTCGTATTGTCGGACAGAATTTGGACATGAGCTTTGAGAATAATGTCCATCCAATGAAGTAACGCAAGCCAAATTGACATCATTTCCTTGATGTTTATGTGCTTGCTTAGGAACTGTGGATCCCAAAGACCCTGGCATCTCGAATCCGTTGGGATCAATGTTGCACCCCAACCTGTTTGACTGGCATCCGTCATAATGGTAAAACTCGGATCCGGCAACTGCAGCAGAACTCCCTGAGTTAACCACTGAATGTTTGCCCAAGTCTGAATCTCTTGTTTCACTTGATCTGACAAGAGAACGTCTATGTCGAGCGAATGAATCTTCACACTCCAATTCTGAGTTAAGAAAATTTGGAGAGGACGAGTGCGTAACCACCCCATCGGAATGAGATCCGCGGCGGCTCCGCACGGACCTATCAGTCTCATAAACTCCCTCGCTGTGACTTTGTCTGCATGAAGACAATAGCGAGCGTAACAACTGACTAATTTCACTCTGGTTAACGGCAGACGAACGAGATTGTTGTGCGTCTTGAAGCTCATTCCCAAATGAGTGAATGACTTGGACGGCACCAGATCCGACTTCTCCTTGTTTATAACAAAACCGAGACGTCGGAGCAATAGAAGCAGATTCTGCATATCGTTCTGAAGCGTTAACTCGTTGCCGTACCTCTGAAGAATGTCGTCCAGGTAGGCCGACGTTACCGCAGACGAATGAGCTCGGAAATACATCATTACCGAGTTCATTACCCGAGTGAAAGCCCAGGGTGCTAGGTTCAAACCGAAGCACATCGCCCGGAATTGATACACAACTCCTAGGACTGTGAAGCGTAGATACTTTCTGAATGTCGGATGTATCATGACATGAAAGTACGCATCCTTGAGATCTATGCTTGTAGCATAATCGTTCACCCGAATACTCGCTCTGACTGACCGAATCGTCTCCATATAAAATTTCGGAGCGACGATCAGCTTGTTTATCCAGCTCAAATCTATGACTGGACGGAACGAGCTGTCTGGTTTCGGAACCAGAAACAGATGGCTGTAGAATCCCGGTGTTTCCTGGTCTTCTACGACCTCTACCGCGTTCTTCATTAAAAGAGACTGCACCTCTGATAACAGAGCGTCTCTTTTCTGCGGATTTGACAGAAGTTGAGTCCATTTTGGACTTCGAGTTAAAGGAGGCTTTCGTTTGAAGGATATTCTTAGACCTTCCGAAATCACCCCTCTCACCCAAGGGTCGTCCGTAATCGACGCCCACTCTTCTGAAAAACTCGACAACCTTCCGCCAACCGGAACACGATAGAGGTTGAAGCCATCACCTCCTGGACCTGCGAGGCCTGCGGGAGGAGAAACCACGTCCTCCACGACCCGCCGACCTCGGGGCGTCCGACCGATTGTCCCGGCCCGAAGGACGTCCCGCACGTGAGTCGCTGCCTTGACGGTCTCTTGAATAAGACCAAGAGGATGCACCGGAACCTCTATAGGAACCTTTCTTGGGCGCATTAGACCCATAAGTGCCTGTCTTATTCTTCTCTGCCGTATCCGACTTTTTGGAAGCGGATTTAAACAGCAGAGAATCCGAAGCTTTCTTAGTAATTTTATCGTAGATTGCAGAAAGCTTGCCGTCGAATAGAAGTTCTCCGGAGACCGAAGCGACTCTGAGAGAGTTCTTCACCTTACTATCCACGCGTGTGGATGTAGCTAAGGCTGCGTCACGTCTAACCAACTCCAGGTTTGCCACTGAGAGGGCGGAGTTATACGTGGAATAAGCCACTGCCCTTGAAAGAAGTCTTAAAGAGGATTGTATATCCTGGAATTCTTTCCCTTGAAGACGCAGTGATAACGCCTTTGTAAGGTGGTCTGCATAAGATAAAGCGTCTAAACTGGCCCTGTTAGACGTGATTGTCGTATCCAACACCGCGGTTGGAACGGACATAGACGACGGTAATGAAAATTCTAAGTCTTCCGCCTCGTCGTCAAGACGCAGAGGAACTCTCGGAATACCCTGTCCTGCCATATCGAATTTATTCCTTGCATTAATGAAAGGCAGGTAAAGAGCATTGGAGGACAAGAAACCAGCTTTGCCTCTTTTGGATGCAAGCTTGAATATAGCGTCGTTCAATAATTCAAATGTTCTTGTGACATTATTGGACTGAGACGGAAACTCAGGGACGATGTCTCTGAACCGCTCAAAGAATTCAGTGTCCAATGATGCTATTATTCTCTTGTCCGGTACCGCAGCAGTCTGGTCCGACGGAACAACGTGAGGAAGGAAGTGCCGGATGAAATCCACGGCAGCTTTATGTTGTTCCGAAAGGGATAGCTCCAAGTCATCCATATCCCTTTCACCATCCGGTCGGACCTCATGATGCTCCCGGTCGTCCGCACCCGATGCACCCATAGCCCTTTCTCCACAAACAACATACCGTGACACACGTTTCCAATGTTTGTCATCCCAATATTGACATATTAAACAGGAGTTAGTGCGAGTACACTGACTACAATTAATACAATGATCATGAAAGTCAGAGGAAGATTTCTTCCTATTACAATTTGAACAATGTCCTTTCATTGTGAAAAGACAACAAGTCCTAGTACTCGCACAAACCCCTAAACACAAAGATACATAATAACATGATCCATTAACATTGAAAAAAGCAAATGAAATTCAAAATAATTTTTGAAAAATATTTTTTCAGTGAAGCCCAAGTTTCTGAAAAGTAACGTTGAGCCCCAATGGATCCCAAGGGTAAGTGTGGTCAAAAATTTTAAAATTATTTTAAATAATTATTGCAACACTTATGGATAATAATAATGTATCTTGTAATGAGATAAACTACTCCAAAGGCAAAAAGCCTCCCTCAAAAGAGACTGTTGCCAATGTAAACAAGAAGTGTATAAACACCAGAAAACATGACTCCAGGCACTGACAATACTGGCCCGAAATCAGTTATCAATATTACACACTATCTGATGCAAAACAGAGACTTCCAAAGAAGAATCTGCAGAACATCAGATGGCAGATGCAGAACACAACGTCTAAACACCCATGGGTGAAAATGTAAACATGGGGAAAATAACAGAATTCATTCTGTAACCATGCTAATTCTCCCAAGAAATTTTAGTAGTAATCTAACTCAAAAATATGCCAAAAGCATGGGAGAATAGCAAGGGGGGGCTTACAGGATAAGGATAGAGGAAACACTGAATAAGCAGTGCAACTTCAAAGCAAGAATGACAACAACAGGGCCCATGCCTCGAAAATAGGCAACTTAACATAATTTCATAACAAAATTTTAAGTTACAGCCCTGAATATTTTCTGTCACTCCTTTTTCCTCTCCTCCTTCTCTATCCTCCTTAGAATCACCATTTCTCCAATATTTATGTTTCTGGCATTATTTAAACTGAGATTTACAAGCACAAAGATCAGTGAGATGGTAACTGATGAAGGGCCAAACAAAGAATGATGATTGGCGCCAATTTCGGAACGTCCTTGACACTGCGCATGCGCAGTGGGGGCAAAGTATGGAGGTCCTTTAGGACATGATTTCTTTTGGTTTTAGATGCAAATTTTGGGGATTGGGGGGCAAAATTTGTGTTTGGCCCTAGAATTTTAAGAGTTAGCACCAGCTAAGTCTGGGTGATTGGTACAGTATAAAAATATAGAAAATCGGGTTGTGCAAATAATGTTTACTCTCCCCAAACAACACCAATATTAACACAGGAACTTGGCTTCGATACATTTGGGTATACACATCCTGGGGATGCAGAAATCAAGAAACATTATTTTGTCTGGAGTTTTTGGAAAAGATTGTTAATTATCTCCCTTTTTGAGTCCCCAAGTGGGTCTGACTGAACCCAAAATATTTGTTCTCATTCCACAGTGATAACAAAGGCACCCATTAAATTTATAGCAAACATTACTGACATAAAAGATCTTCTTTACAGGTTCTGTACAAAAAATGTAATACACACAATTTCTGTAAATATGAATTTTGGGCAGAGCCCAAAAGCACTCGTTACCATCCCATGATGATAACAAACGTAGTCCTATAAGTTCTGTCCAAAAAACTGATTGCCCCTGATTTCGGTATAAAATGGCCGCCAGCAGCCATCTTGAATTTTGGACCGAACACCAAAAACACCTGTTCTCGTTCCAAGGTGATAACAAAGGTACCCAAGAAGTTTCGAGAAGATCGGTTCATAAATACAGCCCCTAGCCCAAAGCTGTATTGACATGTGTACTTATTGTGTATAAGTAGCACTGAATAAATCAAAGTTCATCTAATTTGCATAATTTCTGCATGAGAAAAAAAACTGTATTACATGCGATGTATTCCATGTTACTAAACATTCCTACAAAAATTTATTCAAATCAGAACTTTCATACAGAAGTTCTGTACAAAAAACTGATTGCACTAATTTTGGTACAAAATGGATTCCGGCGGCAATATTGAACTGCACCCCCAAAACATTCGTTCTCGTCCCACGGTGATAACAAAGGTACCCAAGCAGTTTCGTAAAGATCGGTTCATAAATACAGCCTCTAGCCCAAGCCGTATATAAGTTCTGTACAAAAAACTGATTGTATCTAATTTTGGGACCAATTTGCTGCCGGAAGCCATCTTGAATTTCAGACCGTACCCAAAAACACTCGTTCTCATCCCAAGGTGATAACAAAGGTACCCAAGAAGTTTCGTGAAGATCGGTTATAAATACAGACCCTAGCCCGAGCCATATTGACATGTGTACTTACTGTGTATAAGTAGCACTGAATAAAACAAAGTTCATCTGCACAAGAAAAAAACCTGTATTATATGTGATGTATTCCATGTTACTAAACATTCATACAAAAATTTATTCATATCAGAACTTTCATACAGACATTCTGTACAAAAAACTGATTGCACTAATTTTGGTACAAAATGGCTGCTGGTGGCCATCTTGAATTTTGAACCGCACCCCAAAACACTTGTTCTCGTCCCACGGTGATAACAATAGTACCCAAGAAGTTTCGTAAAGATCCAGTCATAAATATGGCCTGTAGCCCGAGCCGTACTGAATTGCTGATGGATGGACAGACGTCCAGACAGATTATAGGCCATGACATAACCTTAAATCTGACTACGTCAGGAAACCAAATTGAAACCAAATTCAATATGGCAACCATGTGGCCATATTGAATTGGATAGCTCATCCAAAAACTGGCCCAACATTGAAAGGAAGCTTTCTCTAGACACCAACAATGCATTATTAAAAAATAAAAAATATTCAAGTCAGCATCCATTAGTTACTGGATGGATTCCAAATTCAATATGGCGGCCATATTGAAATGGTTGATCCCCATCCGGGATGACCCACATTGTGTCCTTAGGCAAGGCACTTTAACTCAGATGCCTATATGGGGGCACGATGATGCCATGTACTAAGGCATACTGCACGTCGATGGTGCACATGTCTTCAACTGCTGTAACCTTGCTTGAGCGGAGCTTGAACAGAGTTAGAATGTTGAGGAGCGGACTGATGCTCATCGATGCTCGTGGTTCTCTCCGGGTACTCTGGCTTCCTCCACCCGTAAAACTGTCACGGTTATGATTAGCCATTGTGCATAAGTAAGTGACCTTAAACAACAATAAATAAATATAAATAAATAAATCAAAGGGAATCTTCCTCTAGACACCAATAATGCATAACCAAAAATGAAATTGATTCAAGTCCGTATTCATTAGTTATTGGGTGGAAACCCAATTCAAGATGGCCACCATAATGAATTGGCCACTGGCGGCCATTTTGGTTCAGCTGACTGGTCCAAAATTGAAAGGAAGCTTTCTCCAGACCCCAACAACGCATAATAAAAAAGTAAGAAGAGGCCCCAAGGGGATTTAATCGCTCACCTGACAAAGTGGTTCAAAGAAGTATTTGAGGTCACATTCAGACAGACATGGTTCATCAATACTACAAAGGAATGAAGTGATGAAAGGCAAATTTTATGGAAAAACACTAAGGAATGGATTTGACCAACTTGAACCTAACCTGCTCCCCTCCCCCCTCCCACCCCCCAAAGAGAGCCTAAATATTAAGCCACAGACTCAAATTGAACAAACTTGAATCCGATCCCCCTTAAGATGTTATGTACAAAATATACTACTCAAAGTTTGCTAAGCACCAAATATTTGACACATCACTGTGAATTTTGCTTGTGACATATTTGCGATATTTTTGGTGGATATGATTGAGGAATGTATTGAGATGGTCCCCAGTGTTTACATTAGCTCTCGTTTCGTGACAGTCATGGAAAGCATGTACCCCTTGATTTTCAAGATGTTTTTGTGTACTGTCTACATGTACATGTGTAGGGAATTCAATCTTCATTTCAACACAAACCCTTGTGATTTAATGATTGAATATGGCAAATGCAAATGTAAGAAGACATTTGTCTGAAGCATAAATGTGGCGGGCTGTAAGGATGGTGGAGCAATGGGCTACCCATCATCAGGATGGTGAAGCCATTGGTGTGCACCAGATGGTGATCACCAGAGACTTCAGCAGTATGGCACACCAGTAAGACAGCATGGTGGTAACAGAGACAGGGCAACATCTGCAGCTGAAGACCGGTTTTTGATCATACAGACCCGTAAGAACCACTTTGCCACACCAACCCAGCTTCGCAGTGACCTTCAGAATGCATACAGGGTAAATGTTTCGATGCAGACTATTCAGGCAAGGCTGCACGAAGGTGGTCTCTGATCGAGAAGACCATGTATTCGCATTCCGCTGTCCCAATACCACCGCCAGGCACGATATGAATGGGCCATGGACCACGTTGGATGGACCAGAGAAGATTGGCGACCTGTCCTTTTTACAGATCAATCAAGGTACTGCCTAGACCACACAGACAGTCATTCTAGGGTATGGAGAAGACCTGGAGAGCGACTCCATGCAGCCAACATTGCTGGACATGACCGCTATGGTGGAGGGTCAATCATGGTTTGGGCAGCATCAGCTGGGATGGACGTACAGAGCTCTGTGTCCTTGATTGTGGTACATTGACTGCACACCGGTATATTGATAAGATCCTGGATGTCCACGTCAGATTGTATGCAGGTGCAGTGAGTGATAGATTCATTCTGATGGACGATAATGCCCGTCCTCATGTTGCCCATGCTGTCGGGGAGTACTGACAGAGAAAGGGGATTGAGCATATGGACTGGCCAGCAAGATCCCCAGACCTCAATCCAA
Organism: Pictodentalium vernedei; assembly: GCA_031216915.1. NCBI lineage: Eukaryota > Metazoa > Mollusca > Scaphopoda > Dentaliida > Dentaliidae > Pictodentalium > Pictodentalium vernedei. The sequence continues at coordinate 343,155,305 of CM062296.1, read as the reverse complement.
TCGAACATGTCTGGAATGAGTTGCAGCTTGTAATTTCAGCCTGTCCAGTCCAGCCAAGAAGTGTCCAGGAGCTTGGTGCCATGTTGGTCCAAGAATGGAACAACATCCCACAAAGGACCACCAGGAACCCGATTGGGAGCATGAGAAGGCGTTGTCAAGCTGTACTTAACAGTAATGGGTCTCATACTCGATACTGAAGCCATACCAGTTCGCTCCATCAACTTTTTGGCATATTGAAAAATTTCCTATTTTACCAATAATATCCATTTTCCATGGTTATCATATTCAAAAGCTAAAAAATAATGTCAAACACAAATAAAATCTTAATTTCTGTACTTAAATCATTAAAGATATAATTAAATAAAAAAATATATACACTTTTCATTACAATATTTCAACTAAAACGTAAAACAGGTAGTTGGTTGTACATGGGGCTTAGCAAACTTTGAGTAGTATATGAAAGAACTCTGACTGATGATCGGATGGATTGGTTTTGCACGCCAAAGGCGCGCAGGGACGGTTTGGGGAGCAAGCCCCTTTCGACCCTCGTTAGCTGTTTGTTGTTGTAGGATGTCAGGGCGTGGTAGAGGAGGAAAAGGAAAGAGGGAGGTGGCTTAGCTCCGTCTGGGCTTCTTCCGGCTCTTTTTCTTTGGAGGTGGTTGAGATGGTGATGTGGAGGTCGATGATGTAGAGTTTAGTAGCTGGATTGTGTCTAATGCCTTTGTGGAATTTGCCTTGGATTTTTCCCTGGACTTGCGGCTTTCAGCGATGGCTTGTTTTCCCAACTCGAGTTCTCGTTTAGCCAACTCCAGTGCCCTCCTTATCCTTATGTCCTTGATGATGACTGCAGACTGAGGTGGCTGTATTGCTGTGATTGACTCACCCGGGCGGTCCGGTATAGAAGGAAGTGGGGAGTGAGGGGTGGGAGGTGGTGAAAAAGCAACCTCTGGTTCCTCCTCAGTCTCCACCAGACGTTCCTCATCCAACAGTACCGGCTCAGGAGCTGGCAGTTGGTTGGGTGTACTAGTGGGACTAGGAGGGAACTGGCAGCTGCCTCCAGGACCTCCATCCTCTCCCTCACCTCTTTCTTCCTATTCCGGAAGGCCTCCAGGCGCAGGGCATTCCTGCACTTGGTCGAAGGGCTCTTCTTCTTTTTCTTCCTCTCACTCTTTTCAGGGCCACCGTGCCTCTTCGGGTGAGGACCAGTGGGAGAGGGAATCCTCTCACCAAGAGTACTACCTCTCCCCGAAGAGGGTGGTGTCTTGGATGTCTCTACTTCAAATTCCAGGCTCAGGTGGACTCTCTTACCTGTCTCCTGGACAGTCCAGGTGACAGGGCAAGAGATGCCTAGAGCTGGGATGGTCCTGACGAGTCTTTCTGGTAATTCCAGTTTTTCCATGATTGTTAATCAGGTGCTCACACTCTGAAGTCAGAGGGGCGAATGATCCTTGCATGGTAATGCTCTGACTGGTGGATCTGAAGAAGGTTTTTTTAAAGAAATGTTCTCACATTGCTCTAAGTTAAAATTTGGGCCCCCATAGAAACCTACATGAAAGTGTCAATGACACTGTAGCTCAATGTTTATGAAATGATTATGAAATAAGACCAAAATTGTGAAAATTGAGAATAAGTTAATTACTGTTCCATGACAAATTCCACACACATATTTGGGACTTGATAATTATCTATAATTAGCTAATCTAACACATGGATAACACATTGGATTACCTCTGCTGGTGATGGCCAGATGTTTCAATGAGTTCGATGGCATCAGTAGCAACTTGGTCAGAGCTGTGACAATGAGGTGTTGATGACCTGACATGACAAACCAGGTCTGTAGTCACTGTTCATTTACAAGATTCACTTATAACAAAGTGAAGAACGGACAGCTTACATAGAATTTAGATTCTGACTGGTGGATCTGAAGAAGAAGATTTTTAAAGAAATTTGCTCATATTGCACTAAGTTAAAATTCGGGCTCCATAGGGAGCCCAAACATAAACCCAGAGACTCAATTTGAACAAACATGAATCTGCCCCCCCCCCCCCCACCCCACCCCAGAGATGATGTATACCAAATATCAAAACATTCTGACTGCTGGATCTGAAGAAGAAGATTATTAAAAGAAATTCCTCATTTTGAACTAAGTTATAATTTGGGCTCCCACAATGAGCCCAACTATGAACCCAAGGACTTGGCTTGAACAAACACTTGAATCTCAGCCCCCTAAGGATGCTGCATACCAAATATCAAAACATTGTGACTGCTGGATCTGAAGAAGATTTTTAAAAAAAATTCCTCATTTTGAACTAAGTTATAATTTTGGTGCCCACAGTGAGCCCAAATATAAATCCAGAGACTCAGTTTGAACAAACATGAATTTGCCCGCACCCCCCCTCTCCCCCCCTCCCCCAGAGATGATGTACACCAATTATGAAAGGATATTGACTAGTGGATCTGAAGAAGACGATTTTTAAAGAAATTTCCTCATATTGCACCAAGTTAAAATTCAGGAGCCCAAATATAAACCCAGGGACTCGATTTGAACAAACATAAATCTGCACCCCCCTCCCCCGATTTTAAAAATTAAAAATAGCAAATTTTTATATCGTGTGCATTTGTTTTATTGGGGTTTAATCACACTTTCAACAACCAGGGTCATATCACTGGTGAAGGAAGCTGGAGTAACCAGAGAGAACACTGCGCAGTGACAAGCAACTGTCAAGACTCCCCAACATAATCCTGCACAATTAGGATTAGCAGAGGTTGAAACCAAGTGCAACATCGATGGTCAGTATGTCTTATTACACAGTGCCATCATGCCCCCACATGGGCCATTGAGATTAAGTGCTTTGCCCAAGGAGACAATGCAGTTACCGCTGGTGAGGATCGAACCGTCAACCAAATTATCATATGTGTTGGGTAAAGGGTTAATTGAGGAATTTAATTGTAACCAATGAATTCTACAAACCGGGTGAATCGGCTAAATCCACATCCATTCCAGTTGTAGTATTTATATCTGTATCCTCATTTCTGTCCCTTCTTTGTTGCAATGCATAAGCTTTCATTGGTGAAATAGTCCATATGTACAGAGGATCATACAACAATACTTGTAATATGGTCAACAGTGCTTCTTGATGATTTCTCATCACTTCCATTGTCTTTTCACAGCACCTGTAGAAAATGACATAAAATTTAAAAAATACGATCAGGCAATGATTATTTTCAAAAAATTATAAATTCATAGTAATTTGTATATTTTTATACTTACCAATGGCCCAGACTAGCTGGTACTTAACTCAAAGTTATTAAGGGCCAAACACAAATTTTGAACCCACAATCCCCAAAATTTGCTTGCAAAACCAAAAATTAAAAGTCTTATCTGGCCCTCCATACATTTACTCTCCGGGCACGCGCAGAGGTCAGGAAGTGACCAGAATTGGTGAAACATCATTCTTTGTAGAAGAAAGTACAACATAAAAATTCAGCGGGGAGGTATAAGTGCCCACTCTTGGGAGGGCCATCTCCGTCTGGGCCATTGGTAAGTATAGAAATATACAAATTACTATGAATTTATAATATTTTTACACTGTAAACCAATGGCCCAAACTAGCTGAATCGTAAAAAGGTCGAGGGCCTAGGACTTCAGAATTAGTAGATCAACATAGTTCCAATCCTGTAATCCAAGGTGAAAGGAAATTAAAATTATTAGGAATTACATGTATGTCTCTCTATACACTAACAGAGAAGACATATCATACAAAAGGAGCCCGTTCAAGTAATTCTATATACTTAGCATGAAGACTATGCTAATTGGATTCCCAATTTTTAAGGTTAGCCCAGACTAAGCCCCAAAAATTAGGATGGCATATTTGAGAATGAGAGAATATCCCCCACAAACATACGCCATATACAATAAAACTCCAGCTGTATGCAGGATATAATTTTGGACAAAACAGCTTCCCTCATAGTTACATACCTATCAAGCCAGAGGAGAGGTAAAACGCCCCCGCCCCCCCCCCCCCCCCCCCCCCTTTCTTTTGAAGGAATCTTCAAAAAGAAAGAGGGGAGCGCTCTGGAATCAGTAAAAGCGGTACCAAAAAACAATATAAATATTCGTTGAACAGGCACTCAGGTATTGATTTATTATTAATAAATGGTGCTTAAGGCAACTTCAGAAGTTAAGTCTATAGCGACGATCCCGGTAATTAATATTGCCTGCTATATAACGTACACTGGAGACGGCATATGCAGATAGGTCAAAAACCAGTGATATAACATACACATTTCCCATCGAACCACAATGAACGATCTCTAAGAGTAAACACACTTCCGAGGTAACCCACAGGCGACTCCATTCAGGTGTACAATAAATTCCAGTAACAACATTCCCCTACGTGTACTATCCGATATCTATGACACTATAAACGTGCGAATATACCAGTTGAGTATCGACATTAATAGAAACCTGGATCTAGAAATGGAAGTAGGTTTGATTAACAGGCTCCGACACGGACCGCCCCCGAAATAATTCATAATTTCTAAGGTCCATAACATACAATAAAGCGTCAGCCTAATAATTATTATGCATGTGAGCATTAAAATCCCACATGTAATCATCTGAATACCAGTTAACTGGTTATGCAGCCTCCGAGGTACCCAAAGACTAGCAATTTATTTATGATGAAATATGCGCTCGTATATGACATATAGATGAATAATCACAGGAAACCAATCAACTAAAAAGTGGATGTGCCCATGAGGTCACCATAGAACACGACCCAGCAGCCAATCTTGAAGTGAAGAAATGCATGTATGAATTTTAAACTCATACGAGGCTTGCGGGAAGAAAACTACATCTTGTCCGGTAATCGCCTCTAAACACATTGGCCGTGGGGCAGATTCAAAGTCATATCGAACCCTCCTCACCCACGTTACTTAATCGTTCTTGAGTTAGACATAAAATAATATAGGAACCGCAATGGTTCCCTCACGTCTAACTGACTCCATTATGTCACTATGGGCAGAGAAGGACGTGAAGAACAAAAACTTCCCCTGATAAAGACGGTCCTCTCGTGGAGGAAGCTTCCAGAGAACGTACAATAACAGACACTTGAGAAGACTGATCCAAGGTTTCTGTGAAGACAGAGGTGCTACTAGTAGGATTCACAATGAGACTGTTTGACCTTAAACATAATCTACTGAATTAAATGAATTGGAGGATACGTGTATCCTATCATACATCCCTATGAGATCGGCAGAGCGTCTACAGCATACGCTCAATGGTCTGGGCATGGCGACACAAACGACGGTAACTGATTGTTTCGGTGCATCGCAAATGGATCTATCATGGGGCAATCCCTCTGGTAGCAAATCTGTCCAAATACTCGCTTTTTGAGCATCCACTCCAATTGTAACAGGCAACCTTTCCGAGAGAGCGAGTCTGCTAGTACGTTCAGACGACCCGATATATGACAGATAAAAAGATGAACATGATGATTCATGACGTATTAGGAAAATCTTCTCCGTTAGTTGGCATAACAGAAATGAATTAGTGCCAACCTGGTTCCCGATGTATGCTACTACAGTCGAGTTGTCCGAAACAAATTGAACATGGACGTCCATTATAATATGAATCCAATGTTGCAGCTCTAGCTATAATTAACATCATCTCGTTGATATTTATGTGTTTCTCCTGGAACCGAGGGTCCCAAAGACCCTGACACTTCAAGACTGCAGGACTTAGGGTCGCGCCTCAGCCCGTCTGACTCACATCTGTCATAATCATGAAAGCCGGATCCGACAGTTGCAGCGTAACTCCCTGAGTTAACCATTGAATATCTGCCCAATTTGAACCCTTGTTTTACTAGGTCCGTTGATACAATACTGGTTCAAGCAAAAGCATCTTCACATTCCAGTTCTGAGTAAAGAATATCTGGAGGGGACATGCGCGCAGACGGCCCATTGGAATGAGATCCACAGCCGCTCTGCACAGCTCCAACAGTCGCATGAATTCCCTCACTATTAATGCGTCGGAGTGTAGACAAAAGCGAGCATAACAACTGACTAATTTCGCACTGGGTAACGGCAGACAAACCAAATTGTTGAGAGTCTCAAAGCTCAATACCAAGTGAATAGACGACTTGTATGGAGCTAGATCCGACTTTTTCTCGTTTACGTTGAAACAGAGACGTCGGAGTAATAGAAGCAGACTCTGAGCATCGTTCTGAAGAATAATTCTGTTGCCTGTATCCCTGTAGAAGGTCGTCCAAGTTAGCTGACGTTACCGCAGACAAATGACCTTGCAAGTAAGACATTACCGAGTTCATTATTCGAGTGAAACGCCCAGGGGGCCAGATTCAGACCAAAGCATATTGTTCTGAACTGATACACCTTCCCTTGTACAGCAGACCGCAGGTACTTTTAGAATGCTGGAGTACCAGGACATGAAAGTATGGATCCTTACATCTATGCTTTCCGCATAGTCGATCACTCGCTTTTACAGACTGAATGATTTCCATAAATAAACTTTTAGAGCCATGATAAACTTGTTATCCAGCTCAAGTATATTATCGGTCGGAATGAGCCGTCTGGCTTTGGTACGAGGAATTCTCGATGACCTGTATTGCTTCCTTTGATAAGAGAGCTTATTCCTCCGGTAGGAGAAACTCTCTTATGCAAGAATTTAATGGTAGATTTTCCAATGCAGACAACTTGTTAGTGGGGTTTTACTCGGAATAATAGCCGTAAGCCGTCCGAGACTACACTTCTCCCCCACTGATCTTCCGTGATTGTTATCCAGTTTTGTGCGGAGCTTGATAACCTTCTGCCAACAATAGAGGTCTAAACCATCACCTGTATGACCTACGAGGCTTATGGGAGGAGGAACCACGTCCTCCCCGAGAAAAAACCTTGTCTAATCGGCCTAGGGGCATCTGACCTATAGTCCTGATCAGACCTACACCCCTTTCCCGAGTCGCTATACTGACGACCTCCAGAGTAATTATAAGAGGGTTTCTTGTATCCTTGTGAGGAGTTTTCTGTTGATGATTTTTGTCTGGAATGCCCTCCTTTACTTTTGTCTGCTGAAGCGGGTCGTTGATATGACTTCAAAAGCAGAGCACTAGACGCTTTCTTAGTAGCCTGTTCATAGCTAGTCGTCGAAAATAAAATGTCTGCAAACCGGAGCGACTCGGAGAGAGCTTTTCAACTTGTCATCTTATCAGTGATGACGATGCAAGGGCAGCATCATGTCTGATTAACTCCAGATTAGCCACTGTTAGGGCGGAGTTATACGTGGTATACATAACTGCCCTGGAAAGAACTCTAATAAGAGAGGTACGAATGTCCTCAAATTCCTTTACCTTGAGACGTTCCGCCATAGCTCTTGTAAGGTGATCTGCATAAGACATAACGTCCAAATTCGCTCTATTTGAAGAAATTCCAGTCTCAATTGCGTCTGAGCGAATAGTGAATGATACAGGTAAGGATACCTCTAGGTCCCGGCCTGCTCATCCAAACGCAGAACTCTCTGAACATCTTCCCTGACCGTTTTTAAATGAACGTGGTCCAAAAAACGGTATGTATACAGAAGATGAAGATAAGAAACCCCCTTCTTCCCCACACTCGAGAGGATAAATACGGCATCGTCTATATGGCTGAAGGCCTACGACACCTGAATAAACTGAACCGGAAAAGAAAGGACTTCCTCCTTTGTCCGGATAAAGTCTGCACCTAATGCCAGCAGTTTCTCTCTTGTTGTCGCAGCATTCTGATTCGGCGGAACAAAATCAGGGTAGTATTGATGGATGAAAGCCATCGCAAACATGTACTGTGAAAAAGGGAAGGGTAATCCTCTTCCTTATCCCTTTCACCATCCGCGAGAATCAGTTGTGAATCTCGGACCATTGCATCTGCGCGAACAGACGACTGGAACGACCCAGCACCGTCCGATAGCTCAAATTCTGAGTCTGAGGGAGGCTGTGTCTGAACTTGCTGGGATGCTTCGATTAGCTGCACAATCTGCGACAGCAAGTCCGTCATCAAGGCCTGAGGAGCAGCGGATTTCCGTTCCTTAGCAGCATGCTGCTCCTGGGACGGTGTGTCGGAAACGGAACCTTTCTCCGAATGTCCCGATGATCAAGGCTTCGCCTCCCTAGCTACCCCGGCTTTAGACTAGACGGAGTGTCCCGAGCAGCAGGCGGACATATGCTCCGTCTCGTGCAAGTTCCTAACCAGAAAACTTCATTTCAGCCTTTAGAAACGTAGCGGAGGAAGCCTTGACCGAAGCCAACCCCGGCTGCAGACTAAACAGAGCGTCCCTAGAGGAGGGTGGACATATGGTCCGGCTTGTGCAAGTTTCTCAAAACAACATCTCACCCCAGACATTGCTAGATTAGAGAGAGGGGCCTCTCCACGGATGGAAGATCGCTTCACCGGTTGATCTAGCTGCTTGCAAGAGATTAAAACCTTTAACCAAAGGCCCTAACTCTTGCAATAATGAGCACTGCAGCTAGCTCTATATGCTCCACGGAGCGTGACGACGGGTAGCACTCTTGGATGGGTGTCAGAATATCATCACCATGTTCATATTCCTCCAAAATAGAAACTGATAAAATGAATTAATAAACAGCTGTGCCATGAGCACGAAACGCTCCCAAAATATTGTGAAAATCTCTCGAAGCGTTCTCGAGTTATCGTACGTGTAAAAAATCAACAATTTCTAAGTAATAAAGTCCCAATACCTCTGGAATGACTAATCGAACGGCGACACTAAACGAAGGGAGCTTCCCTCCATCGATATACACCACCTACCCAAAAATCACGAAAATCTCTCAAAGCGTTCTTGAGTTATCGTACGACGTGTGACCAGACGGACAGCGGTATACCATAATACGACCCATTTTTTCAAAACGGGCGTATAAAAAGCGGTAAGACGCTCTGATCCTCAGAACCTCACCGCCAACAACGTACCGCGACACCCGACTCCAACATCAGTCATCTCAGTGCAACACAAGAATGACAAGAGTCTGCAGGAGTGTATCAACTAAAGTCGATATCAGTAAAGTTGATATCAGTCCTCCAAACTCCACAACAATATATATATATATATAACTGAGGTACATCAGGGTTTCCGCTAGGGGAAAAAATGTGGGTCCGGTAGATTAAAGAAAGTGAAACTCATACGCCAAAGGCGTGTGCTGCACGTGCCAAAGGCACGTGCGTATAGAGGAGGGTGTGGGGGGTTCTCCCCCCCAGGAAATTTTGATTTTTAGGTGCTCTCTGGTGGCCTCTGGGGACTTTCTGGTCGCTAAAATGCCGAATAATTGATGTGGAAAATATGTATTTTTTACTCCTACAATTCTCTAAATTCCCACAGAACACAATACTACATTTGGTCGGAGGTTTCATAAAAATACAAACCCAAAACAACACAAAATCAACGAATCCTAACAGTGACTGTTACAAACACAATTTGAGTCCGAAATTTTATAGGCGACGTTTAGGATTTGAACTTTGTTTCCCCCTCTCGTCTGGGGGTTATAAGGTATCAGGTTGTCGTCAGTAATAGTAGGCATAGAATACAACATAATTGTGCCTATATTACGTAGAAACAAAGGATCCCGAGTGTCGTTACGATACAGCATTGTACTTGACATTTTAACCACCAGATTTTGTGACTGATCATAGTATGATCGGCGGGGGGAATGGGTCCGGTTGACGGACCCGCTGCCGGTATAGCGGAAACCCTAGTTAAGTATGTCAATCAGCACTGCAAACCACCCCCTTGAAAACAGACAAACATTGTCTGTTTAAAAATAGATGTACATTTTTTAAAAAATTTACAAATAAAACAAAATATAGCTTCACACAAACTCAATAAAAGAATCATAATATGAAGACCAGATAAAATTTACACAGAGAAATATGAATAACAAAATAGTTGCCTCCCTTGGCACCATTCGAAAAATTGATTTTACCCTGAAAGTCATAACTTCACATGTTGCAGGGCATGATGAAATGATAAATGAGCAAGTTTTATTGAACCAATAAGTCATAAATCATATCCCTGGTTATATTGTTATATAATTCTCAAATACCAGAGTTGTAATTATTTTTTATTTTCAATTACCACTTTCTCATTAATTTCTGAACACCCGTTTTTCACAATGAGTTGTGCACGCTCGAAAGTGGCAGTGTTCTTTCACAATGAGTTGTGCACCGCTCGAAAGTGGCAGTGTTCAATCAGTATCTTTCTGATGATATTCAACCACTGTGAAAACTATATGTTGTGGGAGTGTTTCAGACAACTACTGACAGCAGCCTGCACACTCATTTGAAACAAGTGACAGCTTCCAAAACGAGTACATCATTTGTCGTTCAAAATAAAAGCCAGTGATTTCAGACCAAACACGACAATTTGAGTCCGAAATTTTATAGGCGACGTTTAGGATTTGAACTTTGTTCCCCTTCTCGTCTGGGGGTTATAAGGTATCTGGTTGTCGCCAGTAATAGTAGGCATAGTATACAACATAATTATGCCTATATAATGTGGAAACAAAAGATCCCGAGTGTCGTTACGATACAGCATTGTACTCGACATTTTAACCACCAGCTTTTCTGACTGATCATAGTATGATCGGCGGGAGGAATGGGTCCGGTTGACGGACCTGCTGCCGGTATAGTGGAAACCCTGGGTACATGAATAATAGCAATCATAATTAAATTCAAAATATTTTTTGTAAACAAAAAAAATTTCGAAAAATGTCCAAGTTCCCAAAGGGAACATGAAGTGCCCAAAAGCATCCCGATAGAGCCTAAGTGTGGACAAAATCCAAAATTTTTTGAGCTACACTACCGGAATAATAATCCATGTATCCTACAGTATATTACAGTAATAGAATATAAATGAAAGTGTCAATGGCACTGTAGCTTAACTTGTCTGTGTGTTGCATTTGATGAAAAGGATAATGTTCAATGTTTATGAAAGGATTATGAAATAAGACAAGAATTGTGATAATTGGGAATATGTTCATTTCTATTCCCTGTATGCTATGTTTTTAATAAAAATCATATGAGGTGTACACTGTACTAAAGAGCTGAGGGGTGGGTTAATGTGGACCTCACAGTTAATGTATGTGGCTCTCACAGTTAACGTATGTCAACGAAAGTTACCAAGTTACAGTGAAATTATTCCAAAACGAGTCATCCTATCAAGTTACATTGAAATCCCTTCATAAATACAGCCTGAAGACTGTGCTAAAGGTTTTCAGGCTTCAGGCCTGTGAAGCCATGACGGCTGACTGACTGCAACTAAAAGGGAACGTCCTCATCTTGACATTATACCGAGTCATTCTACTAAGTTACAATGAAATCCCTTCACAAAAATACGACCTGTAGTCTGTACTAAAGTTTTTCGGGTTTTGGGCTCGGGAAGCCATCATGGTTGAATGATCACGACCAAAAGTGGATGTTGTCATCTGGGCATCATCTGGAATGATCCTACAAAGTTACAATGAAATCCCTTCATAAATATGACCTGTAGACTGTGCTAAAGGTTTTCTGGCTTCGGGGCGCTCTAGCCGTCACAGTTATCCAATCACGTCCAAAAGGGGACGTTCTCATCTAGACATTATATGAAGTCAACCTACCAAGTTACAATGAAATCCCTCCATAAATATGATCTGTAGACTGAGCTAAAGGGTTTCGGGCTTCGAGCTCGGGCAGCCATCCTGGTTGAATGATCACAACCAAAAGGGGACATTCTCATCTGGGCATCATCTGGAGTGATCCTACGAACTTACAATGAAATCCCTTCATAAATATGACCTGCAGACTGTGCTCAAGGTTTTTGGGCTTTGGGCCCCTGTAGCCGTCACAGTTGACCAATCACGACCAAAAGGGGATGTCATCATCTAGGCATTATATGAAGTCAACCTAACAAGTCACAATGAAATCCTTCCATAAATACAACCTATAGACTATGCTACTGGTTTTGGGCTTGGGCAGCCATAAAGGCTGAATGATCGTGACCAAAAGGGGACATTCTCATCTAGACATTATTTGGAGTCATCCTACCAAGTTACAATGAAATCCCTTCATAAATATGTCAAGTTAAGCTAAAAACTACCTATATATGAGGATGCTGATAATGTAAACAATGTCAATGTAAATAAGACATCAGGCACACAAAAAGGCCCAAAATAAGAACCAATTGAAATGCTATCAAATGCAAAGCTAGATCTTCATACGAAGAAATGAAAGTGTCAATGACACTGTAGCTCAACTTGTCAAGACAAAGACATGTACACAGATAGTATGTGACACAGCAATGACAAACATCTAGGTAATGACCTGATAACAAAGGTACATATAAAGTATTGTAACAGTCTGTACAAAAATACTGACCATTGCCTGTAACAAATGTATAGGTAAAGTATTGTAAAGGTGGGTGACAGTCAGATGCTAACTAGAAAAAAATCTTTGAGTCCCAGAGTGGGTCTGACTGAACCCCAAAATATTTGTTCTCATAGTACAGTGATAACAAAGGCACCCCAAAACACACTCGTTCCTGTCCCAAGGTGAAAACAAAAGTACCCAAGAAGTTTTGTGAAGATCAGTTCATAAATACGAGCTGTATAGAACTTGTGACAAAAAACTGATTGAACCTAATTTCGGTACAAAATGGCCACTGGCAGCCATCTTGAATTTTGGACCGTACCCAGAAACACTCATTCTCATCCCAAGGTGATAACAAAGGTACCCAAGAAGTTTTGTGAAGATCGGTTCATAAATACAGCCTCTACCCTGAGCCGTATTGACATGTGTGCTTACATTGTGTAAGTAGCACTGAATAAATCAAAGTTCATCTAATTTGCATAATTTCTGCACGAAAAAAAACCCCATTACAATATGTGATGTATTCCATGTTACTAAACATTCATACAAAAATTTATTCAAATCAGAACTTTCATACAGAAGTTCTGTACAAAAGACTGATTGCACTAATTTTGGTACAAAATGGCTGCTGGTGGCCATCTTGAATTTCGGACCACACCCAAAAACACTCGCTCTCATCCCACGGTGATAACAAAGGTACCCAAGAAGTTTCGCAAAGATTGGTTCATAAATATGGCCTCTAGTCTGAGCTGTATAGAAGTTGTGTACAAAAAACTGATTAGACCTAATTTCGGTACAAAATGGCCACTGGCAGCCATCTTGAATTTTAGACCGTACCCAGAAACACTCGTTCTCGTCCCAAGGTGATAACAAAGGTACCCAAGACATTTCGTGAAGATCAGTTCTTAAATACAGACTCTAGTCTGAGCCGTATTGACATGTGTACTTACTGTGTGTAAGTCGCACTGAAAAAATCAAAGTTCATTTAATTTGCATAATTTCTGCACGAGAAAAAAACCCGTATTATATGTGATGTATCCCATGGTACTAAACATTCACACAAAAAATTATTCAAATCAGCGCTTTCATATGGAAGTTCTGTGCAAAAATCTGATTGCACGTAATTTTGTACAAAATGGCTGCCATCGGCCAGCTTGAATTTTGGACCAGACCCCAAAACACTCGTTCTCGTCCCACGGTGATACCAAAAGTACCCAAGAAGTTTCGTAAAGATCGGTTCATAAATTCGGCCTCTAGCCCGAGCCGTATTGGCATTTGCACTTACAGTGCTGAAAGTGACCCCAAAAAACATCAAAATTAGTCTAATTTGCACAATTTACGCACGAGAGAAAACCCCGTATTATATGTGATGTATCCCATGGTACTAAACATTCATACAAAAAATTATTCAAATCAGAGCTTTCATATGGAAGTTCTGTACAAAAAACAGATTTCTGCATCGTCGGTACAAAATGGCAGCTGGCAGCCATCTTGAATTTCAGACCGCACCCAAAAACACTCTTTCTCGTCCCACGGTCATAACAAAGGTACCCAAGAAGTTTCGTAAAGATCGGTTCATAAATACGGCCTGTAGCCCGAGCCGTATCCAATTGTTGACGTATGGACAGACGGCCAGACAAACGACGGGCCATGACAAAAGCTCAAATTTGGCTTCGCCAAAGTTGAGCTAAAAATGATACATCGGATAGAAGATGCAAGACTAAACGGCTTAACAAAAAACGATACATCGGATAGAAGATGCAAGACTAAACGGCCTAACACCCCTAGGGTGAGGACATAACCCTGGGGAAGAAAATGTTAAACTCCCAAGAAATTTAATAAAACATTTCAATAAAAAATAGCCATAAAGCTTAAGAGTTTAACAGGAAAGGTTCATGGAAGAATAGGGAAGGAATACTTAACAAACAGCGGAATAATCATTTTTTAAAAATGATGACGTCAGGTATATGTCCCGAAATTGGGAAACATAAAATAATTTTATAAATATTATAAAGTTACAGCCCTGGACATCCAAAACCACAGTTGAACACTTTCTTCATCCAATAACAGACTTGTGTCCACCAATTCTTGCATTGATTTGTGTCTGGCATCCTCAACAAGAGCACCGGTAGCGGGACAATATATGCCCGTTTTGTATTTTTGAAGGGTTGAGGTAAGGATGGGGGTGAGGGTGAAAATTGTTTGGACCAACCCCATATTTGAACTTGACCTATATTTTGTTGTGATTAAACAACATACCAAGTTTGGAACCAATCGGAAAACAAATAATAAAAGTTATCATCCGGAAACCAAATATTTGATGTATTCTATGTCCAACAAGGTCCATAATTCAGGGAAACTTTGAAGTTTGAACTGACCCCATATTCGAACTTGACCTGTCTTTTGTTTTGATTAAACCACATACCAAGTTTAGGAGTCAATCGAAAAAAATAATACTAAAGTTATCATCTGGAAACCAAATGTTGACGAACGGACAGACCGACGGATGGACAAATGGATGGACAAATGGACAGACAGACTGATTCCATAATTCGACGGTTTTTCAACAGGTGTATAAAAAATCAGTTAGGCCATACTAAAGTTATAATCCGGAAAACACAAAATGCACAAATTCAAGAGGAATAACTCTGGAAAGGTACATGCGATTTTGGCCGAAAGTGAACTTGAGCTGTGCTTTGTGGTCATAAACAAAATCTGAGAATTTGAAACAAATTAGTCAAGGCAAACTAAAGTTATCATCCAGAAACCAAAAAATCCAAAAATTTGCAATCATTCAAGGGGAATAACTCTGGAAAGGTAGATGCGATTGTGGTCAAAAGTGAACTTGTGCTGTATTTTGTGGTCAAAAACAAAAAACTAAAAATTTGAAATAAATCGGTCAAGGCAAACTAAAGTTATCGTCCGGAAACGAAAAGTTGGGCTAAATTCCCATAAATAAAGGGCCATAACTCTACTGCAAATAAGCCGCTAGAAACGGAAATCAAACCCATCCTGTATTTTGTCATACTAAATCCACATGCCAAATTTAACTCAGCTCAATCCATTACAACTAAAGTTATCGTCCGGAAACGAAATGTGTCCATGGATGGACAGACAGACAGATGGTTGGAGAGACCATTCACATAATACGTCCCGTTTTTCAAACGGGTGTATAAAATCAACATCTGAAAAATTTGGTGTCAATCCGTCAAGGCATTCGGCTTTAAATGAACGGAAACCAATTTTTTTTCAAAAATTGTGTTTTCAAAGGGCCATAACTTTGCAGCGGATGGACTGAGAAACACCAATATCGAACTTGACATGTATTTTATTACTACAAACAACATCTGAAAGTTTGATGTTGATCCGTCAAGTCGTTCGACTTTAAATGAAGAGAAACCAATTTTTTTTCGAAAGATTGTGTTTTCAAAGAGCCATAACTCTGCAGTGGATGGACTGAAAAACACCAATATCGAACTTGACCTGTATTTCATTGCTAAAAACAACATCTGAAAAATTTGGTGTCAATCCGTCAAGGCGTTCAGCTTTAAATGAACAGAAACCAATTTTTTTTAGAAAAATTGTGTTTTCAAAGGGCCATATCTCTGCAGCAGATGGAATGAGAAACACCAATATCGAACCTGACCTGTATTTTAATGCTAAAAACAACTTCTGAATTTGATGTCGATCCGTCAAGGCGTTCGACTTTAAATGAACGGAAACCAAACTGTTTATGGACGGACAGACGGACAGACTGATAACATAATACGACCGTTTTTTAAACGGGCGTATAAAAAAGGAGATTTTAAAGTACAGATGTCATTTCATTGTTGATGACTTTTAGGGCCAAAGAAAGAATGATGTTGGTGCCAATTCCGGTCACTTCCTGACGTCTGCGCATGAACTGAGAGTAAATGTATGGAGGGCCAGATAGGACTTTTAATTTTTGGTTTTGCAAGCAAATTTGGGGGATTGAGGGGTTCAAAGTTTGTGTTTGGCCCTTAATAACTTTGAGTTAAGCACCAGCTAGTCTGGGCCATTGGTTTACAGTGTAAAAATATCATGGCACATTTTCTGCTGACTGTTTCATGTAATTTGGCCAAATTCTCAACATATGAAACAGCTTCAAAATAAAATAATTTAAGTACAATTGAAACTCAAACTTGGCTAGCAATGACACACAGCATTTGCATTCAACTTCTGTGTTGATGAAAGTTGTAATGATTTACAACTGTCATGAAGACATTGTTGGAACAATTTTAATACTTTAAACAATAAAATAAGCTTTCCAATAATTTTCAACAATTGTGAATTGTAGTTTTGTTTGTTTTAGTTTCAAGATCAATGGAAGTAGACAAGCATAATGCAGGTCACCCTGGAAACTCTTCTATCAAGCTACTGGTCTGTTTGCCAGTGAAAAAAATATGTGAAAGGGCTCAGGGAGATCGATCCAAAAACACGGCCCAATAGACCAGCCCACTTGTTTACTCAGTCACAGGGTTTGATTCACAAACTGTGCATTCAAATGCTCTCTCTGAAAGGGCTTAGACCCTGAACCCATTCTATACACATTATCGCTATAGTGAAGTGATCTGGGCTGTATTATCGCATCGAGTTGAGGTCAGATCGTCAGATCAAACGGCTGCCTGGGGCAGCTTGTTTGATCCGGCAATCTGACCTCCTCAATGAGACGTGATGCGACGACCCAGATCAATTCACTGTAGTGATAAAAGGTTTATTATATGACTTATAGTTCAACATCACATACCAACGCTAGCATTAACAATTTCCCCAACCTTTTTTTGGTAAATTGTATTGAAGTAAAAAAGAACTATGTTTACACTTATTTCTGTAACAGGTGCACATTTCCAGGGAATCCCCCGAAGTGCATGAATAAGATAAAAAAAATACCATAAATACGAAAAAAACCCTGGGCCGCCATTCAAACGCACACATTCCAGTTTGGAGTAAAGTACTCTCTGTGACCGGAGCAGCCAATTATGTAAATTTGAATGCATCTGTAAATAGTCCATCATACTATAGAGATACAGAACCAGTGGATTTTCTGGGGATCAGGAAAAGATTGTCAAACAGTAGAGATATTTAGCCGTTAAATTACATTGTCATATAATAAAACACTGTATTACATAACAGCATCTAATGAATAAAGATGATTGTACAGAGGAATAAACAAGGGGCAGGGGGTGGGGTAGAGGTTTGGTATGACCAACCTCCTCCTCCTCCCCCCCAACAAAAAAAAGAAAAAAAAAAAAAGATTTGATAGATTTGATACTTATGTCACACACAGTCGATCATACAAATTTTGGTCTGTGGGATACAATTCTGGCTATTGGGGGCCTATCTTGGCTGCACAGTGTGTGGTAATTAAATAAGTAGTTAGAAACCCATGCATCATGACTGCTACATGTATTTATCCACAAATAAATTTCCAAGAACTCTTGTGTTTTGTACTATAATCCTGATTGACTCATATTCCAATTACATCATCAAAGCATGTGTCTTTGATGAAGGCATGTCTTGATGATGCAGTTGGAATACTTTGTCATTCTTAGATGATGCAGTTGGAGTAGTTTGTCAGTTGGGACTTTGGCCATCACAGTCGGGACAAATCAGATTTACACACTGTTCTGCCTCCCCCCCCACCCCCCCCTTCCCCAGCCAAATCAGTCAGGTCACTTGTGACAATGCACATAAAGGTACAACGAGCTTTTATCACAATTCAAGAGCAAATCTCGCAACTGGAACAGCTGGAAACTATAGTCTTTAATAATTATTATAAACAAATTATGATAGTGGTAGCTATAGATCATCCACAAAGATTAGTCAAGAGAGTTAACAGAAATAAATGTAACCTCATTCTAACAGCTTCATTGAAAATGGGGGCCAGACATCGATAAGACACACTTGCCAACAAATATGATGTCATTCCAAGAAATATTTTAAAAGTTATTGAATTGGATGGTAAAAATGTAACAAGTTTCAATTCCACAAAGACCAATAACACTGACAAAAATACTCCAAATAACACCTGCATTGAACATGGGGCTATACATCAATTTATACTCTTGCATACCAGAATATGATGTCATTCCACCAAGTATTTTTAAAGTTATTGAGTTTAAAAACTGACCGATTGACCAACATTGTCACATATGGAGCTGCTTGTCACAGCTAAAAATATTTGTAAAACATTTCCAACCATCTTATTAGGTTGCACAAGATAAAAGTGTTTTCATCCCTACAAAACAAATGGGTAAAATATCCCAACAAGACAAGACAAATCCCAAAAAGAAGAAAACCATTTTTTTTATTAATTATAGGGAAAATTAATAAAAAAAAAAAAAAGAAATTAAATCAAATGTGTATATTTACGCTATGTGAGGAAATTTTGGGATGGTTTTTACCTCTTTTGAGCTGCTGCTGAGCAGTTGTTTTTTACTCTTTCATCTCTTGATCACCTACAATCACTGTTTAGCTCGAGCAAGAGTTTATTTCCGTAGTAATTTCAATAGTTAAATCATTTGTTTTTCCCCCTCTTTTTTTTTTTTTTTTTACGTTTAATTGATAAAAAGGTAGTGCAGTCAGACAGCTATTGTTGTGAAAAGACTCACTTGTGAAACTAAAGGTGAATTTCAAAAAATGATATTGCTGACAAAGTTGAAAAAAAAAGATTTTTATTTAGATTCTGATGCAGGCCAGAAATGTTTAAATAATTTCTGATAAAATTAGCCTTCTTGTGTATTCCTTGCAGGGACCAGCCTAGGGGGGAATTTTAGGGAGACTTCATGTCTCCCTCCAGAAAAGATAGGGAGACTGCAGTCAAGTAGCGAGTCTTCATAGGCAAGTGGGGAAAATTAAGAATATTTATGTACCACCCCCTGCCGCCCCTTCATATTTTCAGCTTGTGGTCCTCCATTAACGTCCAATTAATCCAGATCCAGTTGTCTATAATGCATCTATGCCAGGTTAAAAAATCACAAAGTAATTATTGACTGAAAATCCCCCACTGCTACCATCTCCTTCTTGACCCCTACCCTCTTCTTCATGCCAATCCCCCAGCACCCTCCTGTGGTTGCCTTTCACTAAAGTCTACTAAGTTAATAATTTCATAAGTCTGAAAGTGTGAACAGGACCAGATGTAAGAAGGTTGCTTGGAAATTACTTTGTTAGTTAATAAACAAAATACATTCTGGGGTCGAGTATTTTGTAAAATAAATGTCATTCCGCATCATGTTTATGGCATTCCGTGTCAATTTGTGTCATTCTGGTGTTTCGGAGGACCCCTTTTTCATGATCCTTCACATGCACACTTGTGCCCTGTACAAAGCTTTTCTTGTCATCACTAAAGCTTTTTTTTTCATGTGTTTCAATTCCATTCGTGTTTTTCTGGGAATAGACGGCCCAACAGTTAACAGTCGTCAGCAAAACGAAATAAAAAAACAGTGTTAGAAAATACGTCCGTTGTGTATATATTTTCGGTATCCTAAGCGAGGTAACCTACTTTCAAACTGGGTTATTTTGCTGAGTCGCATAAGTCACCTATTTTTGTTTCGACACTTGAAGCTCCGACTGAAACAGAACAAAATAGAAATAAAAAATCCACCAAAAGCGACAATGGACAATTGATTGTCGTGTGATTTCAAATAAATGGTCGTTTAATTGACGAATAAAACTGCCCATTTATCACACTCAAGCACATTCAATTCTTGAAAAATAATCGTTTTTATGTAAACTTCGGATCACTCAGTTCAGCCTTTCCTCATTTTGGCCAATTTTTAGAGGGCGACATGTAATCGCCCTGACTATTTTTCTAGGCGACTTTGGGCTTAGAAGGGCGACATAATCGACGTAGTCACCCTCTTGGCTGTTCCCTGATTCCTTGTCACAATTCCGATCCACAAGTACTTTATGCTTCATAAAATTGATAGGCTAATACACTGAGCCTTCCCATGCCTTATCATTGATGAACTCAACAATTTCCTCACAACAACTTAAAAAGCAGAAAATAAGGTGCAAATGAAGATAGGTTTGAAAATTTTTATATGATACGAGATGTAAATTTATTTATTTTTTGTTATGAGAGGGTGATTTTATTGTTTTGAGCTGGTTTATAATACATGAAATATCTCAAATACATCAATGTTTCTCTTGGAAAGTAAAATTCCACTTAAACAAGAGGCCCCAGGGGGCCTGAGGGCACTCACCTGACATGGTAGCCTAAATATCAACCCAGGGAACTGATCTGAACAAGTTGCATCTGCCTCTCCTAAGAAAAGCTTAAACCAAATATCAAAAGATTCTGACCAAAGGATCTCAAAAAAAAAAAAGATTTTTAAAGAATATTCTTCATATTGAACTAAGTAATAATTTGGGCCCCCCCCCCACCCCAAAAAAAAAATCTGCATACAAAACCAAAAATTAAAAGTCCTATCTGACCCTCCATACTTTTACTCTCTGCGCATGCGCAGTGGTCAGGAAGAGACCGGAATTGGCACTAACATCATTCTTTGCAGATGAGCGTACTAATAATAACTCAGTGGGGAGGTATGAGTGGCAACTCATTGGAGGGTCATCCCCGTCTAGGCCATTGATAAGTATATAAAATATACAAATTATTTAAAATTTATCATATTTTTTATAGGACAACCAATGGCCCAGACTAGCTGAATCGTAAAAGGCCTAGGACTTAAGAATTAGCAGACCAATATAGTTCCTAAGACTGCATTCAAAGGTGAAAGGAAAATAAATTTAAAAGGAATTACATGTCTGTCTCTCTATATCTCTATACAATAATAGAGAAGACATATCATAAATAAGGAGCCATATCCAAGTAATTCCATATTCTTAGCATGAATGATTATGCTAAATGGGTGTAATGAGCCCCCAATTTTAGGGCTAGTCTGGACTAAGCCCCATAAATTAGGATGGTGTATTTGAGGGTGAGAGACTAACCCCCACAAACATACGCCATATACAAATAATAAACAAGCTATATCTAGGGTCAGATATAATCTACAGACAAAAACAGCTTCACTCATAGTTACACACTCATCAAGCCAGAGGAGATTTTACAAGAAAAATCAGCCCCCCCCCCCTTTTTTTGAAGGAATATTCTTCCAAACAAAGAGGGAAGAGCTCTGAAATCAGTGCGGAACGATACTGAATAATCCAAATACATTCTCCCAATAAGCACCCTGTTATTAATTATTATTAATTATTGGTGCTTAACGCCACTTCAGAAGCTAAGGCTATTGTGGCGATTCCGGTAATTAACAGAGCACGCTTCTCACGTATACTGGAGTCAGAATACGTAGATAGGATTGAAACTGGTAATATAAAGTGATCGATCACACACTTGTCCAATTTAATACCAACTAAACAGTATCTGAAGGATTAACACTCTTCTTAGGCAACCTACAGGCGGCCCCGTTCATGTGTACAATTGATTCCAATAATAACACTCCAATGAACGGTTCGAATATAAGAGAATGTGTACTGTATCTTCATAGAAACCTGGATATAGAATATGGAACGAGCTATGATTAACAGACCCGACACGGACCGTCCCCGAAATAATTCATAGTTTCCTAAGTCCGTACAACCAATGAGTGTTCGGAGAAGAATATATTACTCCAAATAATGATCCCAAAAAATTAGAACATATACCTAGACAGCCTATTAGCAGTTCCATAACTGAACCAAATAGCCCCAAAATTTTCATAAGCTCTATAAGCAGAGCAAGAATTTATATAGTCTGTCAACAATGCGTCTGCCTAATAATAGACATATTATGTAAGCGAGCAATGAAATCCCTCATATACTCATCTGGATACAGCTTGTATCCATGGTATGAGTGATACAAGTCTAACCAGGAAACTGAATGAACAAGACAACGTTAATATGCAGTTAACTGAGTAATCAACTCATACGTCGCAAGAAAGGCCAGACCACCCTGAGCAAAACTTTTCAGAGTGGACTAATTGCCACATTGGAGAATGTCGCCCAGATAACTGACATGTCAACCATACAGGTACACGAAGGATAGCAATTTTATTGATAAAGAATCACATGCTCGTATATGACTTATAAACGAACAACCACAGGAAACAAACCAACAAAAAAGTGAATGTGCCCATGAGGATGCCATTAGAAAATGACCCAGCTGCCAGTCGTGAAGCCATGAAAGGCATGTATATACTAAATGCATACAAGGCTTACAGGAGGAAAACTATGTCCTGCTCTGTAATCACCTTTTAACACAATTAATAATGAACCCCCCTCACCCGCATTACTTTAATCGTTCTTGTGTTAGTCATGAAATGGAATAGGAACTGCAGGGCTCCCTCACGTCTGACCGACTTCATAATGCCACTAAGGATGGAGAGGGATGTGAAGAACAAATACACCGTAGTGACATAATCACACTAGATAAATATGACGTCATTAATAGGGCTTATCGCTTCATATAACTAACACCAAACCATACAGGTAGGAAGAGAATAACCTCCTCTAACATACGGTATCATGCCCAATAGGACAATGAACTCAGCCTAGCTGAAGCAGCTAAACGTCTTCCTGTACGTGAAGACAATAAAAGGCTGATAACTGTGGCCATAGAAGCTCACTAAGGAGACTTACAACGCTAGCTGTAGCTTATGAATCTTCATCTCTGTGAAGACAGATATATTGGTGTAAGTTGCGACCTTGAAGGCTAACTGAACAGAGACTTACAACTATTGTCGCGCAAGGTAGGGAATGAAGAGCCGCTATTTAACAGCCCTAAATTCCCAAAGAGACAGCATTCCCCAGAGAAATAAATTAGGTTATG
Source organism: Pictodentalium vernedei (assembly GCA_031216915.1). NCBI lineage: Eukaryota > Metazoa > Mollusca > Scaphopoda > Dentaliida > Dentaliidae > Pictodentalium > Pictodentalium vernedei. The sequence goes on along the minus strand of CM062296.1, from coordinate 343,132,057 downwards.
TCACTGATAATAACTGAAACAATCTCGCTTATGACTCTAGCTAGGCTACTATGGTGTAAACAATAAGACTCAAGTCTATGACACCTAAGGAAAGAAACCGAAAAGCACTGTACCTTATCGGTTTTAATCCCAAAAGACAGCGGTCATGGCCTGGCTAATATAACTAGAAGTCTTCCTCTCCGTGAAGACAGATATCTTGTTGTAACTAGCGACTTGAAAGCTCACTAATTGGAGACTTACAACCACCACCGCGCAAGGTAGGGAATGACAAGCCGCTACTCTAACAGCTGTAATTCCCAAAGAGACAGTAATCTCAAGGTAGCTACGCAGTTATGTGTCTTCGTCTACCTGAAGACATATCTGTGTCACTTGCGGCCTTGAAAGCTCACTAAATGGAGACTTACAACACTAGCCACAAAAGACCGCTGTAACAGTACATGACTATGACGTCCACAATGACATTAAATGTTTTGATGCCAAGGAATAGAAACACCGAGAGGGAAAAGATGTACTTATTCCCTGTAACGGCTCTATTCCAAACAAGACAGCTGTCTCAGCCTATCTATGAACTATTCGTCCGACATCAGGATGAAAAACAGGTGATTTGAAATAACCTGGAGAATATTTCGACAACTTCTATTGTATTGCTTTTCTTCAATAGGAGAGCATATACCTCCGCAAGAAGAGACTCTCTTGGAAGAATTCGCCGGAAGATTTGACCAACACGAACTTGTAGTAAGTGGAGCTTTACTCAGACTGATAGCCACAGGCCTGCCAAGACTACATATTCATCCACTGATCTTCCGCAATTTTCATCCACTTTTTTGCGAGGTTGATAACCTTCCGCTAAGCGGAAAGCAACTGAAGTCTATTCTCGCCGATCTCTATTGTTTCCTTCAATAAGAGAGTACCTCCATCAGGAGTGACTCCTTCTGAAGGGATCCGCTGGAAGATTTGTCCAACGCGGACATTTTGTAAGTGGGGGGTTATGTTCGGAATCATAGCTGTAAGCCTTCCGAGACAACACTTTACCCACTGATCTTCCGTGACATAAATCCAGTTTCTCACTAAGTTGATAACCTTCCGTCAGCTGGTAAGCAAAAGAGGTCTTATTTATCACCTGTACGACTAATGAGGCTTACGGAAGGAGAAACCACTTCCTCCCCACGAAGAACCCCGTCCCGTCGTATAGGGGCATCTGACCTATAGTCTGGGTCAGACCTGCACCCCTTTTCCAAGTCGCTATACTGACGACTACGGGAGTAAGTATAAGAGGGTTTATTGCACCCTCGTGAGGAGATCCCTTAGCTGATTAAGTGGAACGACCTCGCTTACCCCGGTCTGCTGAAGCGTGTTGAGGTGCAGACTTCAGTAGCAGTGTATTGGAAGCTTTCTTATAGCCTGTTCATAGACTAACGAAAGCCCATCGTCAAATCGCTTACCCCGGTCTGCTGAAGCGTGTTGAGGTGCAGACTTCAGTAGCAGTGTATTGGAAGCTTTCTTATAGCCTGTTCATAGACTAACGAAAGCCCATCGTCAAATAGAGTATATCCGGAGACTGGAGCGACTCAGAGAGAGCTTTTCACCTTGTCATCTATAAGTGATGACGACGCAAGGGCACCATCACGTCTGATCAACGCCCAATTTGCCATTGTCAGGGCGGAGTTGTAAGTGGCATACGTGACTGCCCTGGAAAGAACTCAAGCAAGGAACAACGTCCTCAAATTCCTTCCCATTAAGACGTTGCGCCATAGCTCTGGTGAGGTGATCTGCATAGGACATCACGTCCAGATTCGCTCTATTGGATGAAATAGCACATTCCATGATGCAGGAAGGGACATATGTTCATCCCCGGCCTTTTCATCTAAATGCAGAGGAGCTCTCTAAACATCTTCTCCAACCGTTTTGAATGAACGCAGTCCAAGGAACGGTTTATTATTGAAGATGTCGATAAGAAAGAGTGCCTTCCTCTTAGCACTAGAGAGGTGAATATGGCATCGATAACATGGCCGAAGGCCTCCGACACCTGTCGAGACGCCAGCGGTTTCTCTCTAGCAGTCGCAGCTTGCTGATCAAGTGGAACAAAGTCAGTATAGTATTGATAAATTAAAATTCAACTCTACCATATGCTGTTCTGAAAGGGAAGGGTAATCCTCTTCCTTGTCCCTTTCGCCATCCGACTGATTCAGCTGTGACATGTGGTCATTTTAATCTGCATGAACAGATGATTGGACCGACCCAGCACCGTCCGACAACTCACCACCGGAGTCTGCAGGAGGCTACCCTTGTACTTGCTGGGATGCTGAGATCAGCTGCGCAATCTACAACAGCAAGTCCATTACCGAGGCTTGAGGAGTAGCGGTTATCTGTTTTTTCACCGCTTGCTACTCCTGGGACTAAGATCCGGAGATAGATCTCTTCTCCGAATGTCCTGATGAACAAAGCCTTGGATCGCTAGCTACCAGATGGTCTGACTTCACGGGCAAAGACTGGCTCTGTCTTCACGCAACTGGCTGGATATCCGAAGTTGGGTAGCTAGCATGTGGTCATGTGTGCTTTTATAACGTAGCGGAGGAAGCCATGACTGAAGCCGACTCCGGCTGCAGACTACATAGTGCATCCCGAGAGTCGAGCGGATGTATGCTCCTACTCATGCAATTTTCTCAAAACAACATTTGGCCCGAAATGTTGTTGGGTTAGAGTGGGACCTCTCCCACTCGCGGCCTTATCAGACCTCTTCGAGCCTCCCGAAAAGAAAACTTAGTTCCTGCTTGTGCAGGTTTCTCATAACAACCTCTGGCCCCAGAAGTTGCTAGGTTAGAGAGGGGCCTCTCCCGCTCGCATCCTTGTTAGACCTCGCCGAGCCTCCCAACAAGAAACTTGCTGACTTCCTCCCTATTTCCGTCGTCGCTGGGTGAGCTATTGATTTTAAGGTGCTTACTCTACCCAAATCTACACTTCCTTCGACCACAACGGACATACCCGTTGTCATGGCTCCCACGGATGGAGTAACCGCTTCACTGATCGAGCTAGCTGCTTGCAAGGGATTAAGAACACTAACTAGAAGCCTTATCCCTTGCTTAATATTCATGAGCACCTTGCAGCTAGCTCTATTTGCTCAACAGAGTGCGACGACGGCAGCACACTTTGGATGGGTGTCACAGTACCATCACCATGTTCATGTTCCTTTGAAAATAGAAACTGAAAAACTTGAATTATATTAGAGTGAGAGTTCAGGCATAGGACCCTCACCGCCAACAATGCATTGCGACACCCGTCTCCGTCTGTCATGCCAATGTTATACAGTAGACAAGAATCCGCAGGAGTACATCGACTACAGGCAAGGCAACTAGCATGTAAATACGAGAAAGACTTCCTCGCATTGCATTTAGAGCAGTAAGCTTTCATAATTACAATCAAAAGACAAAGTTGATAGCACTCCTACAAACTCCACAACAAAATATATGATAAAGATACATGAATAATCGCAATCAAAATTAAATTAAAAAATTTGAAAATTTTTTGAAAAAATGCCTAAGTTCCCACAGGGAACACAATGATCCCAGGGGCATCCCGATAGAGCCTAAGTGTGGACAAAATCCAAATATTATGGGCAAAACTACTGGAATAATAATCAATGTATCCTAAAGTAACTCTACAGTAATATAATATGAAATACTACATATATTAAGGACGTTGCCAGTGTAAACAACGTCAAGGAAAAAACTGGAAACAAGACAACAGGCACAAAAAGGCCCAAAGTCAGAAACCAATTTAAATGCTACTAGATGCAAAGCTAGATCTTCATACGAATTAAAAACGATACATCAGATAGAAGATGTAAGACTAAAACGACCTAACACCCCTAGGGTGAGGACGTAACCATGGGGATAAACAGAATAAAAATTCTGTAAGGCCATAAAAAAAAGAACCTCTGTTTTTCGGGCCCGCACACATGGTCATTTTTGCTGCGCATGCAACCTTTTTATGACACCAAAAAATCTTTAAAAAAAATTTAAGATATTGTGCTCATTCCGGTAAATCGATATCGATGCATAGGTGAATTTTAAATTAACACACTTCAAGCTTTTTCTACATCATACTTTAATAAAGTGGGTGGGTTTTACCAATATTCACGACAGAAGGTGTTTTATTCTGTAAAATGTAAGTCATAATGACAGCAAGAAGGAAGGTGCCTTTCAGTCTCACAACAAACAGTCACAAAGGGGAATGGTCGATTCGCACCATGTTTGATTCGCACCAACCCTCAGAAAGTGTGCAAAGTCAGGTGCTATGTTGAATGGAACACAGTCTCCTGGCATTTATTTTTAGTAACATTTGTATTGTAAATGGCCGTCATTGGGAATTTGTGTACTGTTATTTGAAACCGTTACGAGTTTCCGGATTAATTTAAATAAATGCATTTGAGATGCAGGATAATTGGATAACTTATAGTAACCGTTGCTTGATATAAAAGTAACAGTCATAGTTGAAAATAAATCGCATATAGGCAGGTATGTGCGGTTGAATTGGTTAATAAAAACACGCAAACATTTGTTTTGTATTTCATTTTCAGATTTCCGAAAAATATGATTTATGGATGAACTGCCTGTTCAAATGGGTTGTGATAATTCTGAATATAATGGGGAAAAATTGCGATTCACGATTTTATTAGGCAGGTTGTGAAAGAATTTTTTTTTTTTGGTAAAATAAATCTGTGAAAGTTGGCACTTCGACATTTGATTTGTCCCAGAGACGTTTCATCCCGAGACGTTCCACCCACGAGGCATTTTGTCCTGTGTCATAATTTTCACGTTTCACTGAAAAAACAAACATTCAAACCCCACTTCATTTATGACCCAACACCCTTACGGTGAATAACCAATATATTTGCGAAATTTTGCGTGGTCCATCAGGTGTTTGGGTGGGTGTTGAATTACCACAAACAACCTCTCGGGGAGAAATGAAAAGAAAAAAAAAAGAACGCCCGCCTGCATGCTTTTTGGGGAAAAAATGACCTGAGAAACAGACAAACAACTTTGTGTGGCCTAATACCTGTTAAACTCCCAAGAAATTTAATAAAAAATTTCAATAAAAAATAGCCAAAAAGCTTAGGAGTTTAACAGGAAGGGTTCATGGAAGGATAGGGAAGGAATACTGAACAAACAGTGGAATAATCATCAACCAGAATGATGACGTCAGGTATATCTGAAACCACCGTAGTTCACTCCCATCATCCATTAACAGCCTTGGATACACCAATTCTTGCATTGATTTGTGTCTGACATCCTCAAAAAAGGAGATTTTAAAGCACAGATGTCAGTTCACTGTTGCTGACTTCAGGGCCAAACAAAGAAAGATATTGGTGCCAATTCCGGTCTCTTCCTGACCACTGCGCATGCGCTGAGAGTAAAAGTATAGAGGGCCAGATAGGACTTTTAATTTTCGGTTTTATATGCAAATTTTGGGGATTGGGGGTTCAAAATTTGTGTTTGGCCCTTGATAATTTTGAGTTTGCATCAGCTAGCCTGGGCCATTGGTTGTCGTATAAAAATATAGAAATTTTGGGTGGGGCAAAAATTCTTGCCCCTCCCATAACGATGGCAAACATAGCTCCTCGAACTTTTCTTCAACAAATTTGAGTCTACACCTCAAAAGGAAGCTGCACACCAAATATCAAAAACCCTTCTCATTTATATTTTGGCCCCCAAACCCCAAAATAAATGTTTACATAGACACTTTAATTCAATTCGTCTTGTTGGGATGACCATTTTTTGAAATTCGTCTTGTTGGTATTCGTCTTGTTGGGAATAAACTGTTTTCATACCAAGGTGGATTTGAGAGGCCCAGAATACTGCAGCTATTCTCAGAGCATCTATTATTCAACAGATAAAATGCATTTAAGTCCAGCTGGAAAGGGCTCCTAGGTCACATGGCAGCAGGTCATGAGGTAAAGAAAAGAAAAACAAAGCTTTGAATATTTCTGTGAAATAGGTTAAGGCACTGAATATTTAATTCATTTTCATTTTACTTGGAAGAGTGGAGAGAAAAACTCAAATATATCTATCAGGACTAATATAGGAGCAGTTGGTCCAGTACTTGCACGAAAAATATTCCACCTTTTTTCCATATTAAAATTGGAAACAAGCCCATACTGCCATGATCTGAACAAATCTGTTAACCAAGCTTACTCTTCATACATGAGGATTTGTTTTAAACTGATTTTTTAAACCCTCTGTACACTGATGTCAGAATAGCCAGGCCTGGCATTCTTAAAGATCGCTCCCCTCCCATGACCTAGGGGAGAGATTAGCTCTCCTCAAGCTAACAAAAGCTAAAAGTGGCAAAATGAACTTTTACTATTCATGAATTCTGCCGAATGGGTTTTGTACATTTTATTTGGTGATACCAACAAGGTAAGGTAGTCTCTATGAGATAGCTACACTGCTCCTCCCATACCTCCAGGCCTCAGCAAGGCCTGGAGGTGTGAGAGGGGCAATGTGCTCGTCTTTCAGAGATCATTAACATAGCAAAGATCTGAAAAGGTGTGCATTTTAGGAACAGGTTGTTATGGTAATCATTATTTTCTAAGGCCAGGAGGGCTAGTTTTCACACTCCTTAATTTTTTTAAGGTGAGCACTAGGCAAGCAAATAAATCGCTCTCCTGAAAATGCCAGACCTGAATAGAAGAATTTCCAGTTGCAAAATTTTTCCATAATGTAACTGGGAAGTAAACAATTTTTCAATCTTGCCCGACACAGCTGCATTATTGGAAAAATTTGCAATGTGAAGTTTTGATATCAACAACAGTGTACAGAGGGCTAACATCTGGCAAGCAAGTTCTGCAATGTATATTCAGGGATGCAAGTGGAGGATAAAAAATCATCCGACTGGGATCAAACTCATACTCGATGTCTAGGTACCCACAACAAAGTCACATACCAGAAATCAGCAATTATCTTAATACATGTATATTGAAAAAATGTCAGGAAAACTGTTATTTTGGAATGACAGAATGATAGAAAGATGGAATGACAGAAAGATGATATGATGTATGGACAAGGGTAACATTATATGTACATAGTAATTTTATGACAGGTCATAAAAAATTTGGATGTTGTTTTCCTTCCAATGGCTTTGCTCTCAGTATCTCTCTGAACAACTGTCATTTTGATTTCTCATTTTCAATCTCATAACTTTTGTTTCCAGCATACTTGTTCTATAAACTGAAGTAACATTGGTCAAAATTTAATTATTCTTGCATTCAAATAACCAATAAATAGTAGCTATGCATAAAGATAAAAAAAAACATCTGTTGGCATGTTGAAATTATGGAATACACATGGAGGTGATGAAATGAACCAATGCGTTCTGAGAACAAGAAATGTTCTGAATCTTCGTAACAAATCGGATTTCAAGGGTAATCAAAACAAGTGCAATGCCAAGGGTGGCTATGCCCCCCGCTGCCAAGCATGAGTTTGTAGTCATTTACCTTTCTTGATATTGAATTGATAAATATCTTATCTTATCTTCATTAAACCATACGACCAATACAGCAGGCCATCAATTGTGTCCGCAGGACACTAATGCCCCTGCTTTATGATAAACTATATTTAGTGGTTAAAAAAGTCCAAAAAAGGGGCCATGACTCAAATAGAAATTATTGCACCACACTCAAAATCAAACCTGCCTGGTATATTGTCTACAGTAAGCTATAATCCAAGTTTCATTAAAATTGGACACCTACTATAACTCAAGTTACCATCTGTAAACCAAAATCAACATCTCTTCTAAGTTGAAAAAATGCCGCTCAGGATCACCGATCCAATGTCGAGTTGTGACAACAGTTCCTCGCACCAAGGCCAACACACCTATGAAGTTTCATGACTCTAGGCTGAACTACTATCAAGTTCTCATCCGGAAACCAATTGTTGCGATATACTATGTTCAAGGTCACTGTGACCTTGACCTTTGACCTGGTGAGTCCAACATCAATAGGGTTCTTCCTCACACCAAGGCCAACACGCCTGTACAGTTTCATGACTCTAGGTTGAACCACTATCAAGTTATCATCCGGAAACCAATTGTTGCGATATACTATGTTCAAGGTCACTGTGACCTTGACCTTTGACCTGGTGAGTCCAAGATCAATAGGGTTCTTCCTCACACCAAGGCCAACACACCTATGAAGTTTCATGACTCTAGGTTGAACCACTATCAAGTTATCATCCGGAAACCAATTGTTGTGATATACTATGTTAAAGGTCACTGTGACCTTGACCTTTGATCTCGTGAGTCCAAGATCAATAGAGTTCTTCCTCGCACCAAGGCCAACCCACCTATGAAGTTTCATGAATGTAGGTTGAACTACTATCAAGTTATCATCCGGAAAGGAATTGTTGCGATTTACTATGTTCAAGGCCATGTTGACCTTGACCTTTGACGTAGCGAGTCCAAAATCAATAGGGTTCTTCCCCTCACCAAGGCCAATCTACCTATGAAGTTTCATGAATGTGAGTTGAACCATTATCAAGTTATCATCCGGAAACCAATTGTTTAAGATTTACTATGTTCAAGGTCACTGTGACCTTGACCTTCGGCGTAGCATGTCCAAAATCAATAGGGTTCTTCCTCCCACCAAGACCAACCTACGTATGAAGTTTAATGAATGTGAGTTGAACCACTGTCAAGTTATCATCCGGAAACCAATTGTTTACGCCCGCCCGCCCGCCCGCCCCGCCCGCCCGCCCGCCCGCCCGCCATTCACCAAACTATAAGTCGAGTTTGACTTTGTCACAACTCGACTAAAAAGGCCATAACTCTGCCAAAAAATATCAGACCAAGCCCACTATCAATCCCAACCTGTATTATATGGTATTAGCCATGTATGAAATTTTGTTTCATTTCGTTCAGTCAAACTAAAGTTATTATCTGGAAACCAATATCAACATGTCTTCTAAGTCAGAAAAGGGCCATAACTTTGCCAAAAAATATCAGACCAAGCCCACCATCAATCCCAATCTGTATTATGTGGTTATAAACCTTTGTATAAAATTTTTGTTTTATTTTGTTCAGTCAAACTAACATTATCGCACAGAAACCAATATCAACATGTCTTCTACTTTGGAAAAGGGCCATAACTCTGCCAAAAATATCGCACCAAGTCCACCATCAATCCCAACCTGTATTATGTGGTTATAAACCTACGTATAAAATTTTGTTTCATGTCATTCAGGCAAAATAATGTTATCGTCCATCAACATATCTTCTAAGTAGTTGGCTGCCAAAATACACCGGTAAAAGCCCACTATCAATCCCAACCTATATTATGCGGTTATAAACCTGTGTATAAAATTTTGTTCCATCGACCTAAAGTTATTGTGTGGAAACCAAATTGGGGATAGACATTCGGATGTAAGGACAAGGGAAAGCTTAATGCCCCTCGCCTGAATGGCGGGGGCATAAAAACCTTATCTCCTAGTTTATTAATGCATCTCTTTCATCCTATGATATGACATTTTGTGAGAAAACCTCTGCAGTGGTCACTTCATGACCTCGATGACCTCGATCTTTGCAAATACTAAGTAAGGAACTTTAACCTGCAAGAATGTGTCTGTCTCTGCAAAGGGGACAGACATTTTTTTCTCCTTACAATAGGATGGTACCCTGTGACATCTTCAACCCCACAAATAGTACTGACAGAACATGTCCAGATACCTTAAGATTTTTCCTAACTAAGAACCAATCTTGGCACCTCTGGCCCAAGAGACCAGACTAGGACACTTGACTAGTTGGTGGAAGCCTTTGATTGCGAAAAAGTTATTTTCATGGGCTTTCTTTTATATTTCACAGAGTTAAATTTTACAAAATGTCAGGGAACTTCCAAATAGTATCAGCAGGCAATGTTTGAAAAATCTTGCAAATAAGCTATCCTTCTCCTTATCTTCAGAAAACGGATCCAACAATTTCTAACCATGTTCTGAAAGTCAATATCACCATGAAAATAATGAGACTTCAACAATAAAGTGGTAACCATGGTTCACCCAACATTAAATGAGATGTGATAACAATTTAATTGAAAGAGATAAAAATTTTCTTAACATTTATATTAAATAAAGTAACATTCTATACTTGATGGTTATAATCATTATCTACTAATGTAAACAATAGCCAAATGATAACAATATGAAAGTGTCAATGACACTGTAGCTCAACTTGTCAAGACAAAGACATGTATAGTATGTGACACAGCAATGACAAACATCTAAGTAATGACCTGATAACAAAGGTACATATAAAGTATTGTAACGGTCTGTACATAAATACTGACCGTTGCCTGTAACAAATGTATAGGTAAAGGTATTGTAAAGGTGGGTGACAGTCAGATGCTAAACTAGAAAAGAAATCTTAGTCCCAGAGTGGGTCTGACTGAACCCCAAAATATTTGTTCTCATAGCACAGTGATAACAAAGGCACCCCAAAACACACTCGTTCCTGTCCCAAGGTGAAAACAAAGGTACCCAAGAACTTTTGTGAAGATCAGTTCATAAATACAAGCTGTATAGAACTTGTGACAAAAAACTGATTGGACCTAATTTTGGTACAAAATGGCCACTGGCAGCCATCTTGAATTTTGGACTGTACCCAGAAACACTCATTCTCATCCCAAGGTGATAGCAAAGGTGCCCAAGAAGTTTTGTGAAGATCGGTTCATAAATACAGCCTCTGCCCTGAGCCGTATTGACATGTGTGCTTACATTGTGTAAGTAGCACTGAATAAATCAAAGTTCATCTAATTTGCATAATTTCTGCATGAAAAAAAACCCTTACAATATGTGATGTATTCCATGTTACTAAACATTCATACAAAAATTTATTCAAATCAGAACTTTCATACAGAAGTTCTGTACAAAAGACTGATTGCACTAATTTTGGTACAAAATGGCTGCTGGTGGCCATCTTGAATTTCAGACCACACCCAAAAACACTCGCTCTCATCCCACGGTGATAACAAAGGTACCCAAGAAGTTTCGTAAAGATTGGTTCATAAATATGGTCTCTAGTCTGAGCTGTATAGAAGTTGTGTACAAAAAACTGATTAGACGTAATTTTGGTACAAAATGGCCACTGGCAGCCATCTTGAATTTTAGACCGCACCCAGAAACACTCGTTCTCATCCCAAGGTGATAACAAAGGTACCCAAGACATTTCGTGAAGATCAGTTCATAAATACAGACTCTAGTCTGAGCCGTATTGACATGTGTACTTACTGTGTGTAAGTCGCACTGAAAAAATCAAAGTTCATCTAATTTGCATAATTTCTGCACGAGAAAAAAAAACCCGTATTATATGTGATGTATCCCATGGTACTAAACATTCACACAAAAAATTATTCAAATTAGCGCTTTCATATGGAAGTTCTGTGCAAAAATCTGATTGCACCTATTTTTGTACAAAATGGCTGTCATCGGCCATCTTGAAGTTCGGACCGGACCCAAAAACACTCGTTCTCATCCCACGGTGATATCAAAGGTACCCAAGAAGTTTCGTAAAGATCGGTTCATAAATACGGCCTCTAGCCCGAGCTGTATTGGCATTTGCACTTACAGTGCTGAAAGTAACACCAAAAAACATCAAAATTAGTCTAATTTGCACAATTTACACACAAGAACCCGTATTATATGTGATGTATCCCATGATACTAAACATTCATACAAAAAATTATTCAAATCAGAGCTTTCATATGGAAGTTCTGTACAAAAAACAGATTTCTGCATCGTCGGTACAAAATGGCGGCTGGCAGCCATCTTGAATTTCGGATCGCACCCAAAAACACTCGTTCTCGTCCCACGGTCATAACAAAGGTACCCAAGAAGTTTCGTAAAGATCGGTTCATAAATATGGCCTCTAGCCCGAGCCGTATCCAATTGTTGACGTACGGACAGACGAACAGATAGCCAGACGGACAGACGGACGACAGGCCATGACAAAAGCTCAAATTTGGCTTCGCCAAAGTTGAGCTAAAAATGAATGTATAAAACAATTCTACCTCCTGAAAACACCTTCAACTCCTGAAATTCCCATTCCATCAACAATATCTCTTGTCAGCCTAAATGGTACAGTTTCTGGTGTTGGTAAAATTTTGCCTTGTTCAAAAGCAACACCTGGAATTTGAAAAAATGAATACAACTGACTGCTGTACCTTGTACATGTATCTTCTAAGATGAACCTTGACAAATCAATTACAGAGCGGAAACCAACACTGATAAAAATTAAAGTTCAAGATCACTGTGACTTTCACATTTGGCACAATGATCCCAAAATAAATAGGTTCTTCCTCTCCTCATGCCTAACCCACATACCAAGTTTGGTTTCGGTTGGCCAAGTGGAATTTTAGTAGTTAGAGAGCAGAACCAACTCTGTCGACAGAGACGGATGGACAGCACCATGGCTATATCCCCCCCCCCCCCCCCCCCCCGCCCCCAAATATACATATTTACTACTGATATTCAACAAACTGTAGTTGTAAGTAGGGTTCAATTTTTACCCAATTTTGTATGAAAACGGAACTGGGAAATTTTTCACCCTTAAATCTGGGAACTGGGAAATTTTCCGCTTCTTACTCAGCATATGTTTTTTGTGAATAACCCAACAGATAAAATGAGAGTGCTGATTCAAAATAATTCATTAATTTAATCAGATCTGGAACTTCCATCCACACAATTTTTACACATTCATTATCACCCAAGTCTGATTATTGGGAGAGAAAAACATATCGGAGGAATGTACCACAAAATTTTGAAATTGGACACTGTGAGAGTTTAATTCCTGCTTAAAGAAACCTTTAAAATAAGACTTTCTTTTGCTGAAATACCAAATTTAGGAATATCGAAATTTTATTTCAGTTCATTACGTGTACGCTCCCTGTAAAACACTGCCAATCGACTCCCCACTAACTGCTCTATGAGGTGGGGTATCAAAACCCTACCATGTGACTTCAATAAGACGTACTATCGGTTATAATTAGCACAAAGTGTTTCCCAGTGTTGTGACAAGGTTATGCTTCCGACCCAAAATAGGACCTCCAAACATCATTTCTCTGCAAAACAGTTGTTAATAATCAGGGAAAAAAGAGCATCGATCCCAAACTACACAAATAAAAATAAAATCGTTAAAATTTATTTCGAAATATCGTACAAAATGACTTTTGAGGGCAGTTTCGATCTTGCATGAATATTTGTGAAGACCTTCTCGTTACTTTTTGTCGATGTCGGTGTTTCTTTGATCCCGTAATTTTTGGATACCAATTAGAACATTTTTCCAACCAGTCGGGCAAATACATTTTTTAATATCATACGGAAATTTTAAAAACGCGTTTCGTTTCGAATATATTGAGTAAAAATCAGTGCAATTTCGTCCTTGAATTTTTACAATCTGGCTGCTATTAGCGAAGTTACTCCAAAAATGGAAATAATAAAAAATTCTCATTTGTAACAGGTTGAAGAACCTTTCGAAAAGAGTCATTCAAAAACACACCTTTTTATTCTGCAGTGGTAGACATATCCCGGGCAATGAAAAAGAACTTTACACAATTTGGTTGCGTTTCCAGGTATTCGCATGAAGGACAGCTGACGTCGACTTAACAGGTTGAGAACAACGTAGTTTCGTTACCCACTAAATGGGTCAAATTGCCAGAGTTATTAGACCACAGACGTCTGGAAAGCTGATCTAAATCACCCCACCTCAAAACACCTCATTCTTAAATGCACCCCCCCCCCCCCACCCAAAAATATATAATACACAGATCTGTGTGTTATTTATTTTGGAAGTGTGTGTGGGGGGGGGGGGGGGGCATATATAAGAGGGAGGTGTGACGTTGGGGGTGATGTGATATTAATCAGGTGTCCAGCCGTCTGTGGTTAGACTAGGCAGTGGGACCTGGGGGCGGGATGCACAGCAACATCGAATGACGACATCCGCTTTAATCCGAGGATGATATACAACATTTCTCAATAAAAAATAAGCATTCAACTGGCAATGTTGGATTTCAAGGTGTGCAGAGAACGAGCCGGTCCACTGCGAACCCGCCCCAGTGACGCAGCAAAGCATCCATGTTTTACAAGTCGATGTTCCCACTCAACTTGGCGGGGTAAAAATATAAAAAGAATATCCCAAATGCTGGGTTTAGAGGATTTACTACCAGGTAGAATGTTAATCTGCACCACCCCCCTCCCAAAAAAAAAATGTTGCGAGATGAGACGCAATGTGTCTGAATGTATCTGAGATCAGTCAAAAAATTATAAATTGGCAGAATTTTGGAGATTTTTTAGTTTCCCGTCTGAACTCAGCATTTTATATTTCGTTAAAAAATGATGCGTATAGCTTGAGGTTTGTTACTTTGGACCACTGAGAAAAGTAAACCCAGGCTGTTGTAATATAACTGAATATAACACAACACTAAACATGATCAATTATTGAGTTCTCGCGGCAGCAATAAAATTTGGTAGCAATAACATTTCCTAATCCGAACTAATCCTTTAATTACCCTTCCAAAAATGTAAAACAAGAGCCGACAATAGCTACTGATTGTTACTGAAACAGCCTCTGATCGCAATGAAAACATTGACTGGTGACAATAGATAAAGCATGAATTCCTCCTATGAAGTTTATTCTTTTGAGATTTCCAACATCAGAAACTGGTTAAATTGAATTACAATAATGTATATCTATATACTTTTATATTTGCACTGTGACTTGTAAAGAAAATTTTGTTTCTAACATTCGACCTACCATTTAACAATTGCATTAGCACTTCAACAAATAGTGAAATTATTTTGAATCCATTTATAATAAAAGACGGCGCTCGTGTGGTGTTTTCCAACAAATAGTTGCGACACAATGAGAAAAAATTGAATTTCTAACATTCGGCCTGTCACTGAAGTTAACAATGCACATGTATATTAGCACTACGAAAAAGCCCTGGGCCGATTTAATCCGTGGACCGACTTAGGGCATACCTCAATTGCTGACTTCATTTTTGGCCGACTTTTCCCATGGGCGACTTCATTTGGGGGCGATTTCCCACCATTTAACTCTTTGTAGACTTTATACCACAACAACAAAGCTTGAATTTTTTTTTCGCGACAATTTATTAGAAAACATCCAGCGGTGTTTTGAATAGATAGTTGCAAAAAAAATGAGAAAAAACTAAACAATTTATACAGCCCCGTGTCTTGCAGCACACTGAGAGACCATGCTGTCTTTCCGTGTGTACATGTGCCGAGTCGACGTCCAGTAAGAGCAGGCTTCGACACCCTTATAGTTTAAAGTCCCCCCCCCCCCCATAAATAACAGATGTATGCCCCCCCCCCCCCCCCCCCCCCCCCCACCACATGTCGGGGATCACATGTCACCTATCGCAGAGATAGGCCTACTGACACCACCTCTAGTTCCACAGAAAGTTAAAAGTTATTTTTTGGCATAGTTGTGTTGTTGCCGGAACGAAATTTAATTTGAGTGCATTCAAAAACGGAAACTGGACATTGCAAATAAAATCATTAAAATTATTTTCGACAGTATTAATATAGGCAGATCATAAGCAGACATAACTGAAACAGAAGTTGATCAATTGTATCTCGATTTGTTGTCAGTCTTGATGATGTAAATATGTGTTGAATAGTTTTAGTCGATAACTTGAAATAAATCATAAAAATGAATTTATTTTCTTTATATATTATTACATTAACCCATCCGAACATCCTGAGGCCAAAGGGCGCCAGACCGGTGAGGCCGAAAAGCGCAAAACTTAAAGCGCGGGCAAAATCGGCCAAAAAGCGTCGATCCGGACAGTACTTTTTACATGATTCTGTTTCAAAATATAGTTTATGACCCCTAACTGAAACTAGCCCTGTCCCCCAGACTAGTTGCAAAGGAGGGAGCATAAGTTCTTTTCAGAAGCAAAGATGTAGGCTTTTGTGCAAGAATCTGGACAGTACTGCTGAACTGTTGGGTAAAGGGTTGACTGATAAAACGGTTATCTAACCTTAGTTAAAGTAGAAGACAACAGTTGTCAGCTTATGACCCTTGATTGAAACGAATGCTACGCGCTCGTTTCAATCAGAAGTCATAAGATATGCTTTGGAAGCAAAAAATTAAGATAAAAACCTAAAAAAAAAATGGGAATGACGAATTTCGTGTATACTGCTGGCCGATTTTTACAGTTATGTCACGTAAAGTGTTAAATACAAAAATGAATATTACACAGTAATTAGACTTGAATATTTCTCCATTTGAATTTTATATTCCAAGATTATTTTAATGTGATTTTTTGTTTTTGTTAAAAATTACAATTAATTGAATATATTGATATATATGCATTCCCAATAAATTATAACAAAATACACAATAAATTTTATTTGATAAATAAAAGATGTCAGAAAGGTTATAAACAACATCTCAAAAGTGTTATGCTTTGTCAGACGAGTGCTGAAAAAAACATTAATTAGCTCCACCCACTCATAAAAAGTTCCTCTATAAATAGACACAGAGATCTTAATTGAACCGGATTAACAGTGACTGCATTATGTAATCATATGTAACAACTGGGGTAATTTGGAAGACAACTTTTACAGGGACTGTACACGTATTGTATTTCTGATTCAAGCAGTTGAAACTATTTCTTAAATGGAGGAGTTTGGAACTGCTTAGCTGGTAGAGTGCTAAATTTTTTTTTTTGTCACTAAAATTTGTTCTTTGCTTTGTTACAATTTACGGGAGAGTGCCACGGTACTATCAAATAAATTATAACAAGGCAAATCTTTATAGACCAAATAATATCACTTCAAAGATAATATGAAGAGCTTCCACTGAATATGAAGCCTTTAAGTGGCGTTACCAGTAATTCAGAATAAAGCCCAAATGTAGGCTTCCAGCACTCTACCAATTGACTGGTGCTTTGTGACTGTGGTTATACCCACATGTGCAACATCAGCGAGACAACAATTTGGGTATTTATCACTTGACAGCGAATAGAAGGTTAATGTGATTTGTAATAATATCACTCATTTAAAATTATATCACTATCTGTGATTGTAAACACAAAAACTTAATCAAAATAAAATTTGTAAACTCAACATTTTACCCTTACTTTACTCACTTCACTGTTTCCACTCTGTTGGTCCTAAGGAAGCTTCACACCAAACAAGAATTCTCAGTGCCATGTAGTTTTGGAGATATGGGCGTTTTAATTTTTTTCTATTTTTAGCTCCTGCGGTTCCCATGGGGCAACGGGAAAAAAAATTGGGGCATAAATTAAGTACTTATGACCCAATAAGCCCTCATATCAAATTTGGTTCAAATCTGCCTCTCGGTTTCGAAAATAGAAATTTTGGGTGGGGCAAAAATTCTTGCCCCTCCCAAAACGAAGGCAAATATAGCTCCTCGAACTTCTCTTGAACAAATCTGAGTCTACACCTCAAAAGGAAGCTGCACACCAAATTTCAAGTCTCTGCTACTGCTGGTTCATGAGAAGAAGATTTTTAAAGATTTAAGCACACTTTTTGGGCATGGGCCTACCGAGGGGCGAGGCAACTTGATTTGAACAAAACCAAATTGTGATGTCATAACAAACTATTATCTCAAATATCAATTAAATTGGTTCAGCGGTTTGGGAGGAGAAGACACAAACACCATGTTCACGGACGACGGAGGGTGAGTGATCACTATAGCTCTCCTGACTGAAAGTCAGGTGAGCTAAAAATATTCTACGTGCTGGTCTGGAGAGGAAAAATTTTAAAGCAATTTGCCTGAAATGCACTACTAAGTTCAATTCAGGCTCGAATAGTGAGCCCAAATATGAACCCAGGGGGGTCGATTTGAACAAACTTGAATCAGATCCACTCCACAATGTTGCATACCGAATATCAAAATATTCTGTTTGCTGGATCTTGAGAAGATTTTTAAAGAAATTTGCCTGAAATGCACTAAGTTCAAATTCAGGCTCCTTTACTGAGCCCAAATATGAACCCAGGGGGCCGATTTGAACAAACTTGAATCAGATCCACCCCACAATGTTGCATACCGAATATCAAAAGATTCTGCCTGCTGGATCTGGAGAAGAAGATATTTTAAGAAATTTGCCTGAAATGCACTAAGTTCGAATTCGGGCTTCTATCGTGAGCCCAAATATGAGTCCAGGGGGGCAATTTGAACAAACTTGAATCAGATCCACCCCATAATGCTGTACACCAAATATCAAATGATTCTGTCCACTTGTGCTGGAGAAGAAGATTTTTTAGTAATTTCTCTAAATTACATAAGGTGCTATCGGAGTTATGCCCCCTATGGAGCCCCAAGTGGGCATGTCCATTTTCTTTGAACAAACTTGAATTGACATATGGTAATGAACATCCATACCAAGTTTCGAGCAAATCAACCTAGCGGTTTCAGAGGAGAAGTCGTTTGAAAAAAGTTCATGATGCCGGACGGACGACAGATGACGGACGGCAAGTGATAAGTTGAGCTCCCTTTGGTGAGCTAAAATTGTGATCAAAACACTGACAAAGAATTCCTACACGATCATGACCCAGTCACAATCCGTTAGAAATTCTAAGTCTGCTTTCCTTCCCATAAAACTGAAGAATCTCACATCAAAAACATAATGTGAAAACATTGAATATGAGATGCTATTTTTGTTTATTTCTCTCAAGGGCCTGGACAATTTCACAATTCAAACTACAGCACAGTCTGAAAGTCTGGTGGGTTAGCAGTGATTTCTAGCCAAGTCTTGGCTGCCTGTACAGGCAGCTAAGACTGGACTAGAAATCACCCTACCTGACTAGAAATCATTGCCATGGTAATTTCACTAACTACTGCTGTACTTTCTAAAGACTGCATTTTGGGGCACCTGCTGTGAGGCCATGAAGTTCGTGTCAGACAGAAATAAGTCCTTAAGTCTTCAGATTAATGTTATGTTGACTACTCCGATCAGTAGAGTTCTCCAAAAAGAATACGCTTGGGACAACTGTTTCAGAGCAATATAAAAGAGATGGTTTGTGTCTGTAAGGGCACTTAAGGATTAACCCTTTCAACACTGGTGCACTGGACGGTATCATTTCAGTCCATACAATCAATGGCAAAATAGGCAAAACCATCCTGGCTTGTTGGGAGGGTCAGTTATAATTTTGTCGAGCTGTTGGATTAAATTATTACTGATCGTTGCCTTAAGATGTTTTGTTCTTTATATCATCTACCCGTCCACTACCAAGTTTTTATTCACCCAAAAATTTATGCACACCATGTTGAAATGGTTAAAGGTTAACGCAGTCTTGACTTCACAGATTTTATTTATGAAATTTCTATCCACTGTTGTAAATGTATCATTATTAGACTATGATCAGATTGCAAAAGGAAATATTTTGAAATCACAGTACTAAAAATCTGCACCATTTTTTGACTTACCAAGATCAATATGAACTAGTTCTGCAGAATTACAATCTACCAGTATATTCATCACATGTCTGTCTCCAAGTCCCAAAATATAGTTAACTAAAATAAGAAATATTATATAGTAGAGCCCACTTGTCTATCTTTCAAATGAATAATGCTGTTAACTGAATATAACTTCCAGACACAAACCCATTTACCATACCTTCAGTACAAATTTGACCTGTTAATTGCATATAGGTTAGGCTATTAAAAATTTTTTCCTTGTTTCTCAGGCACCTCCCTTGTCATAGAAAATCTGCCTCATCACTTTTTTCTCACCTAAAAATCTCTTCTATCACACTATTTTGCAATTGTAGGATAAATAATAAACCAACTATACCCTGTTTCACAGAGCTCACAGAGCTCTGTCAAACAAGATATAGTTGGTTAAATTTAAAACTACATTATGGGAAATTTTCACAGCTGAAAACATTGGTTTGCCACATAACATAACAGTGTTAGTAGTTAAATTTCTGATTTGATTCCAGCTATTTTCACTACTGTTTTGTGAATAACAAAAACAAAAAAAAGCCCCCCTCCCTCATCATAAAATTGAGAAAAAGTTGCCCGAGAAACAAGAATTCATTTTGTAGGCCTTATCACAAAATTCCCCTTGTTTATAGACCTATTTGGCCTCAGTATATTCACTGCAGGCATTTACTCTAACATGTCTTGTTTGACGAGCTCTGTGAGCTGTCAGACAAGATATAATGGTTTGATGCCCAGTACTACAGTGCATTGACAGAAATGAAAAATCAATAAAACTCAATTTTATTGACAAGAGTCCCATAAGAGAAAGTGTTCCTGTATTATCATTTTACAAGGTTATCAATTGTTATTCATTCTGTGCACAAGTGAACTTTTTTCAATGTCAGAAATAGGTGAAAAAAATATATTACAGTTATTTCCCAACAATGCTGTACAGAGAGTCACCAGTGTTTTCCAAAATGAGAGTGATATGTAACCAAATTTACTGAAATATCGATTTTATGTGAAACTTCATCAAAATTATACCTCATCAAACTAGAGCTACTGCTGAGCGTAATTCATACCCTAATACATTGCTGGACCCTAGACTGAGTTCTGGACCTTTTAAATGTAGTTTGAAGGAATTGGCAAAAAAACGTATAGTAATACTGATTTCCACAAATCTGGATAGTCATATGGTAAGGACTGTACCTACCAAATTTGATCCATTTATTTTATGAGAAGCAAACTTTATGAATTTCACTCCAAATGCACGTTTTTTTTAAAGTTATCTGGAGAATGACGAAGGGCAAAGCATATACTTAATGCACTGGCATTTGGTGCAGTGTAATAACAAAGTCAAAGAAAGAAAGAAAGAAAAAATTACTTTTGCATTTTTGAGCCCAAAGGAAATGTTTGGGTTCCCAAAACAAGCCCAAATATTGATGTAGAAACTTGAAATTAACAAACATGAATCTATATGAGTGAAACATGCTCCTTGCTGAAAATCAGCACGTTCTGCATGGCAACAAAGTGCATGAATTTCACAAAAAGTTTTTTTTTACAAGTTATCTCCCCTTGGGGAGCCCAAAATCAAACATGACACACATATTTGACGCAGTAACATTTGCTGCAGTGTTAATAACCAACTCATATCAAAACAAAAATGTATCAAGAAATTACATCTTTTGAATTTTGGAGGCAAAAGGCAACTTGGAATATAGAAACATAGCTTCAACAAACTTGAATGTATATGAGTAAAAGGGGCTGCTTGTCAAAAATCAACACTTTTTGTACAGTGGTTCTGAAAAAGAAAATTACAACCTTTGCATTTTGGAACTAAAAGTCAATTTTTGGGCTCCTAAATATTGACATAGAAATGTGGCTTAAACAATGCTGAATGTTTATGAGTGAAAGATGCAATGCCAAATATATTTCTGTACAGTAGTTTTGAAAAAGAATTTTAAAGTTTTTTTAAAAATTATTCCTTCTTCTGGGGCCCTAAGGGGAATGGCAGATCGATATGAACAAAATTCAATTATTGGGCTATAGGAAACTCCATGTCCCAACTTTGGTTAAATATTGCTCAGTAGTAAAGTATTGAGCCTGTGACGTAACATGATGCAATGCAAGGTGATGCACATGACATGGGTCATTCCTATATATTCCGCTATCGGAGGAATACAAATATAAGGCCATTGAGTTAAAAGTATTTATGTATATTCGACTTCTATAATATTACAAAAAAGGTCAAAGAACTAATTTCAGGAATATTTTGGAATGATAAAAAAATTCAGTAGTTCTGTAATGATTTAGCTGAAAATAGATGAATACATCAATTCACTAATACCTGAATTAGAGGTTTCTGTTGCATTTGGATTATTTTGAAGATCTGATAATCAGTGAAATATGCGATCCTCCTATCCAGTCAGTTAGATTCAACAAATATTGATTGTTTTTTTGTTTGACTGGCCATTAATTTGGCCCCAAATACTAGAAATTACCAAAATACCTAGCCAAACTTCTTTCAGTTAATCTGTATTCTCCACCCACTGAACTTGAATATCAAAATACCCAAATCTCAGGTAGCAAATGTTTCTTATAATGCAACAAGGCATTTTATCTAATTCAAATGTGTTTGACAGACTCAATGAGCTCTGTCAAACAAAACTGAATTGGTTCAATTCCTAGTTGCATTATAGGAAAAGTTTACAGCTTAAAATTTTTAATATTTCATCATCAGTGTATCAAGGGTTAAAATAAAGTATTGAAATCATATCATCTGTTTTAACAAACCCGAAGGAGTCAGTGAAATGGCAATACTAAAGCAACAAAACATTGATATACACACAGATATTTGTATCCACTGACATCACGTTCAATACAGTACACAGTATTCCTGATATTTTCCTCTCCAATGCTTGCTCTTTCTTTGATCAAATATACCTCACTATACTTTTATTTCCTGCTATTTACATCTGGTCAGTGGTTAATAACACTTTCTACACAGGGTCAAAATGTGTGGGATTTTAAATAGGTGGAGCAATCCACATGAGGAAGTGGTATGAAGAACCAAGCCAAAAGATAAACATAAGTGTCTCCAACTATAGTTAGCAGGCCTGTCGATTTGAGTCGAACAGCCATTTGGATTGCGTGGAGGTTACCTAAACTGAAAAACAAGCAAATGAAAAATGGGTCACGCCAAATTATTGCGGGGTCACGCAAAATTTTTGCCAAGTTGAATGACCTGGTATGAATGAATGATGGAATGATGTTGAGCATCACCCAATTATCAGCTGCATAGGTGTTTGCATCTGCCTGAAGTGTAGCTGCTCTGTTGGCCAATTATTGGCCAACAGAGCAGCTATACTTCAGGCAGATGCAAACACCTATGCTGATGATGGATTGATGCTCAACATCATTTTAACCCTTTACCCAATGCAGACGATATCAAAATTAATTATTTTTATAAATATCATTTTTTAAACTGTTCCAAAACATTTCAACAAAATCATATCATGTGACCACCTCATTGAAACGAGCTCGTTCTAAAGAGGGGTCACATGATATGGTTTTGTTGAAATTTTTAGAAAAATAAAAAAAATTTTCCGTTGCTGAATTTGCATATTACATGGGCGGATGTGGCTGATTCGTTGAGTAAAGGGTTAAACTGTTATCATCTTAAGATGAAGCATAGGCACAAAATCACAAAATGGAAATAATTCATGTCTCTACCACAAATAGTGATTATGGATGCCATACTCTTCTGCAGCATGCTCGCTCATGTCAAGGTTAGGCTAAATTCCAACTAATTTGTATCTGAATTACTGAAGCGCAGCCTGTTTATTGTTCCTAAGGATTCATCTCTATTCATCAGGATATTGCCCTTAGAAGCAAGGACTTGGCTATTATACAACAGTTCATATATCAGCATAGTTGCGATACATATGTATTTACATTACTTAACAGGTTACCTGGGTCAAGTACAGGGGAACGAACGATAGGTTTTCAAAGCTCAGACCTGGTGAATGATAAATGGGTTACACAAAATTCTGAAAACAGCAGGTCTGCTTAGGTTCTCAGTCATTCATACAATTTTACCCTCTACACACTTATATCAAAAAAGCTAAATTTCAAGCCATATTTTTCCCCATAATGCAGGTTGGAATACAATTCATTTAATCTTGTTTGACAGAACTCAGTGAAATCTGTTAAAAAGATTGAATTGGTTAAGTTCTGAGTTGAATTATTGGAAAAAATAGTGTTTTGACGTTTTCACCTCAGTGTGCAGGAGTTAGTGTTAATCAGTGACAAAGAATGTGAACTACTGTTACGAACAACTGCTTGTTCCATACTTACCTATTGATGTTGTGGCCACACTTCTTGTATAAGCAAGTCGCCGTTCATACCACATTGCAGGCTCCTGGAATTTCTCCATAAAGAAGTGTCGAAACACTGGTTGATACTTTTTACAAATTTCCCTGAAGATGTTATACTTCTTCTTAATATTTGCATCTGAAGCTACATGCTGTAAAAGTAAAGAAAAATTTGTTTCTTTCAAATCCTCATTATAACAGAGCAATCAGGAATCAACAAATATGTTTAAAATATGAACCACTATCTAAATGCTTCAAAAAATTGCGAGTTATTTTTCTACTCATACTCTTTGTTATTCCTGTGCATACCTCTACTTTTGACAGTACTGCTGATCCCCAAGTACTAATAGACTATCATTTCTCTCAGTGTGAACTGTTGGCTTTTCCATTTATGAAAGGATAACTCCCCAACTCTTCACCTTCAGAATGTCTCCAAGATGAAGCCAACAGGTGTTACCTTACCTTGCCTATGTTTTCATTTATTTTGAGCCGTAATATATTCCCATACTGCCCCTCAATAGCTAGTATTTTCCCCTCAATCCTCTTTCTTTGGAAACAACAAACCTGAGCTATTTATCTCTTCAACTGATACCTATATACACTCTGCATCAACTTGTTCCACAAATCATTGAGGTACAATACAAAAAGAAAAGGTGAAAGGATAATCTCATGTTTGAGGTATATTTCAATATGGAAAATGATAAATTTAAAGTAATTTGTATATTTTTAAAACTTACCAATGGCCCAGACTTAGCTGGTGCAACCTCAATATTATTAATCCCAAACACAAATTTTAAACCCCCCAATCCCCAAAATTTACATACAATACCAAAAATTAAAAGTCCTATCTGGCCCTCCATACTTTTTAGAACTTGCGCATGCGCAGTATCCAGGAAGGGACTGGAATTGGCGCCAACATCATTCTTCTTAGTTGTGCCTACTGAAGTGATAACTCAGCGGGGAGGTATGAGTGCCCACTCATGAGGGCCATCCTCGTCTGGGCCATTGGTACGTATTAAAAATATACAAATTACTTTAAATTTATCATATTTTAATACTAAAACCACTGGCTCAGACTTAGCTGAACTGTAAAAAGGCGGAGGGCCTAGGATTTAAAGAATCAGCAGACCAAAATACAGCTCCTTAGCTTGCATTAGAACTCCCAAAGTGAAAAGGAGTTTCAATATTTTAAGGAATTACCTATATGTCTCGCTATACCACAATATAGAAGACATACCACTGAAATAAGGAACAATATCCAAGGAATTCCCTATTACTTAGCATAAATGATTATGCTAAATGGGTGTAACAAGCCCCCAATTTTAAAGCTAGTCCAGAATAAGACACTTAAAATTAGGAAAAGCATGTACAAGAGTGAGAGACTAACATCCACAAACACACGCCATATATAATGTAACAAGCTGTCCATAATATCAGAATAATCTACATACGTTAACAGCTTAACTCACACTTATTAAAAGTCCAGAAGAGGTAAAGAGAAAACACACCCTCCCCACCCCTTCCTTTTTTTGAAGGAATAATCTTCAAAACACACAGGGGAGCAGTCTGGAAACAGTGAAAAAGCGGTACCGAATAATATATATATTCGTCTAAAAGGCACTCGGCTATTAATTATTATTAATTTATTATTAATTTATTGGTGCTTAATGCCACATCAGCAGCTAAGGCTATATCGTGGCAATCCCGGTTATTAAAATCGCAAGCTTCAAAACGTATGCCGCATCCGGAATAATTAGATAAGTCGAAAACCGGAGATATAAAAATGTACAACCTTAAAATTTGTCCAATTGAATCCCAATGGAAAGCTATCTAATAGAACTATACGTTTCTGAGCCAACATACATGCGACCACGTTCAGGTGTACAGTTCCAAAATGAACCACCCAATTGTAACCATACAATTATATGAGTGTAGGAATAAATAAGCCTCGTGTACCACTTTACAGTTGAAAACTGGATTCTGAATATGGAACAGTATACGATTAAAAAGTCTGTCATGGACCGTCCGAAATAATTCATTGTTCCCTAGGTCTGTTAAAGCAATGACTGTTCAGAGAAAGACTTTACCACTCCGAATAATGAAGTCAAAATTAGAGAATGTATGCATAGACAGCCTGTTGGAAACTCCTTAACTGATCCAACTAGCCCCAAAATTCTCATAAGCTTTATAGTAATGCAGAGCCAGAATCAAGAGAATTATTTATTTATTTATTGGTTTTTAAGGTCACATACTTATGCACAATGGCTAATCATGACCGCGACAGTTTTACGGGTGGAGGAAGCCGGAGTACCCAGAGAGAACTATCGAGCAGCTGCCAGCTCCCAACATCGTAACTCCGCACTGGAGCACAGGCCGGGTTAGATTTGTTGAAGACATGCGCACCATCGATGTGCAGTACGCCTTAGTACACAGCGTCATCGTGCCCCCATGTGGACAATCAGGTTTAAGTGCCTTGCCCAAGGACACAACGCGGGAGTCTGAATCAATCGCTCAGATAGTCACCCATCCGAGTTCTAACCGAACTCGACGTTGCTTAACTTCGGTGATCTGACGAGAACTGGTTACAGCAAAGCCACCGCGCCCCCAAATCAAGAGAATCTATTCCGTAATAAGTCTGCCTAATAATGTATACATATTAAGCATGCATTCAACAGAATCCCAACTTAAAATGACATTAATGCGATTAACCTGAAATAGACTCAATACGTCGTAAGAAAAGCAGACAGCTCTGAGCGTAACTACTCAGAGTAGTCTAATAATTGCCACATTTGGAGAATGTCACCCAGATAACCCAGATAACCGACATGCCTGCCATACAGGAACACGAAGGCTAGTACTATCAACCGAATGTATTCATGATAGAATTTGGAATCCAAGAACAGTTACTGTTCAGGAATCATATGCTCATATATCACTTATGAACGATCAATCACAGGAAGCAAACCAACTAGAGTGGCTGGGCCCTTGATGTCGCTGTTAGACCACAACCCACTCGCCAATCGAAGAGCAATGAAAGGCATAAATATAATTGAATGCATACAGGGCTTACAGGAAGAGCACTATGTCCTGCCCTGTAATTGCCTCTTAACCTATTGGCAGGGGACGAGGGGGGGGGATGAATAAATCATATATAATCCACAACATTAGATTTGATAAGAATGAAAGCGGGAGACGAAAACTATGTTCCGGCACCCGATCACAAGAAACTTAGATGAACTCCTTGCATCTCGTACCGATTATAGCAGGAATATAATCCTGAAAAGGAGTTAACTGTAGGCATTCGAAAGAATGCTCATTAATCACACTAGGTTAATATGGCGTTATTAATAGGGGTAAAAGCCTCAAACAACTAACATAAAAACAATACCGCTAAGGAGAGAACAAACTCTTCTCATGTAACGGTAGGACAGTGGTCTCAGCCTGGCTGAAACAGCTAAAGGTCTTTCTGTTCGAATTAAATAGCTGATAACTCTGGCCCTAGAAACTCACTAAAGGAGACTTACAATGCCAGCTGCTAATGACAGGGATAAAAACACCGCTCAAACTTCTAGCTAGGCTACTAAGATGTCAACAATTAGACTAAAGTCTATGACACTTAAGAAAACAACACCGAGAAGGAAAAGAGCACTCCCTTTAGCGGTTATATTCCCAAAAGACAGCTGTCTCAACCTAGCTAATGGTGCTTAGAAGACTTCATCTCCGTGAGACAGATATCTTGGTGGAAATTTTGCGACTTTAGACAGCTCACTATACGGAGACTTGCAACATTAGTCGCTCAAGTTAAGGGAAAAAAGGGCCGCACTTGATTCTTATAAGGCATCAACAAAAGGACTAAAAGCCCCAGATGCCTAAGAATACAACACCGTACTCTTTCCTTTCAACGGCCCTAATTCCAAAGAGACAGCAGTCTCCTATTAGATAGCGTAGCTAATAAGTCTTCATCCCATGAAGACAGATATCTGGGTGAAACTGCGTCCTTGAAAGCTCACTAAATGGAAATTTACAACATTAGTCGCTCGAGATAAGAAATAAAGACGGCTCTAATGACCGAAATTCCAAAAAGACAGTAGTCTCAGCTAGCTAACGCAGATATTGGTCTTCATCCCCATGAATACAAATATATCTGATTCACCTGCAGCCTTGGAAAGCTCACTAAACCGAGACTTACAACATTAGCTGCAATATATAAGGCCACTATGACATTAGCCGCTCATGATATATAGACACAGACCCCTCTTAATTCACATAAGCCAAACTAAGGCGACAACAATATGACCAATTGCCAGTGACGCCTAGGAATATTACACCGAGAAGGAAAACATAATGCTTTCCTTCTACCAGCTTATTCCAAACAGCTAGCAGTCTCAATAGCTAACAGAGCCTAAAAGTCATATATTGATGAAAAGCAGATATCTGTGTGTAACCCTGCGGCCTTAGACAGCTCACTAAACGGAGACTTATGACATTAGCCGCTAATGTATAAGAAAAGACTGCTCTAGCTGTACATAAGACTACTATGGCATCCACAATAGCACTAAATGCCTCTGATGCCTAGGAATACAACACCAAGAAGGGAAAGACGTACTTACTCCTTCTAACAGCTCTATTCCCAACAGGACAGCTGTCTCAGCCTATCTATAAGTTATCAATCTTTTATTCGTAAGGAATAGATCATTGCCTTTCTTATACTATTGCTAAGCCAAGGGAGGCATTGTTAATCAGACCAAAGGCCTTCAACACCTGAGCCGAAAGATCCGGGAAGGAAGATCTTCGTTTTTCCTTTGCCCGGTACCTTAAGCTGTTTTTTGCTAGCAAACGCAGACTTTTGTTCAGATGGTATAAGATTCGAAGAGCTTATGAATAAAAATTCAAAGTCTTAATGTGCCATTCCCTGAGGGCTGGAGAATCAACCTCCGTAGCCCTCTCACCATCTGAATGTTCCATCTGAAATATGGTCAATACCATCCGAATGTACAGATGACTGGACCAACCCAGCCAACCCAGCACCATCCGACAGTTCACTACCGGAGACTGTTGACGGCAGAACCTGCGACTACTGGGATGCTGCGATACGCTGCACAATCTGCAGCAGCAGGTCTGTGAATGAGGCTTGCAGAGCAGCGATTATCCATTTCTTCACCATATGCTGCTCACAGGTCGGAGATCTATCCCCAGATATCCAATGCATATCCTGTATAAAAATGCCTCAAATGACTAGCTACAGGTTAATCTGACTTTGGTGGTGAAGACTGGGAACATCTCCATGGAACAACATGCGAAGTTGGATAGCTAGTTTGCAGTCTATGTGCTTCATCGATGAAGCAGAGGAAGAAGCCATAGCTGCAACCGGCCCCGGCTGCAGCGTGGAAGGAGCGTCCCGAACCGCAAGTGTGAACAGGCATCCCAACTCACAAAAGTTTCTCGAAGCGAAAACAGGAGGCCCCGACTGCTGACGGAATGGAGAGGGGTCTCCCGCTTGCGGTCTGGCTCCAGACCTTGCCAAGCATTCTGTTTAGAAACTTGTAGGCTTCTACCCCTTAACATGCTTTTTCATGGAAGTAGAGGAAGCCGTAACAACAGCCGACTCCGGCTGAAGTGTGGAAGGAGCATTGCTCCGACTAATAAAAGTTTCTCACAATGGACAAACAGTTGAAACCGACTGCTAACAGGATGGAGAACGCTCTCCAACTCACGATCTGGCTCCAGATCTCGCCGAGTATCCCACTGAGAAACTTATTGGCCAATCCCCTTTGCATGCGCTTCCATGTAAGAAGCCATAACTGCAAACAATGCTGGCTGCATTGTGGAAGGAACATCCAATGTGTGTTCCGACTCATTATAGTTTCTCGCAATGGATACAGGCAACTCCAACTGCCAACGGGACGGAGAGGGTTCTCCAACTCGCGATCTGACCTGAAACTTAAAGGCGGCTTCTTCTCCTTATTGCCATCGTCACTGGGTGAGCTTTATATTATACTACACGACCGCAATGGACCTACCCGACGTCTCGGCTCCCTTAAAAGGGCCAATCACTGCACCAGTCGAGCTAGCTGCATGCAGAGAATTAAGTTACTCCGGCTTTAATCCTGTGCATTTATATCATGAGCACCTAGCTCTATTTTATTCATCAGAGCAGGGCTCATCAGAGTGCGACGACTGCAGCACGTAAAATACCATCACCATGTTCTTGTTCCTCTGAAAGAGACTGAAAGACTAGTATTAGCCAGCGGTGAAGGCTTCACCGCCCACCACACAGGTCGACACCCATTCCAATGTTCGCATCTCATAGTACAAGTACTGAAGGAGTGTCACGACTATCGACATACAGCAAGCCTATATTCCGGGGCTTCTTTGACTTACATTAAATATCAATTATTATAATGGTAACAATAATAATAAGGCCAAAAACATAAGTCCGCTGCACTCCCAAGAATAAACATCACAAGGATACATAACATAGACAAAACAAAAAATTTTCGAATAAAATTTAAAAAAAAAATTTTCTAATATTTTTTAATGAAGCCTAAGTGCCCCCAGGGAACCTCATGAGCCCAAGGGCATCTTGATAGAGCCTAAGTGTGGACAACCACTAATTAATAAAAGCTAAACTACCAGAATAAGATATACTATGTATCCTAATAGAAAAAAAACATGATTGTTTAAAACTAAACATTGAATTAAAACGAATCCAAAACGTTAATGAACAGACAACAATGTCAAAAGGAAAAACCAGAAACTAACCAACAACAGGCACAACAAAGGCCCAGAGTCAGTAAGCGATCAACAACCACCTGATGCAAAGCAAGAGCTTCATATGAAAAAAAAACCGATGCATCTGGTAGAAGATACAAGAGTACAAAAATGTCCTGAACCGAAATAGACAGGACATAAACAGTAAACAAAGGGAAAAACAGAATACCTATTCTGTTTACAAGTTAAACTCCCAAGAATTTAATAAAAAATTCTTCAATAAAAAAGCCAAAAGAGCTTGGGAGTATAACAGGAGGGTTCAAGAGAAGGAAGGGAAGTAACAGTAACAAAACAACAGTGGAGTCATATTATAATGACGATGTTCAGAATCATATCACGAAATTGGGTAACATGAATAATTTACATAAAAATTATAAAGTTGCAGCCCTGAACATCCGAAGCCATCGTTATTCACTTCCAGCATCCTGTTACACTGATGATTTAATGAAAACCATCATTGATTTGTGTCTGGCATCTTCAAAAATGAGAATTTAAAGCACAGATGTCAGTTCAGTTGTTACTGATTTTGGGCCAAACAGAAGAAGGAAGTTGGCGCCAATTCTGGCCTCTTCCTGGGTACTGAGCATGCGCAAGTACTAAAAGTATGGAGGGCCAGATAGGACTTTTAATTTTCGGTATTGTATGCAAATTTGGGAGGTTCAAAATTTGTGTTTGGTCGTTAATAATATTGAGGTTGCACCAGCTGAGTCTGGGCCATTGGTTTTTCTATTAAAATATACCGAGAGTAAATTCTTTTTGCACATCTTTACAGAGTGCTTTCACAACTTATGCAAACTATCTCTCATGCCTGTAAGCTTTGTTTGCACTGACCCATATGTGGTCATGTGCTGTAAATCATCTGAACATGCCCAAAGATCTTTTATTTCTTGGCATTAATTCTGTTAGTTGAGAGAGCAAATTATTAATCAGTAACTCACTTTCATTCCTTTAACCCTTAAAGGCCAAATTCAGACTTTGATAACTTTTTATCGCAATAGAACAGGTGAACATCATGCCCTCTTTGGAAAAACTTGCAAGTTACATTCTTAGTACCTAGGCAGTTGTTTCTAGGCAAGTCTTGAGAGCCTTTACAGGCAGCAAACATTTACCTGGAAAGAACAGCAGAGCGACATGATGTAGGCATTCAATGTACAGCAGAAATGTATTAAAATTCCCAGTCCTTGACGGTGTAACTCATTTCTCTTTAACCATTTCCAACAAACTCCTATTTTGAAGATTACAAAATAAAAAAATCTTCCAATATTTAGGACCATTTTTGTAAGTTCTCCAATTTGATTTCCCTAAATACACAATCCGTTAAACCTTCAGTGCATTCCTTATTGTTTACACTACCCCATCTCTAGGGTTTGTATACTGCGAAGACAATTATTTTGGGTCATCTGAGTTTTCAGTGTTCAGATTTCAACATTTTCTTCAAACCCACAACTTATGACCTCCTCCCTTGAAAAATCTCACCCCACTAAGGGTTCACAAGTCAAAATTTCAGAAAACAAGAGCCCAACATGGGGCACGAGGTACTCACCTGACAAAGTTGTCGAAAGAGGGATTTAATTAGTATCTGTGGCTAGTAAACACTGCAGAGGAAGGAAATCACATAACTATTCAAAACTCTGTTGTCCAGTAAGATACTTTTTTTCTGGTATTGCGATGCTAATACACAAATAATGCACAGATTTCCAGTAATGGAAAATAGGATGCCCAAATATCAACCTGGGGACTCAAACTGAACAAACTTGATTTGACCAAGCACCTCTACCCCATCCCAATGAGGATTTTGACGATTGGATCTGAAGAAGCAGATTTTCAAAAAATATTCCTCACGCTGGATTAAGTTAATGAGCTCAAATATTAACACCAGGGACTTGATTTTAAAACTTGATTTCTAACCTCCCCCCACCCCCCTCCCCTCTTATTGGATGGTGTATACCATGTATCAAAAGATTCTGATTGGGGGTTTGTAAGAAGATTTTTAAAGAATATCCCCCATATAGAACCAAGTTAAAATTCAGGCTCCCATAGAGCGCAATTATTAACCGATAGGCTTGCTTTCAACAAACTTGAATCCAATCCCTGTAAGGATACTGTATACCATATATCAAAAGATTATGACTACCGGTTCTGGAGACAAAGAGTTTTAAAGATTATCCCTCATATTGGACTAAGTTAAAATTTGGGCTCCAATAAGGAGCCCAAATCTCAACATAGGGACTTGGTTTGAACGAATTTAGATCTGACCTCCCTAAGGATGCTGTATACCAAATATCAAAAGATTGTGACTGGTGGATCTGAAAAAGATTTCTAAAAATTATTCTTCATACTGTACTAAGTTAAAATTCAAGCCCCTGTAGTAGGGCTGGGCGGTTTATCGGTTAATTTTTTTTTTTTTTCAAAACTGAAACCGAACCGCTGTCTTAACAAAAAAACAAGGCATTTTTCCGTTTTAAATAAATTTCCCAGAATTGGTAAGTTTATGAGCTCTCAATCACATGCGTTCTGCACGCCAAAGGTTACAGTGTCGGGCAAAGGTAAAACGCTGTGCTGTTTATGCTTACTTCGAAAGAAATGACAAAAAATCCCCCAAATTGTGGTAGCAAATTTCTTATATCTTAAACGATATCTACAGAACCACAACCAGAAGGAACATGAAAAATTAAAAAGACCTGCACTTTATCCACACATGCAATTCAAGAATCGTTAAGTAAATGTAATGAAATGGGGACAGCCTCAAACTCACTCATATTTGACCAAATAGGTATTGAAAGTTACCTGACAATATATCGTGTAAAAGTAATATAAATTATATTTGACCCAACATCACCTGCGTACGGTGCATAGTAAATTAGATTGGAAGTAAACATCAAGTTTATTGAGTTTTGAAACCTCAAAGTTCACATGGGAAAATGATGGTAATTATGTTAATTAGCCGACTTCTGACACGTTCTCTGAAGATGTAATGCTGTGCATTGGTTGTTCTGTCTTTGTCAACAATAAAATGGTTAAATTAAAATAGAACATATCTTGTTAAATGGATGGCAGGTAACTATTGAAAGTTCTTTAAACTTATAGCAAATTGTTTCTATGCAATTTGAACTTACTTTAAGGAATTACGCAGTACTCCAGGTCTGTCAGGTATAAACTGTCAAGTGTCAATGCTGCATTCCCAATACGCAGTTGTTATAATGTTTTCACGTGTGTATTTTGTGTACACAACAAATCCCAAGATGCAATATTGCAAACTTTCAAATCCCATTATGCAGCTGTCTCCCTTCAAAAACATCAATCACCTGTTTTGACTGAGATGAAATCAACACAGGGATCAGCCAAGATGGCGAAGTGAAGTTGGTGATTTCTTCGCATTGGCACTGCTCACTTCACCCAATTTCTATGTTTGGGCAAAATCAGTCAAAAACAAACCTCTACAGTCGAAATTAGGAGATATTGTGAAAACATTGGCGTGAGTTACCAATAAAAGTGATTTGTACATCACGACTTACTTCAATAGAAGTTATCGAAATCACAAGAAATATGATTTGTGTTCCGTTTATTCCACTGTCATTTGAAGCAGGAACCATTCAGAAACCAAGGCAGTCTATTTTGAAGAGATGTGATAATTACAGAAATAAGCACAACAATGGCATATTATCCACCAAAATCAGGGTGAGAGCTTAGCGACTCTTTAAAAAAATAAGGAAATGTTGATTTTTGCCAAAATGTAGTTTTTCTTGTAAATTTTTGCATCTTGAGAAAGACCCAAATCTTACTGACAGAACAAGACAGGTTCCACCAGTGGTGGAGCCATGAATCTGACTCCGGGAACAATGTTATATACAGGATACTCACGAGATTCTGCCTGGTGGTTCTACAGAAGATTCTTTAAAGAGTACATCTCATATTGCACGAAGTTAAAATTTGGACTTCTGTATTGAGGCCAAATGTAAACCAAGGGGATTAATTTTAACAACTTGGTATTTGACATAGACCCCCCCTCCTTTCCGGCTTCTGTATTGCAAATATCAATCGATTCGGATCAGTTGTTCTGGAGCATAAGATTGTTCTCATTTCTGCAAATATGCTGACTCAGCATTTTTTCGATTCCCTCTACAGTACACTATTACAGAACTGATGGGACTTTTATTTGTAACCATTCCATTCTAATGGTCCCAAGGATGCTTCATACCAAATAACAGATCTCTGTTCTGTGCGGTTTGGGAAATATGGGAACTTGAAAAGATTTCTATTTTTAACTCCTGGGCTTTCCTGGAGGATATAGGGAATTTTTTTTTACATGAAGTACTTATGGCTCAATAATATTACATACCAAATTTGGTTCAAATCAGCTCATCGGTGCAGAAATAGAAATTCTGTATTGCAAATATCAATTGATTCGGATCAGTGGTTCTGGAGCATAAGATTGTTCTCATTTCTGCAAATATGCTGACTCAGCATTTTTTCGATTCCCTCTACAGTACACTATTACAGAACTGATGGGACTTTTATTTGTAACCATTCCATTCTAATGGTCCCAAGGATGCTTCATACCAAATAACAGATCTCTGTTCTGTGTGGTTTGGAAAATATGGGAGCTTGAAAAGATTTCTATTTTTAGCTCCTGGGCTTTCCTGGAGGATATAGGGAATTTTTTTTTTATATGAAGTACTTATGGCTCAATAATATTACGTACCAAATTTGGTTCAAATCAGCTCATCGGTGCAGAAATAGAAATTTTGGGTGGGCTTAAAAATGTTGCCCCTTCCATTACAAAGGCAAATATTGCTCCACGAACTTCATTTGAATAAACTTGATTCTACACCTCAAAGGGAAGCTCAGTACCAATTATCAAGTCATTGTACCCACTGGTTCATGAGAAGATTTTTTTAAATTTGGGAGCATTTTCCCCCACCCTCACCCTATGGGACTGAGCAAGCTGATTTGAACAAACTCAAAATGCGATGGCAGAATAAACAATCAGCTCAAATTTAACTGAAATTGTCTAACAGTTTTGGAGAAGTAGTCACACCCACCACCTTTATGCAGGATGATGATCACTGAAGCTCACCCTGACTTTCAATCAGGTGAGCTAAAAAGAATAAAAAAAAATCTGAATGATAAATTGTCAGTATAGCCCGGTGGATCTAGCCAAAATAAAAAGGTTTAGAACTATAATTAAATTTAGATTTTCTTTCTTTCTATACCTACCATACCTAAATAACCTACTTCTACTTATTTTCTGGATCTCTGCTGGAAACAATAGCAATTATGAATTCCACCAAAGAACAGGTTTAGGGAAGGCTATAACTGTCAAACTGACAGGAAATTATGCCCAAACAAAGTTACCAGGCTCTCATAGTGCATGGTGCACAAGCCTGATACTCAAACACCGAATATGTTTATGGGAATAAAATCAATGACATACTATATATGGATACTAGAGGCTCAAGTGAGCCTAAAATGCCCACCTGTTCAAGTTGTCAAGAGATGAGCTTGTCAGTAAGTGGGGGAAAGAAAGAGCAATTTTTTGATTTGAAACGACACAACCAAAAGCAATTTTTTTGGCCATTTGTTTCTACTGGTCATAGGAAAGCTTCTTAGGCAAAAACAAAGCTCTGTTCTATGAATTTTAAAAAAAGTGTCAGCACAAGTTTTTTAAACTTCTGTGATTCTCTCTACCCCACCCCAGGGGGAGTAGCAACTTTTGGAGAAAAAACTCAGAAGAGTATACTCCACCAAGATATTTTTGCACCTAATTAGACAAATTAAATGAAGAAGACTTAGTTGATGGCACACAAAAAAAAATGATGATTTGGCATTTTTACATTACAAACAGTGTTAAAATCTTCATCACCCAAGGGTCTCCCATGACAAAACTGATAGAATTTTTTTTTGTCCATTTGATTCTACTGGTCCTGAGGAAGTTTCGTACCAAATAACTGTATTTTGGTCCATGTTGTTTTGTAAATATGGGCATTTGAAGTCATTTTATTTTTAGCTCCTGCGGTTCCCACTGAGTTGAAAAACAAATTTCGGGCAGAAATCAAGTACTTATGAATTTGGCCCAAAAGTTCTGAAAAATACAAGTTGATAAAGCACAAGAAAGATAATGATTCAACATTTTCTCATTGTCAACTGAGTTAAAATGGGCATGCCTATACAACACCCCATGACAAAATCGATAGCAATTGTTTTTGGTGCATCTGATTCCACCGGTCCCAAGGAAGCTTCATACCAAAGAGCAATATTCTGGTCCATAAAGTTTTTTAAATATGGGAGTTTAAATTTTTTTGTGTCTTTATCTCCTGGGGTTTCCATGGGGATGCAAAATTTTTTTTATCTGGGCATCAATCAACCACTTATGACCAAATTATACTATTTACCAAATTTATTTCAAATCAGCATATCATGATAGTTCATGAACAAGAAATTTTGGTTGGAGACCGAAATGGGTATGCTACCACAGAGAGTCCAAATATTCACCTACAAACTTGTCTTGAACAAACTTTAATCTCCACCATCAAAGGATGTTCAATACCAGTATCAAAGCATTCGATCTGGTGGTTCAGAAGTTTTTAAAATATTTAAGCTTTTGGGCATTAACCCCAACCCAAGGAGAGTGGCAACTTTTGGTGACAAACGTTGGAATAGTATATTCCACCAAGATGCTTTGTACCAAAATAGTTTAGATTTGGCCCAAAGGTTCTGAGTAGGAATTCTTAGTTGATGGAGCACAAGAAAGATGATGACTCAGCACTTTCCATTGCCAACAGTGCTAAAATGGACATCCCAATATGGCACCACATGATGAAATCAATAGCAATTTTTTTGGTCCATCTGATTCCACTGGTCATAAGGTCTTAAAGAAGCTTCATACCAAAAAACAATATGGGTGTTTGAATATTTTTCTATTTTTAGATCCTAGGGTTCCCACGGGGCAGTAGAAAAAAACTTTTTCAGGCATAAATCAAGTACTTGTTGTCCAATGATACTACATGCATAATTGGGCACAAATCAGTCCATCGGTTCATGAAACAGAAATTTGGGGTGAATCCCAAAATAGACATTTCATCACAGAGAGCCCAAATATCAACCTATCAACTTGTCTTGATCTCTACCATCAAAAGAAGCTCCATACAAAGTATCTCAGCAATCTCTTTGGTAGATCACAGAAAATTTTTAAAGATCAGAGCCCAAATTGGACATACTCTCACAGAGAACCCAAATATTGACCTACTGTGTTCCTTTGAAAAAATTTGAATCAGCATCACTAAAGCAAGTTCCATACAAGAAATTTAATTATTATTGCGAAATGTTTATGAGATGATTTTTGAAGCATTTTAGGCTTCTGGGGCATTAACTCCCACCCCTGAGAGGCATAGTAACTTTTGGAGAAAAAAACTCAGAAGAGTCATTCCACAAAGATGCTTTGTACCAAATTAGTTTAGATTTGCCCCAAAAGTTCCAAAGAATATTTAATTGATAGAGCACAAGAAAGATACTTAATCAGCATTTTCCCATTGCTATTTTTAACTTCTGGGGTTTCCATGGGGCTCCAAGAAAACTTTTACGGCATCAATCAGCTACTTATAACCCAATTATACTACATGCTAAATTTGGTTCAAATCAGCACATCGGTTCTTGAAATAGAAATTTCTGGTGGAGCCCAAAATGGGCATGCTCTCACAGAGCCCAAATACTGACCGCCCCGCAAATTTGTCTTGAACAAACTTTAATCTTCACTACTAAAGGACGTTTCATATCAAATATCAAAGCATTCTCTGATGGTTCAAGAGAAGAAGATTTTTAGGCTTTTTGGGCATTAACCCCAGCACGATGATGGCAGCAGCTTCATTTGAACAAAATAGAAAGGGTATACTCAAAAGATGGCCTGTGCCATGTATGTTTGAATTTAGCACAGGGGTTTTGAAGAACAAAGACAAGTTTCAAATTAGTTAACTGGTAGAGTGCTAAATTATTTTTGGTCATCAGAATTTGTTCATGTGTCTTTGCCTTGTCACAATTTATGGGAGAGTGCCACTAGGCACTCTCCCATAAATTGTAACAAGGCAAATCCTAACAGACTAAATAATTTCACTTCTTAGATAAAGCGAAGCACATCCACTGAATATGAAGCCTTTAAGTTGTGGTAGTTGTACTTCAGAGCAAAGCCCAAATATGGGCTTCCAGCACTCTACCAGTTAATGGATATCACAAAAAAAGTCAGCATTTTCCCACTGCCAACAGTGTTATGGATATCCCCATATGGCACCCCATGACAAAACCAATAGCAATTTTTTGGTCTGTCTTATTCAACTGGTCCTAAGGAAGCTGCATACCAAGAAAATGATAAATTTTAAGTAATTTCTATATTTTTTCTACTTACCAATGGCCCAGACTAGTTGGTGCTAACTCAAATTAATCCAGGGCTAAACACAAATTTTGCCCCCCCCCCAATCCCCCAAATTTACATGCAAAACCGAAATGAAAGTGTCAATGACACTGTAGCTCAACTTGTGTAAGACATGTACATGTATAGTATATGGCACAGCAATGACAAACATCTAGGTAATGACCTGATAACAAAGGTACATATAAAGTATTGTAACGGTCTGTACATAAATGCTGACCGTAGCCTGTAACAAATGTATAGGTAAAGCATTGTAAAGGTGAGTGAGAGTTAGATGCTAAACTAGAAAAGACATCTTTGCATCCCAGAGTGGGTCTGACTGAACCCAAAAATATTGGTTCTCATTCATACAAAAATTTATTCAAATCAGAACCTTCATATAAAAGTTCTGTACAAAAAACTGATTGCACCTAATTTTGGTACAAAATGGCCACCAGCAGCCATCTTGAATTTTGGACCGCACCCCAAAACACTCGTTCCTCATCCCAAGGTGATAACAAAGGTTCTCAAGAAGTTTCGTGAAGATCGGTTCATAAATACAGATTCTAGCCCGAGCCATACTGACATGCGCACTTACTGTGTATAAGTAGCACTGAATAAATCTAATTTGCATAATTTCTGCATGAGATAAAAACCTTATTATATGTGATGTATTCCATGTTACAAAACATTCATTCAAAAATTTATTCAAATCAGAACTTTCATACAGAAGTTCTGTACAAAAAACTGATTGCACTAATTTTGGTACAAAATGGCTGCTGGCTGCCATCTTGAATTTTGGACCACTCCCAAAAACACTCAGTCTCATCCCACGGTGATAACAAAGGTACTCAAGAAGTTTCGTAAACATTGGTTCATAAATACGGCCTCTAGCCTGAGCTGTATAGAAGTTGTGTACAAAAAACTGATTGGACCTAATTTCGGTACAAAATGGCCACTGGTAGCAATCTTGAATTTTGGACAGCACCCAGAAACACTCATTCTCTTCCCAAGGCGATAACAAAGGTACCCAAGACGTTTTGTGAAGATCGGTTCATAAATACAGCCCCTAGCCTGAGCTGTATTGACATGTGTACTTACTGAGTGTAAGTAGCATTGAAAAAATCAAAGTTCATCTAATTTGCATAATTTCTGCACAAGAAAAAAACCTGTATTATATTTGATGTATCCCATGGTACTAAACATTCACACAAAAAATTATTCAAATCAGCGCTTTCATATGGAAGTTCTGCGCAAAAATTTGATTCCACCTAATTTTACACAAAATGGCTGCCGTCAGCCATCTTGAATTTCAGACCGGAACCAAAAACACTAATTCTCGTCCCATGGTGATACCAAAGGTACCCAAGAAGTTTTGTAAAGATCGGTTCATAAATACGGCCTCTAGTCCGAGCCGTATTGGCATTTGC
The DNA here is from genome assembly GCA_031216915.1 of Pictodentalium vernedei. NCBI lineage: Eukaryota > Metazoa > Mollusca > Scaphopoda > Dentaliida > Dentaliidae > Pictodentalium > Pictodentalium vernedei. The sequence goes on along the minus strand of CM062296.1, from coordinate 343,091,630 downwards.
ACTTACAGTGCTGAAAGTAACACTAAATAAATCGAAGTTAGTCTAATTTTCATAATTTACACGCGAGAAAAAAACCTGTATGGTATGTGATGTATCCCATGGTACTAAACATTCAAACAAAAAATTATTCAAATCAGAGCTTTGATATGGAAGTTCTGTGCAAAAATCTGATTGCACCTAATTTTTACAAAATGGCTGCCAGCGGCCATCTTGAATTTCGGACCAGACCCCAAAACACTCATTCTCATCCCACGGTGATAACAAAGGTACCCAAGAAGTTTCGTAAAGATCGGTTCATAAATACGGCCTCTAGCCCGAGCCTTATTGAATTGTTGACGGAGAGACGGACAACTGGCCATGGCATAAGCTCAAATTTGACTTGAGTCATAGTTGAGCTAAAAATTAAGTCCTAGATGGTCCTCCATACTTTTGAGATCTGCGCATGCGCAGTATCCAGGAAGGTACCGAAATTGGCGCCAACCATCATTCTTTCTACAGATACCTGTTAAATGTTTTAAACAGCTGGGATTTATGAGTGCCCACTCATGGGAGGGCCTACACATCTGGGCCATTGGTAAGCATCAAAAATATACAAATTACTTAAAATTTATCATATTTTTATATGACAACCAATGGCCCAGACTAGCTGAATCGTAAAAAATAGGCCGATTAAATCGTCAGATGTTACCCATACTCGCAACTAGTAAAAAGCTGTATGACGGAGAGCCACCCCGGATGCCGACATTATGTACACCATACACGGTATGGGTACATATAGAAATGGATTGGAGGAGTGCCTAATTTGATGGATAAAGGGTTAATATCTCTGGATCCAATTATTAGATTTACATAAAAAAACTATACAGCACAGCACATCAGTAACCTGAATACATATATAAAGTAACCTGATAATCGGATCAATATTTTTTGAGTTATCGCATGCCGAAGAAATGGATTGGAGGATTTCTCAATTTGAAGGATAAAAGGTTAATATCACAGGATCAAATTATCAGATTTACACCAAAAACTATACAGCTCGGCACATCAGTAACCTGAACACATATATGAAATAACATGACAATCGGACTGATATTTTTGGAGTTATCTCATGCCAAAGTGATTGTGGAATTTTCAATTTGAAGGATAAAGGGTTAAAATCTCAGGATCAAATTATCAGATTTACACCAAAAACTATACAGCTTGGCACATCAGTAACCTGAACACAAATATAAAGTAACTTGACAATCTAAGCAAAATTTTTCAAGTTATCGAATGCCAAAGGGATTGGAGGAATTTTCAATTTGAAGATAAAGGGTTAATATCTCAGGATCAAAATAACACATTTACACCAAAAACTATACAGCTCGGCACATCAGTAACCTGAACACAAATATAAAGTAACTTGACAATCCAAGCAATATTTTTCAAGTTATCGAATGCCAAAGGGATTGGAGGAATTTTCCATTTGAAGGATAAAGGGTTAATACCTCAGGATCAAATTATCAGATTTACACAAAAAACTATACAGCTTGGCACATCAGTAACCTGAACACAAATATAAAGTAACTTGACAATCCAAGCAATATTTTTCAAGTCATCGAATGCCAAAAGGATTGGAGGAATTTTCAATTTGAAGGATAAAGGGTTAATATCTCAGGATCAAATTATCAGATTTACACCAAAATCTATACAGCTCGGCACATCAGTAACCTGAACACAAATATAAAGTAACTTGACAATCCAAGCAATATTTTTCAAGTTATCGAATGCCAAAGGGATTGGAGGAATTTTCAATTTGAAGGATAAAGGGTTAATATCTCAGGATCAAAATAACAGATTTACACCAAAAACTATACAGCTCAGAACATCAGTAACCTGAAGATATATATAAAGTAACATGACAATTGGATTGATATTTTTTGAGTTATCTCATGCCAAAGGGATTGGAAGAATTCTCAATTTGAAGGATAAAGAGTTAATATCTGGACGGACAGATGGACAGACAAAGGATGGACGAACGACAGAGGGCCACCCCAGTGGCCGGCATTATGTGTACCATACATAGTATGGGTACACATAAAAAGGCTGGAGGGCCAAGGACTTAAAGGAAAATCAAATCTCTCAATTACTTCAATGAAGGATAGCTCCTACAGGAGAATAGGAGAAGATGGGAATTATATATGTCTTTCTCTTTTACGAGAAAAGAGAAAGCCATAACACCAACAATGTAATTGAGTATTATTACATAATATAATTCTCCATTTAATGCCAGCATAACCCATTATGCTAATTTGGTGAAGGAAAACCAATATATAAAGATGGTCCAGAGAATGAGACTATTTATACTCATTTAAAAGTGTCCGAGGATAGTATATTAATGCTCGTTTGACACGTAACATATACAAATGCTTCACAGTGAGCTACACATTAAAAACAGTACATAAATGAGACAAAGTTATTGCTTCACACCGAGCTACACATTAAAACCACCCCAGCACCGACACAGGACTACTGTCACTGGAGAAGGTTTTCCCTTGCTTTTCACTATAAAGCCAGATAATCATAAAAGAAAAAAACACCCCCCCCCCCCTTCCCCTTGTTCTGAGGTAAAATTCCACAGAATGAAGAGGGCAGCGGAGTAGCGTCAGTGCTGGAGCACACTGCCTAAAGACCTTATAGATGTAACATTAGTGGATGACATTCTGAGCAACAGAAAGAGGACTCAAAGATCTATGGTCACCGGAGATGGACTCTAAATTTCTCAGGTAAAACTTGTTAAATGTAGAGGGCTGTGTCCAGTAAGCAGCCTTCATGAGATCAGTAATGGCTATACTGTTAGAATAAGCCCAAGAAGTGGACAGTGCTCTAACCTCGTGTGCTGAAATCTTATTGACAGAACGTTGATCCGAAGATAGATTTTCGTAGGCAATGCGTATTGCCAACTGAATCCATCTAGCGACAAAATGAACAGAAATATCTTTTCTGTTAGGAATCAAAGAAAGAAAGAAACGTTTTCTTCCCTTTCTAATAAAATCTGATCGACGTTTATAAATGCGCATTGCTCTAACTGGACACAGCAAAGGTCTACGGTTATCCGAGGATGGTAAGGCCTTAATGACAATAGGCTCCGGCCGCTTATCCGGAATCTGATTCTTAGCCAAAAATCCCACTTCTGTAGTGAGGGTAATGGTAATACCCACACTACGGTAATGAGATTCATCAACAGATAATGCATGAAGTTCACTGGCTCTTCTAGCAGATGCAAAGGCTAAGAGAAACGCCAAAAGGAGCTTCTTTGAGCTTCAACAGAACCCAAGCCAAATTCCACTTAGGAATTAATCTGAGGGTTCTAGGTCTATTAATAGAGAAATTTCTAACTAGCTTGGATAAAGAAGTATCTGATCCAATAGCCAAGTTATCATGATGAGCGTAAGTATCTGATAACATAGACCTATAGCCCTTAATAGTGACGTGCTGCAGTTTAAGATGTCAAACAAGTTGACCAGGAAATTGGTAATATGTGGTATGGATGGATCGTATATGTCTATCGACTGATCCCTACACCAACGGAAGAAAACCCTCTATTTCGCTGCATAATTCAACAAAGAGGAGGCCGTCCTACAGTTAGAAATTGTGTCCACTGCTCGTCCTGTAAAATGTTTCCCGTGCAAGAAGGACCGCACAACAGAAATACATGACGGTTGAGACCTTCCGGGCTGTGATGCAGTGCGTGGGACTTTCTCTGATAAAGAAGATCCTCTTGTGGAGGAAGCTTCCGGGGAATGTCCCATAACAGACACCTGAGAAGATTGATTAAAGGTTTCTGTGACGACAGAGATGCTACTAGCAGAATTTTTGCAATGAGACTGTCTGATCTTTAACAGAATCTGCTGAATCAATGGAGCTGGAGGATATGCATATCCTATCATCCCATCCCATGAAATCGACAGACCGTCTACTGCGTATGCTCAATGATCTGGGCAACACGAACATCGGTAACTGATTGTTTAGGTGTGTCGCAAAAAGATCTATCATGGGACGACCCCACTGGTAGCAAATCTGCCTGAATATTCGCTTGTTGAGAGTCCATTCTGATGGCAACAGGCAACCTTTCCGAGAGAGCGAGTCTGCCAATACGTTCGGACGACCCGGTATATGATGGACTGAGAGATGAACGTGATGATTCAGAACGAATAGGAGAATCCTCTCCGTTAATTCGCATAATGGAATCGAGTGAGTGCCACCTTGGTTCCTGAGGTAAGTAACTACTGTCGAATTGTCCAACAGAATTTGAACATGGACGTTTGCTATTTGACTAATCCAATGTTGTAGTGCTAGCCATATTGACATCATCTCTTTGATGTTTATGTGCTTCTCTAGGAACCGAGAGTCCCAAAGACCCTGGCACTTCAAGTCTGCGGGACTTTGGGTCGCGCCCCAGCCCATCTGACTCGCATCCATCATAATCGTGAAAGCCGGATCTGGCAGTTGAAGCAGAACTCCTTGAGTTAACCACTGAAGATCTGCCCAAATCTGAACCTTTTGTTTTACTAGATCCGTTAAAAATATAGAACTTTAGTGAGCACGCTCACATACCCCACGTGCGCCGATATTTCAAGCTCTAATTATTTTTTAAAAATAAACATAGATTCTAGGAATACTGCAGAAAACAGTGTTCTATAGTCTCAACGGTATTGAAAGAATTCAAGCATAGAAAAAGCCCGGAAAACTGTAATTTTGATGAACTTTTCAAAGTCTATGGGGCCGTAATTTTGGTAAAAATCAGTGGAGCGGAACAAAACCCAAACTTGTTCTGTAGGCCACCATGTTAGACTAACATATCAAAAATCAGTTCAATATCTGGAAGCGTGTAGAAAAAAAGTTTATTATGAAACCGAGACGTCGGAGCAATTGGTAAAAATCAGTGGAGCGGAACAAAATGCAAACTTGATCTGTAGGCCACTATGTTAGACTAACATACCCAAAAACAGCTCAATATCTGGAAGCGTGTAGAAAAAAAGTCCGGAAAACTGTAATTTTGATGAACTTTTCAAAGTTCAAGGGCCGTAATTTCGGTAAAAATCAGTGGAGCGGAACAAAATGCAAACTTGATCTGTAGGCCACCATGTTAGACTAACATACCAAAAATCAGCTCAATATCTGGAAGCGTGTAGAAAAAAAGTCTGGAAAACTGTAATTTTGATGAATTTTTCAGAGTCCATGGGCCGTAATTTCGGTAAAAATCAGTGGAGCGGAAAAAAATGCAAACTTGATCTGTAGGCCACCATGTTAGACTCACATACCAAAAATCAGCTCAATATTTGGAAGCGTGTAGAAAAAAAGTGCGGAAAACAAGTAGGACTGACGGACTGACAGACTGACGGACGGACCAGTCAAAAACATTATACCCCAGCAACTTCGTTGCGTGGGGTATAACAATACTGGTTTCGAGCGAATGCGTCATCACACTCCAGTTCTGTGTAAAGAATATCTGGAAGGGAAGAGTGCGCAGGCAGCCCATCAGAATAAGATCTGCAGTCACTCCGCACAGCTCCATCAGTCGCATGAACTCCCTCGCTGTTATTGCATCCGAGTGTAGACAAAAGCGAGCATAACAACTGACTAATTTCGCTCTGGGTAACGGCAGACAAACCCGATTGTTGTGAGTCTCGAAGCTCATTCCCAAGTGAGTGAATGACTTGGACAGAGCTAGATCCGACTTTTTCTCGTTTATTATGAAACAGAGACGTCGGAGCAATTGTAGCAGTCTCTGAACATCGTTCTGAAGAATAATTCTGTTACCGTATCTCTGAAGAATGTCGTCCAAGTAAGCCTACATTAACGCAGACGACTGAGCTCGGAAGAATGACATTACCGAGTTCATTATTTCAGTGAAAGGCCAAGGAGCCAGGTTCAGACCAAAGCACATTGCTCTGAACTGATAAACCTTTCTTTGCACGGCACACCGCAGGTACTTTCGGAATGCCGGATGTACCAGGACATGAAAATAAGCATCCTTTAGATCTATGCTTGCCGCATAGGCATTCACTCGAATGCTCGCTTTTAATGACCAAATGGTTTCCATATAGAACTTTGGAGCTACGATTAACTTGTTTATCCAGCTCAAGTCTATTACCAGTAGGAACGAGCTGTCTGGCTTCGGCACGAGGAACAGGTTACTGTAAAAACCTTGAGAATTTTGATTCTCGACGACCTCTATTGCTTCCTTTAATAAGAGAGTCTGTACCTCTGCTAGGAGAGATTCTCTTTTGAAAGGATCCGCTGGAAGATTTGTCCAACACGGACATCTTGTTAGTGGGGGTTTCATATAGCCGAATGATAGCCGTAGGCCTTCCGAGACTATACTTCTCACCCACTGATCTTCCGTGACAGCTATCCAGTTTCTCGTGAAGTTTGATAACCTTCCGCCAACTGGCAAGCAATAGAGGTCTTGACCATCACCTGTAGGACTTGCGAGACTTATGGGAGGAGAAACAACGTCCTCCCCACGAAGATCCTCGTCCCATCGGCTTAGGGGCATCTGACCGATACTCCTGATCAGACTTACGCCCCTTTCCCGAGTCGCTGTAGTGACGACCTCTGGAGTAATTATATGAGGGTTTCTTGAACCCTCGCGAGGAGTTCCCTTTTGATGATTTTGATTTAGAACGTCCTCGCTTACCCCGGTCTGCTGAAGAGTGTTGTTGAGACGCTGACACTGGAAGCTTTCTTAGTAGCCTGTTCATAGACTAACGAAAGCTTGTTATCAAACAGTATGTCCGGAGACCGGAGCGACCCGGAGAGAGCTTTTCACCTTGTAGACTAACGAAAGCTTGTTATCAAACAGTATGTCCGGAGACCGGAGCGACCCGGAGAGAGCTTTTCACCTTGTCATCTATAAGTGATGACGACGCAAGGTCAGCATCACGTCTGATTAACTCCAGATTTGCCACTGTCAGGGCAGCGTTATACGTGGCATATATAACAGCCCTGGAAAGAACTCTAAGCGAGGTACAAACATCCTCAAATTCCTTCCCATTGAGACGTTGTGCCATAGCTCTGGTAAGGTGATCTGCGTAGGACATCGCGTCCAAATTCGCTCTATTCGATGAAATAGCAGATTCCATCACATCCGAACAAATGTTGACTGAAGTAGGTAGGGATATATCTAAATCCCCGGCCTGCTCATCTAAACGCAGAGGAGCTCTCTGAACATTTTTTCCAACCGTTTTAAATGAATGTGGTCCAAGGAACGGTATATTTATGGAAGTTGTTGATAAGAAACCGCCTTTCTTCCTCACTCTAGAGAGGTTAAATATGGTGTTGTCGACATGGCCTAAGGCTTGCAACACCTGTCTAGACTGTTCCAGAAAAGAAAGAACTTCTTTCCTCTGTACAAAGTCTGCGGCTAAAGACGACAGCAGTTTCTCCCTTGTTGTCGCAGCTTGCTGATTCGGTGGAACAAATTCAGGATAGTATTGATGGATAAATTCCATCACTACCATATGCTGTTCTGAAAGGGAAGGGTAATCCTCTTCCTTATCCCTTTCACCATCTGACTGAATCAGCTGTGAATCTCGGTCTATCGCATCTGCATGTGCAGATGACTGGAAAAACCTAGCACCATCCGACAGCTCACTACTGGAGTCTGTGGGAGGCTGTTCATGCACTTGCTGGGATGCTGTGATCAGCTGCGCAATCTGTGACAACAGGTCCATCACCGAGGCTTGAGGAGCAGCGGTTTTCTGTTTTAGCTGCTTGCTGCTCCTGGGACGGCGAACCGCAGATGGATCTCTTCTCTGAACATACCGATGGTCAAAGCCTCGGATACCTAGCTACCGGATGGTCCGACTTCACGGGCAAAGACTGGCTCCATCTTCGCACAGCTGGCTGGATATGCAAAGCCGGGTAGCTAGGATGCGGTCGTGAGTGCTTATGAATTGTAGTGGAGGAAGCCATGACTTAGCCGAGACCAGCTGCAGTTTAGACGGAGCGTCCCGGGCGGCAGGTGTGGACGTATGCTCTGGCCCGTGCAAGTTTCTCAAAACAACCTCTGGCCCCAGATGAAGTTGGGTTAGAGAGGAACCTTTCACACTCGCTGCCTTGTCAGACCTTGCCAAGACTCCTGAAAAGAAACTCCTCCCTATTTCCATCGTCGCTGGGTGAGCTTTTGATTTTAAGGTGCTCGATCTACCCAATTCTACACTTCCTTCGACCACAACGGACATACCCGGTGTCACGGCTCCTACGGACAGAGTAACCACTTCACCGGTCGTGCTAGCTGCCTGCAAGGGATTAAGAACACTAACTAGAGGCCTTATCCCTTGCTTTATATTCATGAGCACCTTTGCAGCTAGCTCTGTTTGGTCACCAGAGCGTGACGACGGTAGCACACTTTTGGTGGGTGCCACAATACTATCATCATGTTCTTGTTCCTCTGAAAAACTTGAATTATCTTGTGGTGAGAGCACTGGCATAGGCATCTCACCGCCAACAACGTACCGTGACACCCATCTCCAACGTCTGTCATCCCAACTCACACATGTAGGACAAGAATCTGCAGGAGTACATCGACTACAGGCAAGGCGAGAAGCATGTAAATGTGAGGAAGATTTCCTCGCCTTGCATTTATAGCAGTAAACTTTCATGATTCAATCAAAATAAGTTGATAGTACTCCTACAAACTCCACAATAAATATATGTTAAAGATACATAAATAAATGCAATCAAAATCAAAATCGAAAAATTAAATCAAAAAATTTTTCAAAAATTTTTTGAAAAAACCTAAGTTCCCAAAGGGAACATGAAGAGCCCAAGGGCATCCCGATAGAGGCATGCAAATTTGGGGGATTGGGGGCAAAATTTGTGTTTGGCCCTGGATTAATTTGAGTTAGTACCAGCTTGTCTGGGCCATCGGTTGCCGTATAAAAATACAATATTCTGGTCAACACAGTTTTTGAAGTATGGACATTTGAATCTTTTTCTATTTTTAACTTCTGGGGTTCCCATGGGGCTGCGAAAAAATTTTTCTGGGCATCAATCAACTACTTATGACCCAATTATACTACATGCCAAATTTGGTTCATATCAGCCCATCAGTTTTTGAAAAAGAAATTTGGGGTGCTGCCCAAAATGGACATGCTTCCACAGAGGGCACAAATATTGCCCTACAAACATGCTTTGAACAAACTTATTGCCCTACAAACATGCTTTGAACAAACTTTTGGACTTTACCACCAAAGGAAGTTCCATACCAATTATCAAAGCATTCTCTCCGGTGGTTCATGTGAAGAAGATCTTTAACGATTTTTAGGCTTTTGGGGCATTAACCACAGCCTGAATATGGCAGCAGCTTCATTTGAACAAAGTAGAAAGGGTATACTCCAAAGACGGTCTGTGCCATATATGTTTGAATTTGGCCCAGTGGTTTTGAAGAAGAAAAATTACAAAAGTTAAAGGACAATGGACACCATTTTCACGGTACTTGTCAACATTGGGCAACTACATAAATGCTACTAATTGCCTGAAAAAGGCCTTGTATCTCTTGCACAAAAACTAAAAAAAAAATATCTGCTGACCATGAAGGCAAGAAAGAGAGAGAATTCTGGAGCACTTACTTCTGTTATTCAGAGAGGGAGAAGTCACTTCTCCCTAAAATTCAGAATGCCAAGGAAATGCCCAAAAATTCAATGTTGTTCCCAGTGTCCTGGACACAGATCTGTTGAGGCAAAAAATCCCTGAAAATATCATCCCTAAACTTTTGAAGTTTTGAAATAGTTCAAGTGTCAATTTGCAAGTAATTTACAAACATTTAAAAATCTACAAATTTAGGAATTAGGAGAAACTTAGTAGTAGTGTGTGATTTCAATGCCTTTGAATAGAATGAATACAGTTTAACTGGTAGAGAGCTGGAGCCTGGAAGCCTATATTTGGGCTTCACTCTGAGGTGAAGGTACCACAACTTAAAGGCTTCATACTCAGTGAATGCGCTTTGTATTATCTTTGAAGTGATATTATTTAATCTGTAAGGACTTGCCTTGTTACAAGCACTCCCCCATAAATTGTAACAAGTCAAAGATATACCAAGGCATACCAAATATGAAAGCATTCTGACTGGTGGATCTGAATAAAATATTTAAAAATTATCCCCTATATTGCACTAAGTTAAAATCTGGGCTTCAATAGGAAGCCCAAATATTAACATTGGGACTTGGTTTGAACAATCTTGAATATGACCCTCATAACAATGATGTATACCAAACATTAAAAGATTCTGACTGGTAGTTCTGAAGAAGAAGATTTTTAAAGATATTTCTCCATATTGCCCTAAGTTAAAAATTCGGGCTCCTGTACTGAGCCCAAATATGAACCAAGGGGCTTCATTTTAATAAACTTGTATTTGCCCCCCTAAGGATGCTGTATCCCAAATATCAAAAGATTCTACCCATTGGTTTTGAAGAAATTTTTTTTTTTAAATATTTGCAAATAGCTGACTCAGCTTTTTTCGATGACCCCTACAGAACACCCTGACATAACCGATGGCAATTTTTTTTTACCATTTAATTCTACTGGTCCTAAGGATGCTTCATACCAAATAAAAAAAGTTCTCTGTTCCGTGTGGTTTGGAAATATGGTCGTTTGAAAATATTTCTATTTTTAGCTCCTGGGGTTCCCATGGGGACACAAGAAATTTTGTTTGCATGAGTCAAGTACTTATGACCCAATAATACCACATACCATCTGGTTCAAGTCGGACCATCGGTTCAGAAAAAAAAAATTGGGGGGCAGGACCAAAAATCTTGCCCCTCCCATTACAAAGGCAAATATTGCTTCACGAACTTCATTTGAACAAACTTGATTCTACATCTCAAAAGGAAGCTATATACCAAATATCAAGTATTTGTACCCACTGGTTCATGAGAAGATTTTAAAAATAATTTGGAGCATTTCCCCTCCTAATGGGGCTGGGCATGTTGAGTTGAACAAAAATGCAAAGCCCCTTAGGTACCATCACTCACACAAATTTTCACGTGAATTGGCCCAGTGGTTTTGGAGAAGACCAAAACATGGTACTGACAGCTGATGGATGGAGAGCGATTAGATAAGCTCAGCTTGACTTTGTCAAGGTGAGCTAAAAATACAACACTTCATATGAGGAACCAAACAATGGAGAACAAAACATAGGGTACAAATTCCCCACACTCGATTACCGATTAATTAATATTTATGAACAAATAAAACTAAAGATGGAAATGACAAAATAGGGGATATTGTTTTCAATGAAAAGGGTCACGGTACAATGGTGGCTATTTTTATGGCTATCAAAATCCCAAATCTGACATCCTCTTCGTCTTGTTGAACTACATATTATCATGTTTTATAACAATAAGCCTTGAATTGAGTTATGCTGATTTTTGTTTTCAGCTACAGATGGATTACAGATGGATGAACACATAGACAGATAAGACAGATGGAAGGCTGACGTCAATATCCCAGAATTCCTATCACTCAGGAGATAACCAAGATGTCATCTTGACTGTGGAAAATAAACAACTGACATGATATGTGCATGCCCAGACAGTGGACAATATGGGAGATCATTATAAAATTATCCTTCTGTTGTTAGAGAACCAGCCTTGCGCACCATGTATTTTTTTCAACATGATAACTCTGTTTGGAAGTTATTGTTCCTGTCCTCCCAACCCCAAGACCTGTTCTCAAGGGAATTCAAATTTGGTCAAGGCCTGTTCTCAGGGGAATTCAAATTTGGTAAATTTTCAAACAGAGATTAAGAAAATGAGTAGAAGCAGGTTATTTAGGTATCTTTCGTTGGAAAGAAATATGTGGCTATAAATCACTTTCCCAATTAGTTTTCATATTCCAGAAAAGGAAAATACCTCGAGGATCCATAAACAAGACCTTTTACCATTATTAACCTTTCACCTGATAAAGTAATAATCATAATGAGCCAGCATTACTCACCAAAAATTGCCAATAAGCATACTAGGTATCAATGCAATCAAATCATAAATGTGCCGCCATGTGTGGTGTGGCAAAAGGAAATATTGATGCCTAACTAAACTAAGTTCAAACAGGATTCGTACACCTGACTGTGGAAAAAAGTTAATGACTTTTATAAAACTTTTCCAAAACCTTTTCGAAAAAATTCTAATTCTTTGAGGAAAAAAATCTCAGGACTTTTCCCAAACTTTTTCCCAAACATTCCAAGACTTTGGATGGAGAAATTTTCTTTTAACTTACTAAAAGATTCTGACTGCTGGATCTGAAGAAAGAGATTTTTAAAGAATATTCCTCATATTGAACAAAGTTACAATTTGGGCTCCCATAGCGAGCCCAAATATGAACCCAGGGACTTGGCTTGAACAAACCTGAATCTCCCTTCCCTAAGGATGCTGTACAACAAATATCAAAAGATTCTGACTGTTGGATCTGGAGAAGAAGATTTTTAAAGAATATCTCTCATATTGCACTAATTTGAACATTTGGGCTCTTGTAGAGTGCCCAATATGGACCCAGGGGTTAAGTTTCAACAACTATGTGAATCAATGTTCCATAGATGTTATATGTGAAATATGAAAGCTTTTGGAGCAGGGTTGGGGAGAAAAATATTATTTTATATTTTTCCCATTACCTTCAGTGTTAAATAATGCTGACACTGCATTTTTTCAAAATCCCGAAACTGTAATTTACGACAAAACCGATAGTGATTTTTTTTCACCATTCCTTTCTATTGGTCCTAAGGAAGCTTCACACCAAATAAAAAGTTTCAGTGCTGTGCAGTTTTAGAGATATGGGCGTTTGAATTTTTTTCTATTTATAGCTCCTGAGGTTCCCACAGGGCAGCGGGAAAATTTTGTTTGGCATGAATCAAGTACTTAGGACCGAATAATACCTCATAGCAAATTTGGTTCAAATCGGCCTCTCGGTTCGGAAAATAGAAATCTTGGTCGTGGCACAAAATGGGGATCCTCCAATAGCGAGCCCAAATATTGACCGAGAAAATTTCTTTGAACAAACTTGAATCTTGAGTACCAAAGGAGCTTACATACGAAATATCACAGTATTCTGACTGGGGGTTCATAAGAAGAAGATTTCAGGAGAAATTGATGCTTTTGGGGCATCACCCCCACCCAGTGGGGGCACCGAGTTCATTTTAAGAAACTGGAAAGAGGATACCCCCAAAATATTGTATGTCAAATTTGTTTGGGTTTGGGCTAGTGATTTTGAAGGAGAAGACCGAGTCGCGAAAGTTAACGGACGACGGACGCCAAGTGATGGCAAAATCTCACAATGACTTTCAGTCAGGTGAGCTAAAAAGACCCAAAATGAATAACCCCAATAAATTATATACAAAATGCTTGGAATGAAACACAGAACATGTGGAAACTGGAATTTGCCATGGAACTGCTGCCATGTAACCTAATGTTATAAGTGGATTGCTCACTGATTGAAGGCAGACATTTTCTTTTGTTTATGTTTTGCTTTGGGGGAGTTCAACAAAGGTCAACTTGTAGGAGTCCACTAGAAGTACGAAAGGACAAAAGAGTGTCTCCCATTATAAAGATGTATGTGTCACTGGGGTGGTTTGGAAAGAAACTATGATATTTTCCTATGTAGAATGCACTGCAAAGTCAGACATTGTAGTTGAACAAATATCTTTACAAACCCCTTGCACTGTAACCCCTTTAATCCCATGCATCAATTTGACAGTGATTAAATTGTTAAATTTGTCTGGTTTATCAATAAGTAAGAGAGCTTTGTTTCCTCTTGGACACCAATACACTCATGATATCTGTTGGAGAAGAAATAAGAGTAACTGTAACCTGTCACTGCAATAAACCATCAAATGTACATAAAAGTACATTGTTATTCAAAACACATCAAATCAACCCTACATAACCATTATTGCATGTACTTTTCCAAAAGAGGCTTATTGGCATATTGAGATCAGGAGGACACATCCAGTAGGTCTCCCATTCATAGGTGTTCACATATTTTTTCAAGAATGTAGTACACAAAGAAATCCCCAAAAGGTGACAAGTGAGCTCCTTTTGATAAAAAAACTTCTGGGGTGGGGGTGGTGGTGCTCCCTCCCTTGTATGTCTCTACCTCTGGCACTCATGGCATATGCCCTTTTCATCAAAGTTTAACTCTTTTTTCTTTTTGAAGATCCTGGCGACACACATGTTCCAAACACTATCAGAAAGGTAACCCTCCAAATAAGTATATCTGCTAAAATCATATTACATTGCAAAACATTCTTTTTAGACTTTAAGTTCCGGACCTTTCATGCTTCTTACTTCCAACTATAACACTTAATTTACCGATTAATGGGTGAATAGAAAAAAACAGCCATAATCAACATGTTGAGTTCCAGAAGCCTCCATAGCAGCTCCGATTAAAGTGTCAAACATCAGATTGGTGGCTTTACAGAATATTCATTAGCTTGTTGCTAGATTAGTAATAGGAACAAAATATCCACAAAAAATATTTTGTTGCAATTAATTTGAGAGTATCAGCAGGCAGTTTCCTACAAATTGTAACAAATCAACTAGTTATAAACAAAATTTTCTAACTCGAAAGAGTGAAAAAGGACCATAACTCTGGAAAAAATGTGTGGAAGAAACACATGCTACAGCAGCTACACAGGCATCATTTCCCCATGATGCTCGATCACAACACCAAATACCATTCAAACTGGAGTAGCACTGATTGAGATACAAGGGAGAATGTTGGTATGGGTTAGAGGACAGAGGTCTCCACGGCACTATTTACGCCTTTGACTTTCCAACTTCCAAGTCTGGGGTATAATAATCACAACACACCCACCTAATTAATTCATAATTTCAGTAAACTAAACAGAATTATCAATTTTAATTAATTTATAGATGATGGGAAAATATTTGGCTTCTTTCGCCTTCTCGTACTATTACCACAAACATCTGCAGACAGTATGATGCTGACAAACGAAACTGAACGCATGTGGTCTGGTGTGTCAGGTTAAAAAGTAACTCGGCACGGATAATCAAGAAATTGCGAATATTTCGTGAAATTTCTTTTGTTTAAATGCCAATTGCGGCTAATTTTGACCGTGTATTTGATAATTCATTTGGGTTTTGACCATCACGGTTACGCTGTTATGTTTATCATGATATGCAAATTGGGAGATAGTTTCCGATAAAGAAGATATGTCACATTTGTTAGTCTAAAACGATGACAAAATACACTGATCAACGCTTGTGTTGGTATGGTTGATTGCAAGAAAAAACTAAATTCACAGCATCATCCAATCACACCTTATTCAAATGCGTGAATGCATCTTCAATCAGTCCTTTGCGAACATCAACACAGTCACGGCAAAGATCCATGGTTACTAGGAAGTAAATAACTTCACAACATCGGGGAAATCAACACGCTCAATATAGTTCCAAGTCACTTGGAATATACTTCGAGAAAAAAGTGATTTCTGAAGCATTCAGCTTACTTTTTTATGAATATTACCTTCTTTTATGTGTATTGTCCCGATTTTATACATTCGGTTATTTTTTTACAAGTGGTTCATGTTGTCTTTTTAGTGCGCAATAAATCAGTTGTCTTTTTAGTGCGCAATAAATCAGAGTTTTTGTCAACAAAAAAGTTCAGATGGCCTGTAAACACTGGATGTCACTGGAGGGAATTTCAAACCATATTTTGCAGTTATGACATTAACAGCTCAAGTATTTGCTGTAACTTGTTTGCAAATCTGCTCATACATTGTCTCGAACATATGAAGGGTGTGATCACGTCCTTTAATTCGTACGATCGCCCAAAATGAGTATTCCTGCAAGAACCACATTGTAATCACTTGACCGGAATAAACATCATTGAAACATGGCCACATCCGGAACATCCAAAATTTGTGTTGGTGATATTGCATTCCAATATCAAAACACACCAGAGTGTGTGTCATAAAAATGAAAAAATTTAAAGTAATTTATATACTTTTTATACTTACCAATGGCCCAGACTTAGCTGGTGCTAACTCAAATTATCTAGGACCAAACACAAATTTTGCCCCCCAATCCCCAAAATTCCTATCTGGCCCTCCATACATTTACCCTCTGCACATGCGCAGATGCCAGGAAGTCACTGACTCTGGCGCCAACATCACTCTTTGTAACAAGATTATAATATAATAATTCAGCGTGGAGGTATGAGTGCCCACTACTGCCCACTCATGGGAGGGCCATTCCCGTCTGGGCCATTGGAAAGTATAAAAAATATATAAATTACTATAAATTTTTTCATATATATTTTTATACTGTATACCAATGGCCCAGACTCAGCTGAATCGTAAAAAGGTGGAGGGCCTAGAACTTCCGAAATAGTTAATCAACATAGATCAAATCCTTCAATCCATGATGAAGCAAATTAGAATAATTAGAATTTACATGTATGTCTCTTATACCATAATAGAGGAGACATATCCTAATATGGATCCCAATTATGTAAATCCTAAATCTGAGCATGAAACCATGATAATTAGGATGTAACGAGTTCACAATTTTTAAGGCTAGTCTGGACTAAGCCCCAAAAATTAGAATGGCATATTTGAGAATGAGAGAAAATTGCCCATAAACCTACGCCATACAATAACACTACAGCTGCTGAATGCCGAATATAGTATGGATAAAGCAGCTTTCTACATAGTTACATACACAATAAGCCAGAGAAGTGGAAAAAATGCCCCCACCCCCTCCATTTTTTTGAACATATCTTCAAAAGAAAGAGGAGAGAGCTCTGGAATCAATAAGTGGTACCAGGAAACAATATAAATAAATATCGATCAGGCACTCAGGAATTAATTTATGAATAATAAATGGTGCTTAACACCACTTCGCAAGCCAAGGCTATAGCAACGATTTTGGTAAATAATATTGTGTGCTACAAAATATGCACTAGAGACGGTGTATACAGGTACGACGAAATCAGTGATATAAAATATAACATACACATATTAAAACAAGATACATTGAACAATCTCTGCAGAGAAAACACACTTCAAAGATCATCCACAGGTGGCCTCTGTACAATAAAATCCAGTAAGATCACTCTCCAACGTGTACTATCTGATATCTACAACTATAAACACATGAGAATATGCGATTTGAGAACAGACAAAATAGAGACCAAGATCTAGAAATGGAGATAGGTATGATTAACAGGCTCCAACACGGACCGCCCCGGAAATATATAATAATTTCAAGGTCCACTAAAGCGATAGCCTAATAAAATATTGCGCAAGTGCATTAAAATCCAGCATGTAATCATCTAAAAACCACTAACTGGTTATGCAGTCACCTTTGAACTCAAATAGCAGTAATTATGATGATTTAATAAGCGCTTGTATATCAAAAATCAGAAAATAATAACCGGAAACTAATGCAACAAAAACTGCGTATATGCCTATGAGGGCGCCATTCAACACGACCCCAAAAGCATAGTATGTATGTATAAAGATATAAATACAAGACAGTGTGAAACCTTCTCACCCACATTATTTAATCATTGCTAGTCCAGACAGCAAAAATATAGGAACCCTAAAGGCTCCCTCACGTCTAACAGACTCCCTTATGCCACCATGGGCAGAGAATGACGTGAAGAACAAAACTTCCCCTGAAGAAGATGGTCCTCTCGTGGAGGAAGCTTCTGGCAAATGTTCAATAACAGGCACTTTAAAAAACTGATAGAAGGATATTGTGACGACAGATATGCTATTGGTAGGAATCACACTGAGATTATTAAATCTTAACGTAATCTACTGAATCAAATGAATTGAAGGATACACTTATCCTAGCATTCATTCCCCTGAATATGGCTGAACGTCAACTGTATGTGCTCAAAAGTCTAACACTGGCGACACAAATGAAGGAAACTATTGTTCCTATGTGTCGCAAACTAACTATCCTAGAGCGATCCCACATGCATGTTCGCTAATAATATAATCCAATGATGTAGCATAAACAATAAAACATCATTCTTGATGAATATGTGATCTCCAAGAACTGAAGGTCCCAAGAACCCAGTCCGTCTGACTCAGGGTTGTAACCCAATTATGAACTCACGTCCGTCATAATTGAGAAAACCGAATCTGGCAGCTGTTCAGGGCTTGATTTAATCTGAAAATTTTGAATAGCAATTTACTATGCACCCTGGAAAATTGATTAGCAGTTGATCCAAAAGCACTTGAAACTAATAAATCTTGAATAGCAAAATTCAAAAATTGGAGAGCAAAGTGCTATGCTAATCCAGTTAAATCGAGCCCTGCAGCTGTTAAACAACTGAATATCTGCCCAAACTTGACCTTATGTTTACTAGATCTGCTAAAACAATACAGGTCCTAAGCGAAAACCATCTTCCCACTCCAGTTAAGAATAACTGGAGGCGACAAGTGCATAAGTGATCCATCAAAATAACATTCATAGCCGCTCTGCACAATCCCATCCGACGCATAAAATCTTTAGCTGTTAATGTGTCTGATAGAAGACAAAAGCGAGCCTAACAACTGGCTAATTCGGTCAATGAAAAAACAAACGAGCCAGCTTGTTGAAAATGAATTGCAGGATACCTGTGTCCTATCATTTATCCCATGAGACATTATCTAGTTCATTCTACAAGTGATCTTAAGAACTATAATAGCCGCAAAGTCGAACATTCAAACGCTCGCTTTTTCGACTGAATGATTATCCAAAATAACCTTTAGAGCCATGATAAACACGTTATCCAGTTCCAGTTAATGATCGGTCGAACCGAGCTCTATAAGAGTCTCGAGCCACCGGCACAGGGGTGTCTGATCAGTAAACTCAAACCCCCTATCTAAGTGGCTGTATAGTCAATCCCTAAAGTAATATATAGAAGGGATACCTATACCTTCGCTATGAGTCTTTATAGACGATCTGAGTCTAGGACAACCTCTCCTACTCTTTCTGCTAGTGTTAGTCGATTAGACCCCAACATAAAGAGCCGAGTATTGATGCTTTCTTGTAGCTTAATCCTATATTAATGAAAGCTTGCCGTCAAAGTCTTAGTGTCTGGAAAACTAAAGCGAACCTGTAGCAAGTTTTCCACCTAGTCAAATATTAAAGTTGATGATGCAAGGCTTCGTCACATCAGAATAGCTCCCACTTAACAACTGTTAAGACAGAGATATATGTGATAAATAGGCCTGGAAAGAATTTTTTAAAAAGGTACAAACGTCCACAAAATTCCTTTCCATGTAGACGTTGCGTCACAGCATTTAAAAGTGAAGTACATAAGACTGTGAGTCTAAATTCGCTCTGAATAAGAAATTATCTTCTCAACTGTGTCCGAGTGAACAGCGAAATGATGATGGTAAGGCTACAACTAAGACCTTAGCCTGCTCATTCAACACAGAGAAACTCTCAACACATCTTCCCTGGTCGTTTTTTTAAATTTATGTGATCAAAAAACGGTTAAAAATACAGAAGATGATGAAGAAACCGTATTACTTCTTTTCACAGAAAGTTAAATATGGCGTCGTCTACATAATCGAAGACCTGTGACACCCGTGTAGACTTAACCAAAAAAGAGATCTTATTATCCTGCTCTTTGTCCAGATGAAGTCAGTGTCTAACAACGCTAGCAGTTTCTCACAATTACTCGCAGCATTGTGATTCACTGGAACAAGTTTAAGGAAATGATAATGGATAGTATCCGTATCATCCATGAGTTGTTCCGAAAGGGAAGGCTATCCTCCTCCGTATTTCTTTCATCATTCATCTAAATCAGTTTTAGAATCACGGTCACCGGCATCTGAACAGGCAGATGACTGGACCGACCAAGCACGATCCAACAGCTCAAGTTTTGAGACTGACGTTGAGTGCTTCTGCATTAGCAGGAATACTGCGATGAGCTGTGCAATCTGCGACAGCAAGTCCGTTACTGCGGCCTGAGGAGCAGCGGTCATGTATTGCTTATCCGCCGGCTGCTCCTGGGACAGTGTGTCCAAGATGGCTCTTAACTGCGGACATCCCGATGAATGAGGCCTTGTCTCCTTGGCTATTAGATGGTGCGACTTCCTCGACAAAGAGTGGACCTATTGACGATGTAGACTAGATATCCGAAGTCACGTAGCCAAGGTGCGGTCGAGAGTGCTTAGTGGATGCTGAAGAAGCCGAATTGTAGCCGAACCCGGCTGATAATTAAACGGAGCGTTCCGGACAAAAGGCATGTACGTAAGCTCCGAATGACGCAAGATACTACCAACAGCATCTGACTCCAGATGTTATTAAAAGAGAGAGGGGTCTCCCTCTTGCTCGCAGTCCGGGAGACCTAGCCGAGCGTACCTCAGAACTTGCTGGCTTCCTCCTTTCCATTGTCGCAGGGCGAGCATGATTGAATTTTATAGTGCTCGCTACACCATTGTTTCTCTCCTCGACCGCTACGGACATACCCGGCGTCACACTACCCATATTCTGAGTAACGATCTGCCGATTGAGCTAGCTGGAGACAAGGTCGTAAACCCTATATTCTAAAGTCTAGGCCCTTGTCTTATATCATTGAGCACTCTGATTTACTATGTAAATGTGACACACCCGGTGTCACGGTTCTCATATTCAAGAGTAACTGCTTCACCGGCGACAGGGAACTGAAACCACTCATCGCAGTTTATAGCCATGTGCAATATAAAGAGCACTTTAGCCTTATGCTGAGGAAGCCGTAAGACTAGCCGACCCCGGCTGCCTATTAGACGGAACGCCCCGGACAAGAGGCATGGATGTAATCTCCGACTGGCGCAAGTTTCAACATCTGGCCCCCGAAGATGCTGTAAGAGAGAGAGAGCTCTCTCTTGCTCGCAGTCCTGGCAGACCTGTATGAGTGTAACTTGCCGGCTTCCTCCTTCCATCATCGCTGGGTGAGCATGATTGTATATTATAGTGCTCACTCCACCCTTGTTCTCTCCTCGACCGCTATGGACATACCTGGCATCATAACACCCATATTCTGAGTGATAGAAGCGCTGGTTGAGCTGGCTGGCGACAAGGACGAAAATCACATTATCTGTGATCTGGGGCCTTGTTTTATATCACTGAGCACTTTGCCACTAGCTCTAATTGTATATTGTAGTCCAGCTGCATCACAGTTCTCAAGAGGCCTGAGTAACCGCTTCACCGGTCGAGGTAGCTGGTGACAGGGAACTAAAACCATATGCCGTGGTTTTTAGCCCTGTCTAAATGCAACAACATACTTTTTGTGCGGTTGTGTGTGCTTATCGGATTATTATAGAGGAAGCCACAAGACTAGCCGACCCCGGCAGCCTATCAGAAGGAGCGTCCCGGACAGGAAGGCATGGACGTAAGCTCCAACTGACGCAAGTTCCTACCAACAACCTCTGACCCCAGATGTTGTTGTAAGAGAGAGGGGCCTCTTTCTTGCTCGCGGTCGTGGAAGACCTGGATGAGCATACCTCAGAACTTGTCTGCTTCCTCCTTTCCGTCGTCGCAGGGTGGGCATGTTTCGATATTATAGTGCTCGCAACATCCTTTTTCCTTTCCTCGACCGCTACGGACTTACCCGGTGTCATAACACCCATATTCTGAGTGATAGAGTGCCGGTTGAGCTAGCTGGCGACAAGGACGAAAACCACATGATCTGTGATCTGGGGCCTTGTCTATTTCATTGAGCACTTTTGCTGCTAGCTCCAATTGTATATTGCGATGACAGAAGAACACTATCTGATGGTGTCACGAAACCTCACCATGTTCTTGTTTCTCTATAAATAGAAACTAAAAAACTAAAGTGTCATTTTGGCGAGAGGACCAGCAGTGTCCCCTCACCTCGGGAGGACCGCTAGTGTCCACTCGCCTAACAACAAACCATGACACCCGTCACCAACGTTGACAAAATCTGACACATGGTGCAAGAATTAGTGGCAGAACATCGACTATAAGCAAAACAACGACCATGTAAATAGAGGAAAGGCTTCCCCATATTTGCCATGTTATTTGATAAATATTATTACCTAAAAGTTAAAATAGGTCGATTGTACCACCACCAAATCTACATAATGTAAGATAACATTAAAATATATAATTGACGCAATAAATACACCCAAAAGAAAAAATTTTCAAAAAATAAAAAATTTTTGAAATTTTTTTTTCTTATATAAGAGCCCAAGTTCCCAAAGGGAACGTTGAGCCCAAAAGAGCCTAAGTGTGGACAAAATTATAATAATATCCAAAAAATTAACTGCCACACTACCGGAATATTTTATGTTACTTATAACCGTAGTTTCCCTAAAAATAATAGGAAACTACCTATACAAATAAAGTAACGTCAATGTAAACAACTTCAAAATAAAAACCGGAAACAAGATCCCAGGCAACACGACCTGAAGTCAGTAACAGAAATAAAACTATTCAATGTAAAGCAAGATCTTCAGCAGAAGAAAAAACGATACATCGGATGTATGATGCATGACCAAAACGCCTAAACACCCCAAGGGTGAGGACGTAACCATGGGGATGTACAGAATAATCTTCTGTATAATACGTTAAACTCCCAAGAAATTTTATAAAAAAAATTTCAATAAAACAAGCCAGAAAGCTTGGGAGTTTAACTGGGGGGATCAAGGGAGGTTAGGGAAGGAATACTTAACAAACAGTGGAAAAATCATTATCAATCAATGATGACGGCAGGCCCATGTCCCAAAATTGGGGAACATGAACTAATTTTTATAAATATTATAAAATTATAGCCCTGAACATTTCAAACCACCGTTTCTTCCTTCCTTCATCCAGTTGTGTCCTTGGATCCACCAAATTAACCATTGATTTGTGTCTGGCATCATTGAAACTGTGATTTAAAAGCACAGAAGTCAGTTTGATGTTATCTGACTGAAGGGCCAAACAAAGAATGATGTTGGTGCCAGTTTCGGTGACTTCCTGGCGTCTGTGCATGCATGGAGAGTAAATGTATGGAGGGCCAGATAGAACTTCTAATTTTCGGTTTTGCATGCAAATTTTGGGGATTGGGGGGGGGGGGGGGGGGGGGGGCAAAATTTGTGTTTGGCCCTAAATAATTTGAGTTAGCACCAGCCAAGTCTGGGCCATTGGTATACAGTATAAAAATATGCTTTCTCCAAGTCTGTAGTATGTTATCATTACATTGAGGACAAGGCTTTCAAATTACCGATCATTTTGTGGTTTTACGGGTTTGTTACTTATGCCATTGGCAAATTAATGGTCTTCAAAATCATAAAATTCACTTTTTTTCCTGAAAAAAATTATATATGCCTTTTCTATACACTTTACTCATTATTTTGATATATAATTTGCCTTTCCTCATTTGATATATAATTTACCTTTCCTCACTTCTCTTATCTGTTTCTGGTGCATTGGGAAAAATGTCAACAAAAATTGACCAAAGTTAGGTTGGACGACCCCTTAACTGATGATGCTCACCTGGTGTCCTCTTGGTATGAAATGAATTGTGATTTTCTTATTAATTGCACAATGTACATTGTCAGCTGCTTCGCCATATTACTGATGTTAAAAGTTCTATCACAAAGATTACATTTTGCTCTCAAGTTTAATATCACATCGTGTTAACCAGTTTTTAAATCAAGGCTCCATGACCCATTTATCCTTGAAAGAACAATTGCCGGCATAGCTGAATGAAGTTAGAAACTATAAATAA
Source organism: Pictodentalium vernedei (assembly GCA_031216915.1). Taxonomy (NCBI): domain Eukaryota; kingdom Metazoa; phylum Mollusca; class Scaphopoda; order Dentaliida; family Dentaliidae; genus Pictodentalium; species Pictodentalium vernedei. The sequence continues at coordinate 343,067,912 of CM062296.1, read as the reverse complement.
TAATTTAAAATTAAATTTCATGACTTTTCCATGACTTGGGGTAATGAAAGTGTCAATGACACTGTAGCTCAATTTGTTAAGGCATGTACATGTATAGTATGTGACACAGCAATGACAAACATCTGGGTAATGACCTGTTAACAAAGGTACATATAAAGTATTGTAACGGTCTGTACATAAATACTGACCGTAGCCTGTAACAAATGTATAGGTAAAGTATTGTAAAGGTGGGTGACAGTCAGATGCTAAACTAGAAAAGAAATCTTTGAGTCTCAGAGTGGGTCTGACTGAACCCAAAAATATTTGTTTTCATAGCACAGTGATAACAAAGGGACCCCAAAACACACTCGTTCCAGTCCCAAGGTGAAAACAAAGGTACCCAAGAAGTTTTGTGAAGATCAGTTCATAAATACGAGCTGTATAGAAGTTGTGACAAAAAACTGATTGGACCTAATTTCAGTACAAAATGGCCACTGGCAGCCATCTTGAATTTTGAACCGCACCCAGAAACACTCATTCTCGTCCCAAGGTGATAGCAAAGGTACCCAAGAAGTTTCGTGAAGATCAGTTGATAAATACCGCCTCTAGCCCGAGCCATATTGCCATGTGCACTTACAGTGTATAAGTAGCACTGAATAAATCAAAGTTCATCTAATTTGCATAATTTCTGCACGAGAAAAAAACCCGTACTATATGTGATGTATTCCATGTTACTAAACATTCATACAAAAATTTATTCAAATCAGAACTTTCATACAGAAGTTCTGTACAAAAGACTGATTGCACTAATTTTGGCACAAAATGGCTGCTGGTGGCCATCTTGAATTTTGGACCACACCCAAAAACACTTGTTCTCATCCCACGGTGATAACAAAGGCACCCAAGAAGTTTCGTAAACATTGGTTCATAAATACGGCCTCTTGCCTGAGCCGTATAGAAGTTGTGTACTAAAAACTGATTAGACCTAATTTCGGTACAAAATGGGCACTGGCAGCCATCTTGAATTTTGGACCACACCCAGAAAACTCGTTCTCGTCCCAAGGTGATAACAAAGGTACCCAAGACGTTTTGTGATGATCGGTTCATAAATACAGACTCTAGCCTGAGCTGTATTGACATGCGTACTTACTGTGTGTAAGTAGCACTGAAAAAATCAAAGTTCATCTAATTTGCATACTTTCTGCAAGAGAAAAAAATTCTGTATTATATATGATGTATCCCATGGTACTAAACATTCACACAAAAAATTATTCAAATCAGCACTTTCATATGGAAGTTGTGTGCAAAAATCTGATTGCACCTAATTTTGTACAAAATGGCTGCCATCGGCCATCTTGAATTTTGGACCGGACCCAAAAGCACTCGTTCTCGTCCCATGGTGATAACAAAGGTACCCAAGACGTTTTGTAAAGATCGGTTCACAAATACGGCCTCTAGTGCGAGCCGTATTGGCATTTGCACTTACAGTGCTGAAAGTAACACTAAATACATCAAAGTTAGTCTAATTTGCATAATTTACGCACAAGAAAAAAACCTGTATTATATGTGATGCATCCCATGGTACTAAGCATTCATACAAATGAAAGTGTCAATGACACTGTAGCTCAACTTGTCGAGACATGTACATGTATAGTATGTGACACAGCAATAACAAACATCTAGGTAATGACCTGATAACAAAGGTACATATAAAGTATTGTAACGGCCTGTACATAAATACTGACCGCAGCATGGCAAAAAATGTATAGGTAAAGTATTGTAAAGGTGGGTGACAGTCAGATGCTAAACTAGAAAAGAAATCTTTGAGTCCCAGAGTGGGTCTGACTGAACCCCAAAATATTTGTTCTCATAGCACAGTGATAACAAAAGGACCCCAAAACACACTCGTTCCAGTCCCAAGGTGAAAACAAAGGTGCCAAAGAAGTTTCGTGAAGATCAGTTCATAAATACGAGCTGTATAGAAGTTGTGACAAAAAACTAATTGCACCTAATTTCGGTACAAAATGGCCACTGGCAGCCATCTTGAATTTTGGACCACACTCAGAAACACTCGTTCTCGTCCCAAGGTGATAACAAAGGTACCCAAGAAGTTTTGTGAAGATCGGTTGATAAATACAGCCTCTAACCCGAGCCGTATTGACATGTGCACTTACAGTGTATAAGTAGCACTAAATAAATCAAAATTCACTTAATTTACATAATTTCTGCACGAGAAAAAAACCCGTACTGTATGTGATGTATTCCATTTTACTAAACATTCATACAAAAAATTATTCAAATCAGAACTTTCATACAGAAGTTCTGTACAAAAGACTGATTGCACTAATTTTGGTACAAAATGGCTGCTGGTGGCCATGTTGAATTTCGGACCAAACCCCAAAACACCCGTTCTCATCCCATGGTGATAACAAAGGTACCCAAGACGTTTCGTAAAGATCGGTTCATAAATACGGCCTCTAGCCTGAGCCGTATAGAAGTTGTGTACAAAAAACTGATTAGACCTAATTTCGGTACAAAATGGCCACTGGCAGCCATCTTGAATTTCGGATCAGAAACACTTGTTCTCGTCCCAAGGTGATAGCAGAGGTACCCAAGACGTTTCGTGAAGATCGGTTGATAAATACAGCCTCTAGCCCAAGCCGTATTGACATGTGTACTTACTGTGTGTAAGTAGCACTAAATAAATCAAAATTCATCTAATTTACATCATTTCTGCACGAGAAAAAAACCCGTATTATATGTGATGTATCCCATGGTACTATACATTCACACAAAAAACTATTCAAATCAGAGCTTTCATGTGGAAGTTCTGCGCAAAAATCTGATTGCCTCTAATTTTGAACAAAATAGCTGCCAGCGGCCATCTTGAATTTCGGACCACACCCAAAAACACTCGTTCTCGTCCCACGGTGATACCAAAGGTACCCAAGAAGTTTCGTAAAGATTGGTTCATAAATGCGGCCTTTAGCCCGAGCCGTATTGGCATTTGCACTGACAGTGCTGAAAGTAAAACTAAATATAATTGGTTAAGAATCTCGACAGCCTTCAGCCGACTGGAACGCAATAGAGGTTTAAACCATCACCTCCTGGGCCTGTGAGACCTGCGGGAGAAGAAACCACGTCCTCCACGACCCGCACCTCGTCCCGTTGACCTCGGGGCATCTGACCAGGTATCTCGGCCAGTATAACGGCCCCTGCCTGACTCGCTACTCTGACGGTCTCTAGAGTAAGACATAGAGGCTTTCTTAGATGCTCTATAGGAACTTCCCTTGGACATATTCGCAGCCGAAGTACCTGCCTCACTCTTCTCTGCTGAGTCCGACTTTTTAGAAGCGGATTTAAAAAGCAGAGAGTCCGAAGCTTTCTTCGGAGCGACTCGAAGAGAGTTTTTCACCTTACTGTGGACGCAGCCAGGGCAGCATCACGTCTGACCAACTCCAGATTTGCCACTGAAAGGGCGGAGTTATACGTAGAATACGCTATAGCCCTCGAAAGAACTCTTAAGGAAGTTTTAACATCCTGGAATTCTTTCCCTTCGAGACGTAATGATAATGCTCTGGTAAGGTGACCTGCGTAAGATAATGTGTCTAAATTAATTCTATTAGACGAGATTGTTGTCTCCAGTATACTGGAGTTAATAGACATGAACGCTGGCAATGACAATTCCAGGTCTTCAGCCTGGTCGTCCAAACGCAGAGGAACTCTCGGCACGCCTTGCCCTGCCATTTCAAATCTAGGTCTCGCATTGATGAAAGGCAGCTGTATAGCACTAGGCGATAAGAAACCAGATTTGCCAGTCTTAGAGGCTAGCTTGAATATAGCGTCATTCAAAAGTTCAAATGTCCGTTTGACATTACTGGACTGGGTCGGAAACTCAGGGACAGTGTCCCTAATCCGGCTGAAAAAGTCTGTGTCCAGTGACGCTATCAGTCTCTTATCTGGTAATGCAGCATTTTGGTCCAGAGGAACAACTTCTGGAAGGTGTTGCCGGATGAATTCTACAGCCACCTTATGTTGTTCAGAAAGGGAAAATTCCAGCTCCGCTGATTCCCTTTCGCCATCCAATTGGACCATATGAGATTCTCAGTCATCCCTTTCTGACTCTGCAGGGGAGCGAACTGACCCAGCTTCCTCAGACAATGCCTGTTCCGAAAAAGTTTCTGATGGCTGCTGGGATGCTGCAATGAGTTGAGCTATCTGTGATAGCAAGTCTGTCACAGAGGCCTGTGGGGCTGCGGTCTTAGCCGCTGGGAGCTCCTGGGGACGTTACTTCCTGCATACTTCTTTTATGCAAACGTCCCGACTGGTAAGGCCTTGTGTCCTTGGCTACCGGATGGCGTGACCTGATCGACGTGGAATCCCTGGTCGGTGAAGCAGGCTGGATATCAGAAGTCACGTAGCCAAGTTGCGGTCGTGTGTGCTGCCGTGAGGATGAGGAAGCCAATAGACTAGTTGCGCCGGACTGTCTATACGACGGAGCGCCCCGAGGGGTGGACGTATGCTCCGACTGCTCCGACTGACGAACATTACGTACAACAACATCTGGTCCCAGATGTTGTTGTAAGAGAGAGGGGAGTCTCTCGCTCGCAGTCCGGGCAGACCTGGACGTGCTAGGTACCGGACTGATTGGCTTCCTCCGTACTATCCTTGGATCCGTCATCACTGGGTGTGCACGATCCATGTTTATAGTGCTCGCAACACCCAATCTCCTTTCCTGGACCGCAACGGACAAACCCGGCATCACAACCATTTCATGAATGATTGCTGCACCAGGCAAGCTAGCAGGCGACAATGCCGTCAATCCTATGTGGGACCACTTAGGCATTTGCCGAATTTCATTGAGCACTTTTTCCGCTAGCTCTTCATTTATCTGAGACGACGGCGGCACACTTCGTGAAGACATCACAGAAAGATCATCCTGTTCTTGTTCCTCTGAAAAAGAGACTGAAAAACTAGAGTGACCCTGTGGTGAGAGGGCCGGCATGGACCTCTCATCACTAACAATATACCGTTACACACGTCTCCAACGTTTGTCATTATAACTGGCACACACTGAGCAAGAATTAGAGCGAGTACACTGACTACAATTAATACACTGAACATAAGAATCAGAGGAAGACTTCCTCGAATTACAATTTGAACAAACTTCTTTCATTTTGAAAAATGTTAAACAGTCAGCGTACTTGCACTAACCCTTGAAAATAAGATACATGATAAAAATATAATCCATTACAAACATTTCGAAAAATAATTCAAAAGAAAAAATTTTCGAAAAAATTTGAAAGTTGAGCCCAAGTTCTAAATGGGAACGATGAGCCCAAATGGATCCCAAAAAAGCCTAAGTTTGGACAAAAATTTTAAATCATGTCTAAAAATTAATGTTACACTTACGGACAATATTATGTATCTGGCTATGAGCAGAACTTAATAGATGACAAGGAATCACTGTCTGAAGTAACCGTTGTCAATGTAAACAAAAGTGAATAAAACTGGAAACAAGACTCCAGGCTCTGAAAATATGGCCCAAAATCAGTAACCAATTTTAACACTATCCGATGTAAAACAGAGGCTTCCTGAGAAGAAACTGCAGTACATTGGATGGTAGATGCATGACTGAAACGCCTAACCACCCTAGGGTGAGGACGTAACAATGGGAAAAAACAGAATAATCATTCTGTTACCAAGCCAAAACTCGCAAGAAATTTCATTGTAAAATAATTACAAAAATAATGCCAAAAGCATGGGAAAATAGCAAGGGGGATATTAAGGAAAGGGAGAGAGGAAACACTGAACAATGGAAATTTCATAGCAAGAATGAAAATATCAGGCCCATGCCCCGAAATTAGGGAACATGAAATAATTTTTCATAAAAATTATAAGTTACAGCCCTGAACACATCCTTCCACTGTTTCTTCCTCTCATCCTTTTATTTCATCCTTCGATCCACCATTTCTCTCATGATTATGTGTCTGGCATCATTTAAACTGAGATTTTAAGCACAGATATCAGTGTGATGTTACTGATTGAAGGGCCAAACAAAGAATGAGAATTTGGTTCCAATTTCGAACTTCCTTGAATACTGCAGTATGGAGGACCACATAGGACATCTAATTTTTGGATTTTGATGCAAATTTTGGGGATTGGGGTGGGGGGCAAAATTTGTGTTTGGCCCAAGAATATTAGAGTTAGCACCAGCTAAGTCTGGGTCATTGGTACAGTATAAAAATATTACGAGGGTTCAGCCAATGCTATGGAAGTTCATGGGGCAAAAATATTTTTTTCAAGATCCATTGATCACTACAATTTAATCTATGCACAAATGCTTTGTGATGGGGATTCAAAATCACATTCTGCAGTGAAAGACATTTATGGAAATATTGAAGTGACAAAAGAAGATTGTATAAACCATGTCACAAAACGATTGTGGTCAGCTGTTGACACTCTTAAAAAGAAAAGCAAAGCCCAAGGGCAGTCTCTGGATGGCCACGGGAAATTAACAAAAAAAGTTGTTGATAAACTGTCTGGCAGTTATGCATCTGCCTTAAAACGTCATGCACCTGATACTGAGGCCATGAAAAATGGTGTCTATGCATCACTCTTTCACATGACTTGTGTTCTACTGATGAAGACCCACATCACTCACATTGCCCAAAGGGCGAACACCCCTGGTGTCACTACAACCGTGTGCTTTTCAATGGTGAGAAACCTCGCAAACATACACCCACGATGGGCAGAAAATATGCAGAAAAATTGTTACCAATTTTTAAAAGGCTAACAGATCCTAGTTTACTTGAGCGTTGTTCTAGAATGAAAACCCAGAATACAAATAAGTGCCTGAATGCACAAATATGGCGTTGATGCCCCAAAACAGAATTCGCATCTAAAAATTCTGTTGAAATTGCTGCAGCACTGGCTGTTCTAAATTTTAATTTAGGTCCTGAATTTATAAATGACCTCTCTGTTTACTGTGGAATCTCCCCTGGGGAATTTCAAGTACATCATACCCAGCGCTTAAAAAAAATCTGACTCAAAAAAGCAGCAAAGGCCATAAAAGATTTGGTGAAAAGACTCAGGAGGGCTAAAAAAAAACAAAAAAGGCAGAAATTGAAGATAAAAGGGAGGCCCATGAAGGTGAAACTTACAAGTCTGGAGCTTTTAATTGCTGAAAGTAAGTAAATGGGGATAAAATGGTCAAAATAAGAACAAACAACCAAAATAAATTTATTGATTTTTATTTCTTGTTTTTTCTAGAAAATGCATTTTTCCACCCTTCTTTTTCTGAAAGAAAATCAACCACTCAAAAAGTTCTAGAGCTAGAGTTCTGAAACGTCACAGGAATGAAGTTATATGTGTTTGGGAGGGAATAAGGTGTGAATTAAGATGTATTATCCCACCTAAAAAAATTTGGTGTTACTTCAGTCATGGCACCCCCGAAAAATGTGCCCAAATGAACAAAAGTGACTTTCCTACCACATTTCTTTTTTCACTTGATTTATTTCACATAGTTCACTACAATACCCCTATGCTTCCTTAATAGAACATTTTAGAAAAAAAAAACAGGCCTCTAACTCTAATAATTTACGAGTGATTGATTTCCTTCTGACCCAACCCCCAAATCCAAGATGGCTTCCAAGATGGCCACCATTACCATGGCAACAACAATGATCTTGACCGTCTTTTTTGTGTTTTTTGGCTTGCTGCAACATAATATGTCCACATACATCATCTCACCTGAAAATTATCAGTAAATCAAAAAATTAATTTTTCACCCATGTCCTACCTTAAGTACTAAAATGGGGCATAACTCTGGAAATACAAAATGGAGTTACCTGCACTTGTCACATGCACAATGGCAATTACTGATCAACATGTGTGCAAAGTTTGAACAATGTAGCAAGTAAACATTTGGAGGAGTAGGCGACACAAAAATTGTTTATGGACACACAGACAGACAATGCCATAACATAATATGTCCGTCAAAAAATGACGGGCATATAAAAACTGATGCCAAACTGAACTATGTTCAAAGGTCATTGCCAGCAGCAACATTTTTTGATGGAATTTTTGATGGAATTGGAAGAAAATTGATAGCTCCCATCTAGAGATCACCCCGAATAAGCACACCAAGCTTCAAAGCGATCCAATCATAAATGCAACATGTGCTGTGTGCCAAAGGAAATTGTGGACATAGGTACGGACGGATCGACATACATACATACATACTCCGACTGACAAGAAGTGACGACAATAGCTCAGGTTGACCTCGTCAAGTTAAGCTAAAAAATCTATATTAAATCTAAGTTGAAGGTGAGATGACCTCGTAAAAATCAGCACAGATGGAAAATTTGTTTAAGAAGTTTCATCAAAATCGGTTCAATAATGTAGAAGTTGTGCACACAAGAATCTCATTTGAAAGTCCATAATAAATCTAAGATCAGGGGAGATAACCTGGTTAAAATTGTTGCAAATGAAAAATTTTAAAAACGGTTCACTTACTGGTCATAATGTCTGAGACATTTGATCAAAATCGGTTAAAAAATGTAGGAGTGTATGCACAAGAATGTTTGGATGGATGGACGGATGGACAGATGGACAAACAGGGTATCAACAACATAACACCCACTTCAGAGTATAATAACAAATTTTGATATGAAGTGTTTCAGGTAAAGGGTTAAATCAAATTACATGTTATAATTACATACCATCATTGCCTTTCTGCAATCAATAGCCGATATGTCTTGAGGTCGGTATTTACTGTGAGCACCTTCTACTGAGCTATTTCCCACTAAATATTCCCCAATCGGTTGGGTTCCTTCGCACCATTCCAATAAGCCACTTCTCTGAGACAGGGGTATTACCTGTAGAATAAATAAAATATGTTTGTTTTGTGGATTATCGGTAACTATAAGAGTACATTTTTTCTAACAGATCTTTAACCTTTAGTAAGTTAATCAGCAATTTTGTAGAGGCTTTTGCATAGGTCTAAATCTGAGTAAAAATCACACTTAAGGATAGCTGGTCATGTTTTGTTTGCCATGAATGTTTGTCAATATGGAAGCTGCATCATGAACAAATCTTATGATGATGAAAATAAGAAAAAATGTAATAATTTATTCAAATTTACATAAAAATAAAGTCACTATTCACCTTCTTGTGAAAACCCATTGAAAAATGTAGAAGTTAAGAAGGCAAACCATTGAACAGAAAAATAATAAAGACTTTAAATCTGTAATATATCAAAGAACCAGTAATTCCTCCCAAACATACACTTCATACTTTTACTTCTCAACATATTTCCAAAACTGTGTTGGCAAACAGAATAAAACAGATGTTTGCAGTGGAAAATCAATAAACTGTCATAATTCGGGAAAACTGCTGAAAAAATCTATATGATTTGCTCATGCACATTTAATACCCTGGCCTTTCCCTTAGTTTTGTGAAAATTCATTGGAAATTTGGAGTGGCAACAGAAAATGACTAACAACAGTAATAATACAGATTTTCTGACTGCAAAACATTAACAGGTAGTAAGTAAGAATCATCAGATGATGGCAAATCCAGGTTTCCTCCCAATAACAAAACAGCTAAACAAGCTTCCTGAACAAAAATGAAAATGAAAGTGTCAATGACACTGTAGCTCAACTTGACAAACTTGAACTTGCTAAGTTATAAGTGAAATGGCAAAACTGAAGATCATTGTTACCAATGTTATTTGGTGAAATTTCAACATAACAGCATTGTGTGTGCACAACGTCAGAGTAATCCATGCATTTTTAAATGTAAATTGTAAGACTGGCTAAAGGAAGAATGTTGAAAAATAAATGCAGTAAGTTCAGAGGTTATTGTAAATAGCAAATTTTTTCACAGAAATGAATGCTAACCAATAGCTCTTATCTAAAGGTCTCGCCCAATGATCACACCAAGTTCAAAAACAATCCTATGATAAATGTGACCTGTAGGCCATGTCAAAGAAGAATGTTGATGCACAAATGCAATAAATTCAAAGATTGTTGCTAACAGCAACAGTTTTTGATGGAAATGAAAAGAAAATCGACAGCTCCTATCTTTGTCACCCTGCATAAGCATACAAAGCTTCAAAACAACCTGATAATGAATGCTCCCTCTGAGGCATGCCAAAGGAAAATGTTAATGCACAAATGCACTAAGTTTGAAGGTCATTGCTTGTGGCAATGTTTTTTTCTCTCTTTTTATGGAAATTCATAAATATACCCTGCAGTGAGTGCAAAAGGGATAAGTTGCTGCACAAATGCAGAAAGTTCAAAGGCTGGTGATAACAACAATAATTTTTTATGTAAATGAAAAATGAAAGTGTCAATGACACTGTAGTTCAACTTGTCAAGACAAAGACATGTACATGTATAGTATGTGACACAGCAATGACAAACATCTAGGTAATGACCTGATAACAAAGGTACATATAAAGTATTGTAACAGTCTGTACATAAATACTGACCGTTGCCTGTAACAAATGTATAGGTAAAGTATTGTAAAGGTGGGTGACAGTCAGATGCTAAACTAGAAAAGAAATCTTGGAGTCCCAGAGTGGGTCTGACTGAACCCCAAAATATTTGTTCTCATAGCACAGTGATAACAAAGGCACCCCAAAACACATTCATTCCTGTCCCAAGGTGAAAACAAAGGTACCCAAGAAGTTTCGTGAAGATCAGTTCACAAATATGAGCTGTGTAGAAGCTGTGACAAAAAACTGATTGGACCTAATTTCGGTACAAAATGGCCACTGGCAGCCATCTTGAATTTTGGACCGCACCCAGAAACAATCCTTCTCGTCCCAAGGTGATAACAAAGGTACCCAAGAAGTTTTGTGAAGATCGGTTCATAAATACAGCCTCTAGCCCGAGCCGTATTGACATGTGCACTTACAGTGTATAAGTAGCACTGTATAAATCCAAGTTCATCTAATTTGCATAATTTCTGCACGAGAAAAAAACCCGTACTATATGTGATGTATTCCATGTTACTAAACATTCATACAAAAATTTATTCAAATCAGAACTTTCATACAGAAGTTCTGTACAAAAAACTGATTGCACTAATTTTGGTACAAAATGGCTGCTGGTGGCCATCTTGAATTTCGGACCACACCCAAAAACACTCGTTCTCATCCCACGGTGATAACAAAGGTACCCAAGAAGTTTCGTAAAGATCGGTTCATAAATACGGCCTCTAGCCTGAGCCGTATAGAAGTTGTGTACAAAAAACTGATTAGACCTAATTTTGGTACAAAAAAGCCACTGGCAGCCATCTTGAATTTTGGACCGCATCCAGAAACACTCGTTCTCATCCCAAGGTGATAACAAAGGTACCCAAGATGTTTCGTGAAGATCGGTTCATAAATACAGACTCTAGCCCGAGCCGTATTGACATGCGTACTTACTGTAAGTAGCACTGAAAAAATCAAAATTCATCTAATTTGCATAATTTCTGCACGAGAAAAAAACCCCGTATTATATGTGATGTATCCCATGGTACTAAACATTCACACAAAAAATTATTCAAATCAGTGCATTCATATGGAAGTTCTGTGCAAAAATCTGATTGCACCAAATTTTGTACAAAATGGCTGCCATTGGCCATCTTGAATTTTGGACCGGACCCAAAAACACTCGTTCTCGTCCCACGGTGATAACAAAGGTACCCAAGGAGTTTCGTAAAGATCGGTTCATAAATACGGCCTCTAGCCCGAGCCGTATTGGCATTTGCACTTAGTGCTGAAAGTAACACCAAAAAACATCAAAGTTAGTCTAATTTGCATAATTTACGCACGAGAAAAAAACCTGTATTATATGTGATGTATCCAATGGTACTAAACATTCATACAAAAAATTATTCAAATCAGAGCTTTCATATGGAAGTTCTGTACAAAAAACAGATTTCTGCATCGTCGGTACAAAATGGTGGCTGGCAGCCATCTTGAATTTCGGGCCGCACCCAAAAACACTCGTTCTCGTCCCACGGTCATAACAAAGGTACCCAAGAAGTTTCGTAAAGATCGGTTCATAAATACGGCCTCTAGCCCGAGCCGTATCCAATTGTTGACGGACAGATGGACAGACGGCCGACAGGCCATGGCATAAGCTCAAATTTGGCTTCGCCAAAGTTGAGCTAAAAATCAATACCTCACGTCTAGAGGTCACCCTGAACAACATACCAAGTTTCAAAGTGATCAGATCATAAATGTGCCCTGAAGGGTATGCCAAAGAGAAATGTTGAAGTCTGACTAAACTAAGTTCAAAGGTCATTGCCAACGGCAACAGTTTTTGACAGAAATGGAAGAAAATCGATAACTCCCATATAGATATCAACCCACACAAGCACACCAAGTTTCCAAGCGATCCAATCATAAATGTGCCCTGCAGGGTGTGCCAAATGGAAATATTGATGCATAACTGCATGAAGTTTATCGCAGGTCATTGTCAGCGGCAACATTTTTGGACAGAAATTGAAGAAAATTGATAGCTCCCATCTAGAGGTAACCCCAAACAAACATACCAAATTTCAAACCGATCTGATCATAAATGTGCCCTGTAGGGCATGCTAAAGGAATATATTGATGCCTGACAAAAGGTTGACATAGGTTGTTGCCAGCGGCAACATTTTTTTACGGAAATGGAAGAAAATGGATAGCTCCCATCTACAGGGTTCCCCAAACAAGCATGCCTGGTTTCAAAACAATTCGTTCATAAATGTGCCTTGTAGGGTGTGCCAAAAGGAAATATTGAGGTCTGACTTAACTGAGTTCTCAGAACGTTGCCAGTGGCAACATTTTTTTGATGGAAATGAAAGAAAATCGATAGTTCCCATCTAGAGCTCACCCCAAACAAGCATACCAAGTTTCAAAGTGATCTGGTCAAAAATTTGCTCTGTAGGGTGTGCCAAAGGGAAATATTGATGCATAACTGCACCAAGTTCATCAAAGGTCATTGCCAGTGGCAACATTTTTTGACCGCAATGGAAGAAAATCGATATCTCCCATCTAGAGGGCATCCCAAACAAACATGTCAGGTTTCAAAGCAATCCGATCATAAATGTGCCTTGTAGGGTGAGCCAAAGGGAAATATTGAGGTCTAACTAAACTAAGTTCTAAGAACATTGCCAGCAGCAACATTTTTTGACGGAATTGGAAGAAAATCGATAGCTCCCAAATAGAGGTCACCTCAAACAAGCATACCAAGTTTCAAAGCGATCTGATCATAAATGCGACCTGTGAGGTGTGCCAAAGGAAATTATGGACGTACATATGGGCGAACGTTCATTACACCCTGATGTATGTATGTACGTACGTATGTATGTACGTACATATGTATGCCGACGGACGAGAAGTGATGGTAATAGCTCAGCTTGACTTGGTCAAGTTGATCTAAAAATTATAAATTCATAGTAATTTGTATATTTTTTATACTTACCAATGACCCAGACTAGCAGGTGCTAACTCAAAAATATCTAGGGCCAAACACAAATTTTGCCCCCCTAATCCCCAAAATTTGCATGCAAAACCGAAAATTAAAAGTCCTATCTGGCCTTCCATACATTTACTCTCCAGGCATGTGCAGAAGTCAGGAAGTGACCGGAATTGGCGCCAACATCATTCTTTGTAAAAGATAGTTTTACATAATAATTCAGCGGGGAGGTATGAGTGCCCACTCATGGGAGTACCATTTCCGTCTGGGCCATTGGTAAGGACAAATGAAAGTGTCAATGAAAATGTAGCTCAACTTGACAAACTTGAACTTGGTAAGTTATAAGTGAAATGGCAAAATTGAAGATCATTGGTACCAGGTCACTGAAGGTCATTGCCAGTGGCAACATTTTTTGACAGAAATCAAAGAAAATCGATAGCTCCCATCTAGAGGTAACCCCAAGCATAAACAAGCATACAAAGTTTCAAAATGATCTGATCATAAATGTACCCTGTAGGGCATGCCCAAGGAATATATTGATGCTTGACTAAACTATGTTCAAAGGTCAGTGCTAGCAGTAACATTTTTTGATGGAAATGGAAGAAAATCAATAGCTCCCATCTAGAGGTCACTCCTAACAAGCATGCCAGATTTCTTAGCAATCTGATCATAAATGTGCCCTGTAGGGTGTGCCAAAGGGAAATATTGAGGTCTGACTAAACTAAGTTCTAAGAACGTTGGCCGCGGCAACATTTTTTGACAGAAATTGAAGAAAATCGATAGCTCCCATCTAGAGGTCACCCCAAACAAGCATACCAAGTTTCAAAGTAATCCAATAATAAATGTGTCCTGCAGGGTGTGCCAAGGGAAATTTTGATGCATAACTGCACTAAGTTCATCAAAGGTTGTTGCCAGTGGCAACATCTCTTGGCAGATATCGAAGAAAATCGATAGCTCCCATCTAGAGGTCGACCCAAACAAGCATGCCAGGTTTCAAAGCAATCTGATCAAAAATGTGCCCTGTACAGCATGCCAAAGGAATAAATTGATGCCTGAATAAACTAAGTTCAAAGGTCGTTGCCAGCGGCAACATTTTTTGACGGAAATGGAACAAAATCAATAGCTCCCATCTAGAGGTCGACCCAAACAAGCATGCCAGGTTTCAAAGCAATCCGATCATAAATGTGCCCTGTAGGGTGTGCCAAAGGGAAATATTGAGGTCTGACTGAACTAAGTTCTAAGAACGTTGGCCGCGGCAACATTTTCTGACTGAAATTGAAGAAAATCGAGAGCTCCCATCTAGAGGTCACCCCAAACAAGCATACCAAGTTTCAAAGCGATCTGATCATAAATGCGACCTGTGAGGTGTGCCAAAGGAAATTGTGGACGGGTGTATGCCCGGACGTACGTACGTATGTACGTACGTACATACGCTGACAGACGAGAAGTGATGGCAATAGCACAGCTTGACTTTGTCAAGTTGAGCTAAAAATATACAAATTACTATGAATATATAATATTTTTATACTATAACCCAATGGCCCAGACTAGCTGAATCGTAAAAAGGTGGAGGGCCTTGGACTTCCAAATAGTATATTAACATAGTTCCAATCCTGTAATTCAAGATGAAAGGAAATTAGAATTATTAGGAATTACATGTATGTCTCTCTATACAGTAATAGAGGAGACATATCCTAAATAAGGAGCCCAATTTAAGTAATTCCTTATTCTAAGCATGAAGACTATACTAATTAGGGTGTAACAAGTTCCTAATTTTTAAGGCTAGACCGGACTAAGCCCCAAAAATTAGGATGGCATATCTGAGAATGAGAGAAAATCCCCCACAAACATACGCCATACACAATAAAACTCCAGCTGTATGCAGGATATAATTACTGGACAAAACAGCTTCCTTCATAGTTACATATCTACCAAGCCAGAGGAGAGGTAAAAATCCCCCCCCCCCCCCTTTCTTTTGAAGGAATCTTCAAAAGAAAGAGGGGAGAGCTCTGGAATCAGTAAGAGCGGTACCAAAAAACAATATAAATACTTGTCGAACAGGCACTCAGGTATTAATTTATAATTAATAAATGGTGCTTAACAGCACTTCAGAAGTTAAGGCTATAGCAATGATTCCGGTAATTAATACTGCCCACTACATAATGTACACCACAGACGGCATACACAGATATGTCGAAAACCGGTGATATAATATATAACATACACATGTCCAATCGAAGCACAATGAACGATCTCTGGAGAGAAAACACACTTCCGAGGTAACCCACAGGCGACCTCACTCATGTGAACAAAAAAAAAATCCAGTAACAACACTCTCCAATGTGTACTATCTGATATCTATGACCGTATACAAGTGTGAATATGCGATTTGAGTACGGACATTAATAGAAACCTGGATCTAGAAATGGAAGTATGGTATGATTAACAGGCTCCGACAAGGACCGCCCCGAAATAATTCATAATTTCAAAGGTCCATAATATACAATAAAGCATCAGCCTAATAATTATAATGTGCGAGAGCATTAAAATCCAGCATGTAATCATCTGAATTCCAGTAAACAGGTTATGCAGCCACCGAGGTATCCAAAAACTATCAATTTAACTATGATGAAATATGCGCTCGTACATAACAAATTTACAAATATTCACAGGAATCTAATCTAACTAAAAAGCGGATGTGCCTCTGCGGTCGCCATAGAACACGACCCAGCCGCCAATCGAAAAGTGAAGAAATACATAGTATGTATGTATTAAACTATACAAGGCTTGCGGGAAGAAAACTACGTCTTGCCCGGTAATTGCCTCTAAACACATTGGCAGTGTGTTTGTGTGTGTGTGTGTGTGGGGGGGGGGGATTCGAAGAACTATCGAAATCTCCTCACCCGCATCACTAAATCGTTCCTATGTTAGACATCAAATAATATAGGAACTGCAATGGTTCCATCACGTCTGACTCCATTATGCCACTATGGGTGGAGAAGGACGTGAAGAACAAAAACTTCCCCTGATAAAGAAGGTCCTCTCGTGGAGGAAGCTTCTGGGGACCGTCCCGTAACAGACACTTGAGAAACTGATCCAAGGCTTCTGTGATGACAGAGGTGCTACTATTGGGATTCACAACAAAACTGTTTGATCTTAAACACAATCTACTGAATCAAAGGATACGCTTATCCTATCATCTATCCCCAAGAGTTCGGCAGAGCATCTACCACATGCGCTCAATGGTCTGGGCATGGCGACACAAATGACGGTAACCGATTGTTCTGGTGTGTCGCAAACTGATCTATCATGGGGCGTTCCCACTGGCAGCAAAACTGTCCAAATACTCGCTTGTTGAACATCCATTCCAACTGAAACAGGCGACTTTTCCGAGGAGCGAGTCTGCTAGTACATTCAGACGACCCGGAATGTGACGGATAGAAAGATGAACATGATGATACATGACGTAATAGGAAAATCTTCTCCATTAGTTGGCATAATGGAAATGAATAGGTGCCGCCCTGGTTCCTGATGTATGCTACCACTGTCGAATTATACGACAATATCTGAACATGCGTGTCCGCTATAAAGAAACCTTTGTTATATTGCTAACCAAATTGACATCATTCTTTGATGTTTATGTGTTTCTCCAGGATCTGAGGGTCCCAAAGACGCTGGCATTTCAAGTCTGTCGGGCTCAGGGTCGCGCCCCAACCTGTTGATTCGCATCCATCATAACTGTGAAAGCCGGATCCGGCAGCTGCAGTGGAACTCCCTGAGTTAACCACTGAATATCTGCCCAAATCTGGACCTTTTGTTTACTAGATCCGTTAAAACAATACTGATCTCGAGTGAATGCATCTTCACACTCCAGTTCTAGGTAAAGAATATCTGGAGGGGACAAGTGCATAAGCGACCCATCGGAATAAGATCTGCAGCCACTCCACACAACCCCATCAGTCACATGCTGTTAATGTGTCTGATTGTAGACAAAAGCGAGCATAACAACTGACTAATTTCGCTCCGGGAAACAACAGACGAACCAGATTGTTGTGAGTCTTGAAGCTCATTCCCAAGTGAATGAACGACTTGGACGGAGCTAGATCTGATTTCTTCTCATTACGATGAAGCCGAGACGTCGCAGCAAGAGAAGCAGACTCGAAACATCATTCTGAATAGTTGATGCCACATCTCTGAAGAATGTCGTCCAAGTAAGCCGATGTTACCGCAGATGAATGAGCTCGAAAGTGAGACATTACTGAGTTCATTATTCGAGTGAATGCCCAGAGCACTAGATTCAGACCGAAACACATCGCTCGGAACTGATATACTATCCCTTGAACGGCGAACCGTAGGTACTTTCTGAATGCCGGATATACCAGGACATGAAAGTACGGATCCTTAGATCTATGCTTGCTGCATAGTCGATCACTCGAACACTCACTTTTACCGACTGAATGATTACCATAAATAAACTTTTAGAGCCATGATAAACTTGTTTTCCAGCTCAAGACTATTACCGGTCGGAACGAGCTGACTGGCCTCAGTACGATGAACAGGTGACTGTAGAATCCTACAGAATCTTGATTCTCGACGACCTCTATTGCTTCCTTTGCCAAGAGAGCCTTTACCTCCAATTGGAGAGACTCTCTTATGCAAATATTTGACGCATATATTCTCATCGCGGACATCATGTTAGTGGTCGTTTTGCTCAGAAAGATAGCCATAGGCCGTCCGAGACCACACTTCTCGCCTACTGGTCTTCCGTAATAGTCATCCAGTTTGATGCGAATCTTGATAACCTTCTGCCAACTGCCAACCAATAGAGGTCCTGACCATCACCTGTAGTCTCTGCGGGGCTTACGGGAGGAGAAACCACGTCCCCCTCGCGAAAAGCCTCGACCCACCAGCTTAGGGCGTCTGACTGGTAGTCTCGATCAGACGTTCGCCCCCTTCTTGGGTCGCTGTATTGACGATTCCTATAGTAATTATAGGAGGGTTTCCTATACCCTCGTGAGGAGACCCTTTAGATGATTTCTGTCTCAGATGTCCTCCCTTACTCTTTTCTGCTGCTGCGGGTCGATAAGACGCCAACTTAAGGAGCAGAGTATTGACGCTTTCTTTGTAGCTTGATCAAAAACCAATGAAAGCTTATCGTCAAAAACTTACTGTCCGGATACCGAAGCGACCCGTAGAAAGTTTTTAAGATTGTCATCTATTAAAGATGACGACGCAAGGGTTCCGTCACATCTGATTAACTCCAAATTAGCCACTGTTAAGGCAGAGTTATACGTGGTAAACATAATAGCCCTGGAAAGGACTCTTAAAGAGGTACAAATGTCCTCAAATTCCTTTCCGTTAAGACATTGCGTCACAGTCAAATCCCTTCATAAATAACACTTGTAGACTGTGCTAAAGGTTTTCGGGCTTCGGGCCCCTGAAGCTGTCACAGTTGCTCAATCGTGTCCACAAGGGGACATTCTCATCTAGACATGATAGAAGTCAACCTACCAAGTTACAATGAAATCCCTTCATAAATATGACCTGTAGACTGTGCTAAAGGTTTTTGGGCTCGGGCAGCCATCATGGTTGAATGATCGCAACCAAAAGGGGAATTCTCATCTGGGCATCATCTGGAGTGATCCTACGAAGGTACAATGAAATCCCTTCATAAATATAACCTGTAGACTGTGCTCAAGGTTTTCGGGCTTTGGGCACCTGTAGCCGTCACAGTTGTCCAATTATGACCAAAAGGAGATGTCATCATCTGGGCATTATATGGAGTCATATATGACCTATAGACTATGCTAAAGGTTTTATGGCTCGGGCAGCCATCAAGGCTGAATGATCGCAACCAAAAGGGGACGTTCTCATCTAGACATTATTTGGAGTCATTCTACCAAGTTACAATGAATTCCCTTCATAAATATGTCCTGCAGGCTGTGTTAAAGGTTTTCGGGCTTCGGGCCCCTATAGCCATCACAGCTGCCCAATCACGTCCAAAAGGGGACGTTCTCACAATCCTTCTTTGGCAGTTACGATGCTGAAAATACTTTGTGAAATCAGCATCGTCTCCCCATTTCATTTCAGTCATCTAGGCTGCAATACTAATCTTCACCCATGGTGGACTTTGCAACTAGGTACTAGTTCAATAACATGTCTTTGTGTGACACTGCAGTATTCATACCTCAGTCACACCTGATGATATCACCACATCGTGGTGCTCTCCTAATTCTACGCTGTATTGTGAAGCAGACTGAATCACCTCAAAGGGCCAAAATGTTTGAATGTTTATATATGTACAGTTCATTTAAATAAATAGAAGAAAAAATATAATTCATACTACTGTGTTGTTTACTGCTTAAATTAAGAATTAATACAATTTGTATTAATGGAAGTTTAAGCTGAAACAAGAATATCTTTCACTAATTGAACTGATCTTATATGGTTTCCATGTATACCAGGCTAGGTACAAGCAGCTGAGTTGCTTTATACCATGTATAGCCTCAAGAGCTATTTCTATAAATTTAACTAAGTTCTGTGCAGATATTTTCATGTTAATACTGGGCTTTCCTTGGTTGTTGAAAATTACCATTTGTTGCCTCCAAGCCGACTCAGACTTGCAGGCTGCAGAATGGTATTTTTCTGCAGATGTGAACAATCCATCCATTGTCATGTGTTACTGGTGACATTCCAGAGTTGTGACATGGGTATTCTAGCTAAACGTTTCCAGGAAAACTACAAAGAAGTATGACCAAATATGGAAATGGGAATTGCAAAACTTGCTTGTATATACCAAGTCCCAGCTAAACCAAATCAGTCTCGCTCGTTTCTTTGAAATGCACAGACATTCTGTTCAGTCTGTTCAGTAACCACCAAACAGCCCCACCAATACCCCTTCTTCCTTGCCCTTTCTGCCTTGGCCACGTTGTTCTGGTTCTCTTGGGTACTTTATGTTTTGTTTTTGACATGCCTCACTGTGGCTCTGTTTGCTGCATGATCTGGCTGGCGGTTGCGATGCTGAAAATACTTTGGTGTTCTCAGCATCGTCTCCCCAATTCATTTCAGTCATCTAGGCTGCAATACTAATCTTCACCCATGGTGGACTTTGCAACTAGGTACTAGTTCAATAACATGTCTGTGTGACACTGCAGTATTCATGCCTCGGTCACACCTGATGATATCACCACATCGTGGTGCTCACCTAATTCTATGCTGTATTGTGAAGCAGACCGAATCACCTCAAAGGGCCAAAATGTTTGAATGTTTATATATGTAGAGTTCATTTAAATAAATAGAAGAAAAAATATAATTCATACTACTGTGTTGTTTACTGCTTAAATAGACATTATATGGAGTCAACCTACCAAGTTACAATGAAATCCCTCCACAAATATGACCTGTAGACTGTGCTAAAGGTTTTCGGGTTTTGGGCTCAGGCAGTTGTCCCAGTTGACAGGTCACGACCAAATGGGGAAATTCTCATCTAGACATCATACGGAGTCATCCTACCAAGTTACAATGAAATCCCTCCATATTAAACATGACCTGCAGACTGTGCTAAAAGTTTTTGGGTTTCGGGCTTGGGCAGCCATCTCGGTTGACAGATCATGACCAAAAGGGGATGTTCTCATCTAGGCATTATACAGAGGCATCCTACCAAGTTACAATGAAATCCCTTCATAAATACGACCTGTAGATTGTGCAAATGATTTTCGGGTTTTGGGCTCAGGCAGCCATACCGGTTGACCGATCGTGACCAAAAGGGGACTTTCTCATCTAGACATGACCCCAAACCTGCATATGAAATTTTGTGACGATCAGACAATAACTACGGGGTGTAGCCTGTGCTAAAGGAAAATATGAACAGACTCACAGAATAACAGACTCACAGATTTCCGTACGCGTGATGGCAATAGCTTGACTTTGTCAAGTTAAGCTAAAAATGTGATTTCCCATAGGCTTTCCATGGTAACTATGAGCCGCAATTGTGGCAATGTTTGCAACATTACATCAACATTACATGAGGATCATTGGTAGAAGGTGTCCCAGTCCTCAATCATGTGAAGTTTCGAAATCTGACGGGAACAAAATGAGGATCGTTTGTAGAGTACCTCTCATAGACCATTCCTGTTACATTTGATTCACATGGGGTTTCTAAAGTAACAATAAGCCACAACTGCAACCATGTTTGCAACCTGATCAACATTACATCAGGGTAGTTGGTAGAGGGTGTTTCAGTCATCAGTGATGTGAAGTTTCAAAACATTTGGCTTTGTTGTTTTAAAGGAGATTTTTTGAAAATCCACACATTTATGAAATCTTTTTACAAAAAAATCAGTAAAAGAAGGTTAAATATTTTGAAAATTACAATTTTTTCAGACAGAAACAGTTTTGGATAGGTAAAGGGTTACAGGAAACACAACATTTTATTCAAATAATTTGTCATATCTTAAATGATATCATAAATGACTGGTCAGCTCTACATGATGGTATACAAAACACCTGTCATCAATCAGTATTTCTGTTAAGAAACATGAGAGTAACATTAACACAAATACATGTATAGCTGAAAACTTGTTTTCATGTATACACAATATTTTTGTGTTTTTTCGCAGTTCTCAGTGGAGAAAACTGGAACCCTTACCGGTTTCTCAAGAAACAAGTATTCTGCCAACAGTACTGTTCTTCATGCTGACAGGAGAGGCATTTGTTAAGCATTAGAATATAGCCACGTATTTCCATCCTCTCATAGACCATTCCTGTCAAGTTTTGGTTCACATCGGCTCAGTAGTTCCAGAGAAGAAGATGAAAATGTGATTTCCCATAGGGTTTTTATAGTAACTGTAAGTCGCCATTGTGGCCATGTTTGCAACCCGATCAACATTAAATGAGGATAGTTGGTTGAGGGTGTCCCAGTCATCAACCATGCAAAGTTTCAAAACATTTGGCTCTGTGGTTTCAGAGAAGATTTTTCAAAATCCACCAACCAGAATCAAAGAATGCCTCTGGCGGCCATGTTTTTCAATGCAAAGGAACAAAATTAGGATCGTTTGTAGAGGACCTGCCAAAGACTATCCCTGCCAGATTTGGTTCACAATGGCTCAGTAGTTCCAGAGAAGAAGATGAAAATGTGATTTCCCATAGGGTTTCTATAGTAACTATAAGCCGCAATTGCTGCCATATTAGCATTAAATGAGGATCGTTGGGAGAGGGTGTCCCAGTCATTAACCATGCAACGTTTCAAAACATTTGGCCCTGTGGTTTCAGAGGAGATTTTTCAAAATCCACCAATCAGAATCAAAGAATGCCTCTGGCGGCCATGATTTTCAATGCACGGGAACAAAATGAGGGTTGTTTGTAGAGGACCTGCCATAGACTATCCCTGCCAAGTTTGGTTCACATCGGCTCAGTAGTTCCAGAGAAGAAGATGAAAATGTGATTACCCATAGGGTTTCTATGGTAACTATAAGTCGCAACTGCAGCCATGTTTGCAACCTGATCAACATTAAATGAGGATCGTTGGTAGAGGGTGTCCCAGTCATATACCACGCAAAGTTTCCTAACATTTGGCCCTGTGGTTTCAGAGGAGAAGATTTTTCAAAATCCACAAATCAGAATCAAAGAATGCCTCTGGCGGCCATGTTTTCAAACCCACAGGAACAAAATGGGGATCGTTTGTAGAGGACCTCCCATAGACTATCCCTGCCAGATTTGGTGCACGTCAGTTCAGTAGTTCCAGAGAAGAAGATGAAATATGAAAAGTTTACAGATGCAAAGTGATGAGAAAAGCTCACGTTCTTTTAGGCCAGGTGAGCTAAAAACTGATAACCAAACTGCATGAATATGATAAAATGGAAAGAAGTGTACAGTGCAAGTAATTAAATTCCTGATTCCAACTAGTTTCAGAACTGAAAATTTTGTAAATAAACAAAAAAAAAAGGTTTGAATCTGGTTGTTACATCAGGTACACTGTTCACATAACAAATGCGAGATCTACTCTTGTTAACAACTCTATAATGAAAATTAAGAAAAGTTACAGCATTTTTTCTGAATGACATTATTTCTGGTAGGACTTTTATAGATAAGATTCAAATATTATTGCAAAAACTGTACCTTGTATTTTCTTATATTAAGTCTCCTTTTTCTGGTTTCTTGATTTTGTTTCAGCAAGCTATTAACCATAGAAAATACCTGTTGCATGACAGCATCCTGCCTCAAATCATCACGTCCCTGTTCATACAGAATGAAAAACTTATGACACTGCCAACAATTAGTTGTCTTATTTATAACTAATTTGATAACAGACATTTACAATTTTCTGCTCAGTTACACAATTGTAATATTGTTTTTTTTTGTGTTGTGCATCCACTTGCAGTAAGGCCTATTAAAAAAATATCTTGTTTCTCAGGTAAGTTGCCCTCAATTTTATAATAAAGGAGGGAGGCTTTTTTTTTTCTTTGTTACTCCACAAAACAATCCTTAAACAGTTGGACATTATTAAATTAACTCCCTAACACTGTCCTGTGGAAAAGGCTGTTTCTAGCAGTGAACATTTCTTGTACTGCAGTTAAAGATTTAACCAATCATACCTTGTTTCACAGAGCCCAGTGAGGTCTGTCAAACAAAATAGAGTTGGTTAAATTTTTGGTCCTACAAGTGGAAAATAGTATAGTGAAGAGATTTCCAGATAAACAAGAGCACACGTATCACTGAAGCAATACAATGTCCCCCTACCAGACTAATGAGCATTAATAATTATACAAATGTTATAACCTATATGTGATCAGCATGAATACCGTTGAAGCATTTCCAAAAAAAGTCCAGAAAACTGATATTTTGGCGCTTTTCCATATTTCCAAGGGCCATAACTCACACAAGAATAACGCAATCAGCATGAAACTCAAACTTGATCTGTAAGTCATCGTTCGATAGTAGGTTACCAAGAATGAAATCATTCGGTTGAAGCATTTCCAAAAAAAGTCCGGAAAACTAAAGTATGACTGACAGACTGACTGACAGTCTGATGGATGGATGGACAGAGTGCAAATAAAACTTGATCTGTAAGTCATCGTTCTATAGTAGGTTACCAAAAATGAAATCATTCCATTGAAGCGTTTCCAAAAAAAGTCCAGAAAACTAAAGTATGACCGACAGACTGACTGTCAGACTGACGGATGGATGGACAGAGTGTGAATAAAACTTGATCTGTAAGTCATCGTTCTATAGTAGGTTACCAAAAATCAAATCATTCCGTTAAAGTGTTTCCAGAAAAAGTCCGGAAAACTGATATTTTGGCACTTTTCCATATTTCCAAGGGCCATAACTCACACAAGAATAAGGCAATCAGCATGAAACTCAAACTTGATCTGTAAGTCATCGTTCTATAGTAGGCTACCAAAAATGAAATCATTCCGTTGAAACGTTTCCAAAAAAAGTCTGGAAAACTGATATTTTGGCACTTTTCCATACTTCCAAGGGCCATAACTCACACAAGAATAATACAATCAGCATGAAACTCAAACTTGATCTGTAAGTCATCGTTCTATAGTAGTTTACCAAAAATGAAATTATTCCGTTGAAGCGTTTCCAAAACAACTCAGGAAAGTTAAAAAATTTACAGTAATTTATATATTTTTTATACTTACCAATGACCCAGACTTAGATGGTGCTAACTCTAAAATATTTAGGGACAAACGCAAATTTTACCCCCCAATCCCCAAAATTTGCATCTAAAATCGAAAATTACATGTCCTATATGGTCCTCCATACTTTTACTCCACTGCGCATGCGCAGTGTCAACGAGGTCTCGAAATTGCCACCAAAAGTCATTCTTACAACCAGTGCCTGGTAAGCGTTATGTACTCAGCGGGGAGGTATGAGTTCCCAACTCATGGGAGGGCCATCCCCCGTCTAGGTCATTGGTAAGTATAAAAAATATATAAATTACTATAATTTTTTTAACATTTTTATACTGTACCAATGACCCAGACTTAGCTGAATAGGAAAAGGTTGGAGGGCCTAGGACATAAGGAAAATCCCATAGACTCAACTACCTATAACAGACCTATCCCCTTGAGGAGAAAAGGAGAGATAGTCTTACATGTATCTTTCTTATTTGTAACAAAAAAGAAAGACAGAATACTATTCTGTAATTGAGCACAATAACATCAATGATCTCTATAAACATCTAGTATAACCCTTTATGCTAATATATTTATTTTTTTTTTTAAGGAAAGCCAATAAATACGGGAGTCTAGAGAAATGAGACTCTATGTACTCATTTAAAAGTGTTCGAGGATTGTATATTAACGCTCAATTAATCACGCGATATATACGAATGCTTCACACCAATCAACACTTAAAAAATATTACACAGATGAGTAAACATAGGCTTAAGCCTAAAATCATTTCGGAACTGACACGGAATTACTAAGTCCAAGGAAGGTATTCCCTTGCTTTACACTATAAAGCAGGTGACCTAAGGGAACAACCCCCCCCCCCCCTCCCTTTCCCTTGCCCTGGATCAAATACTCCAGAGCAAAGAGGGCAGCAGGACAGAGTCACTGCCGGAACCGAAAGCCTATACACACATAGTTGCCACTGTTTAGTAGACAACATTCTGAGTAAAAAATAGCGGACCTAAACAAAGTAGATCTGCAGAAAAGGAATCAACATTCTCAGATACAAAATCGTGAAAATGGAGGGCTAACACCAATATGCAGCCCTCATTAAATCTGTAATAACAATATTAATAGCTTAAGCCCATGAAGTAGAAGAACTCTTACTTCATGAGCTTAAAACTAAAACACAGACTGCTGAATGAAGATATAATCATAAGCAGAACTGACTGTAGACTGAATCCATCTGACCATAGAATGGACCGAAATGTGGAGGAAGCTTCCATGGCATGTCTCACAACAGACGCCTGAGTAAATTAGTCCACAGTCTTGTGGAGCTAGAGAAGCTACCAAAAGAATTTGCATTAAAATAATTACACTAGAGCAATATCTGCTGAATCAACAGCGCTGGAAGATACACACATCTTATTATTCCATCTAACAAGATCGATAGAGCGTTTACTGCAAACGCTCGAAGATTCAAACATAATGACACATACGTCTGCAACTGATTGTTGAGATGTGTCACGAATAAGTCGATCATTGGCCGCTCGCCTTGGTAGCAATCTGATTGAAAACTTGTTTGTTGAAAGCCGATTCTGGCGGCAACAAACGGCCCCTTCGCGAAGGGAGTCCGCTAATACATTCAGACAACCCAGAATAAAGACGGACCGATAGGAGAACTTGATGTTCAGTAGCAACCGAAAGATTCATTCCATTAACATGAATAACAGGATGGAATGAGTGCCTCCATAATTCCGAAAATACGCTAATACCGTCGAGTTGTCGGACAGAATTAGCATATGAACATTCTGAATTACGTTATCCAATAACGTAGCGCAAGCCAAAATTACATTCTACTTGATGTTTGAGTGCTTGATAAGGAGCTACGGAATCAAAAGACCCTGGCACTTCAATCCGTTGGGCTCAATGAAACGACCCAACCTATTTTACTGGCATCCGTCAAGACTGTAAACTCGGATCCGGCAATTGCAGTGGAACTACCTGAGTTAAGCCCAGAAAACTTGCCCAAGTCTGAATCTCTTATTCACTTGATTTGACAAGAAGATGTCCGTAAAGAGCGCAAGAATCTTCACCCTCCAGACGTCAGAGCAATAGAAGCAGATTCTGCACATAGTTCTGAAGCGATAACTCATTGCCGTACCTGTATGAATGTCGTCCAGGTAGGCTGACGTTATTGCAGACGAATAAGCTTGGAAATGAGTCATTACCGAGTCCGTTATTCGAGTGAAGTTCCAGGGGGATGGATTCAGACCGAAGCATATTGCTCGGAGCTGATATACGACTCCTATGATAAGGAAACGAAGATACTTTCTGACGCCTGATATACCATGACGTGAAAGTATGCATCTTGAGATTTATGCATGTAGTATAATCGTACACCCAAATACTCGCTCTGACCGATCGGGTGGACTCCATATATAAACTTGGAGCCACGATTAGCTTGTTTATCCAGTTCCGAATAATGAGTGAACGGAACGAGCCGTCTGGTTTTTGGAACTAGAAAAGGATAGTTGTAGAAACCTGTAAATTCCTGGATTTCTACGATCTCCATCGCGATCATTCCAGAAGAGACTACACTTCTGATGGAAGCGAGCCTCTATCCTACTGACTTGGCGGAAGCTGAGTCCATCTTGGACTCCGAGTTAACAGAGGATTTCGTTTGAGGAACAATTTAGTCCTTCCGAAATCACCCCTTGAATCCAAGGGACGTCCGTAATCTATTCCCAAATTTATTTATTTATTTATTGGTGTTTAAGGTCACATACTTATGCACAATGGCTAATCGTGACCGTGACAGTTTTACGGGTGGAGGAAGCCGGAGTACCTGGAGAGAACCACCGAGCAACGACGAGCAGCTGTCAGCTCTTCAACATCGTAACTCTGAACTCTGCACCACAGCACAGGCAGGGTTAGATTGGTTGAAGACATGCGCACCATCGACGTGCAGTACGCCTCAGTACACAGCGTCATCGTGCCCCCATGTAGGCAATCGGGGTGAAGTTCTATTCCCAAATAATTGAGAAACTCAACAGTCTTCCGCTCAGTAGTACACGATAGAGGTTAAAACCATTACCTCCTGGTCCTGCGAGGCTTGCGGAAGGAGAAGCCATGTCCTCCACGGTCTGCACCTCGCCCCGTCGACCTAGGGATGTCTGACCGGAATTACAGCCCCTATATGAGTCGCTACCCTGACGGTCTCTAGAATAAGACCTAGAGGACGCATAGGAACCTCTATAGGAACTTCCCTTGGATGTATTCGTCCCAGAAGTGCCTGTCCCTCTCTTCTCTGCTGAATCTGACTATATGAAAGAGAATTTTAATAGCAGAGAGTCAAAAGCTTTCTTAGTTAACTGATCATAGACTGCGGAAAGCTTGCCGTTGAAGAAAACTCTCTGGAGGCCAGAGCGACTTTGAGAGAGTTTTTCACCTAACTATCTACACGCGTGGATGTAGCCAGGGCCACGTCACGTCTAACCTACTCCATATTGCCACTAAAGGACAGAGATTTACGTGAGGTCCTTGAAAGAACTCTTAAGGATATTATCATCTTTTCCTTATGAGACGTAATGATAACGTTCTGGTAAGGTGATCTGTGTATGATGATGCATCTAAGCTGACCCTGCTAGACGATATTATTATTTCCAACATCGTGGTTGGAATTGACATAGACAACAGTAAAAAACAATACAATACTAGGTCCTGTCCTGGTCGTCTAGATGCAGAGAACTCTCAGAATGCTCTGTCCTGCCATTTCAAAATATTCGTTGAATTGATGAAAGGCAGATGTAGAGCATATTGCCGATAAGAAACCTGACCTGCCCATTTAGGTAGCAAGTTAAATAAATATAGCGTCGTTCAACAGATCAAATGTCCGTGAGACATATCTGGACTATGTCGGAAACTGAGGGATGATGTCCCTGAACCGATTAAGAATTCTGTGTCCAGTGACGCTATCAGTCTCTTATATGGCAACGCAGCATTTTAGTCCGGAGGAACAACGTCAGATGATAATGCCGGATGCACTCTACGGCAATTATGTTGTTCCGAAAAGGGAAAATACAACTCATCTGTATCCCTTTCGCCATCCTGTCGAACCACTTGTAATTCTTGGTCGTCCGTGCCTGAACCTGCAGCGGAACGTACCAACCCAGCTTCCTCGGATAATTCCTGATCTGACAGAGTTACTGTCGGTTGCTGGGATGCTGCGATAATTTGTGCTATCTGCGAAGGCATGTCCGTAACATAGGCCTGTCGAGCTGCGGTCTTATAGGATTTAGCTGCGGGAAGCTCCTTGGATGTTCACTCCTGCATACATCTAATATGCGAACGTCCAGGGTATGAAGGCCTCATATCCTTGGCTACCAGATGGCGTGACCTGGTTGCCGTAGAATCCCTGGTCGGAGATGTTGGTTGAATATCACAGGTCACGTAGCCAAGGTGCGGTCACGTGTGCTGCCGTGAGGATGAGGAAGCCGAAAGAGCAGTCTCTCCGGACTGTCTATATAACGGAGCGTCCCAAGCGGTGGACGTATGCTCCGACCGAGGAACGTTTTGTACCACAACATCTGGGCACAGATGTTGTAAAACGAGAGAGGAACCTCTCTCGCTCGCAGCCCGGATGGACCTGGACAAGCTAGGAACCGGACTAATAGGCTTCCTCTGTACCATCCTCGTATCCGTCGTCACTGGGTGTGCACATTGTATTTTATAGTGCTCGCATCACCCAAATCTCCTTCCTGGACCGCAACGGACGAACCCGGGTGCTGAGCCATTCGGTGAATGGTCGCGACACCGGGCGAGCTAGCGGACACTAACGCTGTCGATCCTACTTGGGACCTCTTAAGCAATTGACGTATCTGCATGAGCACTTTACCGCTAGCTCTTCATTTGACTGACAACAGAAGCACACTTACGAAGACATCACGGTAACAATACCTAGTTCATGTTACCCTACGAGACCTGTGAAGCCGCGGTCCTACGTGAAATATCCGCTGGAAGCTCCCAGGACGTTCATTCCTGCATTTATATAATATGCGAACGTCCCAACTGGAAAGGTATCGTATCCTTGGCTAGCAGATGGAGTGACCTGGTCGACGAGTATTCCTTGGTCGGCGAAGCAGGAGCACCAGGGACGTTCAATCCTGCATTTATATAATATGCGAACGTCCCCTGGAAATCTGTGGTCACATAGCCAAGGTGCGGTCGTGTGTGTTGACGAGGATGAGGAAGCCAATATAACAGCCGCGTAGGACTGTCATGCGACGGAGCGTCCCGAGCAGCAGGAGGAGTGGACGTAAGCTCCGACTAAGCGAACAACATACAACAACATCGCGGCGCAGATGTTGATGCAAGAGAGAGGGGACCTCTCTCGTTTACGGTCCGGGTGACCTGGACGAGCTAGATACCAGACTGACAGGCTTCCTCCATACTATCCTCGGATCCGTCGTTGCTGGGTGTGCACATCTGAAGTTTTATAGTGCTCGCATCACCCAATCTGCTTCCCTGGACCGCAACGGACTAACCCGGGTGCTGTACCATTCTTTCCTGGTTAATGGACGCGACACCGGGAGGACTAGCGGGTGATCAATTGCTTTTGATCCTACTAGGGAACTCTTCAGCAATTGTCGTAATACCTTGAGCACTTCCCGCTAGCCTTAATATTGTAACAACGGAGACACACTTATTGAAGACATCACGGAAACGTCACTCTGAATTCTGAAAAAGAAACTGATAATATATAGTAACCCTACGGAGAGAGGACCATAATGGACCCCTCACCACTAATAAAATACCGTGACACACGTCTCCAACGTTGTCGTATCAAACAACACACACAGAGCAAGAATTAATGCGACTACATTGACTATAAGAAACACAATGAACTTGTGAATAAGAGGAAGATATCCTCGTATAACGAATGAAGAATATTTTTTCCAACCAGAAAAAATATACATCGTCATATTACTAGCACTAACCCTTGAAATAAATATACATAATATATTAATTCATTATAACATTTCAAAAGAAAATAATTTTCACAAAAAATTTTTTTTTTACAAATTTTCAGAAGAGCCCAAGTTCCCAATGGGAACCTTGAGCCCAAAGGATCCCAAAAAGCCTAAGTGTGGACAAAAATTTTTAATCATTTTGAAAAATTAATGTAACACTTACGGACAATATTAATGTATCTTGCTATGAACTAAATTAAGCAGAAGACAAGTAATCACTGTCAGAAGTAACAGTTGTCAACACAAGCAAAAGTGTCAACAAACCGGAAACATGACTCCAGGCACTGAAACAAACATAGCCCGAAATCAGTTACCAATTTAAACACTATCTGATGCAAAATGGAGGCTTCCAGAGAAGAAACTGCCAAACATCAGATGGTAGATGTAGACCAAAACGCCTAAACACCCCTAGGGTGAGGACGTAAACATGGGGAAAAAACAGAAAATAATTCTGTTACCAAGCCAAAACTCCCAAGAAATTTTAGTAATAAACATTACAAAAAATAAGCCAAAAGCATGGGAGAATAGCTAGGGGGGAATAAAGAAAGGGAGAAAGGAAACACTGATTAAACAATGGAACATTCATAGCAAGAATAACCACAACAAGTTCATGCCTCGAAAATAGGTAACATGAAATAATTTCGTAAAAAAATTGTAAGTTACAGCCCTGAACATTTGTTTCCACTGGTTTTTCCTCTCCACCTTCTATTTCCACCATTTCTCTCATAATTATGCGTCTGGCATCTTTAAAACTGAGATTTACAAGCACAAATAACAGTGAAGTGTAACTGTATTGAGGGCCAAACAAAGAATAACTTTTGGCGGCAATTTCGAGACCTCCTTGACACTACGCATGCGCAGTGGAGTAAAAGTATGGAGGACCATATAGGACATGTAATTTTTGGTTTTAGATGCAAATTTTGGGGATTGGGGTGTAAAATTTGCGATTGGCCCTTAATATTTTAGAGTTAGCACCAGCTAAGTCTGGGTCATTGGTACAGTATAAAACATTGGTACAGTATAAAAATACTGATATTTTGGTGCTTTTCCATACTTCCAAGGGCTGTAACTCACACACGAATAATGCAATCAGCATGAAACTCAAACTCGACCTGTAAGTCATCGTTCTATAGTAGTTTACCAAAAATGACATCATTCCGTTGAAACGTTTCCAAAAAAACTCCGGAAAACTGATATTTTGGTGCTTTTTCCCATATTTCCAAGGGCCGTAACTCACACAAGAATAATGCAATCAGCATGAAAGTCAAACTTGATCTGTAAGTCATCGTTCTATAGTAGTTTACCAAAAATGAAATCATTCCGTTTAAGCGTTTCCAAAAAAACTCCGGAATACTAAAGTGTGACTGACAGACCTACAGACTGACAAACCTACAGACTGATGGATGGACAGAGTGCAAACCTAGAGTCCCCTCCGGCGATGCCGGTAGGGGACTAGAAAAGATATATGAGGGAGATTTTCAATGGCGAGGAGGTTTCTGAGAAACAAGAATGTTTTTTTATTAATCTAACCAATAAAAGTTTAAAAATATAAAGTTATGTGACTGTCCAATGCTGCCCAGTATTTGAAGTTTTCACTGTGATTCTCTACTTGAAATTCATATTGGACAGCTTAGTATATTCAGAGTAAAAATAGTCAGGTACAAATATCCCAAAGGTTACAATACAGCTTTTCGATTTGTTATTGGATTCTTTCGTAAATCTGGTTTATGTTTTCTCTCTTGATGTTATTATCATAGAGAATTACTTCTGTTTCTGAAGTTTAACAGAATTTACTTTATGAAAAGAGTATTACAAATGTGAAGAATATGAATATTATTTTAACTGAAAAATTTAAATGAACACAGTATCAAGTTATGAGATTTTTATTGGATGGAAACCTCCAAAAGAAGTCAACATTTTGATGCTGTGTCTGGATGCTTACATGCTCATATGGAACAACAAAGAAGAAAAAATTCAAATAAAAAATATGGCATTTTGTGTACATGTAATCTGTACACATTAGCCGTTTTTTTGTCGAGAATGTTTCGATGTTTACAGTTTAATGTCAGAAATTGTTCGGCATGAAATATCAAATTTGAAATCAGAACTTTTGTAAAAGCACTCAATTCTTGTGAATCAGTGTCTACCTTGAGATAAAGGAAGTAGACAGGGTTCAAGAAACTTATAATGTCTGTCCAAAAGAGATTCTATTAAGTTTATTAATGCAGAATCAGGGGTATGTTAATAACTTTGACCTACGATAGCTTTTTAAGGAAGCACAACTACAGTGTTGTTGTTTTCTGTATCTGATGAGTTTTGGGATACAAAAATAATTTGGGAAGGCCTAAAAAAATTAAAAATCTGTTTCCTTTTATATGCATTAGTATTAATATATAGCACCTTTTCAAGAAACATCAATTTTCAGTATCCATTTTGGCAGCCATCTCTGCGTTTCAGAGAATGGACCCTTTTTTACTTGGTGAACATCCTGAATCTGTTAAAGGACACTTCAAGAAAGTTAAAAAATTGGTTTTGTTCAGTCTTGGGTAGGGGAGGTAGGGGCCAATTGTTTTTGTATTATTGGGGTTTAACCCTTTCACTGCCCTGCCCACTTTATCCATATATGGAGGACCTCTATGTATGCCTATATGCGAGGAACTTTAATAAAAATTATGACATACTTGAAATTCAATCATCTGATTAATTGTTGGAAAGGGCTCTCTGTGCCCTTTTCAACAATTAATCAGATGGTAGGTTTGAACTGCACACACCAAAACGTACAGATAACCATCATAAAATAGAAGACAATAGTCGCTTTCGCAGCCAAGCCAAAGTGTTAATGACATTTTTTACAGCTAGGATCATCGCATGTTGAAAGTAGGGACCAATAGCTCCTGACTATCACTAGAATACAGGAAGGAGACCAAATTCCTGTTGAATGAATACTCCTGTTATTTGAATATTTTTCACTGGCAAAGTGGTTCTTCAATTAACAGGTTGTACTAGCTCATCAATAAATTGTTGCAATGCTTTTCAAAAAATGTCACAAAAACGCAAATGATCAAAACTTGGACAAAAAACCCCAATGAGTGAAGTATTATTGGGGACTTGCAGTCGTCTTCGAACTAAAATACTCAAATGATCTCCTCCGAATGTGACACTCAACCTCCATCCTGCACATTCAGATATATTCCGTCATACTTCGAAAAACAATTAACAAATTCAAAATATGTATTACAGTTCATGATTGGGTTTTAACTACAGCAATACAAGGCACAAAGTCTTTATGTAATTTGAAACACAATTACCTTCACAAGCTGCCTTCTGGGAATTCCATCAGATCCTTCACAAGATATTATCTTGGGAAGATTAACACCCCCAGCCAGTCTAAAAACTGGCTGGAATCCCATAATGTAGTTGATATTTTTATAATCACATGACTTTTCAATCTGAAAAATAGAAAATATTTATCTAAAATACTACTACTAAGTTCAAAAGTGAGCTTCATGTTCCAAAATGAATAAAGCAGCCCAACACATGAACAAATAAATTTCCTATAACTTTATATGAAAAAGAGCAGAACAGATTTATCTCATTTCTCTTGATATCACTTTCAACAACAACTGAACTTCAGTGAGTACATACACTTCAGGCAAATCAATTATTTTAACAACATACCCAAACCAATGGCTTTGGGTGTTAGATTACCAGTGAAGTAGAATGTGCCTTCTATAAGATACAACATTGGCCCATTTCCTGGGGCCGTGAAGTAAATAACCCATGATATATCCAAGAGAAATATAAATTACTATTAAATATCCTAGTGCTGGAAGCCATAAGCCAGGGCTCTACCAAAAAGTGCTGGTATCATGATAATAACTTCAGACTCTTTGGATATCCCCTTAATTTAGTGAGAAGCAAATAAATGTTTAGTTAAATGGATGGTAATGTTATAATTTATTGGAACAGGCATATAATCACTCACTATTGGATTGTAACAAAAAAATATTAAAGAAAAAATTTGGACAAACAAAATTAACTTAGAGCAAAACCAATTAACAGTTCCAGAGTCATTAACAAAATCTGTGTATTGCTTTGTCATTGCTGAGGAAATCTTCTAATGTGACATAGTGTGAGAAAGCTCTTTCTAACTAAACATCACATGACTGCATATTATCAGTCAAATGAAAGTAAGCCCTTGAATTACCTATTGCATTCTGGTCAATTAGGTTAGGATTTGTAAACTGAGTAAAGCTGAGGCTATCTTTTTCAACTGCATTTTATTTGAGCTGAGACTTGACAATAAGCAGTCAATATATGCATGCCCACAAAGGCTGTATCTGGAAGCATCCATTCTATGACAATAATTTCACAAATATGAAACAGACACTTACAAATAATTATGAGGTGGGGCATACATCTCTAATGTGGGGGCAACACAATGATGAAAATTAATAATGCAAAGCCCAACTGCATGCTATAAGTGGCATGTGGTGACATCACTAATCTCCATCCGAAATTTTATAGTCATGCCTACTCAGTAGAAAAAGAAGGCCCAGGGGACCTGAGTTGCTCATCTGAGAAAGTTCTTTAAACAAGGATTTACGGTCACATTCAGCATCTAGAGATAAATGAAGAATAAGTCATGTAATTATTTATAACTCTGTTATTCATGATTTTTTGTGTATTCAGATGTTACCACAGAAATAATGCCCAGATTTCCAGTAGGATTAAAACACGGGAAAAAATCATGAAAAATTGACAAAGTAAGGACCATAACTCTGGTGAAAAATATGCGGGCAACATGTGCATGAGCGGCTTGTCACAAGGCTGCCTCATACCAAATTTCATCAAAATCCATCCACTCACTGCTGATATATCGCTGTGGATGGATGGATGGATGGATGGATGGATGGACACACAAAGTGGCGACTATATACTCTCCCAAAATGTTTTAGGAAAGCATAACAACCCCCACCCTCCCATGCACCAAAATTATATATTGGACTGATTGGTTGGGGGAACAAGGGATAGGGATTGGGTGAATTGTCTTATTTATTGCTTTAAAATGAGTTTTGAGGGCTTTAATGAACAAGAGGCCCCAGGGGGCCTGAGGGCGCTCACCTGACATGGTTGCCTAAATATCAACCCAGAGAATTGATTTCAACAAGTTGCATCTGCTCCTCCTAAGAAAAGCTTACACCAAATATCCAAAGATTCTGACCAGTGGATCTAAAAAAAAAAATTTTTAAAGAATATTCCTCATATTGAACTAAGTTATAATTCGGGCTACCCCAGGGAGCCCATATATGAACCCAGGGGCTTGGCTTTAACAAACTTGAATCTCACCCCACTAAGGATGCAGCACACCAAATATCAAAACATTCCGACTGCTGGGTCTGAAGAAGAAGATTTTTAAAGAAAATTCCTCATTTTGAACTAAGTTACTATTCAAGCTCCCACAATGAGCCCAAATATGGACCTAGGGACATGGCTTGAACAAACTTGAATCTTACACCCCAAGGATGCTGCATAAAAATATCAAAAGCATTCATCTGCTGGATCTGAAGAAGATTTTTAAAGAAAATTCCTCATTTTGAACTAAGTTGTCATACGGGCTCCCATAGGGAGCCCAATTATGAACCAAGGGTCTTGGCATGAACAAACTGGAATCTCAGCCCCCTAAGGTTGCTGCATGCCAAATATCAAAACATTCCGACTGCTGAATCTGAAGAAGATTTTTAAGGAAAACTTCCTCATATTGACTAAGTTATAATTCGGGCTACAGGGAGCCCAAATATGATCCCAGGGACTTGACTTTAACAAACTTGAATCCCCCCCCCCCCTCCCCAAGGATGCTACACACCACATATCAAAACATTCCGACTGCAGGATCTGAAGAAGATTTTTTAAGAAAATTCCTCATTTCTAACTAAGTTACAATTCAAGCTCCCACAGTGAGCTCAAATATGGACCTAAAGACATGGCTTGAACAGATTTGAATCTCACCCTCCTAAGGATGCTGCATACCAAGTATCAGAACATTCCGACTGCTGGATCTGAAGAAGAAGATTTTTAAAGAAAATTCCTCATTTTGAACTAAGTTACAATTCGAGTTCCCACACCAAGTCCAAATATGGACCTAGGGACATGGCTTGAACAAACTTGAATCTCACCCCCTGAGGATGCTGCATACCAAATATCAAAACATTCCGACTGATGGATCTGAAGAAGATTTTTAAAGAAAATTCCTCATTTTGAACTAAGTTATCATTCGGGCTCCCACAGTGAGCCCAAATATGGACCTAGGGACATGGCTTGAACAAACTTGAATCTCACCCTCCTTAGGATGCTGCATACCAAATGTCAAAACATTCTGACTGCTGGATCTGAAGAAGAAGATTTTTAAAGAAAATTCCTCATTTTGAACTAAGTTATCATTCGAGCTCCCACAGTGAGCCCAAATATGGACCTAGGGACATGGCTTGAACAAACTTGAATCTCACCCCTCTAAGGATGCTGCATACCAAATATCAAAACATTCCGAGTGCTGGATCTAAAAAAGATTTTTAAAGAAAATTCCTCATTTTGAACTAAGTTATAATTTGGGCGCACACAGTGAGCCCAAATATGAACCAAGGGACTTGGCTGGAACAAAATTGAATCTCACTCCCCTAAGCATGGTGCATACCCAATATCAAAAGATTCTGCCTGCTGGATCTTGAGAAGATTTTCAAAGAAATTTGGCTGAAATGCACCAAGTTCAAATTTGGGATCCTATACTGGTGAGCCCAAATATAAACCCAGGGGGCCAATTTGAACAAACTTGAATCAGATCCACCCCACAATGTAGCATACC
Source organism: Pictodentalium vernedei (assembly GCA_031216915.1). Lineage (NCBI taxonomy): Eukaryota > Metazoa > Mollusca > Scaphopoda > Dentaliida > Dentaliidae > Pictodentalium > Pictodentalium vernedei. The sequence continues at coordinate 343,029,961 of CM062296.1, read as the reverse complement.
AAATATCAAAAGATTCTGCCTGCTGGATCTGGAAAAGAAGATTTTTTAAGAAATTTGCCTGAAATGCACTAAGTTCGAATTCAGGCTTCTATAGTGAGCCCAAATATGAATCCAGGGGGCCGATTAGAACAAACTTGAATCAGATCCACCCCACAATGTTGCATACCAAATATCAAAAGATTCTGCCTGCTAGATCTGGAGAAGAAGATTTTTAAAGAAATTTGCCTGAAATGCACTAAGTTCCAATTCAAGCTTCTATAGTGAGCCCAAATATGAATCCAGGGGGCCGATTTGAACAAACTTGAATCAGATCCACCCCACAATGTTGCATACCAAATATCAAAAGATTCTGCATGCTGGATCTGGAGAAGATTTTTTAAGAAATTTGCCTGAAATGCACTAAGTTTGAAATCGGGCTCCTATACTGAGCCCAAATATGAACCGAGGAGGCCAATTTGAACAAACTTGAATCAGATCCACCCTACAATGTTGCATACCAAATATCAAAAGATTCGGCCTGCTGGATCTGGAGAAGAAGATTTTTTAATCTTTTTCCCATTGCCTACAGTGTTAAAAAGTGCTGACTCAGCACTTGTTCAAAGTCCCGAAACAGTACCCTATGATAAAACCGATGGCAATTTTTTTTTACCAATCCTTTCTGTTGGTCCTAAGGAAGCTTCACACCATATAAAAATTTTCAGTGCTGGGCAGTTTTGGAGATATGGGCGTTTTAATTTTTTTCTACTTTTAGCTCCTGCGGTTCCCATGGGGCTGCAGGAAAATTTTTTTTGCATAAATCAAGTACTTATAACCCAATAATACCTCATATTAAATTTGGTTCAAATTGGCCTCTGGGTTCAGAAAATAGAAATTTTAGGTGGGGCAAAAATTCTTGCCCCTCTCAGAACAAAGGTAAATATTGCCCGCCAAACTTCTCTTGAGCAAACTTGAGTCTACACCTCAAATGGAAGCTGCATACCAAATATCAAGTCTCTGCTATGGCTGGTTCATGAGAAGAAGATTTTAAAAAATTTTGTGCATTTTGGCCCCACCCCACTCCACAATATGAGCAGAAATCCAATTTGAAGAAAAACCCAAATGCCCCTATATAACCACTACTTACATGAAATTTAATTTAAATGTGGCCAGTGGTTTAGGAGAAAGAGGCTCAAACACCACCTTCACGCAGGACGACAGACGACGGACGAAGAGTGATAAAAAAAGCTCACCCTGACTTTCAGCCAGGTGAGCTAAAAACAAGGCAAACTGAATTTTGAGTGATTTCTCCCATCCTCCCCACATAAAATACCCCACCCTTGCACAAGTCAATTGGATGATTTTTTTTTTTTTTATAAAATGACTTGAAATACTTTGAAATTCATTTTAAAGCAAAAAACATTTAAAAAAAGTTGTTTTTTTTAAAAACCTAACCAGCCCCTCTACTTTGGTGAAAACATTTTTTTGGTGTGAAATCACTTGAAATCCTTCAAAAATAAATAAAAACAAGAGGCCCCACGGGGCCTGAAGTGCACACCGTGAACAGAACCCCATATAAACAGTGGCCAAAATGGATATACATCAAGAAATCAATCTCCATAGGATCCATTGTCATTCTGTGTTCCTCTCAGAAGCCCCTAAAATAAATTCTTCAGCCACACAGTTCCGTATAAAATGATCTTGGAATTATGTATTGTTTCTATTTTTAGCACGTCGAGTTTCCTGAGAGCTAGGGTTAATTTTTTTCACATAAATCAAATACCTATTGCCCACTTATGCAGCATATCAAATTTTGTTAAAGTCGGACTAAGAGTTCTAAATAGTGCAAATTTGAAGGTGCCAAAAATTTTGCCCCTTACAAGCTGACTGCAAATATTGAACCACAAACTTCATTTGAATAAATTTTATTCTTGACCCCAAAAGGAAGCAGAATACCAAACAAGAGGCCCCAAGGGGCCTTAATCGTTCACCGGCCAAAGTCGTTCAAAGAAGTATTTGGGGTCATATTCAGTTGGACATGGTTCATCAACACTACAAAGGAATGAAGTCATGAGAGGCAAATTTTATGGAAAAACACTAAGGAATGGATTTGAACAAACCTGAACCTAACATGCCCCCCCCCCCTCCCCCACCCCTGCCCATAGAGCCCAAATATTAAGCCAAGGACTCAAAATGAACAAACTTGAATCTGATCTCCCTTGAGATGTCATATACCAAATAGGAAAGAATTCTTACTGGTGGATATGAAGAAGGTTTTTAAAGAAATCACCTCCCATTGCACGAAGTTAAACTTTTGGCTCAAATAGGGAGCCAAAATATTAACCCAGGGTCCCAATTTGAACAAACTTGAATCTGACTCACCTAGAGATGTTGTATGCCAAATATGAAAGGATTCTGATTGGTGGATCTGAAGAAGAAGATTTTAAAAGAAATTCCCTCATACTGCACTTAGTTAAAATTCAGGCTCCCATAGGTAGCCCAAATTAATAATCCCGGAAGATTTTTAAAGAAATTTTCTTATATTGTACTAAGTTAAAATTTCGGCTCCCATAGGGAGTCCAAATATCAACCCATGGACTAGGATTGAACAAACTTGAATCTAACCCTCCTAGAGATGTTGTTTCCCAAATATGAAAGCATTCTGACTACATGGTCTGAAGAAGAAGATTTTAAAAACAAGTCGGAACAGGGCCCAAAATTTTCAGGCTATACAATTTTTTTTTTCCATCTCAAAATTGAACAAAATGCATAAAAATCCCCCCAAAATGTCAGAATTTTGACCCAAAATTTTGGAGTCCAAACCTGACCCCAAATTTTTTTTTTCATCTCAAAATTGAACAAAACGTATAAAAACAATTTTTTTTCCCCCAAAATTTCCAAGTCTGAACCGGACCCAAAATTTTCAGGCTAAATGGTTTTTTTTTTTCGTCTCAAAATTGAACAAAATGCATAATTTTTTTTTTTAAAAATTCCAAATTTTGGTCCAAAATTTTGGAGTCTGAACCAGACCCAAAATTTTCAGGCTAAAAATTTGGGGTTTTTTTTTGTCTCAAAATTGAACAAAACGCGTAAAAAATCCAAAACAAATTTTGTCTCTTGAATTTTGGTCAAAAATTTCTAAGTCCGAACCAGACCCAAAATTATCAACCCAGGGACCAGATCTGAACAAACTTGAATCTCACCCCTCCGAGAGATAAAGATTCTGACTGGTGGATCTGAAGAAGAAGATTTTTCAAGAAATTTTCTCATATTGCACTAAGTTAAAATTCAGGCTCCCATAGGGAACCCAATATTAACCAAGAAACTCGATTTGAACAAACTTGAATCTGCCCCCCCCCCCCCCTCCCCCCCTATAGATGTTGTATACCAAACATGAAAGGATTCTGACTGGTGGATCTGAAGAAGAAGATTTTTAAAGACATTTCCTCAAATTGCACAAAGTTAAACTTTGGGCTCCAATAGAGAGCCCAAATACTACATCAGGGACCCGAATTGAACAAACATGAATCTGACCCCCCTAGAAATGTTGTATACAAAATATGAAAGCATTCGGACTGGTGGATCTGAATAAGAAGATTGTTAAAGAAATTTCCTCATATTTCAGTAAGTTAAAATTTGGGTTCCTACAGGGAGCCCAATTATTAACCCAGGGACTGGATTTGAACAAACTTGAATCTGACCCCCCTACAGATGTCGTATACCAAACTTGAAAGGATTCTGACTGGTGGATCTGAAGAAGATTTTTAAAGAAATTTCCTCAATTTGCACCAAGTTAAACTTTGGGCCCCAATAGAGAGCCCAAATCTTGAACCAGGGATTCGATTTGAACAAACTTGAATCTGACCCCCCCCCCCCCCCCCCCCCCCCCCCCCCCTCCAAGAGATATTGTATAACAAATATGAAAAGATTCTGACTGGTTGATCTGAAGAAGAAGATTTTTTTTAATTTTTTAAAAAATTTATGGGTGCTATCAGAGTTATGCCCCTTCTGATGCCCCCTGTGAGCACGACATGTTTATTTGTACAAACTTGAATTGACATATGATAAGGAACATGCACACAAAACTTGGTTCAATTTGGTCATGTAGTTTGTGAGGAGAAGTCGATAATGTAAAGTTCATGACGGACGACGAAAATGGACGGCAAGTCATAAGTTAAGCTCCCTTCAGTGAGCTAAAAACAAAGCATTACATCCACTGGTTCAAAAGTTTGGGGCAAATTTCCTCCACCCCCACCCCATTGAAGCAGAGATACTTCAAGTGAACAAAACTGAAAGGTTATCACCCACTGATATTGTGTATACAATTTGTCTCATTAAGCCAAGTAGTGTTTGAATAATAAGATTTCAATTGTCGTATTATAAACAGTTGTAATGTCATTATGATGTCATTGTTTTTTCTATTTTCATCCCTTACAGAGCCCCCACAGGGTCACAGGCAATTGTTTTCACATAATTCAAATACATGTTACCTGCTTATATTACAAACTGAAGTCCATTCAAATCAGCCCAGGTTTTCTGATTTTTTTAAATTTGGGCAGGGCCCCAAAACTTGCCCCTCCCAGGCTGATTACAAATACTGCCCTACAAACTCTGTTTGAACAAACTTACATCTAGACCTCAAAAGGAATCTGTGTAACAAAAATGAACTCACTACATCCATTGGTTCATGGGGAGATTTTTAAAACTAGAGATGTTGTACACCAAATATGAAAGCATTCTGACTGGTGGATCTGAAGAAGATTTTTAAAGAAATTTCCTCATATTGCAATAAGTTAAAATTTGAGCTACCATAGGGAGCCCAAATATTAACCCAAGGACCTGATTTGAACAAACTTGAATCTGACCCCTCTTGAGATGTTGTATACCAAATATGGAGCATTCTGATTGATGAATCTGAAGAAGATTTTTAAAGATTATCCCCCATATTGCACTAAGTTAAAATTTGGGCTTCCATAGGAAGCCTAAATATTAATCAAGGAACTTATTGCTTTAAGTAAACAATTTGGGCTCCTGTATTGAGCCCAAATATGAACCAGGGGGCTTCATTTTATGAAAACTTGTATCTGCCTCCCTTATGGATGCCGTATAAGAAATATCAAAAGATTCTGCTCATTGGTTCTGGAGAAAATGTTTTTTTTTAATTTTTGCAAATATGCTGACTCAGCATTTTTTCGATGCCTCCTACAGAACACCCAGACAGAACTGGCATTTTCTTTCACCATTCAATTCTACTGGTCCTAAGAATGCTTAATAATAAATAACAGTTCTCTGTTCTGTGTGGTTTGGGAAATATGTGCGTTTGAAAATATTTCTATTTTTAGTTCCTGGGGTTCCCACGGGGACAGTGAAACATTATTTTTGTATGAGTCAAGTACTTATGACTCAATAATACCACATACCAAACTTGTTTCAAATCGGACCATTGGTTCAGAAAATAAAACTTTTTGGCAGGCCAAAAATCTTTGTCCAATTACAAAGGCAACTAGAGATGGTCTGTTGCCCGGTATACCCCCACCGTGGCATACCGACTAGAGTGGGTGACTGACAAGGGCCATTCAATTTTTCTAAGTAAAATCCAATATGGCCGTCAGTTGCCCATCTTGAAACCAAGCAGGAAAAATATTATGTCACGCACTTCCCCTCCTTGTTAATCATTTTTGTGAAGTTTCATGAAAATGCGGCTAAAACTGTGGAAGTAGTTCGCTCCACAAGTTTACATAAAAAAAAATCCAATACCCACTGGTTCATGAGAAGATTTAAAAAAAAATTTAGAGCATTTTCCCCCACCCCCTCCCTATAGGGCTGGGCATGTTGAGTTGAACAAAAGTGGGAATGCAACCTTCAGGACCATCACTCACACATTTTTTCACTTGAATTGGCCCAGTGGTTTTGGAGAAATCCAAAACATAATGTTGACGGACGACAGACGGAGAGCAATTAGATAAGCTGAGCTTGACTACATCAAGATGAGCTAAAAAAACAAACCCTCAACACCCCCCCTGCCCCAACCATTCCCAGAGAATTAATTAAAAAAAAAAACAAAACTTGAAACACCACCCATTAGCCCCTACCCCCTCTTCACTGGGGTAAATTTGGTGAAAACATTTCTTTTCCATAAAATCAATTGGTTCAAAACTAATTTTCAGGCTCCCACAGTGAGTCCAAATATGAACCTAGGGACATGGCTTGAACAAACTTAAATCTCACCCCCATAAGGATGCTGCATACCAAATATCAAAACATTCCGACTGCTGGATCTGAAGAAGATTTTTAAAGAAAATTCCTCATTTTGAACTAAGTTATAATTCGGGCTACCACGTTGAGCCCAAATATGAACCCAGGGACTTGGCTTGAACAAACTTGAATCTCACCCCCTTAAGCATGGGGCACACCCAATATCAAAAGATTCTGCCTGCTGAATCTTCAGAAGAAGATTTTCAAAGAAATTTGCCTGAAATGCACTAAGTTCAAATTTGGGCTCATATACTGAGCCCAAATATAAACCCAGGGGGCCGATTTGAACACACTTGAATCAGATCCACTCCACAATGCTGCATACCAAATATCAAAAGATTCTGCCCGCTGGATCTGGAGAAGGAGATTTTTTAAGAAATTTGCCTGAAATGCACTAAGTTCGAATCCGGGCTTCTATAGTGAGCCCAAATATAAATCTAGGAAGCCGATTGAACAAACTTGAATCAGATCCACCCCACAATGTTGCATACCAAATATCAAACGATTCTGCTTTCTGGATCTGGAGAAGAAGATTTTTTAAGAAATTTGCCTGAAATGCACTAAGTTCAAATTCAAGCTTCTATAGTGAGCCCAAATATGAATCTAGGGAGCCGATTTGAACAAATTTGCATCAGATCCACCCCACAATGTTGCATACCAAATATCAAAAGATTCTGCCTGCTGGATCTGGAGAAGAAGATTTTTTAAGAAATTTGCCTGAAATGCACTAAGTTCAAATTTGGGCTCCTATACTGAGCCCAAATATAAACCCAGAGGGCCGATTTGAACAAACTTGAATCAGATCCACCCCACAATGTTGCATACCAAATATCAGAAGATTCTGCCTGCTTGATCTGGAGAAGAAGATTTTTTAAGAAATTTGCCCGAAATGCACTAAGTTCGAATTCGAGCTTCTATAGTGAGCCCAAATATGAATCGAGGAAGCCAATTTGAACAAACTTGAATCAGATCCACCCCACAATGTTTCATACCAAATATCAAAAGATTCTGCCTGCTGGATCTGGAGAAGAAGATTTTTGAATAAATTTGCCTGAAATACACTAAGTTCGAATTCAAGCTTCTATAGTGAGCCCAAATATGAATCTAGGGAGCCGATTTGAACAAACTTGAATCAGATCCACCCCACAATGTTTCATACCAAATATCAAAAGATTCTACCTGCTGGATCTGGAGAAGAAGATTTTTGAAGAAATTTGCCTGAAATGCACTAAGTTCGAATTCGAGCTTCTATAGTGAGCCCAAATATGAATCTAGGGAGCCGATTTGAACAAACTTGAATCAGATCCACCCCACAATGTTGCATACCAAATATCAAAAAATTCTGCCTGCTGGATCTGGAAAAAAAGATTTTTTAAGAAATTTGCCTGAAATGCACTAAGTTCGAAATCGGGCTCCTATACTGAGCCCAAATATGAACCCAGGGGGCCGATTTGAACAAACTTGAATCAGATCCACCCTACAATGTTGCATACCAAATATCAAAAGATTCTGCCTGCTGGATCTGGAGAAGAAGATTTTTTAATGTTTTTTCCCATTGCCTACAGTGTTAAAAAGTGCTAACTCAACACTTGTTCAAAGTCCTGAAAAAAAGTACCTTGTGATCAAACCGATAGAGATTTTTTTTAACCATTCTATTCTACTGGATAAAAGTAAGCTTTATACAAAATAAGAATTCTCTGTGACGTGTAGTTTTGGAGATATGGCAGTTTTAAGGTTTTTCCTATTTTTAGCTCCCGAGGTTCCCACGGGGCAATGAGAACATTTTTTTTGCATCAATCAACTACTTATGACCCATTATCATCTCATATCAAATTTGGTTCAAATCGACCTCACGGTTCAGAAAATAGAAATTTTAGGCGTGGCCAAAATTTTTGCCCCCTCCCAAAACGAAGGCAAATAATGCCCGACAAACTTCTCTTGAACAAACTTGATTCTACACCTCAAAAGGAAGCTGCATACCAAATATCAAGTCTCTGCTACTACTGGTTCATGAGAAGAAGATTTTCAAAGATTTTGGTGCCCCTTGGGGGCGTGGCCCCACCCAGGAGGAGGGGCAACTTCATTTGAACAAATCTGAATTGACATTAGGTAATAAACATTTACCCAACATTTGAAAAATATTGGGCCAGTGGTTTCTTCGGAGAAGTTGGTTTTGTAAAGTTTACGACGGACGAAAGACGGCGGACGGACGGAAAGCGATTAGTAAAGCTCACCTTGAGCTTTGCTCAGATGAGCTAAAAATCACCCAATGGACCTCCCACCCCCTTACGGGTGTGACTAGAAGAAAAGTGTTTTTTTTCTTCATAAAATCAATTGAAATCCTTCCAAACTCATTTTAAAGCAAACAAAAAACATTTCACCCAATGTCTGCTCACCTCTCACCCCTTCCTGTCTTCATGTGGTCTGATCGGCCACATACAAACAAATGTTAATCTTATACCCCCACATATCCATCTTAACATTTGGCTCTTTCTACCCCAAATCAGTTGAATGTAATGTGTTGAACAAACTTTAATCTAGAAGTCACAGTAATGCTATTACCAAGTATCAAAAAGATTCTGCTAGGTGGATCATAATGAGCCCAGGGACTTGATTTGAACAAACTTGAATCAGACACCCCACCTTGGGATGCTGCAAATATCAAAAGATTCTGACTGGTGGATCTGAAAGGTTTTTAAAGAATGTTCCTTCTAATATACTAAGATAAGATCTCCATAAGGAGCTCAAAAATGAACTCAAGGACTTAATTTGAACAAACTTCAATCAGGTCCCTCTTAGGATGTTGCAAACCAAATATCAAAAGATTCTGATGCATGGTTCTCAAGAAGATTTTTAACAAATTTTATAAGAAAGAGTTTGACTTGGCATTTTCCCATTACTGACAGTGTTAAGAAAATCCATCCACAATGTGGTACCACCATGACACAACTGAATGCAATTTTTTTTGTCCCATTCATTTCTATTGGTCCTGTGGATGCTTCATTCTCTCAATTCTCTCTTCTATGCAGTTTTGGAAAGATGGGCAGTTGAACATTTTTTCTATTTTTAGTTCCTCAGGTTCTCGAGGGGATTTGGGAAAATCTATTTTTGCATGAATCAAATACTTAAGACCCAATAACACTGCTTTGCAAATGTGGTTAACCCATCGATTCTGAAAACAGAAATTTAGGGTAGGGGCAAATATCTTATCTCTTCCAGAACTGAAAATATTACTCCTCAAACTTCTCTTAAATTTAAAAGAAACTTTAGTGTATACTTTGAAAATGATGCTGAATACTAAATATCAATTAATTGCACCCATCAGATCATGAGATTGTTTTTTCCCCCAACCCTACCTATGGGGCATGGTGACGTGATCTGAACAAAATCAAAATGCAATGTCACAACAACCAATTTCCTAAAATTTCATTGGAGAAGACATGAATAGCATGTTCACAGATGATGGATGCTGTCTACATCATGAGAGAACATCTCTTGACTGACTGTCATGAACACTGCATATATTATAATTTTATAATTAGACCCCAGTTATTATACACAATGGAGGCCAATTAATTGGATATTTCTTAATTAAGTAATCTTATTAATTGTATGTAAGTTACAAACACCACACCATTCATCATACCTTTAGTACAAACTTGGTCTGTTAATTGCATGCAGGTTAGAAAGTAAACTCATTTTAACTGATTAAAAAACGGTGTATCAAAGTACTCAGAAAGCAACTGAATCTCCCATGTTCATAGGCCTGATTGAGTATATATAGTATTAGCATTTAATCTTTAATATCTTGTTTGACAAAGCAAGATATCATGAAATAAATGCAGAGTTTAGCACTAGAATACAGGAAAATCACCAAATTCATGTTAACTTAATATTCCTGCTACTTTAATTGTTTTCACAAGCAAAGTGGCTGTTAAGTAAACTGATTGAAGGCTAGATTATTTTTGGTAATCTGAATTTTGTTGGTCTGGTCTTGTTTTATTACAAATTCTTTTATTACAGGCACTCTACAATAATTTATAATAAAACAAATTTAGATAAACAGAATGTTATTTGCATTTGAATGAATATATAACACGAGCAAGCAATATGTTGGATTTTTGCTCTGGTACCCTCATTTTTAAAAAAAATTCCTGATAGTGGCGAGTGTGGGGGGGGGGGGGGGGGGGGAGGGGGGGGGGGGGGGTTGGGGGGTGCGGTGGTTCAGTAGGTAGAGGTGCAGGCCACAAACCAAGAGGTCCTCAGTTCGAATCCCACCTGCAGCAACTGCGTTGTGTCCTTGGGCAAGACACTTCACCCCCATTGCACACGTGGGGGCACGGTGGCATTGTGTACTAAGGCGTACTGCACGTTGATGGTTCACCTGTCTTCAACCAATGCTAACCCTTCTTGTGTGGAGTTAGTATGTTGGGGAGCTGACAGTTGCTCACCGTTGCTTGGTGGTTCTCTCCGGGTACTCTGGCTTCCTCCACCCGTAAAATTGTCGCGGTCATGATTAGCCATTGTGCAGAAATATGTGACAGTAAACACCAATAAATAAATAGTGGCTTCTAGCACTCAACCAGTTAAGAGTTCCAATGTATGATATCTCATCCATTCCATAATTTACAGTTCACATCCACTACCAGTAAAAATGAGATTTCATTAAGATCTGATTACTACTAGATAGTTAGAGACTCATACAGACAAAAAATGTCTATTTGGAATAACAAATGGCATAACTCACAACTGAATATGCAGACTGCACAATTTGATAGGTGTCTGAAAGGGCATGTCATGCTGGACAATCATGTAAGATTTCATTAAGATCTTATTGCTATCTGCAGAGTTATGGACTTGTGTGGAAATCTGGATGGCCCTACGGATGGGTGGACGTACGTTTGTAGATAGACCTATGCCTTCCAGTATACCCTACATTTACCGATAGGATCACCGATCCAATGTCGAGTTGTGACAGCACAAAAGTGGGTTTAATCATTATCAACTTATCGTCTGGAAACCATTGTTTACAATTTACTATGTGAAGGATCACTGTGACCTTGACCTTTGACCTAGTGATTCCAAAATATATAGTGCTCTTTCTTGCACCAATGCCAACCTACCTATGAAGTTTCATGAACGTGGGTGGAACCATTATCAAGTTATCATCCAGAAACCAACTGTTTACGATTTATTATGTTCAAGGTCACTGTGACCTTGACCTTTGACATAGCAAGTCCAAAATAAATAGGGGCCTTCCACTCACCTAGGCCAACCTACCTATGAAGTTTCATGAATGTGGGTCAAACCATTATCAAGATATCATCTGGAAACCAATTGTTTACGATTTACTATGTTGAAGGTCACTGTGACCTTGACCTTTCACGAGTCCAAAATAAATAGGGGTCTTCCTCTCAAGAATGCCACCCTACATATGAAGTTTCATAAATGTGGGTTGAACCATAGTCAAGTTGTCATCCGGAAACAATTGTTTATGATTTACTATGTTCAAGGTCATTGTGACCTTGACCTTTGACCTAGTGAGTCCAAAATAAATAGGGTTCTTCCTCTCACTGACGCCAACCTACATATGAAGTTTCATGAACGTGGGTCAAACCATTATCACGTTATTGTCCGAAAACCAATTGTATACAGATTGACTATGTTGAAGGCCACTGTGACCTTGACCTTTCACCTAGCAAGTCCAAAATAAATAGGGTTCTTCCTCTCACTGAAGCCAACCTACCTATGAAGTTTCATGAACATGGGTCAAACCATTATCAAGTTATCATCTGGAACCCAAGTGTTTTGATTTACTATGTTCAGTGTCACTGTGACCTTTGACCTAGCGAGTCCAAAATAAATAAGGTTCTTCCTCTCATGAAGGCCAACCTATATATGAAGTTTCATGAATGTGGGTTCAACCATAGCCAAGTTATCATCCGGAAACCAATTGTTTATGATTTAGTATATTCAAGGTCACAGTGACCTTCACCACTGACCTAGTGAGTCCAAAATAAATAGGGTTCTTCCTCTCAATGAGGCCAACCTACCTATGAAGTTTCATGAATGTGGGTCGAACCATTATCAAGTTATCATGCGGAAAACAATTGTTTATGCCCGCCCGCCATTCATCAAACCATAAGTCGAGTTTGACTTCGTCACAACTCGACTAAAAATGGGGGTCTAATAAGTGGTTTTATTATATGACTACAACAAATATCCCCTCTATACCACAGCAGTTGTCCATCAATTCGGGCTCACCAGAAAAACAAGAGTCTCAACTTATCCAAATCCACATCATGCCTGTCTTAAATGAGCCTCTCATGATGTCACTGAAATTCAGCAATCAAGGCAACAATGCCAGGTGTATGTGTCATTCCACAGTATATAGTGATGGCTGAAGTCTTCTTTCAATTTTAAGCTTTTTTTTTTAAATTGGACTTCTCACTTTTTATGTTTTAGAATTTCTTCATATATTTTTGATGCATGTGTATTTTTATCAGTAGTGATTGGACCAGTCAGTTTAAAAGAAGGTGTGTTATAGATACACAGACCTGCACCTCATAAATGAGGCAATGCTTTCCGGATAGCATGCACCATCATTCACATTCAACATTGTGGTTAGACAAGATAAGCTGTATAAGTCCCATCAAAAGAAACGATGTGCAAGTGCATTATTCTGTGTGTGGAGATAGAGTAAGCTGAGATAACATGATGTGACGAGGAATGCATACTATTTCTTTGAAGACTTCCATTGGTAAATTGCAAGAAAAGATCCATGGGAACAGTTTTATTTTATGGAATTGCGAAATGAACATTTTGAATATTTACAAACCTTTATATCACAGGTTGGAACAGCTACATTCTTCAAATTTTTAATCTGAGTTATTAACTGCGAAGAGGGTAGTGGTATAGGTTCTGAAAAGAGAAACACCATGCCTTAAAGTTTGTCTTCATTTGCAAGAATCAGCTTTGATTTTTGCAAATTACTGCTGTGAGAATCAAATTTCAGTTCTTAAATAATTCAGAATTTGAGGGTATTGTTATATCCTTTTGAGGTCGACAATACCTATTTCATAGTAAATAAACAAACCTCATATTTATATGTTAACCCTTAAAGTCCTAGTTCCAACTCTGGGTGAGTTTTTTGTCTTCCATGTACATATTGTAAAACACATATTCCCATATACAGGCTTTTGTTGGTCTTGATGATGGAAGTTACAGTACTATGGCAGTGCTTTTTAGTGAAGTTGTGGCTGCCTCAAGGCTGCTTGAAAAGGCAGCCATGTCTTCACTAGACACCACTGCTAAGTCGAACTGCTACCAAACTATGAGCAAATAAAAACATAAAGAGAGTTCTCCAGGCCTTCAAGGACACTTTTAGAATGTTTGGCAAGAATCAAATGAACATCTTGCAAAGATGATTCTAATTGTTTTTCTTACAAGAATCATTCACATGAATTTTAAGCCCAGAGTGCAATTTTTGAATTTATCAGATGATTGCAATGTATGCTGCCATATAATATCTTAAATCACATGACAAATGTAATACTGTCACATGCAGTTCTTTTACAGTATTTTCTGTGTGTTTCAAGAATGCTGCAATTAGTGATTTTGGGAGGGGGGGGGGATTGGATCCATGTACAATGTTCACACATATACACAATAATGTAATAAACAAGAGCTGAAATTTGTCCTTATTTATAGCTAATTTATAAATCTAGTCCACAAAAATAAATTTAAATCTTGGATAGGAAGCAAGTGAACTTGGTTTACAAATTACAGCACTATGATCTCAAAAGCGGACAAATAATTTCGATCAGATTGCGACTTAGTAAAGATCTGGTCAAAAATTAAGCTGGGCAGTTTTTTTTTGTATTGCGGTTCAGTTCTGGTTTTTGTGGCAAATCAGAAAATGAACTGAAAGGCCCAGCAAAAAACAACCGAATGGTTTTACTATGTTTGTGCACAAACTATCTTACTGTGAGAGAACTGGACTAGTGGCCTCTATGGACCAATGTATGTTTTTCTTCTGCTCAATAGTTTTAGCAACAGATCCCTTAGAACATCTAAGAATGATCAAAGGGAAGTTAGACTGAAACCAATGGAGATACTTTTTGCGGAAAGTAGTGTCATACAAATTATTAAAGTTAGGTTCTAAGTTAAGGGTCCTAAAGTGTTATTTACAAAATGTTCTTAGCAGGTAGAAAAACTAAACCAAAGCAAAGTTTTCACATGAAACCAAACCAAATCCAAATCTGAACAAGAAAAATGTTACTAAGGTAACACATGCCCCCCCCCCTTGTGACCTTCACCTTGCAGATGCGGCTGAAACTATTATACGTGACACACCTTCTGACTGTCCTTAACATTTGTAAAAAGTTTAACAATTGTACTATGATTCGTTTCTGAGTTATGGATGAGACACGCATATTGACCGATTTTTAGTGTGACCTTGAAATGTGACCTTGACCTTGAAGGTACGAACCCGGCTATGGTGTGTGACACATCCTCCCATGGTCCTTTATAATTGTGTGAAGTTTGATGACTGTGGCCTTAACCGTGTTCAGTGTAACCTTGAAATGTGACCTTGACCTTACGGACCAGGCTGTGGTGCGTGACACATCCACCCGTTGTCCTTTATAATTGAGCGATGTTAGTTGATTGTAGCCCTAATAGTTTTGGAGTTATGCTTGAGACACGATTTGGGAACCTGAACATGTGAAGGTCAATTGTGACCTTCACCTTGCAGATGCGGTGGAAACTATTATATGCGACACACCTTCTGACTGTCCTTAACATTTGTAAAAAGTTTAACAATTGTACTATGATTTGTTTCTGAGTTATGGCTGAGACACGAATATTGACCGATTTTTAGTGTGACCTTGAAATGTGACCTTGACCTTGAAGGTACGAACCCGGCTATGGTGTGTGACACATCCTTCCATGGTCCTTTATAATTGTGTGAAGTTTGATGACTGTGGCCCAAACCGTGTTCAGTGTAACCTTGAAATGTGACCTTGACCCTACGGACCAGGCTGCGGTGCGTGACACATCCACCCGTTGTCCTTTATAATTGAGCGGTGTTAGATGATTGTAGCCCTAATAGTTTTGGAGTTATGCTTGAGACACGATTTGGGAACCTGAACATGTGAAGGACAATTGTGACCTTCACCTTACAGATGCGGTGGAAACTATTATATGCGACACACCTTCTGACTGTCCTTAACATTTGTAAAAAGTTTAACAATTGTACTATGATTCGTTTCTGAGTTATGGCTGAGACACGAATATTGACCGATTTTTAGTGTGACCTTGAAATGTGACCTTGACCTTGAAGGTACGAACCCGGCTATGGTGTGTGACACATCCTCCCATGGTCCTTTATAATTGTGTGAAATTTGATGACTGTGGCCCTAACTGTTTTCGAGTTATTGGCTCGGACACACACACACAGACAGACGGACACACGCACACTTCAATCACTATATGCCACCCGACTTAGGTTGGGGGCATAAAAATCAAAACCTCCAAGCTCTAGTATTTATAACTCGATACGAGTTTTGGGTTTTCTGTAAACAATCCCTGTTTGCTCTTCAATTACCATTAATACATAATTTTAGTGCATGTATCTGTGTTGCAGATTGACAGATAAGCTTGTAAAAGGACAGATGCCTCAATGCTACACAAAACATACACAAGATCTCCAACATCTGAGGTATTTATGCACTGATGTGATGAAGTTATGACTAGAAAAAAACAGTAGCAGATGTTGCACATAGCCTTCAGAAGTCTGTCCCTCCACTAAAGCATCTATCAATCTGCGAAGTGGATATGATAGGATGGGACATGCCACCTTGTTTGCAAACCCAGCTATTCACACACAAATCTTCAGCCCCCAAGGACTGAACTGTATCTTTGTGACAATATCAAATTCAAATGAATCCTTGAAGCTTCAGAGCCTGAGATGTAGCTAAGGAGTTGCTACTGAAATCCACGTTGGCTTCGGTGGTCCTGTTTTTCAAACTTTGGCCTCAAAACCAAACGGCTCACATCTAAATGTCAAACAAAAGCTGCACATGGAATTTTGCACTAATCATATGAAGGAGACACGCTGTAGGATGTGCTACAGGAATTGTGTATGTAGAATCTTTTTACAGAGTTTTGCCCTTTTGGAAATTCTAAGTAGATAGGGAATTTGAAACTAACAATTTTATCAAGTCTGGGGAAAAGGAAAAGACAAGTGAGTAGTCAAGCTTCTCCTTTTCTGGTAAGCTAAAAACAACTGTTGTACTTACTGGTTTCACTCTTATGATGGGCCACATTCCAATTAGCAAGCATAATATATGCAGTACACAATTTATCCATATCTAAAATTACACTTTTAACATCTGTCATTTTTAATCTCTCAACCATTCCCTTAGCAGCCAGGACTCTGTCCTAGAAATGAAAAACAAAATATTTATTAATCCATACCAGAAAATACCATTTTACATGCTGGTTTATTTATATATTGCCCTCAATTACCACCTTTACAATCCACATCCACTTATTTCAATCCACATCCACTTAATTACCACCATTTACAATCCACATCCACTTATTTACCACCTTTACAATCCACATCCACTTACTGAAGACAATCCACATCCACTAAAAGTAAAAATGCCTGAAGATCTGCATAGAGAGTGGTGAAAGCGCTAGCAGGAATATAGTCAGTGATGTCGTTGTATTTGTTTTGAACTTTAATAATATTTTCTTATAACTACAAGCACAAGGATTTGTTTATAAACTTCTGATATATAATAGAACAAAAGTTTGTCCACACAAGTATGACACATAGGAAAAAGATTCTAAAAGATACCAGTTTCAAACAATTCTTTATATGTCTGTATTATTCATTGTAATCCTCATTTACATATGATACAAACAATCTTTGGTCATTTTTACACTATGTACAAAAACTTTGGTAAGTACTTTCGACACTTAAAGTCTCATAAGACCGAGATTTAAAAAAAAATAAAAAAATCTTGGTCTGATGAGACTTCAATGACACACATCGAGGTAATGACCTGATAACAATGGTACATGTAAAGTATTGTAAAGGTCTGTACATAAATACTGATCGTTGCCTGTAACAAATGTACAGGTAAAGTATTGTAAAGGTGGGTGACAGTTAGATGCCTCTAGCCAGAGCCATTTTAAAATGTGCACTTACTGTGTATAAGTAGCACTGAATAAATCAAAGTTTGTCTAATTGGGCGCCAGCGGCCACCTTGAAATTTCGGACCGCACCCAAAAACACTCATCCCAAGGTGATAACAAAGGTACCCAAGAAGTTTCGTGAAGATTGAGCCATATGTACTAACTGTGTATAAGTAGCACTGAATAAATCAAAATTCATCTAAATTGCATAATTTCTGCACGAGAAAAAAACCCGTATTATATGTGATATATTCCATGTTACTAAACATTCATTCAAAAATTTATTCAATTCAGAACCTTCATATAGAAGTTCTGTACAAAAAACTGACTGTACCTAATTTCGGTACAAAATGGCCACCGGCAGCCATCTTGAATTTTGGACCACACCCCAAAACACCTATTCTCGTCCCAAGGTGATAACAAAGGTACCCAAGAAGTTTCGTGAAGATTGGTTCATAGATACAGCCTCTAGCCTGAGCCGTATTGACAAGTGCACTTACTGTGTATAAGTAGCACTGAATAAATCAAAGTTCATCTAATTTGCATAATTTCAGCACAAGAAAAACCCTGTATTATATGTTATGTATTCCATGTTACTAAACATTCATTCAAAAATTTATTCAAATCAGAACCTTCATATAGAAGTTCTGTACAAAAAACTGACTGTACCTAATTTCGGTACAAAATGGCCACCGGCAGCCATCTTGAATTTTGGACCACACCCAAAAACACTCATTCCCATCCCAAGGTGATAACAAAGGTACTCCAAGAAGTTTCGTGAAGATCGATTCATAAATACAGCCCCTAGCCCGAGCCATATTAACATGTGTACTTACTGTGTACATGTAGCACTGAATAAATCAAAGTTCATCTAATTTGCATAATTTCTGCACGAGAAAAAAAACCTGTATTATATGTGATGTATTCCATGTTACTAAATATTCATACAAAAATTTATTCAAATCAGAACTTTCATACAGAAGTTCTGTACAAAAAACTGATTGCACCAGCAGCCATCTTGAATTTCAGACCGCACCCAAAAACACTTGTTCTCGTCCCACAGTGATAACAAAAGTACCCAAGAAGTTTTGTAAAGATTGGTTCATAAATACGGCCTCTAGCCTGAGCCATATTGAATTTTTGATGGATGGCTGGATGGACAGATGTCCAGATGGATGACAGGCCATGACAAAATCTCAAATTTGACTACATCAAAATTGAGCTAAAAATCGTTGGACCAAGCCCCAATTCAAACTTTACCTTCATTTTGATATAGTTGAGACACGAACCAAGTTTAGTCCTGATCTATACATCCAAACTCAAGTTATCATCTGGAAATGGAAAAAGTTAGCAGATGGACAGACCAATCACATAATACAACTGTTTTTTCAAATGGGCGTGTAAAAACAAAGATTATGCATCATTGGTGCGGGGGTCTAGTTTTTTCACATCTATAAGGCTTGTCATTATGAGAAAATCAAATCCATTGATATTTGTTCAAGTTATTGTGCTAACGAACTAAAAACAGGCAAAATTAACTTATTAAGGGCCATAACTCGACTCAGTATGGCCAAACGATACTAGTTTTCAAACTCATTCAAAATATTGTTAAGAAAGTCTCACATACCATATATTGACCAAATCCATTGATATTTGTTCAAGTTATTGCACTAGTGAGCTGAAAACAAGACAAAAATTAACTAATTATGGGCCACAACTCTGCTCATTATGGGCAAACCGCACCGGTTTTCAAACTTGTTCAACACGTTGTTAAGAAAGTTTCACATACCAAATATTGACTGAATCCATTGGTATTTGTTCAAGTTATCATGCTAGCGAAGTGAAAAGGCAAAAATTAACTACGGGTCATAAATCCACTCAGCATGGCCAAACCATACCAGTTTTCAAACTGATTCAAGACATTGTTAAGAAAGTCTCACATATCATATACTG
This sequence comes from Pictodentalium vernedei, assembly GCA_031216915.1. Classification (NCBI taxonomy): domain Eukaryota; kingdom Metazoa; phylum Mollusca; class Scaphopoda; order Dentaliida; family Dentaliidae; genus Pictodentalium; species Pictodentalium vernedei. Next base: position 343,010,569 of record CM062296.1, on the reverse strand, counting down.
ACCAAATCCACTGATAATTGCTTAAGTGATTGTGCTAATGAGCTGAAAAGATTTAAATAATCAAGGGTCACAATTCTGCTCAGTATGTCCAAATTGCAGTGGTTTTCAAACTTGTTCAAGACATTGATATTTGTTCAAGTTATTGGGTTAACAAGCTGAAAACAGGCAAAAATTAAACTAATTAAGAGCCATAACTCCACTCAGTATGGCAGAACCGTACCAGTTTTAAAAGTGATTCCAGACGCTAAGAAAGTATCACAAATCATATATTGGCCAAATCCATTGAGATTTGTTCAAGTTATTACACTAACGGGCTGAAAACAGGCAAAAATTAACTAATTAAGGGCCATAACTCCACTCAGCATGGCCGAACCGTACAAGTTTTCGAACACATCCATTTGAGTAGAATCCACACTCGTAAAAATTGGATAAGGTTTGTTCCAAGTTATCATACTGACACTGCTCGTAAGTCCTCAGGGAAAAAAAAAGCACGCAGGACTGTTTTTCGAACTCCAAGATATTTTGAGTAGAACTCACAGACCAAATTTGGAAAAAATCTGATGCTTGTTGAAGTTGTCGTACTGACATTGCCAGCAAGTCAGAAATTCAAACAAGAAATAATGTAAGGGGTATAACTCATGAAAAACTAGAGTGATGTTACGCAAAGAGCCTGACTGTCCCAGCAATGACAATGCTTAGATACAAAATAGTCTGTGCTATTTTGTGTTAATTGTTTACCTAATAAATCTGCCATATCTGCACTCGTGATATACCAAAATTGCTATTCAAATTTTATTTTTTCATTTTTCTACCCCAAAACATACCTCATGACCTATTAATGGAACAAGCTTGATGAGCTTGTTCCAATAAGGACTAATAAGCAATGATTAGAAGTCAAAAATGAGAAAATCTGATATTTCAGAAAAATAATTTGTAATGGCAACTTGTGTTAGGAAAAGGGTTAAAAATGCAGTACATAAAACATTCTCTTTCTAAAATCTTCTATTAAAATACTACTGAAAAATAATTTTGGTATAAAGTGACAAGAAAAATGTTCTGCTTTTTTCATCTTTCTCAAAGAAAGTATAGAATTATATGTTTTTTGAAAATGTCAACAAAATTTGTAGTTAGATCACAAGCAGCATAGCTCTGTTAATAGGGAAATATAACTGCAGTCAATATAAGTTGGAATTTTTAACTTAAAATTTAGGGTTTAAATTTTAAAGTGCAACTGTGTTTTCTTGTTGAAAAAAGTAATATCAAATTTAAAGAGAATCGTATAATTAGAACTGGATTTATCTTCTGGATAACATGAAGAGGAAGGAGGGGTGGCATGATTCTACCCATCTCCCCCGAAGTTTTGGAGGCAACACCAAAGGCCCTCACTCCCATTTCCTTCCCATCTGTATTGCATTTTGTAAAACAACATAAGTATGCTGTAGAAGGTATTTCTTTATATTTCAAACAGTGAAGCTGAGGTAATGAAAAAAAAGGCGCACACAAGTAAGAGAAATCATGTAAATGCAATTATTAAAGTTGCATGATCACAACACGAGGCCTGCAATGCCAAGTGCTGCTGATCCCCCCTCCCCCAATTAGAGAGGGGAAGCATAGGTGGGGGTTTTTTCCCCACATAAAATCACTCTAAATCTGGCCAAACCCACCTGGGAATTTTTTTTTTTTTGAGGCCTAACTGACCGGATAGGGGAAGGGAATGTGGGGAGGGGGGGGGGGGGTATAGGAGTCAACTTTTTTCTGCATGTGGTGACTCTAAATCCTTCAAAATGCATTTTTGAGCAAAGAAAAAAACTGCCTAATTGGTGAGGGGGGGGGGGGGGGGGGGAGGGGGAAGGGCAATAACTCCAACAATTTTCATTGTATAATAGTGGTCATCGAACTTGAGGTAGACATTGTTCTCAAAGAGTTATATACAAAAAAAAATTTATATTTGGTTACTTGGCAAAGATATTGATGCTATAGAAACATATACCAAAAAGAATTTAAATCCGTTAACAATTGTTCAAGTTATGCCATAAACAAAGTTTGGATGGATGGACAGACAGACAGATGGATGGAGCTCTACGCTATATCCCTCCCTTATGGTGGGATAAAAAGTAACAAAGTATGTAATAGAAGCCTAATTTGAAATTTAAAGAAACTAAGTTGGAAAACCGTTTTGAAAAGGGTTAAATTAATGCCAATATTATTTGAAACCACTGTGTGCAGGTTCAGTAGACCATGCTCCAAATGAACAACATAGATGCTGGAACACAGTTTTTTAAGAATTAAAGGTACAACCTTGAAAAGCAAAACTTTAATCCAAAACTTTCAAATGGGAATACTAAGTAGAATTGACTTCCAACAAGAGGCCCCGAGGGGCCTTAATCGCTCACCAGGCAAAGTGATTCAAACAAAGTGGTTCAAAGAAGTATTTGGGGTCACATTCAGTCAGACATGGTTCATCAACACTACAAAGGAATGAAGTCATGAGAGACAAATTTTATGGAACTAGGGCTTGAACAAACTTGAATCTTACCCCCCTAAGGATGCTGCATACCAAATATCAAAAGCATTCATCTGCTGGATCTGAAGAAGATTTTTAAAGAAAATTTCTCATTTTGAACTAAGTTATCATTCGGGCTCCACAGTGAGCCCAAATATGAACCCAGGGACTTGGCTTTAACAAACTTGAATCTCACCCCCCTTAAGGATGCTACACACCACATATCAAAACATTCTGACTGCTGGATCTGAAGAAGAATATTTTTAAAGAAAATTCCTCATTTTGAACTAAGTTACAATTCAAGCTCCCACAGTAAGCCCAAATATGGACCTAGGGACATGGCTTGAACAAACTTGAATCTCACCCCCCTAAAGATACTGCATACCAAATATCAAAACATTCCAACTGCTGGATCTGAAGAAGAAGATTTTTAAAGAAAATTCCTCATTTTTAACTAAGTTATCATTCAGGCTTCCACAGTGAGCCCAAATATGGACCTAGGGACATGGTTTGAATAAATTTGAATCTCACCCCCTAAAGATGCTGCATACCAAATATCAAAACATTCTGACTGCTGGATCTGAAGAAGAAGATTTTTAAAGAAAATTCCTCATTTTGAACTAAGTTATAAATTCGGGCTACCACAGTGAGCCCATATATGAACCCAGGGACTTGGCTTGAACAAACTTGAATCTCACCCCCCTAAGCATGCTGCATACTCAATATCAAAAGATTCTGCCTGCTGGATCTTGAGAAGAAGATTTTCAAAGAAATTTGCCTGAAATGCACTAAGTTCAAATTTGGGCTCCTATACTGAGCCCAAATATGAATCCAGGGGGCCGATTTGAACAAACTTGAATCAGATCCACCCCACAATGTTGCATACCAAATATCCAAAGATTCTGCCTGCTGGATCTGGAGAAGAAGATTTTTTAAGAAATTTGCCTGAAATGCACTAAGTTCGAATTTGGGCTTCTATACTGAGCCCAAATGTGAATCCAGGGGGCCGATTTGAACAAACTTGAATCAGATCCACCCCACAATGTTGCATACCAAATATCAAAAGATTCTGCCTGCTTGATCTGGAGAAGAAGATTTTTTAAGAAATTTGGCTGAAATGCACTAAGTTCGAATTCGGGCTTCTATACTGAGCCCAAATATGAATCCAGGGGGCCGATTTGAACAAACTTGAATCAGATCCACCCCACAATGTTGCATACCAAATATCCAAAGATTCTGCCTGCTGGATCTGGAGAAGAAGATTTTTTAAGAAATTTGCCTGAAATGCACTAAGTTCGAATTTGGGCTTCTATACTGAGCCCAAATGTGAATCCAGATGGCCGATTTGAACAAACCTGAATCAGATCCACCCCACAATGTTGCATACCAAATATCAAAAGATTCTGCCAGCTGGATCTGGAGAAGAAGATTTTTTAAGAAATTTGGCTGAAATGCACTAAGTTCGAATTCGGGCTTCTATACTGAGCCCAAATATGAATCCAGGGGGCCGATTTGAACAAACTTGAATCAGATCCACCCCACAATGTTGCATACCAAATATCCAAAGATTCTGCCTGCTGGATCTGGAGAAGAAGATTTTTTAAGAAATTTGCCTGAAATGCACTAAGTTCGAATTTGGGCTTCTATACTGAGCCCAAATGTGAATCTAGGGGGCCGATTTGAACAAACTTGAATCAGATCCACCCCACAATGTTGCATACCAAATATCAAAAGATTCTGCCTGCTTGATCTGGAGAAGAAGATTTTTTAAGAATAATCCTCATATTGCACTAAGTTAAAATTCGGGCTCCCTAAGGGAGCCCAAATATGAACCCAGGGACTCGATTTGAACAAACTTGAATCTGACCCCCCTAGAGATGTTGTATACCAAATATGAAAGAATTCTGCCTGGTGGATCTGAAGAAGAAGATTTTTTTTGATTTTGGAAAGAAGTTCATGGGTGCTATCAGAGTTATGCCTCCTGTGGTGCCCCCTGTGGGCGTGGCAACTTTATTTGAACAAATTTGAATTGACATATGATAGGGAACATGCACAGAAAATTTTGTTGAATTTGGTCTAGTAGTTTGTGAGGAGAAGTCGATAATGTAAAGTTTACGACGGATGGACGGACGGACGGACGACGGACAGAAAGTGATTAGTAAAGCTCCCCTTGAGCTTCGCTCAGGTGAGCTAAAAAAGGGTTAAATATTTCCTAAAACCGATAAAAGAAATCAATGATGTAAATGCAATCATTAAGTTGTATTGAGTATGCAAGAATTAAAGTAACAAAGTATGTGGTAAAAGCCTAATTTCAAATACAAAGGAAGTAAGTCTGAAAACTTGTTTAAAAAGCGTTAAAATCATGACAATATTAATTAAAATCACTGTAGAAAGCTTCAGTAGACAGTAGGCATTGTCCCAAATGAGAAACAATGACATTCCACTAAACTGTTTGAAGATTTAAAGGTGTAACTTTGAAAACAAAAAACTTTAACCAAAAACTTTAACCTGGAAGTTCTAAGTTAAACTGACTACAAAGAAGGGTTAAATATTTCCCAAAATAACATGAAACACTAGAGTGATGTCACGCATGCAGCCCGACTGTCCCAGCAAGGGCAATGCGTTGACACAAAATAGTCTGAGCCATTTTTTGTTAACTGTTTACCTAACGAATTTGCCATATCTGCACTCGCGATATACAAAAATTGCTATTCAAATTTTATTTTTTCATTTCTCTGGTGGTGTGTTATAGTAGTCAATATTTTGTTTATTTGCATTTAATAACTCCCAATCCTTCAAAATGCACTTTTGGAAAATTGCCTAAATTACCGTGGGTGGGGGAAACCCATATTCAAACTTTGCCTGTAGAACTAGCTGTAGCGGTATGGAGTTAAAAAAAATTCTGCATGAAGTAACTCTAAATACTTCAAAATGCATTTTGGAGCAAAGAAAAAAAATGCCTAATTGGCGGGGGGAGGTGGGGGGGGGGGGGGGGTAGGTGCAGAGCAGGGCAGGGCAGGGCAATAACTTCAACAATTTTTATTGTATAATGGTCGTCATCGAATGTGACATAGACATTGCTGCTGTAGAGACATGTATTGAAAAGAATTGAAATGTGTTAACTATTGTTCAAGTTATGCCATACGGATAGCCAGGCTGATGGACAGATGGATGGACAGAGCTCTATGCTATATCCCTCCCTTGTGGGGGAATAAAAAATAACAAAATATGTGGTAGAAGCCTAATTTGAAATTTAGAGAAACTAAGTACGAAAACCGTTTTGAAAAGGGTTAAATTAATGCCAATATTATTTGAAACCTCTGTATACAGGTTCAGTAGACTTTGCCCCAAATGAAAAACAATGACGTTGTAACACAGGGTTTGAAATATGAAAAGTACAACCTTGAAAAGCAAAACTTTAATCCGAAACTTTAAGCTATGAATACTAAGTAAAGCTGACTGCCAAAAACAGGTTAAATATTTCCTAAAAGCGATAAAAAGAAATCATTGATGTAAATGCAATCATTAAGTTGTACTGACCACCATGCAAGAATTAAAGTATGAAAATATGTGGCAAAGCCTATTTACAAATACAAAGAACCTAAGTCTGAAAACATGTTTAAAAGGGGTTACAATCATGCCAATATTAATGAAAATCACTGTAGAAAGGTTGAGTAGATAGTAGACATTGTCCCAAATGAGAAATAGTGACATTGCAGTAAAGTGTTTGAAGAAATAAAGGTGTAACTTTGTGAACAAAATAAAAATTCAACCAAAAAACTTTAACCTGGAAGTTCTAAGTTAAATTGCCATACAAAAAAAGGGTTAAATATTTTCCAAAATAAGATGAAAAACATAATGAGAATGGTACAATCAATAGTAATTAATATTAATTTAAAAGAAAAAAAACTTTGACCTTGACTAAAAAACTTTAACCACAAACTTTAACCAAAACTCTAAATGTTAACAGACGGACAGACAGACAGATGGATGGACAGACGGACGAAAGTCAAGACTATAGCCCCAAACTGTAAACAGTCAGGCTAATAATGAGAATGAAACAATAAATAGTAATTAATATTAATTAAACAGAAAAAAAACTTTAACCTTCAGTGAAAAACTTGAACCACAAACTTTAACCAAAAATCTAAATGTTAACAGACAGACAGATGGACAAAAGTCATGACTATAGCCCTGACTTTAAACAGTCGGGCTAAAAATGTGGGCAGGATTGGTTTTCAAACTCATCCAGGTCATTCTTGAGGAGAACCCAGAAGCCAAGTTGGGTAAAATTGGATACCGTTTGTTCAAGTTATCGTGTTGAAACTGTCTGCAAGTCACAAATTCAATCTTGGGGGCATAACTTCTAAAAAAAAAAAAAAAAAAAAAAAAATTGGGCAGGACTATTTTTTTAACTCATCTAACACATTCTGGGTAGAACACACAGACCATTTTGGCAAAAATTGGATGTTTGTTTTAAGTCATCACTGACCTTCATCAAAACATAAGTCGAATTGTTGACACAACTCAACCCAAAATGTTTCTTGTGTAGTTCTCAAAATATAGGCATTTGATTTTTTTCTATTTCAGCTCCTGGGGATCCTACAGTGGCATGAAAAAAATTTCACCATAAGGCCTAAAAAAGTTAAATCTGTTTCTCAGGCCCTCCTGCACGATCCTTATGGCTGCTGCATGCTCTCTTCTTATAACCAATGCAAACTTGAAAAAATAAAAATTATATGGTTTATCTCTGATATTTTACCCAAGTTAATAAAATTGATAAATTTGTCCCTTGAGGGCAAGAAGGCTTTGCAATGCTTTTGCATTGCAAAGCCTTCTTGCACTCAAGGGAGGAAATACACATCCACCCATGCTATTCTGTAGACTGAGGCCTGAAACATAAAACAAACCAAGAATATGAACTTTTGATGGCAAAGAAATAATTACAAAAATAAACAAGAGGCCCCAGGGGGCCTGAGGGCGCTCACCTGACATGGTAGCCTAAATATCAACCCAGAGAATTGATTTCCACAAGTTGCATCTGCTCCTCCTAAGAAAAGCTGAAACCAAATATCCAAATATTCTGACCAGTGGATCTAAAAAAAGATTTTTAAAGAATATTCCTCATACTGAACTAAGTCATAATTCGGGCTCCCACAGGGAGCCCATATATATGAACCCAGGGACTTGGCTTTAACAAACCTGAATCTCACACCCCTTAGGATTCTGCACACCAAATATCAAAACATTCCGACTGCTGGATCTGAAGAAGAAGATTTTTAAAGAAAATTCCTCATTTTGAACCAAGTTACAATTCGAGCTCCCACAATCAGCCCAAATATGGACCTAGGGACATGGCTTGAACAAATTTGAATCTTACCCCCCTAAGGATGCTGCATAAAAAATATCAAAAGCATTCATCTGCTGGATCTGAAGATTTTTAAAGAAAATTCCTCATTTTGAACTAAGTTGTCATTCAGGCTCCCATAGTGAGCCCAAATATGAACCAAGGGACTTGGCTTGAACAAACTTGAATCTCAGCCCCCAAGGTTGCTCCATGCCAAATATCAAACCATTCCAACTGCTGAATCTGAAGAAGAAGATTTTTAAAGAACAACAGGCCCCACGTGGCCTTAATCGCTCACCTGACAAAGTGACTCTAAGAAGTATTTTAGGTCACCTTCACCATGTCATGCCTCATCAACATTAACTGGTTGAGTGATAGATTTTGTTTGAAGTTCAACATTTGTTACCTAAAATTAGTTTTATTTAAAATCGTTGGTGTGTGGCCAATCTCCAATGATTTTTAATAAAGCAAATTTATCTCTGCAGACAAACTGGTTTAGCATGAAGCACAAACAAGGAATGTGAAGAGATAGCCTTGGACATCTCTCCCCAACTGTGGATATCTTCCATGTGCTACATGTATATATTTGCATGCAAGAAAACAAAAATTTTCACAAATTTTCCAAAATATTAGTTTTTTTTATCATCATTGGAACAAGCTCAAACAGCTTATTCCAATAGGGGTATGGGAAGATCAGGTATATTTTTGAGACAGAAATGTGAATATATAAATAATGGTGTTTTTTTGTGAATGATGCTGGAGAATTTTGCGTAAAGATATGGTAAATGGTTTGTTCTAGAGACAGAATGATGCAAACGTATTTAAATTTGATTAGGCAAGTTGTTCCTATAATGCATTTAAAAATTGAAGTAACTGTTTTTTTGCTGACAAACTTTTAGATGTGTGTGTCTGTGTTTGTGTGTGTGTGTGTGTGTGTTTGTGTGTGTGTGTGTGTGTTTGTGTGTGTGTGTGTGGGGGGGGGGGGGGGGTAAGAGTGTTCTTGCAAACAAAATTCCTGAATAAATGGAAAATTTTATTTTTTGTGTGAAAGACATAGTGCGTGAATGTTGATTGGAACAAGCTTAGAGAGCTCATTTTAATGTGAAGTCATAAAGCTGTGTTTTACGTACGAAATTCTGGAATAACTAAAAAAATTGCTTTTTTGACTCAAAAAGCATGGTGTGCGACCTCTCATTGGAATGAGCTCAAAAAGATCATTCCAATGGGGTATTTACAAGCGATAAGTACATGTATGTTTAAGAGACAAAAATTAAAATTTGAATAGCGATTTTTGCGAAGAATGCTGACAAGTTTTGGCAGTTATGCTGGTAAAAAGGTAAGATATGCAAAGTGGTTGTTTTTTAGAGGCGACATTTAATTAAGGGGAATTAACCCTTGATTACTGAGGTAACTTCTAAAAGTACTGAAATTTCATGAAGCAATGTGAATAACAGACAACAGTTGCCTAAAAATTTCATGAATAACTAAAATTTTTATTCCTTTGTCTCGAAAACATGGCATATGACCTTTGTTGGAATGAGCTGAATGCGTGTGTTCCAATGAGGGGTCATAAAATTTGAACGGAGATTTGTGTGAATAATGCATTAGTACTGCTAGATTTGGGTAAACGGTTCACCCTGGATACCACCCCTTCTATAGTAGATCTTTTCTGCAAATTTTGTCTAAGATTCTATCAATTTTACAAATAAATACGTTCATGAATCACAATCAGATCCACCCCACAATGTTGCATACCAAATATCAAAAGATTCTGCCTGCTGGATCTGGAGAAGAAGATTTTTTAAGAAATATGCCTGAAATGCACTAAGTTAAAATTTGGGCTCCTATACGGAGCTCAAATATAAACCCAGGGGGCCGATTTGAACAAACTTGAATCAGATCCACCCCACAATGTTGCTTACCAAATATGAAAAGATTCTGAAGCTGGATCTGGAGAAGAAGATTTTTTAGGAAATTTGCCTGAAATGCACTAAGTTCGAATTCGAGCTTCTATAGTGAGCCCAAATATGAAACTAGGAAGCCGATTTGAACAAACTTGAATCAGATCCACCCCACAATGTTGCATACCAAATATCAAAAGATTCTGCCTGCTGGATCTGGAGAAGAAGATTTTTTAATAAATTTGCCCGAAATGCACTAAGTCCGAATTCGCGCTTCTATATTAAGCCCAAATATGAATCCAGGGGGCCGATTTGAACAAACTTGAATCAGATCCACCCCGCAATGTTGCATACCAAATATCAAAAGATTCTGCCTGCTGGATCTGGAGAAGAAGATTTTTGAAGAAATTTGCCCGAAATGCACTAAGTTTGAATTCGAGCTTCTATAGTGAGCCCAAATATGAATCCAGGGGGCCGATTTGAACAAATTTGAATCAGATCCACCCCGCAATGTTGCATACCAAATATCAAAAGATTCTGCCTGCTGGATCTGGAGAAGATGATTTTTTAAGAAATTTGCCTGAAATGCACTAAGTTCGAATTCGAGCTTCTATAGTGAGCCCAAATATGAATCTAGGAAGCCGATTTGAACAAACTTGAATCAGATCCACCCCACAATGTTGCATACCAAATATCAAAAGATTCTGCCTGCTGGATCTGGAGAAGAAGATTTTTTAATAAATTTGCCCGAAATGCACTAAGTCCGAATTCGCGCTTCTATATTAAGCCCAAATATGAATCCAGGGGGCCGATTTGAACAAACTTGAATCAGATCCACCCCGCAATGTTGCATACCAAATATCAAAAGATTCTGCCTGCTGGATCTGGAGAAGAAGATTTTTGAAGAAATTTGCCCGAAATGCACTAAGTTTGAATTCGAGCTTCTATAGTGAGCCCAAATATGAATCCAGGGGGCCGATTTGAACAAACTTGAATCAGATCCACCCCGCAATGTTGCATACCAAATATCAAAAGATTCTGCCTGCTGGATCTGGAGAAGATGATTTTTTAAGAAATTTGCCTGAAATGCACTAAGTTCGAATTCGAGCTTCTATAGTAAGCTCAAATATGAATCTAGGGAGCCGATTTAAACAAATTTGCATCAGATCCATCCCACAATGTTGCATACCAAATATCAAAAGATTCTGCCTGCTGGATCTGGAGAAGAAATTTTTTTAAGAAATTTGCCTGAAATGCACTAAGTTCGAATTCGAGCTTCTATAGTGAGCCCAAATATGAATCTAAGAAGCCAATTTGAACAAACTTGAATCAGATCCACCCCACAATGTTGCATACCAAATATCAAAAGATTCTGCCTGCTGGATCTGGAAAAGAAGATTTTTTAATAAATTTGCTTGAAATGCACTAAGTTCAAATTTGGGCTCCTATACTGAGCCCAAATATAAACCCAGGGGGCCGATTTGAACAAACTTGAATCAGATCCACCCCGCAATGTTGCTTACCAAATATGAAAAGATTCTGCCTGCTGGATCTGGAGAAGAAGATTTTTTAAGAAATTTGCATGAAATGCACTAAGTTCAAATTCGAGCTTCTATAGTGAGCCCAAATATGAATCTAGGAAGCCGATTTGAACAAACTTGAATCAGATCCACCCCACAATGTTGCATACCAAATATCAAAAGATTCTGCCTGCTGGATCTGGAGAAGAAGATTTTTTAAGAAATTTGCCTGAAATGCACTAAGTTCGAAATCGGGCTCCTATACTGAGCCCAAATATTAACCCAGGGGGCCGATTTGAACAATCTTGAATCAGATCCACCCCACAATGTTGCTTACCAAATATGAAAAGATTCTGCCTGCTGGATCTGGAGAAGAAGATTTTTTAAGAAATTTGCCTGAAATGCACTAAGTTCGAATTCGGGCTTCTATAGTAAGCCCAAATATGTATCCAGGGGGCCGATTTGAACAAACTTGAATCAGATCTACCCCGCAACATTGCATACCAAATATCAAAAGATTCTGCCTGCTGGATCTGGAGAAGAAGATTTTTGAAGAAATTTGCCTGAAATGCACTAAGTTCGAAATCGGGCTCCTATACTGAGCCCAAATATGAACCCAGGGGGCCGATTTGAACAAACTTGAATCAGATCCACCCTACAATGTTGCATACCAAATATCAAAAGATTCTGCCTGCTGGATCTGGAGAAGAAGATTTTTTAAGAAATTTGCCTGAAAAGCAATAAGTTCAAATTTGGGCTCCTATACTGAGCCCAAATATAAACCCAGGGAGCCGATTTGAACAAACTTGAATCAGATCCACCCCACAATGTTGCATACCCAATATCAAAAGATTCTGCCTTCTGGATCTTGAGAAGAAGATTTTCAAAGAAATTTGCCTGAAATGCACTAAGTTCAAATTTGGGCTCCTATACTGAGCCCAAATATAAACCCAAGGGGCCGATTTGAACAAACTTGAATCAGATCCACCCCACAATGTTGCATACCAAATATCAAAAGATTCTGCCTGCTGGATCTGGAGAAGAAGATTTTCAAAGAAATTTGCCTGAAATGCAGTAAGTTCAAATTTGGGCTCCTATACTGAGCCCAAATATAAACCCAGGGGGCCGATTTGAACAAACATGAATCAGATCCACCCCACAATGTTGCATACCAAATATCAAAAGATTCTGCCTGCTGGATCTGGAGAAGAAGATTTTTAAAGAAATTTGCCTGAAATGCACTAAGTTCGAAATCAGGCTCCTATACTGAGCCCAAATATGAACCCAGGGGGCCGATTTGAACAAACTTGAATCAGATCCACCCTCCAATGTTGCATACCAAATATCAAAAGATTCTGCCTGCTGGATCTGGAGAAGAAGATTTTTTAATGTTTTTCCCATTGCCTACAGTGTTAAAAAGTGCTGACTCAGCACTTTTTCAAAGTCCCAAAACTGTACCCTATGATAAAACCGATGGCAATTTTTTTTTACCAATTCTTTCTGTTGGTCCTAAGGAAGCTTCACACCAAATAAAAATTCTCGGTGCCGTGCAGTTTTGGAGATATGGGCGTTTTAATTTTTTTCTATTTTTAGCTCCTGCGGTTCCAATGGAGCTACGGGAAAAAAAAAATCAGCATAAATTAGGTACTTATGACCCAATAAGCCCTCACATAAAATTTGGTTCGAATCAGCCTCTCGGTTTGGAAAATAGAAATTTTGGGCGGGGCCAAAAATTTTGCCCCTCCCATAATGATGCCAAGTATAGCCCCGCAAACTTCTCTTGAACAAATCTGAGTCTACACCTCAAAAGAAAGCTGCACACCAAATATCAAGTCTCTGCTACTGCTGGTTCATGAGAAGAAGATTTTTTAAGATTTCAGCTCACTTTTTGGGTGTGGCCCTACCCACGGGCGGGGCAACTTGATTTGAACAAAATCAAATTGCGATGTCATAACAAACTATTATCTCAAATATCAATTAAATTGGTTCAGCGGTTTGGGAGGAGAAGACGCAAACACCATGTTCACGGACGCCGGACGACGGCCGCCGGATGGTGAGTGATCACTATAGCTCTCCTGACTGAAAGTCAGGTGAGCTAAAAAAAACACCCGTCTGCATGCAATTTTACAAAAAATGGCATGAGAAACAGAACATCTATTTTATGTGGCCTAAATCAAATACATGTCATTTAATACTACTACAGACCACTTTTGATTCAAACTGGCCAAGAAGTATGAAAATATAAATTGTGGTAAGGTCACAAATTTTGAATCTTCACCACATAAGGAAGTTGAATACCAAATGTCAAAGCAATGTGACTAGTGGTTTATCAGAAGAGGATTTTAAAGACTTTTGGGCTTTTTGGGGTACTGTCCCATCCAACCCATGAGGCTTAGCAACTATACCCTAAATACCATTTGTGCCAAATTTGGTTGGATTTGGGGCAATTGTTCTGAAGAAGACTGCTATGCAACACTTAAGAGATGAAAAGATGCCAACTCAAAGGCCAACATTTTAAAGGATAGCTCCTGCATAAACCTAAGAGATGGACTACATGCATTGATTGTGATAGATATCCAAACGTGCATGCCATGATGGACAATGTACATGTAATGTGACAATTCAATTTATTTTACTGCACAGGGCTGAAATTATACAGCCTTCATGGTCATAAATGAGGTGGATTGAAAGATTTCAAATTCCACATCAAATATCGGATATGTAACATAAACACCATTGAGGATTACCCTTTCCAATTTGGTAACAGCACACTTCCATAACTGGAAAAACATCCATCTTCTGTTCAATGACATCCCGAGATTTGTACTGCTATATCAACTCCAAACATATCAACACAAAGAACATCACCATAACCCCGGAAAATAAATAATTAACATGAGATGCATGACTGCATGGATGTGGTAATGAAGAAGGTAATTTTGGTCTCAGTCTTCTTTGCTAGAGCACCAGGTTTGAGCACCACACCCTTCTAAAAGCAGACAACTCAGTTTGACTTTATTTTTAGTGCTGAAACGGTTATGGGATTTTCATAACCGGTTAACTGCTTCTGATAACAGTGGTTAACCAATTAACCAGTTATCCAAAGAATTCGCTAGGCATACATCTTCAGTAGGTTACTGAGGGTGAGATCAAACTGAAAAAGCACAAATCAGTCCTGGCAATACACCTTTGGCATATGGAAATGCTGTGTATCAATGCACTGTATCACATCATCAGCAAAAATAAATTGCTGAGGGTGTAATGCTGTAAAATGTCACAGGCCCCCTCCCCCAAAAATAACTGTTTAGGGTAACCCAACCGACCCTAAAAGTTTATTGAGTAAAAGTCGCTCATTTAATTCATTTTAACCCTAGATTTCCATCGGACTTCAACTGTGAATTTGAAGTTCAAGCTTTCAAAATTATGTGGAGAAATAAATCTATCAGACAGTATAAATGGGGACCAAGAGGCAAGTTCCAGTTCAGCAAAAGAACCCACATTTGATAAACTGATGAACTGTTCGCGTTAATTAACCGTTGGTGGAGAAAGGTCATGAATATTAATGATTATCATGCTGAGTTTCATGTATTGATACTGGAAGCCCCAAATCTTGGCCTACTGTTTTGAAAATATCATTTGTGCAAGTATAGTGAACAATAGTTTTTTTTTTAAATTCCATTCAAATGTATACATAGAAATTATTGTCAGTGGCCAGCAGATGCATAGATATTGCATTTAACTGATGTATGTGGTCATTGTGGTAGTTCGATACTTGTTTCTGTCAGAAACCACATGCTTTCAATATCAGGCTGAATGAGGAGATTTTTATCACTGGCCATTTCAAGGAAAGTTTATTTAGGTAACATTTTTGCCATTCCCCCCAAAACAAGTGCATTTGCTCCCCAAAAGCCACCAGAAGACTCCATTTGATAGCACATTTCAAGGCACCATTTGATACCACCCTCCGCCCCCAATTGCTTGTGTACATATTTTTTGGCGAGAGAGCGATGACAAATTACCAGAACTGCAAAATGGACCCACAACCCTTGTATAACATTCTCAATTTCTCATCTGATAACTCGGAATAAATTTCTCGTCAAGTTATCCTCAGTTGAAGTTATTATAATTTACGGAAAAATTATCCACCCTCCATATGTATCATAACTGTTTTGAGACTGTTAACATCATTCAAGCTGCCAAAACGTCACGGCAAAAAAGATTTAGAATGCGTGCATTAGTTCAAATAGCATATCCCGAACAGCACTGATGTTTTTCGCTTGCTTCTTCATGATCGTTTATTACTTCCAATTGAGTTGGTATATGTTATATGTGGTAATGGTTAAACGGTTATGGAAATCATAACCAGTCATGTTTGTGACCGGTTATTAACCAGTTAACCGTTTCAGCCCTATTTATTTTTCTGTTTATTTTCAACAATTATAGTCAAGCTTGTTTCTTTTTGGACTCTTAGGTTGGTACTATTTATTTATTGGTGTTTTTAAGGACACTTTCAGCATCTATGGCTCATCACTATGACAACACTAGTATGACATCAAGTACAGCCAGTCGTTTATACAAGTAAAGCCCATGTTAGTGGAGCTACACTCCAGGCACAGGTGACAGGGTCCTATTTTACCAGCAGAGGTATATTTCCAACTAAAAGTAGAAAGTGATCAAACTGTTCTTGAATGTAAGGTTGGAAAGAAAAAACATTTTTGCAGGCAATTTGCAAAGGTTTCAGCTAAGTGCTTTTCCAAATGTTAATCGAGTTTGAGTTTGTTTGTTTGTTTTATTGGGGTTTAATGACACTTCCAACAACCAGGGTAATATCGTGCAGGGAACAAGTTGTTAGAAAAATAGTTCTTTCAAATATTGTTGAATAACTAAAAATATTTTCTGACATGATGTGTGCTCAGAGTACATTTCTTTTATTTCTAATCTGCACTTTAAGTAAAGATGTTTCAGTAGAGAAAAGGTTCATCGATAAAACATCTCTCTGGAAAGAACTTCTTTGAATAAACATGTTTTTCTGTACCTCTTCAGAATTCTGTGAATCTGATGATGATTTTGAAAGTCTCCTCTTGCTTGTTTTTCCCTGGGCAAGCAACTCTGTATCTCTATTTGCATTGGCAAGAGCTAATACAATAAATAATGTATGGTGTGGGTGATCCACAGCAGCATTTTCTATGATCTACAAAGCAAAGAATGAAGGATTGTCTCAATCAAAAATAAATTCATGTAAATGTGAATCAGCACCATTTGTTCTGTACTACAAACAGTTAGGTAAATCTCTTAACCCTCTACCAAACATGAATAGTTGATGACACTGCAAAAATGTCCTTGAGAATCCTTTATTGCTCTCAAAAGGTAGGCAATGACCATCGCTGTAAATTGCCAGGCCTTAAATTTTTGAAAATTAAATCTTTCTAGTAACATTTGTTTCTTTTTATACCTACCAAATCGACATGTCATGCTTCACTACATCCACATATCTAATAAGGAAAATGATAAATTTAAAGTAATTTGTATATTTTTAATACTTATCAATGGCCCAGACTTAGCTGGTGCAAACTTGATTTTATCCAGGGCCAAACACAATTTTGAACCCCCCCAATCCCCCAAATTTGCAGACAAATCCGAAAAAATAAAAGTCCTATCTGGTCCTCCATACTATTGTGTACTGCACATGCACGGTAACCAGAAAGGTACCGAAATTGGTGCCAAGCATCACTCTTTCTAGTTGTGCCTGCTAAATGTAATAAATCAGTGGGGAGGTATGAGTGCCCACTCATAGGAGGGCCATTGGTAAGTATAAAAAATATACAAATTACTTTAAATTTATCATATTTTTATACTAAAACCATTGGCCCAGACTTAACTGAATCGTAAAAAGGCTGGAGAGTCTAGGACTTAGAGGAAATACAATATCTCTATTACTCCACATTAAAGAATAGCTCCTACAGGAGAAAGGAGAAGACAGATGGATTTCATATGTCTTTCTCTTGTTAAAAAAAGAGAATGACATAACACCATCAAGATACAGGAGTAATACACAATAAATTCTCCATTTAATGCCAGCATAACCCATTATGCTAATTCGGTGAAGGAAACCAATTATAAAGCTAGTCCAGAGAATGAGATGCTTTATACTAATTTAAAAGTGTCCGAGGATTATATATAAACGTTCGTATGACACATGACATATACATATGCTTCACAATGAGCTACACTTTAAAAACAATACATAAACGAGACATAATTGTTGCTTCACATCGAGCTACACATTAAAACTACCCAGCACCAACACTGGTCTACTGACACTGGAGGAGGTATTCCCTTGCTTTTCACTATAAAACCAGATGATATTAAGGGAAAAAAATGTCCCCCCCCCCCCCCACTTCCCCTTGTTCTGAGGCAAGAATCCTCAGAACGAAGAGGGCAGCGGAACAGCGTCAGTGCTCGAGCAGACTGCCTAAGACATCTAGATGTAATATTAATGGACAACATTCTGTGCGACAGAAAGAGGACCCAAGGATCTAAGGTCACCGGAGATAGACTCTAAATTTCTAAGGTAAAACTTAGTGAATGAAGATGGTTGCGTCCAGTAGGCCGCCTTCATTAAATCAGTAATGGCAACACTATTTGAATAAGCCCAAGAAGATGACAGCGCTCTAACCTCATGCTCAGAAATCTTATTGACAGAATGTTGTAGACAGATTCTCATAAGCAGTTCGTATTGCTAATTGAATCTATCTGGCCACTGAATGAACAAAAATATCTCTTCTGTTAGGCATAACAGAAAGAAAAAATCTCTTTCTTCCTTTTCTAATAAAGCTAGATTGACGTTTATAAATGCGCATCACTCGCACTGGACACAACATTGGTCTACAGTTGTCCGAGGATGGTAAAGCCCTAATAATAATAAGCTCCAGCCGCTTATCCGGAATCTGATTCTTAGCCAAGAATCCCACTTCCGTAGTAAGAGTAATAGTATTACCCACACTATGAAAATGGGAATCTTCTACAGATAATGCATGAAGCTCACTACAGGCAGAAGCAAAAGCTAAAGAGATATGCCGTTTTATAAGTCAGGAATTTAAATTCTACATCATCTAACGGCTCAAAAGGAGCTTCTTGAAGCTTGAAGAGAACCCAGGCCAAATTCCATTTAATAATTAATCTGAGGGTTCTGGGTCTATTGATAAAGAAATTTCTAACTAGCTTGGATAAAGAAGGACCTGATCCAATAGCCAAGTTATCATGATGAGCATATGTGTCTGACATCATAGACCTATAGCCCTTAATAGTAAGGCCTAAAAAAATTATACGTTTGTTTCAGCTAACCTGACCGACCCTATTTGAACCCGCCGAGTCTAAGCATTTTAATGAAATCGCAAAAAAATGTGAAAAAAACGGCAGCATTTTTGCCACTTTCTAAATCGCGCCACACATATTGATCGTCAAAAAAGTAAGATTTTATAAAAAAGAAACCCTATTTTATATAAAAGCCTATAGAGCCACGGAACTTCTTCATAATATAATATTCAGCTGTACTCTTATTCTGAATTGTGTGTTCGCATGCCTCACTTTATCACAACACGAGGTCAAGAAGTGTGAAAATTAGCACATCTCAGCACTTGAAATATATTGCCTTTTTAAGTGATTGTGGTAATGGACTGGTTAAGTAACATCGTATTTGTCTTGGCTAAGCAAGCACAAATGACTTGCTTTTATTTATTTTAAGACAATAAAGTTCCCTGCTTTGGTCTTGTATGAAACACTTTTGAGTTTTGATCACACCATTTTGAAGGCATGATGCTATCGTGATGTCAGCGTGTGCAAACAGCCAATCACTAAAAGTACAATTGCAAATTTACAGGGAATCCCTTGGTATTTCACAAGGAAAATTTCCAGGTTTTAAATAGCAGGCATGTCATTGGTTGAAATGTATAATGTGATTAACTACGCATGCTTACTGGAATACAGTCCATGTGTTTGTTTCAAATTAGGTGTAAACAATATTCAATCACATAATAATGGTCACTGTTGAGACAAAACACTTGAACAGTTGATGAAGAAAAGTAATACATAAACGTTTCATGGTCTGCGAGGGCAGACAGGGCGGTAAAAAGGGAAAAGACCCAAATTTAAACCAACATTATAATCCGCACTAGTGAAGTAAAATCACTTCTTGTAAACTGTGACATTAATTTAAAGCAAGTTGAAATTTGTATACTGCCTCACCGGGATAAAACTAACTTTTTCAGGTACCGAGTATGATTTAATTTGCCAGTATCGGTGACAGTATTGACAATTTTACCGATTATAGTCGAAAACCGTAAAACCGCACACCACTACACAGAGGCCTCTTTTATGCTGAAAAAGTAATAAACTGAGTTAAGGGAACTGCATTCAGGGAAAAAAAAAATAAAATAAAATAAAAAGATTTTCCGACCCACCGACCCTATTTTTTTTCATCCCGTTAGTGGAAACAAACATATATCTTTTTTAGGCCTAACGGGCTGCAGTTTTAATACGTCAAACAGGTGGGCCAAAAAATTAGCAATTTGAGGTATAGACGGATTATAGATATCCACTGATTGATCCGCACACCAACGAAAGAAAACTGTGTAATTCAGTGAAGAGGAGGTCCTCTTACAGTTTGAAATTGCTTCCACGGCTCGTCCTGTAAATTGCTTTCCATGCAAGGACCGCACAATGGAAATACGTGGTTGTGATGCAGTGCAAGGGACTTCCCCTGATATAGAAGGTCCCTGAGAGGAGGAAGCTTCTGAGGAATGTCCCATAACAGACACCTGACAAGACTGATCTAAGGTTTCTGAGCTGACAGAGGTGCTACCAGCAGAATTTTGCAATGAGACTGTTTGATTTTTAACAGAATCTGCTGAATCAGCGGAGTTGAAGGAAATGCATATCCTACTATTCCGTTCCATGAGATCGATAGAGCATCTAATGCGTACGCTTGATGATCCAGACACGGCGACACGAATGTCTCAAGCTGATTGTTCAGGTTCATGGCAAAGATTTTTATCATGGGATGATCCCACTTGTAGCAAATCTGCCTGAATATTCGTTTGTTGAGAGTCCACGCCGATGGCAACAGACGACCTTTCCATGAAAGCGAGTCTGCTACTACATTCAGACTACCTGGAATATGACGGACTGAGAGATGAACTTGATGACTCAGAGCAAATAGGAGAATTTTCTCCATCAATTCGAATAGAGGAATTGAATGAGTGCTGCCATGGTTCCTGACATAAGCCACTACTGTGGAATTGTCCGACAGAAAATGAACATGGACGTTTGCTACGTGAGCAATCCAATGTTTTAATGTTAACCAAATAGACATCATCTCTTTGATGTTTATATGCTTTTCTAGGAACCAAGGGTCCCAAAGATCCTGACACTTCAGGTCTGTGGGAATCAGGGATGCGCCCCAACCCGTCAGACTTGCATCCGTCATAACAGTGAAGACCGGATCCGGTACTTGAAGTGGAACTCCCTGAGTCAGCCATTGGAGCTCCGCCCAAATCTGAACCTTTTGTTTTACCAGGTCTGTTAAAACAATCTGTCTTTCAAGAGAATGGATCTTGACACTCCAGTTCTGAGTAAAGAAAATCTGGAGAGGACATGTGCGTAAGCGACCTAGTGGAATCAGGTCTGCAGCCGCTCCGCACAGTCCCATCAGTTGCATAAACTCCCTCACTGACACTGTGAGAGAGTTTAGACAAAAGCAAGCATAACAACTGACTAATTTTGCTCTGGTTGCCGGCAGACAAACCAGATTGTTGTGAGTCTCAAAGCTCATTCTCAAGTGAATGAGGGACTTGGATGGAGCTAAATCCGACTTCTCATTTACAATGAAACCAAGACGTCGGAATAACAGCAGCAGACTCTGTACGTCGTTCTGAAGTGCGATTTTGTCACCGTATCTCTGAAGAATGTTGTCCAAGTAAGCCAACGCTACTACTGTCGAATGAGCTTGGAAGTATGACATGACCGAGTTCATTATTCGAGTGAAAGCCCAAGAAGCCAGGTTCAGACCAAGAGAAGACTACCTTTTTGAAGGATTCACCGAAAGATCTGTCCAACGTGGACTTCTTGTAAGTGGAGGTTTTGATCGGAATGATAGCCAAAGACCTGTTCTGACTGTACATTCCTGACCTGTACATTCCTTACCCACTGATCTTCCGTCATCTCCATCCAGTTTCTCGCGAAGTTTGATAACATTCTGCCAACTGGAGAGCAATAGAGGTTTAGACCATCACCTGTATGATTTTTGAGGCATTCGAGAAACGTGAAGCACCTCGTGCTGTCGACTTAGGGGCGTCTGGCTTAAAGTCTCTGTAAGACTTATGCCCCTTTCCAGAGTCGCTACACTGACGGTTTCCCAAGTGTCCGTACGAGGGTTTCTTAGAACCCAACGAGGAACCCCTTTTTCGACGACTGCGAATTGGAGTGTCCTCGCCTTCCACGTCCAGCAGACGACTGCTGCTGGGAAACTGACCTGAGCAACAGGTTGTGTCATCAATCTGGCCGAAGGCCTCTGACACATGAACAGACGACTGACCTGGGAAGGAAAGAACATCATCTTTCCTCTGCAGGGTGTCCCTATCTAGGGACGATTGTGGTTTCTGCCTAGCTGACACAGCTTGTTGACCAGATGGAACAAGATCTAGAAAAAACTGATGAATAAAATTCATAGCTTCCATGTGTTGTTCCGAAAGGGATGGAGAATCTTCCTCCAGATCCCTTTCACCAACCGACTGATCCAACTATGAATTCTGTTTTTTCGCTGTATGCTGCTCGCGGACGGAGATCTGTCCCCAGATCTTTTCGATGAATGTCCCGCATTATCAAGCCTCGAACCGCTAGCTATCGGATAGGCTGACTTCGGTGGTGAAGACTGGGAGCGTCTTCGCGGAACAGCTTGAACATCCAAAGTCGGAGAGCTAGTGAGCAGTCTAAAGTGCTTTGTCGGAGCCGAGGAAGAAGCTGTAACTGTCGCCGACCCCGGCTGCAGTGTAGAAGGAGCGTCCCCCACAGCCACCGAGGACGTTAGTTCCGACTCAGTGAAGTTTTTCGCAACTGTGATAGTCGACCCCGACTGTTGATGGGATGGAGAAGACTCTCCCACTCACGATCTGACTCCAGATCTCGCCAAGCGTCCCGATGAGAAACTTTTAGGCTTCTTCCCTTTTGCAGTCATTGCTGGGTGAGCTTTTATTTTTGAGGTGCTCGCTCTACCCAAATCTACACTCTCCTCGACCGCTACGGACTTACCCCATGTTACGGCTCCCACTAACGGAGTAACTGCTTCACCGGTCGAGCTAGCTGCTTGTACAGGAATAAGAGGCCTTATCCCTTGTTTGATATTCATGAGCACCTTTGCAGCTAGCTCTGTTTGCTCATCTGAGCACGACGATGGCAGCACATTATGGATGGGTGTCGATATACCATCACCATGTTCTTGTTCCTCTGAAAAAGAAACAGAGAGGCTAGAATTAGCCTGCAGTGACAATTCCAGAATGGAACTTCACCGTATACGACATAGCGCGACACTCGCTTCCAAAGGTTTGAAATCCCAAAGTACACAAGTAGCACATGTATCATTAGGAGTGCAGCGACTACGAGCAGGACCAGAAGCATGTAAATCCGAGGCAGACTTTCTTGCCTTACACTTTGAGCAGACCGTTTTCATAATTAATAAGTCCAGTGCACTCCTATAAACATAACATATAATTATACATAATAAGGATAAAATAATTTGGCAATCAAAATTTATTCGAAATAAATAAAAAATATTTATTCCGAAAAAATTTTTAAAAAAGGGAAACTCAAGAGCTCAAGGGCGTCCCGATAGAGTCTAAGTGTGGACAAACACTACATAATCAAAGCTATACTACTGGAACACTAAATGAAATGTATCTTACTATAATTACAATAACTGTTCTATACTTAACTACTGAAATAATACATATTTTGGTGTTGTTGAATGAAAACAACTTAAACAGGAAAAACCAGAAACTAAACAACAGGCACAAAACAGGCCCAAAGTCAGTAACCGATCAACTACTACCTGATGCAAAGCAAGATCTTCATAGGAAGAAAAAACAATGCATCTAGACTACAAATGTCCAAACACCCCTAGGGTGGGGACATAACCATGGGGATAAACGGAATAAACATTCCGTAAAAAACACAAATTTAATAAAAAATTTCGATAAAAATGCCAAAATAGCTTGGGAGTTTAACAGAAGGGTTCGTGGAAGGAGAGGGAAGGAACATTTAACAAACATTAGGTTTTATCATTAGCAAGAGTGAAGACGTTCAGGAGTATAGCCCAAAATTGGGAAACATGAATAATTTACATAATTATTTTAAAGTTACAGCCCTGAACGTCCAAAACCACCACATTTTCCTTCCAGCATCCTGTTACAACTCTGAATCCACCATATCCATTAATGATTTGTGTCTGGCATCTTGAAAAAGGAGATTTTAAAGCACAGATGTCAGTTCAGTTGTTTACTGACTTGGGCCAAACAAAAGAATGATGCTTGGCATCAATTTTGGTACCTTCCTGGTTACTGTGCATGCCCAGTACACAAAAGTATGGAGGACCAGATAGGACTTTTATTTTTCGGATTTGTATGCAAATTTGGGGAATTGGGGGGTGGGGGGTTCAAAATTTGTGTTTGGCCCTGGATAATATCGAGTTTGCACCACCTAAGTCTGGGCCATTGGTTTTAGTATAAAAATATGATAAATTTAAAGTAATTTGTATATTTTTTATACTTACCAATAGCCCAGACTTAGCTGGTGCAACCTCAATATTATCAAGGGCCAAACACAAATTTTGCCCCCCCCCCCCCCCCACCCCCCAAAATTTGCATACAATACCGCAATTTAAAATTACTATCTGGTCCTCCATACTTTTTGTACTTGCATATGCGCAGCACCCAGGAAGAGACCGGAATTGGTGGCAAGCATCATTCTTCCTAGTTGTGCAGACAAATGTTATAACTCAGTGGGGAGGTATGAGTGCCCACTCATGGGAGGGCCATCCCTGTCTGGGCCATTGGTAAGTATAAAAAATATACAAAGTACTTTAAATTTATCATATTTTTATACTAAAACCAATGGCCCAGACTTAGCTGAATCGTAAAAAGGCTGGAGGGCCTAGGATTTAATGGAATAGCAGACTAAAAATCAGCTCCTCAGCCTGCATTAGAACTCCCAAGGTGAAAAGGAGATTAAATTTTTTTAGGAATTACATATCTGTCTCTCTATACAACAATAGAGACGAACATACTACCAAAATAAGGAGAAATATCCAAGTAACTCCCTATTACTTAGCATAAATGATTATGATAATTGGGTGTAACGAGCCCCCAATTTTAAGGCTAGTCCAGAATAAGATACTTAAAATTAGGAAAAGCGTGTCCAAGAGTGGGAGACTAATGCCCACAAACACGTGACATATATAATGTAACAAGCTGTTCATAAGATCAGAATAATCTATAGACAATAACAGCTTTACTCATAGTTACACACTTATTATAATGCCAGAAGAGGTATAGAGAAATCACCCCCACCCCCCATCTTTTTTGAAGGAATTAATCTTCAAAACAGAGAGGGAATCAGTGAAAAAGAGGGATTATTATTACTTATTGGTGCTTAATGTCACATCAGCAGATAAGGCTATATCGTGGCGATCCCGGCTATTAAAATTGCAAGCTTCTAAATGTATGGCGCATCCGGAATACGTAGATAGGTCGATAACCGGTGATATTAATATGTACAAGCTTAAACTTGTCCAATTGAATCCCAATTGAAAGTTATCTGATAGAACTTATACACTTCTGAGCCAACCCACAGGCGACTATGTTCAGGTTGTACAAGTACATGTACATTCCAATAATGAACTTCCAAATTGTAACCGTTTAATCTACAAGAACGAGAGAGTAGGATACCCCTTGTGTACCACTTCCGGTTGAAGACTGGATTCAGAACCTGGAAGGGATATGATTAAAAAACCTGTCACGGACCGTCCCCAAATAAATCATTGTTTCCTAAGTCTGTTGAAACCAATGACTGTTTGGAGAAAGAATATACCACTCCGAATAATGAAGCCAAAAATAGAGAACGTATGCATAGACAGCCTATAGGAAACTCCATAACTGATCCAACTAGCCCTAAATTCTCATAAGCTCTATACTAGCCCAGAGCAAGAATTTAAGAGAATCTATTTAATAATTCATCTGCCTAATGATAAATACATATTATGCACGTAATCAACAGAATCCTGCATGTAACGTCACCTGAATACAGCCTGTATCAACGATGTGACCGAGCGATACAAAATATAACCAGGAAACTGAAGGAATAAAACGACGTTAATGCGATTTAACCTGAGGAATAGACTCATACGTTGTAACAAATGCAGAGAACTCTGAGCGAAACTTCTCAGAGTGGACTAATTGCCATATTTGGAGAATGTCGTCCAGATAACGGACATGCCTGCCACACAGGTACACGAAGGCTAGCAATATCAACCGAATGTATTCATGAAAGAATTCGGAATCCCAAAGCAGTTACTGTTCAGGAATCATACGCTCGTATACGACTTTTGAACGAACAACCACAGGAAGCAAACCAACTAAAGAGTGGATGTGCCCCTGAAGTCGCCGTTAGACCACAATCCGTCTGCCAATCGAAGAGCAATGAAGACCTGCATATAATTAATGCATACGAGGCTTACGGCTTACGGGAAGAGAACTACGTCCTACCCTGTAATCACCTCTTAACATATTGGCAGGGGGGGGGGGGGAGGTTTGACAAATAAATCATATCGAACACCCCCCCACCCGCATTACTTGAATCGCTAGATAAGAAAGGCTGGAGCAGTAATACTAAAGCTTAGAACTGTGACAAATTCTTTTTCCAGGGTTCATACCCCAAATCAAAATTGAAATTCAAGGACTTTTCCAGGACTTTCAAGGACCAAAAATGAGAATTTCCATGACCAACATTTGTATCTGTAATAACAAAAAATATGCGATATATTTACCACACATGTGGCTAATCAGTGCCGACTCGCCATATTTCAACGTCGAACGACTTTACAAACGCTCGACATTTTGCCCTATGTTTGTCTTTCGAAATCACTCGTAATCCATTCTTTATATTCCTTCTTATCGGTCCATTTTTCTTGAAATACACACTTTCCCAGTATTTTAATATCAAACTGAAAGACTTCACAAGCAAACACAAGATAATTGTTTTCCAAAAACGCTCAGAAAAATACAACAACATGCGACCAGAAACAAAAAAACAAGCGGTGAATTGGAGCACGTTCGACAGTGCCCCTAAAATTTTGACCGGGTTTTCCAGGCCTTTCAAGGACTGGCCTAATAAAACGTTCGTTTTCCATGACTTCCAGGCCTGGAATTTAAAACAGCCAAATTCCAGGACTTACATGGTTCCAGGACCCATGTGCGAACCCTGTTTTTCACTGTAGGAAAAGGAAACCTCACGGTACATTCCCAAAGCTATACTGCTGCTGCTATTCTCAATAAAGAGTAATGCAGCTAATAGAAGCTTATAGTTAGTCAAAAACAAGCATGACCCATTAACCCGGCGCAACTTGTAATGCTTTAGTGTTAGTTATCTAAAAAAGTATAAAACATTAGAGCTCCCTCACACCTGACCAACTCCATAATGCCATTAAAGACGTGATGAACATGGCACTATTGCAAGCAATATACCTGCTGATACAGCGTTGACATATCCCTTGAAATCAAGACAGTACGCCATGGCACCAAACAATACACCATACAGACATAATATCCAATCCTCTGAGTGGAAATATAATCCACAACAATAGATTGGATTAAAAATGAAGTGGGCAACGGAAAACTAATTTCCGGGAACCCGATCATAAAAACCTAGATGAACTCCTTGCACCTTGTTTCGATTATAGCAGGAAATATCTTCCTGAAAAAGGAGTTAACTACAGGCATTCGAAAGAATGCTCATTAATCTCACTAGGTTAATTTGGCATCATCAATAGGGCTAAAAGCCTCAGATAACTAACACAAAAACAATACCGTTAAGGAGAGAACAACCTCTCCTCTTGTATCGGTAACTTGTCCGATAGGACAGTGGTCTCAGCCTAGCTGAAACAGCTAAAAGTCTTCCTATTTGTGAAGACAATTATATGGCTGTTAACTGTGGCCCTAGAAACCCACTAAAGGAGACTTACAATGCTAGCTGCTAATGATAGGGAAAGAACACCGCTCATAATTCTAGCTAGGATACTATAGTGTCAACAATAAGACTAAAGTCAGTGACACTTAAGAAAACAACACCAAGAAGGAAAAATGTACTCTTTCCTTTAGCGGTTCTATTCCCAAAAGACAGTGGTCTCAGCCTAGCTAATGTAGCTAGAAGTCTTCATCTCAGTGAAGACCAATATCTCGGTGTAATTTTACGACTTTAGAAAGCTCACTAAACAGAGACCTACAATGTTAGTCGCTCAAGTTCAGAGAAAAAGGGCCGCACTTGATTCTTATAAGGCGTCAACAAAAGGACTAAAAGCCTCAGACACCTAAGAATACAACACCGAGAAGGAAACAACGTACTCTTCCTTTTAACAGACCTAATTCCAAAGAGACAACTGTCTCAGATTAGCTAGCGCAGCTAAGAAGTCTTCATTCCGTGAAGACAGATATTTCGGTGTAACTTGCGACCTTGAAAGCTCACTAAACAGAGACTTACGACGTTATTCACTCAAGGTAAGGCATACAGGGCCACACTTCTAATGGCCGTAAATTCCAAAGAGACAGTAGTCTCAGCTTAGCTAACGCAGCCTATTAGTCTTCATCTCCGTGAAGACAGATATCTGTGTCACCTGCGGCCTTGAAAAGCTCACTAAACAGAGATTTACAACGTTAGCCGCAATGTATAAGAAAATACCGCTGTGATAAGGCCACTATGACATTAGCCGCTAATGTTATATAAACAGACCGCTCTTAATTCATATAAGACATACTAAGGTGACAGTAATAGGACCAAATGCCTGTAACACCTAGGAATACCACACCGAGAAGGAAGAAATGTAATCTTTCCTTCTAATGGCCTTATTCCAAAAGATAGCGGTCTCAGCATAGCTAACACAGCCTAAAAGTCATATATCAGTGAAGACAGATATCTGTGTGTTACCCTGCAGCCTTAGACAGCTCACTAAATGGACACTTACGATGTTAGACGCTAATGTATAAAAAAGACCGCTCTAACAGTACATAAGGCTACTATGGCATCAACAATAGAACGAAATGCCTCCGACGTCTAGGAATACAACACAGAGAAGGAAAAGACATACTTTTTCCTTCTAACGGCTCTATTCCGAAGAAGACAGCTGTCTCAGACTAACTATGAGCTATCGATCTTCTATTCATAAAGAATAGATCATTGCCTTTCTTATACTATTGCTAGGCCAAGGGAGGCATTGTTAAGTGGACCAAAGGCCTTTGACACCTGAGCAGAAAGATCCGGGAAGGAAAGATCTTTGTCTTTCCTACGCCCAGTACCTTAAGCTGTTTTCTGCCCAGACTTTTGTTCAGATGGAACAAGATTCTAAAGAACTTTTGAATAAAATTCATAGTCTTAATGTGCTGTTCCATGAGGGATGGAGAATCAACCTCCGTAGCCCTCTCACCATCTGAAAAACATGGTCAACACCATCCAAATGTACAGATGACTGGACAAACCCAGCACCGTCCAACAGCTCACTACCGAAGACTGTTGACGGCTGAACCTGCGACTACTGGGATGTTGCGATAAGCTGCACAATCTGCGGCAGCAGGTCCGTGAACGAGGTTTGCAGAGCAGCGGTTATCCGCTTCTTCACCACATGATGCTCACGGGATGGAGATCTGACCCCAGATCTTTCAACGCATGTCCCGTATAAATATGCCTCAAACCACTAGCCGCAGGTTAATCTGACTTCAGTGGTGAAGACTGGGAACATGCAAAGTCGGACAGCTAGTCTGCGGTCTAACGTGCTTCATCGATGAAGCGGAGGAAGAAGCCATAACTGCAACTGGCCCCGGCTGCAGTGTGGAAGGAGCGTCCAGGACTGCAAGAGTGAACAGACACCTCAACTCACTAAAGTTCCTCGAAGCGGAAACGATCGACCCTGACTGCTGACGGAACAGAGAGGGTTCACCAGCTCGCGATCTGACTCCAGACCTCGCTGAGCGTTCTGTTTAGAAACTAGTAGGCTTCTACCCCTTAGCGTGCTTTTCCATGGAAGAAGAGGAAGCCATAAAAACAGCCGACCCTTGCTGAAGAGTGGAAGGACGTGCCGACTTGCATATTTCAGATGGGTTCTCCGATTCATTGAAGTTTCTCACGACAGAAAACAGTCGACCCCGACTGCTAACGGGACAGAGAATTCTCTCCAACTTGCGATCTGATCCCAGATCTCATCGAGTATCCCGTTGAGAAACTTGTAGGCTAATCTCCTTTGCGTGCACTTCCATTTAAGAAGAAGAAGCCATAACCGCAGCCGAACCCGGCTATAGTGAGGAAGGACCATCCCGATGCGCACATTATGCTGAGTCAAAAAAAAAGGTATAATAGAAACAAATGTGAAAAAATAGCATAAAGGATGAAATATAATAGTTCTAATGTTGCATGTTTGTGGACAAGAAGTCGTGCAAAGAGTTTAATAACATGTTGTTGTTGTCCACCCAACTGTATACAATTTTGCTACGGATTTCAAAATAGCATGTGCTACCCGAGAATGTCAAATTGAATGGGTGGCCGACGATTTTCTTTGTGTTATGTTGTGCTAGAGAGCCTGGGTTATTGAGAAAACACGTTAGTTTTTGTCTTCCGACATTTTAAAAAATGCCAAGGCTAACCGAAAATCAGAGGTTGCGTGCCATTGGTATGCATGAGACTGGGATACCTCCAGATGAGCTCTCTGCTGAGTTTGGAGTCACTGTGGCCACTATTTATCATCTCATTGGAAGGTATAGAACCACTGGATCTACCGTCGACTGACCGCATTCAGGTCGACCAAGATTTACGACCCCTGCACAAGACCGACACATCAGGATGTCTCACTTGCAGGATCGCTTCCTTCTGGCGACAAGGACAGCAACAATTACTCCTGATAGAACTACCAATAGAATCAGTGCACAAACTGTCCGCAACAGACTCGCTGAACACGGCATCCAAAGTAGGCGTCCATACCATGGACCAATCCTTACCCAACGTCATCATACCGTCAGAATGGAATGGGTACGTCAGCGTGTTCACTGGACTCAGCAGCGTTGGAGCACAGTTCTTTTTAGTGATGAATCACAATTTTGTCGATGGCACGCTGATGGTAGGGTATGAGTGTAACGCCGACTAGAGGAGAACGGTTTTCTGATGCTTGCGTGCGGGAATGCGACTGTTTCGGCAGGGGGTAGTGTAATGGTTTGGGCAAGAATTTCCTTGCACCATCGAACGCAGTTGAACTTCATCGATGGTAATCTGAATGGACAGTGATATAGGGACGAAATTCTTAACGCTGTTGTTGTCCCGTTGTTCAATGCTAATGTCAGATTGCAGTTATTCCAGCAAGACAATGCCCGATGTCACGTGGCACGTATCTGTCTTCACTTTCTTGAGGAGCAGAGCATCGAACTTCTTCCCTGGCTCCCACTTTATCGAGCATCTTTGCGATCAATTGGACAGTCGGGTATGACTTCATGATCTTCAGACGTTAGGCGATTTACATAATGTTCTGAGGCAGGAGTGCAACGCAATACCACAGAGTGACATCCAGAGACTTATCAGGTCCATGTGCCGTCGATTTTTTGCCATCCAAGGGGCAAACAGTGGACATATATGATGTTGACTGCATGTGTGAACTTTTCGTTTCACCCCATGTCTGAATTGCGATGCCCTGATGTGACGCTGACAACAGTAAGAACATGAAATTATGCAAATTCATACAGCTAGACTCGAAATATGAATTTACAATAATTTGTTTGGGATTAAAGTCGATAATACTAAAAAATTGCTCCCCGAAGTTTATTATACTTTTTTTTTTGACTCAGTATAGTTTCTCGCAACGGACACAGAAGACCCCGACTGCTAACGGGTTCTCCAACTCGCGATCTGACCCCAGATCTTGCCGAGCATCTCGTAGAGAAACTTTCAGGCTTCTTCTCCTTTTGGCATCGTCGCTGGGTGAACTTTATTTTATGAGGTGCTAGCTCTACCCACGTTTATACTACTCGACTGCAATGGACCTACCCGGCACCCCAGTTCCCATATAGGGATGACGCTTCACCGGTCAAGCTAGCTGCATGCAGAGGATTAAGCGAACTAATTAGATACTTCAATCCCCTGCTAAAATTCATGAGCACCTTGGCAGCTAGCTCTGTTTACTCATCAGAGCATGGTTCATCAGAGTGCAATAACGGCAGCACGTAACGGACAGGTGTCAAAGTACCATCACCATGTTCTTGTTCCTCTGAAAAAGAGACTGACAGACTAGTATTAGCCTGCGGTGAAAGCTCCGACATCGGAACTTCACCGCCCAACACACAGGTCGACACCCGTTTCCAACATTCACATCCCATAGTACAAGTATTGAAGGAGTGCCGCGACTACCGGCCAACAAAAAGCAATTAAATCTGAGGCTTCCTGGGCTTACACTAAGTACAAATTTTTATAATAGATACAATAATAATGAAGCCAAAAACATAAGTCCGCTGCACATGCAATAATAATACAAAATAAACATCGCAAGGATACATAACAGAGACAATCACAAAACTTTTTGAAATAAATTTTTGAAAAATTTTTAATGAAACCTTAATACCCCAAGGGAACCTCATGAGCTCAAGGGCATCCCAATAGAGCCTAAGTGTGGACAAGCACTACCTAAATAAAGCTAAACTACCAGAATAAGATATAATATGTATCCTAATAGAAAAAAAACAATGCATCTGGTAGAAGATGCAAGAATACAAAACGTCCTGAACAGTAACAAACAGGACGTAAACACAGGGGATAAACGGAATACCTATTCCGTAAAACAAGTTAAGCTCCCAAGAATTTTAATAAAAAATTCTCAATAAAAAAGCCGAAAGAGCTTGGGAGTATAACAGGAGGGTTCGGGAGAGGAAAGGGAAGTAATACTAACAAAACAACAGTGGAGTCATATTATAATGACGATGTTCAGAAGCATATCCCGAAATTGGGGAACATGAATAATTTTACATAAAAATTATAAAGTTACAGCCCTGAAAATCCAAAACCACCGTTATTCACTTCCAACATCCCGCTACACTGCTGATTCCATGAAAACCATCATTGATTTGTGTCTGGCATCTTCAAAAATGAGAATTTATTGCACAGATGTCAGTTCAAATATTTACTGACTTGGGCGAAACAAAAGAATGATGCTTGGTGCCAATTCCGGTCTCTTCCTGGGTACTGCGCATGAGCAAGTACTAAAAGTATGGAGGGCTAGATAGGACTTTTAAATTTCGGTATTGTATGCAAATTTTGGGGATTGGGGGGGTTCAAAATTTGTGTTTGGCCCTTGATAATATTGAGGTTGCACCAGCTAAGTCTGGGCCATTGGTTTTAGTATAAAAATATGCGACAACTTGGAAGTTCCCCTGGGCCATAGCCCCAGCAAGACTAAAAATGTCAAAAGACAAAAAATTTGCTGAACTGGACTGACCAGGGGCCAAGAGTGCACAGTGCACAAGCCTGCATCCTTCTAGGTTTACAAATCACACATATATATATATACAGATATATATATATGAATAGCAGGGACGCAGTACAAAATTTATAATTCAGAAATTGACCACGAGGGGCATAATTTGAGTCTGTGTGGTAGGTATAAAAAAGAAACAAAATTTACAGGGAAAATTTTATTTCTTTCCACACAACCAAACCCACACATGCTGAATAAACAATGGGAGGTGATGTGCACCTATATATAATAAACAAAACTGACAAGGAGGTAAATAAGTTTCTATCCAACTAACACACAAACTCTGCTGTACTGTCAAAAAGATTGGGCAGAATTCATAAAATGAAATAAAGGTATATATACAAATAAATATGTTATAGACAATACTAAAATAACACAGAATATGTGCACACATAGCTTTCTATAGCAAAATAAGTATTTCTGTGTGCGATACATAGCTTACTTCAATTTGTAAAACCGAACATTTCCATGGGGAAGAAGGGTCCAGTAACACATAAAAACACATACAATATCTGAACATTGCTGTGAGTTTAAAACAAGCTGTTAAATTGCCTGAGTGTACTATTGTAGAGTAAAACAATGGACAAAAGGAGGACAGAAGAAAAAATGCCCGCCTAGAGAAGGTGAAATCTGTCTCCAAAAGACTTAAAAGGATGTCTTAATAAGGACAAAATGAAGAGTACAGAGAAAAACTTTCTTCCTATGAAAAAGGTAAAGAAAGAATCTCTACCTGACTTCCCTGATAAATGAAATCCACTTAATATACATCCCAATTGCACCAGTAGTGCAAAAATAAGCTCTTCCCCCAGAATAATCATCTGGAGGAATAGCAGTATATATTGACTGCAAATTGGTATAATAATTGCATGATGAAGTATTCTGGTTCAACAGGTATAACATGAAGAACATTAATGCATGTGGCATGAGCAGAGGCATGCTGGAAAACAGTCCAGAGTGTCACTCATCTTGATTAGCTGACCAGATACAAATGGTAAGTAGTTTGCATAGATCTCAAACACACATCTACGAGCAATGCTGCGCTGACTAACTTGAAAAGGACCATAGTCACTAGAAATATCAAGTTAGGTTTAAAGTGTTCACCATTTTAACATATATGTTAAGCTTAGTACACAACTTCCTTGTTTTGAAAACCTCAAAGTTGGTTCAAGATTTGGATGGGACCATAACAATGGATGACAAGGATGATGGAGGCTATATAGCTGGACAATTCAGTCTGAATCATCCAAAAATATTGTCTGAATAGTGCAAAAAACCTGGTCTGAATCATCAATAGTCCTGAGAGTAGCATTCCACAAAACAAAGGAATATGGTAAAATGCCCAACATAATCTATGTGAATGATTTTTTTGCATAAGAAACAAAATTTATTTAGATAAATATCAACTGGAGGTTCAAAATTACTTATCACCATTTTGAAAGTTCTCCAACCATAAAAATTTAACCCTTAAATGTCTATTTCCGACTTTTACAACTTCAGAACAGGTGCCCTTAACATGCCATCATGAGGAGGTCCTGTTGACAACAGACAAATTAGGTAGGCAGTGGATAAAGATAGAGTGGAACTCCAGGCAATTGACGCATCTACATGAGCACTTTTGCCGCTAACTCTTCATTTGATTGTGACGACTGAAGCACACTTTACGAAGACATCACGGTAACAACACCTTGTTCATGTTACTCTATGAGACCTGTGGAGCCATGGTCCTACGTAAATTATCCAGGGACGTTCATTCCTGCATTTATATAATATTCGAACGTCCCAACTGGAAAGGTCTCATATACTTGGCTAGCAGATGGAGTGACCTGGTTGACATGTATTCCTTGGTCAGCGAAG
Source organism: Pictodentalium vernedei (assembly GCA_031216915.1). Taxonomy (NCBI): domain Eukaryota; kingdom Metazoa; phylum Mollusca; class Scaphopoda; order Dentaliida; family Dentaliidae; genus Pictodentalium; species Pictodentalium vernedei. The sequence continues at coordinate 342,975,627 of CM062296.1, read as the reverse complement.
CAGGAGCACCAGGGACGTTCAATCCTGCATTTATATAATATGCGTCCCCTGGAAATCTGTGGTCACATAGCCAAGGTGCGGTCGTGTGTGTTGACGAGGATGAGGAAGCCAAACAACATCGCGGCACAGATATTGATGCAAGAGAGAGGGGGCCTCTCTCGCTCACGGTCCGGGTGGACCTGGACGAGCTAGCTACCGGACTGACAGGCTTCCTCTGTACTATCCTCGGATCTGTCGTTGCTGGGTGTGCACATCTGATGTTTTATAGTGCTCGCATCACCCAATCTGCTTCCCTGGATCGCGACAGACGAACCCGGGTGCTGAGCCATTCGGTGAATGGTCACGACACCGGGCAGACCAGTGGACGATCAATGCCTTCGATCGAATTAGCAAACTCCCGGCAATTGTCGTAATACCTTGAGCACTTCCCGCTAGCCCTAATATTGCAATGACGGAGACACACTTGTTGAAGACATCACGGAAATATCACTCTGAATTCTGAAAAAGAAACTGATAATATAGAGTGACCCTACGGAGAGAGGACGGTAATGGACCCCTCACCGCTAACAAAATATCGTGACACACGTCTCCAACGTTGTCATATCAATCAACACACACAGAGCAAGAATTATTGTGAATACATTGACAAAAAGAAACACAATGAACCTGTGAATTAGAGGAAGATATCCTCGCATTACAATTTGAACAATATTTTTTCAACATGAAAAAATATACACAGTCATATTACTCACACTAACCCTTGAAATAAATATACATAATATATTATAATCCATTATAACATTTCAAAAGAAAATAATTTAAAAAAAAAAAATTTTGAAAAATTTTTCAGAAGAGCCCAAGTTCCCAATGGGAACAATGAGCCCAAATGGATCCCCAAAAAGCCTAAGTGTGGACAAAAATTTTAAAATCATTTCAAAAAATTAATGTAACACTTACGGACAATATTAATGTATCTTGCTATGAACTGAACTAAGCAGAGGACAAGTAATCACTATAAGAAGTAACCATTGTCAACACAAACAAAAAGTGTAAACAAACCGGAAACATGACTCCAGCCACTGATAAACATGGCCCAAAATCAGTTACCAATTTAAACACTATCTGATGCAAAACAGAGACTTCCAGAGAAGAAACTGCAGAACATCAGATGGTAGATGCAGACCAAAACGCCTAAACAACCAAGGGTGAGGGCATAAACATGGGGAAAAAAACAGAAAATAATTCTGTTTCCAAGCCAAAACTCCCAAGAAATTTTAGTAATAAACATTACAAAAAATAAGCCAAAAGCATGGGAGAATAGCTGGGGGGAATAAAGGAAAGGGAGACAGGAAACACTGATTAAACAATGGACCATTCATAGCAAGAATGACCACAAGAAGGTCATGCCTCGAAAATAGGTAACATGAATAATTTCGTAAAATAATTATAAGTTACAGCCCCGAACATTTCCCTCCACTGTTTTTTCCTCTCCTCCTTCTATTTCCTCATTATATCCACCATTTCTCTCATAATTATGTGTCTGGCATCATTAAAACTGAGATTTACAAGCACAAATAACAGTGAAGTGTAACTGTATTGAGGGCCAAACAAAAAATGACATTTGGCGCCAATTTCGAGACCTCCTTGACACTGCGCATGTGCAGTGGAGTAAAAGTATGGAGGACCTTATAGGACATGTAATTTTCGGTTTTAGATGCAAATTTTGGGGATTGGGGGGTAAAATTTGTGTCTGGCCCTAAATATTTTAGAGTTAGCACCAGCTAAGTCTGGGTCACTGGTACAGTATAAAAATATATTATGTCCCGCACTTCCCCTCATCATGTTGATCATTTTTGTGAAGTTTAATGAAAATGCGGCTAAAACTGTGGCAGTAGTTCGCTCCACAAGTTTACTTGTGCAATGGGCCGACAACGATGACGACAGATCGACCGACAGACAAGTTGACTCCTATATACCCCCCCCCTAAATTACGTTTTGTGGGGGTATAATAATTTCAGACATAATTTCTATTTTGAAATTATATGGCACTCTGGTTTAAAAATATGTGATTAAATATTGATCTGAAGAGTATTTTCAAAATATTTTTTCATCAAACAACAGCCATGACTAGATTTGATGAAAAAGTGATCTAAATTTAATATGTAGAAATCATTGGTCAAAGAGTCAATTCAATTTACAGCAAGAAAATTTAATTAAATATGCCTAGATTATACTTATTTTACTGGAAGGAGACTTCCTGTCCAGGGCAGAAATATCTGCCAGCAGCATGCGAAGAGTTAAAGAGGTTAGTGAGTGGCTGTGAACACATATCTAATAAAATCTCCCATTGCCCATCATTAATGCGACTGTATATTAACTTTGACAACTTTATTGACAACTTATTTTCCAAAGAGCAATCAGCAGAATCACTAATAATTCCAATCTATCTTCGCACAATGCATTGAAACATCAATAACAGAGAAATAGAGCATCTTTTCAAAAATGAAGGTTAAAACAGTGAGGTAGGTCAATATGTTTCTGAAAGGAAAAGCTCTTTCAATTGCCATGTCCATGTACGTAATACTTTCAGAGTGCATTGGACTAGAGAGCTATATGGAGAAAGAAGGGGTTCACCTTATATCATTACACATAAATATGAAAATTGGTTAAGTTAAAAAAAATAATGATTTGTTAACTATTCTACAGCAAAATCTCAAGAGTGAAACATACAAAAAACACCAGAGAAACAAATAGTTTAGTTTTAATAATAATTTTTTAGGAGTTCAGAAAAAACTATTGTTTGATGTTTGACAAATTTTCTGAATTCAACAAACTTAAGGTCAACAAAGAGTGTTGCCACATCTCTAAAATAACCAACTAAAATGGATATCAAATGGATAGCATCTTTTGAGTATTTTAACCTTTGACAGAGAAAAACATATCCTCATCAAGCTTGAAGATTTCTCCATCCAATTGCATCCCATATGTGATATATTATAACACAAATTGATGTTAGGGAGAAATGAAAGTGTCAATGACACTGTAGCTCAACTTGACAAACTTGAACTTGGTAAGTTATAAATGAAATGGCAAAATTGAAGATCATTGGTACCAATGTCATTTTTTTTGCCAGTGGCAACATTTTTTGACAGAAACCGAAGAAAATCGATAGCTCCCATCTCGAGGCCTCCACAAACAAGCATGCCAGGTTTCAAAGCAATCCAATCATAAATGTGCCCTGTAGGGTGTAAAAAAGGGAAATATTGTGGTCTGACTAGACTAAATTCTAAGAACGTTGGCCGTGGAAACATTTTTTGACGGGAATGGAAAAAAATCGATAGCTCCCATCTAGAGGTCACCGTAAATAAGCATACCAGGTTTCAAAGCAATCAAATCATAAATGTGCCCTGTAGGGTGAGCCAAAGGGAAATATTGTGGTCTGACTAAACTAAGATCTAAGAATGTTGGCCGCGGCAACATTTTTTGACGGAAATCGAAGAAAATCGATAGCTCCCATCTAGAGGTCACCCCAAACAAGCATGCCAGGTTTCAAAGCACTCCGATCATAAATGTACCCTGTAGGGTGTGCCAAAGGGAAATACTGAGTCTTCTGACTAAACTAAGTTCCTCATATTGCACTAATCTGAACATTTGGACTCCCATAGAGAGCCCAAATATGGCCCCAGGGATTTGATTTCAACAAACATGTGAATGAATCTTCCAAAGATGTTATATGTGAAATATGAAAGTCTTTGGAGCAATGATATGGGAGAAGAAGATTCTTTAATGTTTTTCCCATTACTCACAGTGTTAAAAAATGATGACTCAGCATTTTTTCAAAGTCCTGGAAAAGTACCCTATAATAAAACCGATGGCAATTCCTTTTGGACCAGTCCTTTCTGCTGTTCTTAAGGAAGCTTCACACAAAACAAGAGGCCCCAGGGGGCCTGAGGGTGCTCACCTGACATGGTAGTCTAAATATCAAACCAGGGACATGACTTGAATAAGCTTCATACTCCCCTCCTAAGAAAAGCATATACCAACCAGATGAAGCGATTGTGCCCACACAATACACAGAATTTTCCTTCTATTTTCAATTCCTGCACTTTTTCGCCCCAAAATTGAGATAAACACTTAAAAAACAGATTTTTTTTTATTTCTGTTTGGAAATTTCCGAAGTCCCAAACAAAATATTTTCAGACTAATATTTCTTCATCTTAAAATTGACCAAAACGCATAAAAAACCAAAAAACTAATTTCCGGATTCTGGCCCAAATTTTTTAAGTCCCACCCGGACCCCAAATTTTCAGGGTGAAAAAAAAATTTTTTTTTGGTCTTAAAATTGACCAAAATGCAAAAAACTCAAAAAATAATTTCCGGATTTTGGTCCAAAATTTTCAAAGTTCCACCCGGACACCAAATTTTCAGTGTAAAAAAAATAAAAAAATTTTGTCTTAAAATTGACCAAAACGCATAAAAAACCCCAAAACTAATTTCCGGATTTTGGTCCAAAATTTAAAAGTCCCACCGGGACACCAAATTTTCAGTGTAAAAAGAACATTTTTTTTTTGTCTTAAAATTAACCAAAACGCATAAAAAAAACCAAAAAACTGGATTTTGGTAAAACATTTCTGAGTCCGGACCAGGACCCCAAATTTTCAGCCTAAATATGAACCCAGGGACTTGGCTTGAACAAACTTGAATTTCACTCCCCTAAGGGTGCTGCATACCAAATATCAAAAGATTCTGATTGATGGATCCAAAGAAGATTTTTAAAGAATATTCCTCATACTGCACTAATTTAAACATTTGGGCTCCCATAGAGAGCACAATATGGCCCCAGGGATCTGATTTCAATAAACATGTGAAACAGTCTTCCAAAGATGTTATATGTGAAATTTGAAAGTTTTTGGAGCATTGTTATGGGAGAAGAAGAGGCTTAAATGTTTTCATCATCACCCACAGTGTTAAAAAATACTCACTCAGCATTTTTTCAAAGTACCGAAAAAGTATCCTATGATAAAACTGATAGCAATTTTTTTGGACCATTCCATTCTGTTGGTCCTAAGGAAGCTTCACACCATATAAAAATTCCCAATGCTGTGTAGTTTTGGAGATATGGGCATTTTAAATTTTTTCTATTTTGAGCTCCTGCAGTTCCTATGGGGCGACGGGAACATTTTGTTTGGCATAAATTAAGTACTTATGACCCAATAAGACCTCATATCAAATTTGGTTCAAATCAGCCTCTCGGTTTGGAGAATAAAAATTTTGGGCAGGGGTGAAAATTCTTGCACCTCCCATAATGACAGCAAATACAGCCCATGAACTTCTCTTGAACAAATTGGAGTCCACACCTCAAAATCAAAATGCGATGTCATAACAAACAATCTTCTCAAACTTCACTTAAATCGGTTCTGTGGTTTTGGAGGAGAAGACACAAACACCATACCATGTTCATGGACGGACAGACGATGGACGGTGAGTGATCACTATAGCTCACCCTGACTTTCAGTCAGGTGAGCTAAAAAAAGTGCAGACTGCTTTGAATGAATGCCATTCTTTGGTTTTAGATGTTTTTTATGAAAAATCAGTGTAACATTTTTAAAAATTGTGTGGGGGGGGGGGGGGGGGGGAGAGGGGGGGAGGGGAGGGGGGGGAGGGGAGCAAACCTAAAATAGGTCACTGTCCTATATTGAAATTTGTATACACACACATACCCATTGTGATTTGCCAGGATGTGGTTTTATGCTTCATCTTTTGATAAAAGACGTCAATCAATGCATTGTACAGTGTGTGAAATGGATACAAATTTCAGATTAAAGTTAAATTAAGATAAGATAAAGTTTATTGCACAACCACAACATTAAAGGGTATGGCACATAATACAGAGATACATATAAGTCGCAATATGCTAGAAATAAATCAAAGGAGACATTTCTCATACATGCCTTTCTACACATACATGCACATACACAAACACCCCCCCCCCCCCCCCACACACACACACACATGCACACACACACACACACACACCCTCCCCCATGCACTTATACACGTTGGGGGGGGGGGGGGGTATTTTTCATGGCATCGTCAGGTGAGTGGAGTAATTACACATGATCCCTGTTGGAGAAAATCACAGATAAAAGGTTCCAAGCGTGCATGTCACATCAATCTCTTGACAGTTGAAAAGCCACCAGACTTTATCGCGATTACTGAGAAGGGTGTAAGCTGCGTATTGTTTGCATGCTGTCTTGGCAAGTTCCTGGCACACTTCTTTGTGCTTAGAGCAGACAAAGAGAGCATGCATTTCGTCTTCAACGAGGTTTAGCTCACATTGTTTACAGGATTTTTGTTCGCGTGGGACAGGTTTAGGCCTATTGTATCGCCAGTGTTCGATTACCAATTCATGTGTACTTATTCTAAATTTTGTGACACATTTTCTATATTTCAAGTCGAGGTTGTCTAAGTACCATTCACGTGCATAGCCATTCTTGATAGAATAATAAAACTGTAGCTTGGAATGGTCTGATCTTGTTTTTTCTAAAGCGCAATCATCTCGTTCCATGTCTGGGCTTTCATATTTTGGAGACGCGTCCTTAAATGTCGGATGAAGTTTGCTGGGGTGGTTGAAGGATCCACCCAGACATTTCGCAATCCGGCCTTTGAAAGGATATTTTCTATTTTAGAGATACCCGAATGTCCAAGAACTTGTAGTTCATCATAAGCTCGAGACAGAGACGGCGCACACCCAGTAGGGGACAATCTTCTCCTTGTACTAATCCACGGCTTCTGGTATAATAAGAAAGGAAACTCTCTATAAAGTTTAAATTTCTTATCAACCTACCTTACAATTGTTTACAACAGGCTGAATAGACAATAGGAGGAGGGAATCACATAACCAACCCCCACATAACCCGACTGCGCTGGAATCATGGACAGAATAAGAGTTCCCTAGGCCATAAAAACAATAGCATCACAACCATTAGTAAATGGCAATGGGCGATGAGGCATATGGCCCTGTGTGACACACAGACAGAAAGGACAGTACCAAGAACAGGGCTGGAACTGACCTTGCAAGAACCCTAATGGCTAGGGTTGATGACAGCCAGAGTAGAAGAAAAGAGGGTCTAAAGAAAAAAGGTCCTCAGACTACTCCTGCAACTGACACAGATAGGTGGAGAAAGTAGAAGCATTTCTCCAGTAGGCTGCCTGCATAACATTTGACAACTGACAGAGTTAGCATAAGCCCAGGAAGGAGACAATGCACGCACCTCGTGGGCAGAAAAACGACTGGTAATACAATTGTCAGTCGCTAGATGAGCATATGACGTGCGAATAGCATGACAAATCCATCTAGAAATGGATTGAAGAGAGATCTTCTGTTGACCAGTGATAAGAAACAGAAATATATCCCCAAGCAAAGCAGCACCTAAGAAAGATACCATCTTGGGGTAATCTGCAAAATCCTTGGCCTTTTCAAAGAAAAGTGCCGAATAAGCCTGGAGAGGTACGGATTAGTGACGATACAATGCTTTCCCACATATGAAGAGGTCTCCGAAAGCATGGACCTGTACCCTTAGATGGTAACAGGTTGGAGACCCAGAGAATCAAACAGATATACCAGAAACTCCACAACCTCTGTTATCGAAGGATCGGCATAATCAACAGAGTGATCAGCACACCATCGACAGATGATCTTCCTTTTAGCCGCATAGGCTAAACCAGTGGAGTGCCGCCTTGAAGAAGATATGCACTCCACTGCTCATCTTGAAAAAACCTCTACGGAGGGGACAGGACCTGACAAAAGATATGTGTGAAGGCACAATGAAGTCAGGTCGACGTGAAAACTCCTTGGGTGACCTTCGCAAAGAAGGTCGTGACATAGAGGGAGACGTGCCGGAACTGCCACAAACAGAGAGTTGAGGCGACAGGGGAGTGATCAGAATGATTTAACAACTGCAGGTTCGTATCTTGGCTAAAACCTGAGGCAGAATCGGAAACAGCGGGAAAACGTAGCCAACTAGACCGTTCCAATCGAGTGACAGAGCATCCACGGAAGGCCAGAGGATCTAGACACAGGGACACGAAAGTGTAAACCTGAGGGTTCCAAAAGGTCGCAAAAAGATGGATGTGGGGACGACCCCAGAGATCGTAAAACGACTGGAATACTGACCTGTGAAGCATCCACTCGGAAATAAACCTGCCCTGTCAGGACAGGGAGTCTGCTAGGACGTTCAGACGACCGGGAATGTGACAAAGAACCACCCCAGCATTGACATCCTGAGCGAGCACTAGAAGATCCCGAGTCAATTTGTACATGGGAACAGAGTGCGTGCCACCCTAGTTCCAAATGTAAGCGACCACTGTCGAATTGTCAGACAACAGAAGGACCTGACGATTCGAAAGGTGTGGGATCCACTGCCGGAAACTCAGAATAGCAAGAAGCTCCTTCTGGTTGATGTGAAGAGCTGCTTGATCCTGGTGAAGGAAAAGACCAGAGGATCCAATGTCGCGCACCCTCCGAGATTCCTGGCATCAGTCGTCAGAACACGATCGAACATGGGCAAGTCCAACGGAACTCCCTGCATAATCCACTGAACATCCGTCTAGGGAAGAAAGTGACAATTAAGAGATGCTGGTAACTGAAGCACCAGATCCAGAGGATCGACATTCAGCCTCCAATGACTGAGAAAAGTTTTGGAGAGGTCTGACATGCAGCCGACCTAGAGGAATGAGATTCGTCACTGAACTGCAGAGACCGAGCAGCCGGAGAATACTCCGAGCTGTCGCGGTCGTGGACTGGGTCAGAGTCAGGGCAAAAGCCGAGAGAATCACAGCCCTCGACTGGGGAATCGCCACCGTATTCAGCTGAGTACGGAAGTCCATCCCCAGATGACAAAATGACTGAGAAAGGACCAGGTCCAACTTCTCTTCGTTGACTCTGAACCCTAGCGATGTGAGCAGGCTCAAGTGTTTCAACATCCGACTCCAGAAGAGCAGCACTGGAGTGCCTCTGGAGGATATTGTCCAGATATGCCAAAGTAGTCACTCTGGACTGAGTGCGATGGAAGGCTATCACATGCGACATCAGTTGGATGAAGGCCCAAGGAGTCAGGTTGAGGCCGAAAGACATGGCCTTGAACTGGTAAATTCGCCCCAGAAAAGCAAACCTGAGATACTTTCGAAATGTCCGATGAATCGGAACGTGAAAGTAAGCATCTCGCAGGTCAATGCTGGAAGCGGTCTGCAAACTTGGATATCCCTCCTCCAACCTGGGACGAATCGAGGTAAGGACCTTGATTTCAAGCCCCGTGAGAGGAGAAACCACCTCCTGTTCTAGATGAAGCATCCTGAGACCTCCCTCTGGACTGACGAAGCTTACCCTTACCACCTGAGTATGAAGAAGAAGCGGAAACAGGAGGATCAGCCCTTGGCTTCAGAGGAAGCAGAAGGGCGTTTGTGAGGATTGAAAGAGCCCCTGCCTCCAACAGAAGGCGGATCAAGCTGGCGAAGCAGCAGCTGATCTTTGGAATGACGCAGGACGTCATCTCGGACCATCGCCAAGAAATCATGGAATAGTCGCGGCCCCACCAAAGAAGCGGATCGAAGAGCAGCACCCTGCCCTTCAGGAAGGGAATGGCTTGTGACCAACACAGCATTCCAGTGAACTAATTCCAAATTAGCCGTGTTACAGGCATGCGTGTGAGTAAGATGCATGAGCGTCTTAGAGATCACACGCAAAGGAGCCTGTATGTAGTCAAATTTATCTGGAGGCAGATAAGCAGCCAAGGCAGAGTCGAGGTGATCCGAGAGAGAAAGCATGCCTAGCATCTCTCTGGATAAGCCCAACATGGACTCCAAAGTCGCCATAGGAATAATGGCCGACTTGGGCTTGGAGTCCTGATTCAAGACCGTCAAAGTCTTGCAGCCCGATGGATTGGCGGACTCGTAGGCACGATAACGCACAGGGGGCAAAATGGTATCAGTCTAGTGAAGAACAAAGTCTTCATAGCCTTGGAACTCATCTTTTGAGTTCAATGCTGCAAAAGCTTCGACCTCTTGTACCAACTGGTGCGGTCGAAGGCATCCAGAAGTAGGTTGCTCCACAGGCTGTAGGCGTGCGACCGATGATCGCGGCCTGGCTGAAACCTCCAGCTGGCCTGATGGTTTGAAGGAACTCAAACACAAGGTCAAGAGCCACCCCCAAGTCAGAAGACTGATGGCTCTCAACGTCAGGAGTGTCTGACCCATCGCCTGAGTCGGAAGACACATAGCCCATATCGGGCATACCAGCCGATGCCTCCCACGGTGTAGGAACACCGGGGGGATCAGAAAGCAGTGGCCTGCATCCAATCCCAGGAGGCGGTACCAAGGAGGGCGTCTGGAAGCCACCAGAAGCCTCACTGGAGGCAATGGGAAGGCTTTTGGAAAGAACCTGCGTGAGCAAGGAGGGGTCTCCCTAAGCTCACAACCCGTATCTGCTGGTTCGACGTGGGAATGGCCGAGCAAAGTGGCTTCGCATCTGACCCTCTAAACCAGCGAAGGGTCATGATCCTGTAGAACACCCGGCGCGGGGCGACGGGAGGCAGCCAAAACATCTAAATACAGATGCTTATAGGGGTATGAAAAACCCCGCGCACCTCTGAGGGACAGAAGGTTCGGGCTGCACAAAAATGCCCCGGTCCTGCAAAAGTGGCTGAAGGACCAGAGTGCGTGGACAGAAGTGCAACAGAGTCCACGGTGACCCCACCATGGACATCTGAATCCAAATCAAAACCTGCTGGGTTCGACCGGCAACCACTTCCGACTTCGCCGAGTTGAAGCCAGGGAATGTTGAGGTCGATATCCCACATCCAAGGAGCAGAAATCCCTGCAGACCCCAGCAGCGATAAGCCGAGGCTGGCTGGAACGGAGACAGATGACATCACAGACAGAGCAGCAGATACATCAGTAGCTGCTGACAAAGGCGGAAAAGCGGAGAGAGCAACTGAGCTCGGCTCCAAAAGAGGAGTCACAACCCTAGTGACAGTCTCAGATGTCGACTGGAGGGGGACAGTAGTCCTGGAACCAGGCATCTCTTCGCCAGAAAGTCAGCAGCTACCGTGGTATCCATGCCATAAAAAGACTGCAAAACCCTCAGGAGGGGGTATGCCTCTCTCCAGACAGAGTCGAATCAGGAGGCCCTGAACGACTGCATTCCTCTTCCCATATGCGCGGGAGGAAATCGTCACGTGCCCAAACTACACAATAGACGTTAGCCCAAAAGCTCAATAGAACACCCAAATAAAGTGGAGCATGAATAATGGGAAACTTCAACATGCTAAGACAACAAAAATGGCCCGCAAGGTATCATCCTAGACATATCTGGTGAGAGCAATGTAGATGGAAAGTTGAACCCATAGAAAAAATAAATCAGGACACCCCCAGCTACCAGAGTAAGGTGGCAGGAAACAAAGGCCCGACGGGAACAGAAAAGTACCCCAACAGCCAAAAGGGAACTGGCAGAAACAGAGGGGAGAAAAGCTGCCACAACCGCCCCCAGCTGACACCTAACTCAGTTAAAAGCAGAACCCAAAGGGTTAGCATCAATGAACAAAAGACCGAAACAGCATGGTACGCGAAAATCGCATGCGAAATCGGTAGAGATTTATCATGAAAAATACAGTGAATAATCGAGAGAATATATAAAAACACAGCCCAGTATGTCTGGATAGTGAAGAAACAGCTATAAATCCACAATTCAGAACAGGGAATATCGTTAACATCGAGTTAAGAGGTTTCACTGTTGAAGAGCGAAATGATCCGCATCCTGTAAGACGGCAGAAAAAAAATAGAATGACATGTTGGTTATACGTCTGCGCACTGGTTCCGGAAGCCGTGGATTAGTACAAGGAGAAGAGTGTCCCCTACTGGGTGTACGCTGGTTGCACTCGACCCAGTTTTGGCTTATTTTTTCTTGGTGCTTTTGCCACAATTTTCTTTCCCAAATCGCTTGGGAAAGAAGAAAATAGAGAGTATTTTTCCGAGTTAGGGACTTCCACTGTAGTGCAAGCCTGTTGTAAACAATTGTAAGGTAGGTTGATAAGAAACCAAACCATTTACCCTACCTTCAGTACAAACTGACCTGGTAATTGTTTCGAGATTATGAAATACTCTTCTGTTAACTGAATAAAAAATATTGTAATCTGTCGAGGAATTACTCTTGTCATCTGCTGAATTCCACACATGTAGACAATACAGGATTTAATCTAATATATTGTATTTTTTGACAAAGCTCAATGAGTTCTGTCAAACAAGATATAATAGAATAAACACTCAATTTATAACTAGAAGACAAGAAAATGAACCAATACCTGTTAATTGTATACTCTTGCTAATTGAATATTTTTCTCTGGCTAAGTGGCAATTCAATTAACAGGGTTTCATTGTACTGTGAAAGCAAGACCAAATCAAGAAAAGGAATGGAAATAGCATCTCAGATTCAATGTTTACCTTTCTATTTTTTCTAATTTTGCCCCGATCACAATCCAGTTGAAAACTGTCCACCTGCTTCAATGATCACAGTACTAAAGTTGAAAGTTTAACATGTGAAAAAAAAACACATAAAGACAGGAATTTACCTTATTCAGAGTTTGTTGAAATCCAGGTCCATTTAACTGTTTTGTTGACATCCTTGCAGCAAGTTGATACAAGCGGATCGAAGAGCAGCACCCTGCCCTTCAGGAAGGGAATGGCTTGTGACCAACACAGCATTCCAGTGAACTAATTCCAAATTAGCCGTGTTACAGGCATGCGTGTGAGTAAGATGCATGAGCGTCTTAGAGATCACACGCAAAGGAGCCTGTATGTAGTCAAATTTATCTGGAGGCAGATAAGCAGCCAAGGCAGAGTCGAGGTGATCCGAGAGAGAAAGCATGCCTAGCATCTCTCTGGATAAGCCCAACATGGACTCCAAAGTCGCCATAGGAATAATGGCCGACTTGGGCTTGGAGTCCTGATTCAAGACCGTCAAAGTCTTGCAGCCCGATGGATTGGCGGACTCGTAGGCACGATAACGCACAGGGGGCAAAATGGTATCAGTCTAGTGAAGAACAAAGTCTTCATAGCCTTGGAACTCATCTTTTGAGTTCAATGCTGCAAAAGCTTCGACCTCTTGTACCAACTGGTGCGGTCGAAGGCACCCAGAAGTAGGTTGCTCCACAGGCTGTAGGCGTGCGACCGATGATCGCGGCCTGGCTGAAACCTCCAGCTGGCCTGATGGTTTGAAGGAACTCAAACACAAGGTCAAGAGCCACCCCCAAGTCAGAAGACTGATGGCTCTCAACGTCAGGAGTGTCTGACCCATCGCCTGAGTCGGAAGACACATAGCCCATATCGGGCATACCAGCCGATGCCTCCCACGGTGTAGGAACACCGGGGGGATCAGAAAGCAGTGGCCTGCATCCAATCCCAGGAGGCGGTACCAAGGAGGGCGTCTGGAAGCCACCAGAAGCCTCACTGGAGGCAATGGGAAGGCTTTTGGAAAGAACCTGCGTGAGCAAGGAGGGGTCTCCCTAAGCTCACAACCCGTATCTGCTGGTTCGACGTGGGAATGGCCGAGCAAAGTGGCTTCGCATCTGACCCTCTAAACCAGCGAAGGGTCATGATCCTGTAGAACACCCGGCGTGGGGCGACGGGAGGCAGCCAAAACATCTAAATACAGATGCTTATAGGGGTATGAAAAACCCCGCGCACCTCTGAGGGACAGAAGGTTCGGGCTGCACAAAAATGCCCCGGTCCTGCAAAAGTGGCTGAAGGACCAGAGTGCGTGGACAGAAGTGCAACAGAGTCCACGGTGACCCCACCATGGACATCTGAATCCAAATCAAAACCTGCTGGGTTCGACCGGCAACCACTTCCGACTTCGCCGAGTTGAAGCCAGGGAATGTTGAGGTCGATATCCCACATCCAAGGAGCAGAAATCCCTGCAGACCCCAGCAGCGATAAGCCGAGGCTGGCTGGAACGGAGACAGATGACATCACAGACAGAGCAGCAGATACATCAGTAGCTGCTGACAAAGGCGGAAAAGCGGAGAGAGCAACTGAGCTCGGCTCCAAAAGAGGAGTCACAACCCTAGTGACAGTCTCAGATGTCGACTGGAGGGGGACAGTAGTCCTGGAACCAGGCATCTCTTCGCCAGAAAGTCAGCAGCTACCGTGGTATCCATGCCATAAAAAGACTGCAAAACCCTCAGGAGGGGGTATGCCTCTCTCCAGACAGAGTCGAATCAGGAGGCCCTGAACGACTGCATTCCTCTTCCCATATGCGCGGGAGGAAATCGTCACGTGCCCAAACTACACAATAGACGTTAGCCCAAAAGCTCAATAGAACACCCAAATAAAGTGGAGCATGAATAATGGGAAACTTCAACATGCTAAGACAACAAAAATGGCCCGCAAGGTATCATCCTAGACATATCTGGTGAGAGCAATGTAGATGGAAAGTTGAACCCATAGAAAAAATAAATCAGGACACCCCCAGCTACCAGAGTAAGGTGGCAGGAAACAAAGGCCCGACGGGAACAGAAAAGTACCCCAACAGCCAAAAGGGAACTGGCAGAAACAGAGGGGAGAAAAGCTGCCACAACCGCCCCCAGCTGACACCTAACTCAGTTAAAAGCAGAACCCAAAGGGTTAGCATCAATGAACAAAAGACCGAAACAGCATGGTACGCGAAAATCGCATGCGAAATCGGTAGAGATTTATCATGAAAAATACAGTGAATAATCGAGAGAATATATAAAAACACAGCCCAGTATGTCTGGATAGTGAAGAAACAGCTATAAATCCACAATTCAGAACAGGGAATATCGTTAACATCGAGTTAAGAGGTTTCACTGTTGAAGAGCGAAATGATCCGCATCCTGTAAGATGGCAGAAAAAAAATAGAATGACATGTTGGTTATACGTCTGCGCACTGGTTCCGGAAGCCGTGGATTAGTACAAGGAGAAGAGTGTCCCCTACTGGGTGTACGCTGGTTGCACTCGACCCAGTTTTGGCTTATTTTTTCTTGGTGCTTTTGCCACAATTTTCTTTCCCAAATCGCTTGGGAAAGAAGAAAATAGAGAGTATTTTTCCGAGTTAGGGACTTCCACTGTAGTGCAAGCCTGTTGTAAACAATTGTAAGGTAGGTTGATAAGAAACCAAACCATTTACCCTACCTTCAGTACAAACTGACCTGGTAATTGTTTCGAGATTATGAAATACTCTTCTGTTAACTGAATAAAAAATATTGTAATCTGTCGAGGAATTACTCTTGTCATCTGCTGAATTCCACACATGTAGACAATACAGGATTTAATCTAATATATTGTATTTTTTGACAAAGCTCAATGAGTTCTGTCAAACAAGATATAATAGAATAAACACTCAATTTATAACTAGAAGACAAGAAAATGAACCAATACCTGTTAATTGTATACTCTTGCTAATTGAATATTTTTCTCTGGCTAAGTGGCAATTCAATTAACAGGGTTTCATTGTACTGTGAAAGCAAGACCAAATCAAGAAAAGGAATGGAAATAGCATCTCAGATTCAATGTTTACCTTTCTATTTTTTCTAATTTTGCCCCGATCACAATCCAGTTGAAAACTGTCCACCTGCTTCAATGATCACAGTACTAAAGTTGAAAGTTTAACATGTGAAAAAAAAACACATAAAGACAGGAATTTACCTTATTCAGAGTTTGTTGAAATCCAGGTCCATTTAACTGTTTTGTTGACATCCTTGCAGCAAGTTGATACATCAAAGACAAAAACTTGTAGGAACTTATTCTGGATAAACTGTTCTGAAAAGGGATAAAAAGGCATATGATAAAAGTAACTCTACCAGTCAGTAAAAACCCACCTACCAAATGTCATAGCTGGCATCTGGCTTCAAGGACATTTTAACAAGATTTATCAGTAAAGGTTACTTTCAAAAAGCTCCCCAGAAACCTATGGTCACATCTAAATGTAGTAGAGAGCTATTTTTTTAAACATAATCATTGTAGTGTTTCAAAACTTACTGGATTGAATGAAAAGCCCAAAATTTCACATTCTATTTTGGCAGGAAAAGATGAAAAAGAAAAAAGCTGAAAATAGTTGAACATCAATCTAGACCTATATCTGAAAAATAATAAAAATATGTAAAACAAGACTAACAGTGACCACACAGCCACGGATGCCCCTGAACCACAGCCCTCGAAATTAACATTGTTTGTCCACGGCACTACACTGCCATGGCAAAACCAGTTTGCCATGGCACTATGACAGCATTTATTCTGGTTGTAAGTGGATTGGTATCAGAGGCACACTTACACAGTGGTGAGCCCATGAGTGTCAACATGTGCTCCGAAATTGTTGACCATTTTATTTTTACAAGAGTTTCTGTTAATATTGTCGTCAAAAAGAATGATTGTTTACAACAATTAGGTTACTTGTTTGTTGTATGCCATCATGCTTTTAGGTGATTATATTCACAAAATCCACTGAATTTAACAACTGGCTTGAATAAATGCAACTCACCAGCATTTAAATTGAAAAGATTACTCCGATTGATTTCAACAATGCTATTTTAAACTCAGTTCAGCTGTGCAATGCCATTCCCTTAGCTATATTAAGCTATGGGGAACAATCAATCCAAATTTGGAATCTTTGTGGACATTTGAGGGACAATTTTTAACTCCGAACACATGCTTTCTTCAATGATTATTACTCGATTTTCTACTGCTATTGATATTGAATGATATTCTTATGATACAAAAACTGTGGCTGAGGAGCATTTAACACACACTGTTACCAACCATATGAACCAGTATGCATGCTTTCAATTCTGAGTCATTCCTGGCATTGTAGTAGTAAGCGAGTGAATAGGTTAAACCTGCTGCACAGTACTGTTACACTGAGAAATTGATACCAACTTGTGACAAGTTGTCCAAGTCACAAATTGATTTTGATCGCCCACACATTTTATATTTTGTATAATTCTCTGGCACATGCACTCTGTCAGTACCAATTACATTGTACACGTAACAACTGCATTCATGTATAGTTTACTGGGTGTATTTTAATTTATTTTGATCAGTATTCTTTTGCAGTTTAACTCATGGACGAAACTATTAACAGGCTTGGTATTGTGTAGATATGTCAAAAGTTTACAAGAATTTGAATCTCAATTTTCTGGCCATGCCACTGGATTGCTGTAGCCAAATCAATCTACTGTGGTATTTACCATGGCATTGCTGATTGTCGTGGCTAATTTGGAGGGCTGGAACCATGACCTTGACCTCCATTGAACAAAAAAGATTTTGTGTGCGACACATCGTCTCTCCAAAAGCAACATGTATGCCAAGTTGCAACAAAATCCAACAAAGCATCTCAGAGTTATGGAGCAGACACAAAAATCTTCCCGACGGACAGACAGATGGACGTACGGATGGAAATAACAAACACAATATGCCTCCGAAAAAGATTTTCGGGGACATAAAAATGATGGATTTCAAAAGTTGTGGAAAATACTAACTGTTGCTTCATAAACAGGCTAAATATAAGAAAGAACAGAACAAAATTTTATAGTGAGAAATATTTTTTTCAACTATTGTACAGAACTTGGACCAGTGCAAAATCTTTCATGGACATGGTTATTTTAGATACAAAAGTTAACCACTATTTCCACATTTATCTGTAATGTCCCCAAAAAATGTATTTTCTTAATTCAAATATTTTGCTCTGGAGAAGACCAAATAATGGTAAGTTAATTTAGTTTGTATTATTCACCCTTTGACTTGTACTGTACTGTACAGTCCACGTTTGAACTTCACCAAAATAAAAGTGAGATGAGAACAAAATCAGGAGATTATACTATTGCGGCAAAGCCACAAAATAGGTTATATCATTTGAACATTAAATCCTTATGAATTGATGTGCAAAAATTGCTGGTGTGTTTGGAACTTAACTTGCCATGGTAATTATATGCAAACATCAAAGATAACTGAATAACACTGTTCTCTGTAATATTTTAAGAAAGAAGACAGAGGAGAAACCTATTCAAAAGTGTAGCTGGTGTTTTTGAAAGCTACAATTCAGACATGTACACCATGCTGACAGAAACTTTTGGATAGGTATGAACCAGATGAGCTTGTTCCACTGATGGTTCATTTGCTATTTTTTGAAAGCAAATTTGAGAAAATAATAGAATTTAAATGACAATTTTTGTGAATAGCACTGGCTGGATGTATTTACATTCTGTTAGGTAAAAGGTTAAGAAATCAATTGTTTAGGATTTATTATGCTGAAGGTCACTGTGACCTTTGATCTTTGACCTAGCGAGTCCAAAATAAATAGGGTCTTCCACTCACCTTGGCCAACCTACCTATGAAGTTTCATGAATGTGGGTCAAACAATTATCAAGTTATCATCTGGAAGTTAAAAAATTTATAGTAATTTATATATTTTTTATACTTACCAATGACCCAGACTTAGCTGGTGCTAACTCTTATATTCTAGGGCCAAACACAAATTTTGCCCCCGCAATCCTAAACATTTGCATCAAAATCCAAAAATTAGATGTCCTATGTGGTCATCCATACTTTTATCCACTGCGCATGCGCAGTGTCAAGGAAGTCCAAAATTGGAGCCAAATCCTCATTCTTACAACCAGTGCCTGGTAAGTGTTATGTAAACAGCAGGGAGGTATGAGTTCCCAACTCATGGGAGGGCCATCCCCGTCTAGGTCATTGGTAAGTATAAAAAATATATAAATTACTATAAATTTTTTAACATTTTTATACTGTACCAATGACCCAGACTCCACTGAACAGAAAAAAGGCTGGAGGGCCTAGGACATAAAGGAAAATCCAATAGACTCAATTACATGTAAACAGAATTATCCCCTCCAGAAGAAGAGGAGAACAGGCTTTACATGTATCTTTCTTGTTTATACCAAAAAAGAAAGACACAATACCATTCTGTAATTCAGCACAATAACATCAATGATCTCTATTAACATCCAGTATAACCCATTATACCAATCTTTTTAAAGGAAAGCCAATAAATAAAGATAGTCTAGAGAATGAGACTCTTTATACTCATTTAAAAGTGTACGAGGATTGTATATTAGCGCTCGTATGACACGTGACATATACAAATGCTTCACACTGAGCTACACTTTAAAAATATTACATAAATGAAATAGACATTAGCTTTACACTTTAAAACCATCCCGGCACCGACTCGGAATTACTGACTCCAAATGAGGTATTCCCTTGCTTTTCACTATAAAGCAGGTGATATAAGGGAACACCATCCCCCCCTTCCCCTTGCTCTGGGTCAAATACCCCAGAACGAAGAGGGCAGCAGGACAGAGTCACTACCGGAACAGAAAGCCTGCATAACTATAGTTGCAACTGTTTAGTGGACAACATTCTGAGCAACAGATAATGGACCTAAACAACGCAGGTCGCCAGAAATGGACTCAATATTTCTAAGATAAAAATTTGTGAACATGGAAGGCTGAGACCAATATGCAGCCTTCTTCAAATCGGTAATAGCAACACTATTAGCATAAGCCCGAGATGTAGACAGCGCTCTTACTTTATGCGCCGAAATCTTAAGCACAGACTGCTGAGTTGAAGATAATTTTTCATAAGCAGTACGTACAGTTAATTGAATCCACCTTGCAATAGAATGGACTGTAATGTCATTTCTATTAGGCAGCAGAGACAGAAAGAAACGCTTACGTCACTTTCTGATAAACTCAGATCTACATTTGTAAATACGAAGACGGAAGAGCCTTAATAACAATAGGTTCAGGATACTTAATAGGAGCCTGATTCTTAGCCCAAAATCCAACATCAGTAGTCAAAGTAATAGTATTACCAACACTACGATAGTGAGAATCATCAACCGATAGTGCATGAAGCTCACTAACTCAGAAAAGCTGCCTTATAAGATAAGAATTTGAAGTCCACTGTATCAAGAGGCTCAAATGGCCCTTCTTTTAGCTTCAGGAGAACCCAAGCTAAATTCCACTTAGGAATTAACCTAAGGGTTCTAGGTCCATTTATCGAAAAGTTTTTCACAAACTTAGATAAAGAGACATTAGATCCAATCTGTAAGCTATCATGATGAGCATAGGTATCCGACAGCATAGACCTATAACCCTTAATAGTTATTGGCTGCAGTTTGATCTCATCAAACAAGAAGACCAGAAAATTAGCAATGTCTGGAATGGAGGGATCATAAATATCAATAGAATGATCCCTACACCACCGATAGAAAACCTTCCACTTAGCAGCATAATTTAGCAAAGAGGAAGTCCTCCTACAGTTAGAAATTGTGTCCACTGCTCGTCCTGTAAAATGCTTGCCGTGCAAGAAGGACTGCACAACGGAAATATGTGAAGGTTGAGACCTTGCAGGTAGTGATGCAGTGAGTGCGATTTCCCCTGCGAAAGAAGGTCCTCCTATGGAGGAAGCTTCCGCGGAATGTCCCACAACAGACACCTGAGTAGATTTATCCATGGTCTCTGGGGTGACAGAGATGCTACCAACAGAATCTTGCAGTGAAATTGCTTGATTTTTAGCAAAATCTGTTGAATCAACGGAGCTGGAGGATACGCGTATCCCATCATTCCGTCCCAAGAGATTGAGAGGGCGTCTACTGCAAACGCTCGAGGATCTGCACATGGCGACACATATGTCTGCAACTGATTGTTGAGATGCGTCGCAAATAAGGCTATCATAGGACGATACCATTGGTAGCAAATCTGATTGAATACTCGTTTGTTGAGAGTCCATTCTGACGGCAACATGAAACGTTTCCGAGAAAGGGAGTCTGCTAGAACGTTCAGACGACCCGGTATATGACGGACCGATAGGAGAACGTGATGCTCTAGGACAAGCAGAAGGACCCTTTCCGTTAAATTGAACAACAGAATGGAATGAGTGCCTCCCTGGTTCCGAATATACGCTACTACTGTCGAATTGTCAGACAGAATTTGAACATGCAAATTCTGAAGAATGTTCATCCACTGACATAGCGCAAGCCAAATTGACATCATCTCTTTGATGTTTATGTGCTAGTTTAGGAACTGCGGATCCCAAAGACCCTGGCACCTCGAATCTGTTGGGCTCAGAGTTGCACCCCAACCTGTTTGACTCACATCCGTCATTACCATAAAACTCGGATTCGGCAGTTGAATATCTGCCCAAGTCTGAATCTCTTGTTTCACTTGATTCGACAAGACGATGGTCGTTTCGAGCGAATGAGTCTTCACACTCCAATTCTGAGTAAAAAATATCTGGAGTGGACGAATGCGTAGCCGCCCCATCGGAATAAGATCCGCAGCGGCTCCGCACAAACCTGTCAGTCTCATGAATTCTCTCGCTGTTACTACATCTGAGTGAAGACAAAAGCGAGCATAACAACTGACTAATTTTGCTCTGGTTAACGGCAGACGAACAAGATTGTTGTGCGTCTCGAAGCTCATTCCCAGGTGGGTGAATGACTTGGACGGCACTAGATCCGACTTCTTATCATTTACTATGAAACCGAGACGTCGGAGCAGTTGAAGCAGACTCTGAACATCGTTCTGAAGCGTTAACTTGTTGCCATACCTCTGAAGAATGTCGTCCAAAGTTACTACAGACGAATGAGCTCGGAAATGAGTCATTACCGAGTTCATTATTCGAGTGAATGCCCAGGGCGCTAGATTCAGACTGAAGCACATCACTCGGAACGGATAAACGACTCCTAGGACAGCAAAGCGAAGATACTTTCTGAACGCTGGATGTACCATGACGTGAAAGTACGTATCTTTGAGATCTATGCTCGCAGCATAATCGTTCACTCGAATGCTCACTCTGATCGATCGGAGGGTCTCCATATAAAATTTCGGAGCCACGATCAGCTTGTTTATCCAGCTCAGATCTATGACTGGACGAAACGAGCCTTCTGGTTTTGAAACCAGAAACAGGTGACTGTAGAAACCTGGAGATTCCTGGTTTTCCACGACCTCTATAGCGTTCTTTTCCAGAGGAGATTGAACTTCTGATAGAAGCGATTCTCTCTTCTGAACATTTGACAGAAGCTAAGTCCAACGTGGACTTCCAGTTAACGGAGGTTTTTCCTTGAAGGACAGTTTTAGACCTTCGGAAATCACCCCTTGCACCCATGGGTCGTCCGTAATTGACAACCAACTGGTTAAGAATCTTGACAGCCTTCCGCCGATTGGAACGCAATAGAGGTTTAGATCATCACCTCCTGGCCCTGCGAAGCTTGCGGGAGGAGAAACCACGTCCTCCACGACCCGCATCTCGTCCAGTCGACCTAGGGGTGTCTGACCGGTTATCTCGGCCAGCATAACGGCCCCTACCTGAGTCGCTACTCTGACGGTCTCTGGAGTAAGAAGTAGAGGCTTTCTTAGATCCTCTATAGGAACTTCCCATGGACGTATTCACCCCCGAAGTGCCTGCCTTACTCCTCTCTGCTGAGTCTGACTTTTTGAAGCAGATTTAAAAAGCAGAGAATCCGAAGCTTTCTTAGTAATATGATCATAGATAATAGAAAGCTTTTCGTCGAAGAGAAGCTCTCCAGAGACTGGAGCGACTCGAAGAGAGTTTTTCACCTTACTATCCACTCTAGTGGATGCAGCCAGGGCAGCATCATGTTTGACTAACTCCAGATTTGCCACTGAAAGGGCGGAGTTATACGTAGAATATGCTATAGCCCTCGAAAGAACTCTTAAGGAAGTTTGAACATCCTGGAATTCTTTCTCTTCAAGACGTAATGATAACGCTCTGGTAAGGTGATCTGCGTAAGATAATGCGTCTAAATTAATTCTATTAGACGAGATTGTCATCTCCAGTATACTGGAGTTAATAGACATGGACGCCGGCAATGACAACTCCAAGTCTTCTGCTTGGTCATCCAAACGCAGAGGAACTCTCGGCACGCCCTGTCCTGGCGTTTCAAATCTATTTCTAATATTGATGAAAGGCAGCTGTATATCGCTAGGCAATAAGAAACCGGATTTGCCAGTCTTAGAGGCTAGCTTGAATATAGCGTCATTCAAAAATTCAAATGTCTGTGTGACATTTCTGGACTGGGTCGGAAACTCAGGGACAATGTCCCTATTCCGGCTGAAAAAGTCTGTGTCCAGTGACGCTATCAGTCTCTTATCCAGTAATGCAGCATTTTGGTCCGGAGGAACAATTTCTGGAAGGTGTTGCCGGATGAAATCTACGGCCACCTTATGTTGTTCGGAAAGAGAAAATTCCAGCTCCGCTGATTCCCTTTCGCCATCCGACTGGACCATATGAGATTCTCGGTTGTCCCTTTCTGACTCTGCAGGGGAGCGAACCGACCCAGCTTCCTCAGACAGTTCCTGTTTCTGATGGCTGCTGGGATGCTGCAATGAGTTGAGCTATCTGTGATAGCAAGTCCCTCACGGAGGCCTGTGGAGCCGCGGTCTTACGTGATTTAGCCACTGGGAGCTCCTGGGACGTTAATTCCTGCATACTTCTTTTATGCCGACTAGTAAGGCCTCGTGTCTTTGGCTACCGGATGGCGTAACCTGATCGACGTGGAATCCCTGGTCGGTGAAGCAGGCTGAATATCAGAAGTCACGTAGCCAAGTTGCAGTCGTGTGTGCTGCCGTGAGGATGAGGAAGCCAATAGACTTGTTGCGCCGGACTGTCTATATGGCGGAGCGTCCCGAGGAATGGACGTATGCTCCGACTGATGAACGTTACGTAGAACAACATCTGGTCCCAGATGTTGTTGTAAGAGAGAGGGGCCTCTCTTGTTCGTGGTCCGGGCAGACCTGGACGAGCTAGGTATCGGACTAATTGGCTTCCTCCATTCCATCCTCGGATCCGTCGTCACCGGGTGTGCACGATCCATGTTTATAGTGCTCGCAACAACCAATCTCCTTTCCTGTACCGCAACGGACGAACCCGGCGTCACAACCAATTCGTAAATGATTGCTTCACCGGGCGAGCTAGCGGGCGACAATGCCGTCAATCCTACATAGGATCTCTTAGGCATTTGCCGAATTTCATTGAGCACTTTTGCCGCTAGCTCTTCATTTGTCTGCGACGGCGGAGGCACACTTCCTGAAGACATCACCCTTTTCTTGTTCCTCTGAAAAAGAGACTGAAAAACTAGAGTAACCCTGTGGTGAGAGGACCGGCATGGACCTCTCACCACTAACAATATACCGTGACACACGTCTCCAACGTTTGTCATTCCAGTTGGCACATACTGAGCAAGAATTAGTTCGAGTACACTAACTACAACAAATACGATGAACATGAGAATCAGAGGAAGACTTCCTCGATTTACAATTGAACAATATTCTTTCATTTTGAAAAAATATTAAACAGTCATCGTACTCGCACTAACCCTTGAAAACAAGATACATGATAATAATATAATCCATTACAAACATTTCGAAAAATAATTGAAAAGAAAAAATTTTTTCAAACAATTTTTCAAGTTGAGCCCAAGTTCCCAATGGGAACGATGAGCCCAAATGGATCCCCAAAAAGCCTAAGTGTGGACAAAAATTTTAAAACATGTCTAAAAATTAATGTTACACTTACGGACAATATAATGTATCTGGCTATGAGCAGAACTAATTAGATGACAAGGAATCACTGTCAGAAGTAACCGTTGTCAATGTAAACAAAAGTGAATAAAACTGGAAACAAGAGGCCCCAGGGGGCCTGAGGGCGCTCACCTGACATGGTAGACTAAATATCAAACCAGGGACTTGACTTGAATAAGCTGCATACGCCCCTCCTAAGAAAAGCATATACCAACTAGATGAAGCGATTGTGCCCACACAATACACAGGATTTTTCCTTCTATTTTCAGTTCCTGCACTTTTCATTTCCCAAAATTGAGATAAACACATAAAAAACAGATTTTTTTTTCCCAAACAAAATACTTTCAGCCTAAATTTTTTTCTTCTTCTTAAAACGCATAAAAAACAAAAAAACAAAAATTCCAGATTTTGGTCCCAAATTTTCTAAGACCCACCCGGACCCCAAATTTTCAGGGTAAAAAAAAAAAAAAATTTTTTGTCTTAAAATTGACAGAAATGCATAAAAAACAAAAAAATTTTTTTTCGGATTTTGGTCCAAAATTTTCTAAGTCCCACCCGGACCCCAAATTTTCAGGGGAAAACAATTTTTTTTTTTTTTTTATTGTCTTAAAATTGACAGAAATGCATAAAAAACAAAAAAACAAAATTTCCGGATTTTGGTCCAAAATAATTTTCTAAGTCCCACCCGGACCCCAAATTTTTAGGGGAAAAAAAAAAAAAATTTTTTTGTCTTAAAACTGACCAAAACGCAGAAAAAAACAAAAAATTTTTTTTCAGATTTTGGTCCAAAATTTTCTAAGTCCCACCCGGACCTCAAATTTTCAGGGAAAAAAAAAAAAAAATTTTTTTTGTCTTAAAATTGACCAAAACGCAGAAAAAACCAAAAAGAAAATTTTTTCGGATTTTGGTCTAAAATTTTCTAAGTCCCACCCAGACCCCAAATTTTCAGGGGAAAAAAAAAAAATTTTTTTTTGTCTTAAAATTGACAGAAATGCATAAAAAACAAAAAACTTTTTTTTCGGATTTTGGTCTAAAATTTTCTAAGTCCCACCCGGACCCCAAATTTTCAGGGGAAAAAGAAAAAAAAATTTTTTTTGTCTTAAAATTGACCAAAACGCAGAAAAAAACAAAAACAATTTTTTTCGGATTTTGGTCCAGCCTAAATTTTTTTCTTCTTCTTAAAACGCATAAAAAACAAAAAAACAAAAATTCCAGATTTTGGTCCCAAATTTTCTAAATCCCACCCGGACCCCAAATTTTCAGGGGAAAAAAAACAATTTTTTTTTTGTCTTAAAACTGACAGAAATGCATAAAAAACAAAAAATTTTTTTGGGGGATTTTGGTCCAAAATTTTCTAAGTCCCACCCGGACCCCAAATTTTCAGGGGAAAAAAAATTTTTTTTTTTTTTGTCTTAAAATTGACCAAAACGCAGAAAAAATAAAAAAATTTTTTTTCGGATTTTGGTCCAAAATTTTCTAAGTCCCACCCGGACCCCAAATTTTTAGGGGAAAAAAAATAATTTTTTTTTGTCTTAAAACTGACAGAAATGCAAAAAACAAAAAAAAAATTTTTTCGGATTTTGGTCCAAAATTTTCCAAGTCACACCCGGACTCCAAATTTTCAGGGGAAAAAATTTTTTTTTTTTTTTTGTCTTAAAATTGACAGAAATGCATAAAAAACAAAAAAAATTTTTTCGGATTTTGGTCCAAAATTTTTTAAGTCCCACCTGGACCACAAATTTTTAGGGGAAAAAAAAAAAAATTTTTTTTGTCTTAAAATTGACAGAAATGCATAAAAAACCCCAAAAATTTTTTTTCGGATTTTGGTCCAAAATTTTCTAAGTCCCACCCGGACCCCAAATTTTCAGGGGAAAAAAAAAAAAAAATTTTTGTCTTAAAATTGACAGAAATGCATAAAAAACCAAAAAATTTTTTTCGGATTTTGGTCCAAAATTTTCCCACCCCGCGGACCCCAAATTTTCAGGGGAAAATTTTTTTTTTTTTTTTTGTCTTAAAATTGACCAAAACGCAGAAAAAACAAAAAAAATTTTTTTCGGATTTCCGTCCAAAATTTCTAAGTCCGCAACGGGACCCCAAATTTTCAGCCTAAATATGAACCTAGGGACTTGGCTTCAACAAACTTGAATCTCACCCCCCTAAGGATGCTGCATACCAAATATCAAAACATTCTTATTGCTAGATCTCAAGAAGAAGATTTTTCAAAAATACTCCTCATACTGCACTAATTTAAACATTTGGGCTCCCACAGAGAGCCCAAATATTCACCCAGGCAATTGATTTCAATAAACATGTGAAACAATCTTCCAAAGATGTTATATGTGAAATTTTAAAGCTTTTCGAG
Organism: Pictodentalium vernedei; assembly: GCA_031216915.1. NCBI lineage: Eukaryota > Metazoa > Mollusca > Scaphopoda > Dentaliida > Dentaliidae > Pictodentalium > Pictodentalium vernedei. The sequence continues at coordinate 342,948,633 of CM062296.1, read as the reverse complement.
CAGTGGTTTGGAAGAAAAGTAGTTTTATATGTTTTCCCCATTACCCACAGTGTTAAAAAATGCTGACTCAGCACTTTTTCAAAGTCCCCAAAAAGTACCCCATGATAAAACCGATGGCAATTTTTTTTTACCATTCCATTCTGTTGGTCCTAAGGAAGCTTCACAACAAATAAGAATTCTCAGTGCCGTGTAGTTTTGGAGATATGGGCGTTTTCATTTTTTTCTATTTTTAGCTCCTGCGGTCCCCATGGGGCGACGGGAAAAAAACTTTTTGGCATAAATTAAGTACTTATGACCCAATAAGCCCTCATATCAAATTTGGTCAAAATTTGCCTCTCGGTTTGGAAAATAGAAATTTTGGGCGGGGCAAATATTCTTTCCCCTCCCATTACGACGCTAAGTATAGCCCCACAAACTTCTCTTGAACAAATCTGAGTCTACACCTCAAAAGGAAGCTGCACACCAAATATCAAGTCTCTGCTACTGCTGGTTCATGAGAAGAAGATTTTTTAAGATTTCAGCACACTTTTTGGGTGTGGCCCTACCCACGGGCGAGGCAACTTGATTTGAACAAAATCAAATTGCGATGTCATAACAAACTATTATCTCAAATATCAATTAAATTCGTTCAGTGGTTTGGGAGGAGAAGACGCACACACCATGTTCACGGATGACGGACGACGGACGGGGAGTGATCACTGTAGCTCTCCTGACTGAAAGTCAGGTGAGCTAACAAGACTCCAGGCACTGAAAATATGGCCCCAAATCAGTAACCAATTTTAACACTATCCGATGTAAAACAGAGGCTTCCTCAGAAGAAACTGCAGAACATCGGATGGTAGATGCATGACTGAAACGCCTAACCACCCTAGGGTGAGGATGTAACCATGGGGGAAAAACAGAATAAACATTATGTTACCAAGCCAAAACTCCCAAGAAATTACAGTAAAAATAATTAAAAAAATTATGCCAAAAGCATGGGAGAATAGCAAGGGGGGTATTAAGGAAAGGGAGAGAGGAAACACTGAACAAACAATGGAAATTTCATAGCAAGAATGAAAATATCAGGCCCATGCCCCGAATTTAGGGAACATGAAATAATTTTGCATAAAAATTATAAGTTACAGCCCTAAACACATCCTTCCACTGTTCCTTCCTCTCATCCTTTTATTTCATCCTTAGATCCACCATTTCTCTCATGATTATGTGTCTGGCATCATTTAAACTGAGATTTTAAGCACAGATATCAGTGTGATGCTACTGTTTGAAGGGCCAAACAAAGAATGAGGATTTGGCTCCAATTTTGGACTTCCTTGACACTGCGCATGCACAGTGGATAAAAGTATGGAGGACCACATAGGACATCTAATTTTTGGATTTTGATGCAAATTTTGGGGATTGGGGGGGGGGGGGGGGGGCGCAAAATTTGTGTTTGGCCCTAGAATATAAGAGTTAGCACCAGCTAAGTCTGGGTCATTGGTACAGTATAAAAATACCAATTGTTTACGATTTACTATGTTGAAGTTCACTGTGACCTTGACCTTTCATCTAGCAAGTCCAAAATAAATAGGGTTCTTCCTCTCACTGATGCCAAACTACATATGCAGTTTCATGAACGTGGGTCGAACCATTATCAAGTTATCATCCGGAAACCAATTGTTTAGATTTACTATGTTCAGGGTCACTGTGACCTTGACCTTTGACCTAGTGAATCCAAAATAAATAGGGTTCTTCCTCTCACAAAGGCCAACCTACATATGAAATTTCATAAATGTGGGTTGAACCATAGTCAAGTTATCATCTGGAAACCAATTGTTTATGATTTAGTATGTTCAAGGTCACTGTTCCCTTGACCTTTGACCTAGCGAGTCCAAAATAAATAGGGTTCTTCCTCTCACTGATGCCAACCTACCTATGAAGTTTCATAAACGTGGGTAGAAACGTTATCAAGTTATCGTCTGGAAACCAATTGTTTACGCCCGCCATCATCCGCCCGCCCCAAAACCCCCAATCGCCCATTCATCAAACTATAAGTCGACTGAAAATAGATAGAGAATTTCAACCAGATCGTGATTCTCTGTCTGCTTTCTTCCCAGCAAACACAGCAGACTTTTACCAGTCAGAAACAAAATACCGGAACATTGTATGTTATTTTCAATTGTATTAACACTGAAGGTTATTTTCAATTATTTTTCTTTAAATTTAAAGTAATTTGTATATTTTTTATACTTACCAATGGCCCAGACTTAGCTGGTGCAACCTCAATAATATCAAGGGCCAAACAAAAATTTTGAACACCCCACAATCCCCAAAATTTGCATACAAAACCGAAATTTGAAAGTCCTATCTGGCACTCCATACTTTTAGTACTGTGCATGCGCAGTAACCAGGAAGAGACCAGAATTGGCGCCAAGCATCATTCTTCTTAGTTGTGCCTACTAATGTTATAACTCAGCGGAGAGGTATGAGTGCCCACTCATGGGAGGGCCATCCCCATCTGGGCCATTGGCAAGTATAAAAAATATACAAATTACTTTAAATTTTCCATATTTTTATACTAGAATCAATGGCCCAGACTTAGCTGAATAGTTAAAGGCTGGAGGGTCTAGGACTTAAAGGAATAGCAGACTAAATTTCAGCTCCTAAGCCTGCAGTAGGACTCCCAAGGTGAATAGGAGATTAAAATATGAGGAATTACATATATCCCCCTCTATACAACATTAGAGAAGGATATACCACTGAAATAAAAGTGAATACTCATTACTTAGCATAAATGATTACACTAATTGGGTGTAACGAACCCCAATTTAAAGGTTAGTCCAGAATAAGACACTTAAAATTAGGAAAAGCGTGTCCGAGAATTGGAGACTAACGCCCACAGACACAGGCTGTATACAATGCAACAAGCTGTACATGAAGATCAGTATTATCTTTTGGCAATAACAGTTTCACAAATAGTTACACACTTACTTTTAGGCCAGAAGAGCAATGGAGAAATCCCCCCCCCCCTCTTTTTGGAAGGAAATTAACCTTCAAAACAAAGAGGAAAGCGGCCTGGAATCAATGATAAAGCGGTACTGAAGAATATCAGAAAAGAAACCTAATATAGGACTCCCATCTGAGCAATAAAAGGTGGACTGAAGTATATATAATCGCCTTAAAGGCTCCCGGTTACTAAAATCGAAAGCTTCTAAAATGTATGCCACATTCGGAATACATAGATAGGTCGAGAACCGGTGATATAAATATGTACAACCTTAAACTTGTCCAATAGAATCCCAATGGAAAGTTATCTGAGAGAACTCATATGCTTCAGAGCCAACCAACAGGTGACCACGTTCTGGTGTACAAGTAAATCCCAATAATGAACTTCCAAATTGTAACCATTCAATCTACTAGAATGAGACAGTAGGATTCCCCTTTGCATACCGCTTCCGCTTGAAGACTGAATTCAGAACCTGGAACGGGATATGATTACAAAACCTGTCAAGGACCGTCCCCAAATAAATCATTGTTCCCTAGGTCCGTTAAAACCAATGACTGTTCAGAGAATGAATATACAACTCCGAATAATGAAGACAAAAATAGAGAATGTAAGCATAGACAGCCTGTAGGAATATCCATTACTGATGCAAATAGCCCAAAATTTTCATAAGCTCTTATACTGATACTGAGCAAGAATTTAAGAGAATCTATTCAAGAAATACGTGTTCCTAATGATTAATACATATTAAGCACACAACCAACAGAATCCTGCATGTTCCCTTGCCTGAATACAGCCTGTATCATCGGCATAACCTGAGCGATACAAAATATAACCAGGAAACTGAAGGAATAAAACACCGTTAATACGATTTTATAACATGAGGAATAAACTCATACGTCATAACAGAAGCAGCTGACTCTGAACGAAACTTCTCAAGAGTGGACTAATTGCCATATTTGGAGGATGTCGCCCACATAAGCCGACATGCCTGCCGCACAGGTTACCCGAAGGCTAGCAATATCAACCGAATGTATTCAAGAAAGAATTCGCAATACAAAAACAGTTACTGTCCAGAAATCATATGCTTGTATACGAACTATAAACGAACAACCGCAGGAAGCAAACAAACTAATGAGTGGATGCGCCCCTGAAGTCGTCGTTAGAACAAAAACTACCCGCCAATCGAAGAGCAATGAAAGATTTGGAATATAATTGAATGAATATGAGGCTTACGTGAAGAGAACTACGTCTTGCCCTGTAATCACCTCTTAACATATTGGTGGGTGTGCATGGGGGGGGGGGGGGGGGGGGGGGATTGACGTAAAATCAAATATCGAACCCCCACCCGCATTACTTGAATCTCTAGATAAGTATGGCCAGTGCAGTAATATTAAAGCTTGGAACTGCGAAAAATTCCTTTTTTCAACTATAGGAAAAAGAAAACCTCACGCTACATTCCCGAAGCTATGCTCCTGCTGCTATTTTCAATAAAAGAGTAATAACAGTGAATAGAAGCTTATCATAACAAAATAAATGATCAAAAACCAAGAATGACCAGTTTTTTGACACAGAGTGAATCGTAAAGCTCTCGTCCTAGTCATCTAGAATAGTATAAAACCGTCGGGCTCCATCATGTCTGACCAACTCAATATTGCCACTAAAGGACGGAGAGGAACGTGATGAACACGACACTATTGCAAGGAATGCGCCCGACGATATAGCGTTGTCATATCCCTTGAAATCAAGACAGTACGCCAGAGCCCCAAAGAATACACCATATAGACATAATATCCATAATCCTCCGAGTGGAATCATAATCCACGACGATAGATTGGACATAAAATGAAGCGGGCGATGAAAAACTAAGTTTGGGTGCCCGATCATAAAAACCTAGATGAACTCCTTGTGCCTCGTTCTGATTATTGCAGCGAACAGGCACCAGAAAGAACGCTCATAATTTCTCACTATGCTAATATGGCGTCATCAATAGGGCTAAATGCCTCAGACAACTAACACAAAAAACACCATTAAGGAGAGAACAACCTCTTTCCTTATAATGGTATCTTGTCCGAGAGGACAGTGGTCTCAGCCTAGCTGATGCAGCTAAAGGTCTTCCTATCTGTGAAGACAATTATATGGCTGTAAACTGTGGCCACGGAAGCTCATTAAATGGAGACTTACAACACTAGCCGCTAATGATAGAGAAAAAACACTGCTCATAATTCTATCTAGGCTACTATGGTTTCAACAATAAGACTAATGTCTGTGACACCTAAGAATACAACACCGAGAAGGAAAAAATGTACTCTTTCCTTTGAGAGGTTTTATTCCCAAAAGACAGCAGTTTCAGCCTAGCTAACACAGCTTAGAAGTCTTCATCTCAGTGAAGACAGATATCTCACTGTAACTTGCGACATTAGAAAGCTCACTAAATGGAGACTTACGACGTTAGTCGCTCAAGTTAAGGAAAAAAGGCTGCTCTTGATACTAATAAGGCGTCAACAAAAGGGCTAAAAGCCTCAGACACCTAAGAATACAACACCGAGAAGGAAACAACGTACTCTTTCCTTCTAACAGCCCTAATTCCAAAGAGTCAGCAGTCTCAGCTTAGCTAGTGTAGCTTAGAAGTCTTCATCTCTGTGAAGATAGATATCTCGGTGTAACTTGCAACCTCTGAAAGCTCATTAAACGGAGACTTACGACATTAGTCGCTCAAGATAAGGAAAATAGGCCCGCTCTTTCTAACGGCCCTAATTCCAAAGAGACAGTAGTCTCAGCTTAGGTAACGCAGCTAAGAAGTCTTCATCTCCATGAAGACAGATATCTGTGTCACCTGCGGCCTTGGAAAGCTCACTAAACGGAGACTTACGATGTTAGCCACAATGTATAAGAAAAGACAGCTCTAAATTACATAAGGCCACTATGACATTAGCCGCTAATGTTATAGAAACAGACCGCTCTTAATTCACATAAGACTACTAAGGCGACAACAATAGGACTAAATGCCTGGGACGCCTAGGAAAACAACACCAAGAAGGAAAGAAAGTAATCTTTCCTTCTAATGGCCTTATTCCCAAAAGATAGTGGTCTCAGCATAGCTAACGCAGCCTAAAAGTCTTATATCCGTGAAGACAGATATCTGTGTGTTACGATGCGGCCTTGGACAGCTCACTAAACAGGGACTTACGACATTAGCCGTTAATGTATAAGACCGATCTAACAGTACATAAGGCTACTGTGGAGTTAACAATAGAACTAAATGCCTCCGATGCCTAGGAATACAACACCGAGAAGGAAAAAACATACTTTTTACTTCTAACGGACCTATTCAAGACAGCTGTCTCATCTTAACTGTGAGCTAGCGATCTTCTATTCATAAAGAATAGATCATTTGCCTTTCTTATACCATTGCTAGGCCAAGGGTGGCATCGTTTCTTTCCTTCTAGCAGCCTTATTCCCCAAAAGACAGTGGTCTCAGTCTAGCTAACGCAGCTTAGAAGTCTTCATCTCCGTCCGTGGAGACAGATATCACAGTGTAACTTGCGACTTTTGAAAGCTCACTAAACGGAGACTGACGATGTAAGATGCTCAAGTTAAGGAAAAAAGGCTGCTCTTAATACTAATATGGTGTCAACAAAAGGACTAAAAACCTAAGAATACAACACCAAGAAGGAAACAATGCACTCTTTCCTTCTAATGGCCCTAATTCCAAAAAGACAGCAGTCTCAGCTTAGCTAACGCAGCTTAGTAGTCTTCATCTCCGTGAAGACAGATATCTGTGTGTTACCTGCAGCCTTGGAAAGCTCACTAAATGGGGACTTAACAACATTAGCCGCTAATGTATAAGAAAGGACCGCTCCAAATTTACATAAGGCTACTATGGCGTTAACAACTAATGTTATAGAAAAAGACCACTCTTAATTCACATAGGACTACTAAGGCGACAACAATAGGACTAAATGCCTGTGATGTCTAAGAATACAACACCGAGAAGGAAAGAACATACTCTTTCCTTCTAACGGCCTTATTCCAAAAAGATAGCGGTCTCAGCATAGCTAATGCAGCCTAAAGTCTTCATATCTGTGAAGACAGATAACTGTGTGTTACCCTGCGGCCTTGGAAAGTTTACTAAATGGAGACTTACGACGTTAGCCGCTGATGTATAAGAAAAGACCGCTCGAAATTTACTACTATAAGGCTACTATGGCATCAACAATAGAACTAAATGCCTCTGACGCCTAGGAATACAACACTGAGAAGGAAAAAAACATATTTTTCCTTCTAAAGGCCCTATTCCAAACAAGACAGCTGTCTCAGCCGAACTACGAGCTAGCAATCTTCTATTCGTGAAGAATAGATCTTTAGCCTTTCTTATACTATTGCTAGGCCAAGGGTGTTGTCATTAAGCAGACCGAAGGCTTTCTACACCTGAGCAGAATGACCCGGGAAGGAAAGAACCACGTCTTTCCTTCGCACGGTACCCATATCAAGGGACGAAAGCTGTTTTTTCGCCTAGCAAACGCAGACTTTGTTCAGATGGAACAAGATCCGAAAGGTCTGATGAATAAAATTCATAGTCTTCATGTGCTGTTCCGTGAGGGATGGAGAATCGTCCTCCGTAGCCCTCTCACCATCTGAGTGTTCTGAGTGACCCCAGATCTTTTGACTCATGTTCCGTATGTAAATGCCTCGAACCACTAGCTGCAGGTTAATCTGACTTCGGTGATAAGACTGGGAATGCCTCCGTGGAACAGCTTGAACATATGAAGTCGGACAGCTAGTCTGTAGTCTAAGGTGCTTCATCAATGAAGCAGAGGAAAAAGCCATAACTGCAACCGGCCCCAGCTGGAGTGTGGAAGGAGCGTCCCGTACTGCAAGCGTGAACGGATGCCCCAACTCAATGAAGTTTCTCACAACGAAAAGTCGACCCCGACTGCTGATGGGATGGCGAGTGATCTCCAACACGCGATCTGACCCCAGATCTCGCAGAGTTTCCCCTTTGATAAACTTGTAGGCTAATCCCCTTTTGCCTGCTCTTCCAGCCGTAACAGCAGCCGAGCTGGCTGCAGTGTGGAAGGAGCGTCCCGAACCTCAAGAGTACAGGTGCTCCGACTAACTGAAGTTTCTTACGACAGAAACAGTCGACCCCGACTGCCGATGGGACGAAGAGGATTCTCCAACTCGCGATCTGACCCCACATCTCGCAAGCATCCCGTAGAGAATCTTTTAGGCTTCTTTCCCTTTTGCCATCATCGCTGGGTGTGCTTTTGTTTTTGAGGTGCTCGCTCTACCCACGTTTACACTTCTCTACCGTAACGGACCTACTCGGCGTCCCGGCTCCCACAATAGGGAAACCGCTTCACCAGTCAAGCTAGCTGCATGCAGAAGATTAAAAGAACTAACTAGAGACCTCAATCCCCTGCTAATAATAATGAGAACCTTGGCAGCTAGCTCTGTTTACTCATCAGAGCGGGGCTCATCAGAGTGCGACGGTGGCAGCACATAACGGGTAGGTGTCAAAGTACCATCACCATGTTCTTGTTCCACTGAAAAAGAGACTGAAGACTAGTATTAGCCGGCGATGAAAGTTTCAACATCGGAACTTTACCGCCCACCACACAGGACAGACAACACCTGTTCCCAACATTCACATCCCAATTGTACAAGTATTGAAGGAGTGCATTGACTACAGGCAGACAACAAGCATGTAAATCCGAGACAGACTTGCTGGACTTATGCTAGGTACCAAATTATTTATAATAGATACAATAATAATAATGAAGCCAAAATCATAAGTCCGCTACAGTCCCAAATAATAAAACAGAAAAAACCTAGCAAGGATACATTACATAGACAATCACAGAAATTTTCAAAACAAATTAAATAAACTTTTTCGAAAATTTTTGCATGAAGCCTAAGTACCACTCCAAGGGAACCTCATGAGCCCAACGGCATTCCGATAGAGCCCAAGAGTGGACAAGCACTACATAATTGAAGCTAAACTATCGGAATAGATATAATATGTATCCTAACAGAAACATTATGTGTATTTAAAATATTCTCTCCTCTCCACTGGTCGATTGCATAATAGGGTGTTTAAAAATAGGATAAGCTAATTGGCTTTGAGGGGAACTTTTTAGTATCCATGGTAATTACTTCAACAATAACAAGTGCAGTTGTCAATGATTGATCTTATGGACAATTATCTGTGTTGACTGATTTTGGAGTCAAATGATTTTAACAAACAATACTTTATTAAGCAATTTTTTTTATTAATGATATCTCACTTTAATGCTTTTTCTACAAACATTTGCACACACGAATAACAGAATATATTATATTTTAAAAAAAATGTATACGCAAGCACTCTTTCAAAGCACTATAATATCGATCGGGTTTTGTGATTAATGATGTTTGTTTGTTTGTTTGTTGGTGGTTAACGTCACATATTTATGCATCATGGCTAATCGTGACACAACATGGAGATGAAGTCAAGTTTAGTCAATCGTTGATCAACATGTTGCCCATTTTAGAGGACTTTCACCCCAAGCATTGGTGACTGGGTCCTATTTTACTAGTAAAGCGGAACTGGTTTACCACAGTAAACAAGTGCTGCTTACTTCCCGGGGTTCCCACGGGGAGTGATTAATGATATCTGACTTTAATTCTTTACAAGTATCTATAACATTTGCACACATGAATGACAGAATATATTATCTTTTAAAAAAATATATACACAAGCACTCTTTCAAAGCACTATAATATCGATCGGGTTTTGTTTGCACTTTTGAATAGAAAATCTCTGCTGGTATTTCATGGAGTTAGCACTCAGCTACTAATGGGTAAAAATACACAGATGGACTACTACCAAATCACTTGTCAAGTGAATGTTTTACAGAACTCATATTTTTTTACACAAACTGATTTTTTAAGGGCCACCAGATTTATCTACACATCCATCAAGAGACAATTTGCTTGCTTGTCTGCTGTTTATCGGCGCCTGTAAGTTGAAGTTGAGTGGATAATTCACTCTGTGTGATTTAGTTGTAATCCACCCTGCACTTATCTACACACACGAAATAAATTGTGTGAACAAACTAGACACCTTGCAAGAAGCATTGGCTATTTATTTATCTATTATTGGTGTTTAAGGCAGTGGCATAGATAGCTTTTCGCTGGCGAGGGGCAAGCCCAAAATTTCCCGACAGACCGAAAATTTTCCAACAGTGTAACAACAACAAAAACCCAAACAAATAGAAAGAATCTGTTGTTTACTGCAAATGTACTGAAATTGGTCTTTTTTACCCAAAATGTACCCAAAATGGCATGTTTTTATTCCCAAAGCCAGCATTTTAATATTGTTAGGCATAAATCCAAATCATATATCAGCGAAAATTCTATTTTAATATGAAAGCAAATAGAAAATCTCACGAATTAACGAACGGATTTTTTTCAATTCCAAAATTAAACCGCAGTACAGAGTTCTGGAAATGAAAGGTATTGCATTTGTATCTGAATATTTTATTAAATGTAGGGTTTAGAAATTTTCTGACTGAACAATATAATTGCTAATCAGGGACGGTCTCGGAAAGATTTTTCTCGCCAAACATTAATTGGTTATGTAATCCTTCTCACATGACCACACTAAAACAGTTTTTCATTTTCCCGGTCGTTTCTACACAAACGACGCAAACGACGGGGTAATTAACAAGTGCGGTTTTGTATGCAATGTACACGTAATGCTAAGGTGAGGGCGTTCTTGTTATCAATGTGCTTAAAATTAATTCGCATTCACAACAAACTTGTTGTCCATCATTTATGCTGTATTTTTGTTTAAATAAATAGTTGATTCATGTTGGGGGACAAATAATGAATTAGTCTACATTCATTTTTGTTATGTTTGAAAATGAATCGATGCATTAATTGCATAAACACAGAATGTTTTTCATATGTGACTGGATATCAGTAATTTGGTTTCATCAAGAAACGAACCGCCTTTGATGTCTGGATTTTCCTGTCGTCTTTAATTAGCCTCGCAAAGGGGGTTGTGGACCCGTGAAGACAATGTATTCACCGGGTGTGACGAAAGGGGGTTTTAAATGGAGCGTACACGTAATGAAAAACAATAACTGTTTTAAACTAAACACTGAATTAATACGTATCCAAAACGTTGTTGAACAGACGTCAAGAGGAAAAACCGGAAACTAACCAAACAAACAGGCACAACAGAGGCCCATCAGTCCTTCGAGTGAGACAGGCGCTATGTCGCTCGCCCGTAATTTAAAAAAGATGAGAGCAAAAAATCTTGCCCGTCATCAAACAGTTCAACTTCAATTAAATTGCACTCAACTCACTAGCATTGCCACGCTTCAAGTCAGATGGACATCTATTTCGTTATTGTCCATTGGTTAATGGTAAAACGAAAACAAAAACAAAACTGCTGTTATATGCCCCCCCTCCCCCCCCCCCCCCCCCCCCCCCCCCATATCACCATCCGCTCCGCAAGAGGTCCAAATCAATATTGTCAGTGAAAACTGAAACATTTCCAGTTTCCTTTATTCACTGTGGTTGCCATCCTACATCCCAATTCATGCTACGGCCAACCGAATCGCTTGTACCAAATAATTTCACCTTGTTTCCCTTTCTTCAAAGATTTGTGTACAAGCGAGAAATTTTATCGTCGATGTTTTTGCTGTTTGTCTTTTCTGAATTGGTTACGTTTTCCAGATGCCAATGGTGACTCTATCTTCGTTACAGTCTATTGAAGTATTCAGAGTAGTCAGCAAGTAGCAATCTAAATATTATGATTAGCTGTGTTTAAACACATTTGTCCCAAACATGCATAGTTGTGAACCTTTAGGGAATTTTGTGAGTGCGATTTCCACTCGCAACACAATTTGCGAGTGCACTTTTTTGCACCCGTAAAATTTACTTACACGAAGGACTGGCCCATAGTCAGTAACCGATCAACAACCACCTGATGCAAAGCTAGATCTTCATAGGAAGAAAAAACAATGCATCTGGAAGAAGATGCAAGAATACAAAACGTCCTGAATAGTAAACAAACAGGACGTAAACACAGGGGATAACCAGAATACCCATTCCGTAAAACAAGTTAAACTCCCAAGAATTTTAATAAAAAATTCTCAATAAAAAAGACGAAAGAGCTTGGGAGTATAACAGGAGGGTTCAGGAGAGGAAAGGGAAGTAACACTAACAAAACAACAGTGGAGTCATAGTAAAAATGACGGCATTCAGATGTATATCCCGAAAAAGGGAAACATGAATAATTTTATATCAAAATTATAAAGTTACAGCCCTGAACATCCAAAACCACCGTTATTCACTTCCAAAATCCTGCTACACTGTTGATTCTATGAAAACCATCATTGATTTGTGTGGTCTGGCATCTTCAAAAATGAGAATTTATTGCACAGATGTCAGGTGAGATGTTTACTGACTAGGGCCAAACAAAAGAATGATGTTTTGCACCAATTCCAGTCTGTTCCTGGTTACTGCATGTGCACAGTAGTAAAAGTATGGAGGCCCAGATAGGACTTCCAAATTTCGGTTTTGTATGCAAATTTTGGGGATTTGGGGGTTCAAAATTTGTGTTTGGCCCTTGATATTATTGAGGTTGCACCAGCTAAGTCTGGGCCACTGGTTCTTGTACAAAAATATGGTATAACCGTTTATCTGTAATCTTAATAATTTTGCAGCATTATCATACACTGAATAGATTACAATGAATCAAAATTATGAGTGTGCACCTGTTTGTGGGAACTCATAATTTTTCCATCTGGAACACTCTCAAGAAGTCATGTCCCAGGCTATCATATGGGGTGTAAAATATCACACAATGATCACAGAAAGAGTTGAACACTATCAAGGGGCACAATAAAGTATTTTTTCTCTGGAAAGTGTAAACATGTCATGTTTTGGCCTCCTCGTAAGCTTTTTACAATGTCAGTCTGTTTATCCTTTGGAGCTTCCCATGCTGGGAGTCCTTTAATAAAATTAGGTACAGCAATATTTAAAAATATTTAGAATAAAATGCACTGAGATATTGGGAACAAGTTAATAAAATATTCAAGTCATTTTTAAATGACTGCCAGCTGCAGTTCATAACAGAGATCATCTCAAACAATAAAAAACATAACTATTCCTACCTCAATCATATTGTTAATTTCTTCTTTGTCTGCATTATCAAACCAGAGGGAAATCAATCGAAAAACCCACAAATCATGTTTATCTCCACATTTCAAACAACTTATATAATTTTCAGTGGCTTTCTTCAAATATCTTACTCGATCCTCTTCCATTTCTCTCAACTCTGCTTCATCTATTTCACTCTGTTTCTCTAATGTTCTCAAATATCGACTGCACATATATCAAATATTAAATTACTTGAAACATCTGAACTCTTTTCATACTGTGTGGATTAAAGGAATACAAGGCACATGTTAACATTGTGAAATGAACAGATTTTTGACTTTCAGCTAACGATCTATCATGAGAGTGGTAGAGCCACTAACTGTTGCAAAGAACAAAGAATACTGCATTTAAACACATGAAGCCATGCTGATTAAAACAAATATGTTTTCAGTCTCACTATCATTCCAATTCAATTAATACACAGGTCTGAGAGCTTGCTTTTTCCTGTGCTACATACCTCCCCCCTCCATTGCCTACTTAAATATAAATACACAGAATGACACACGTGTGCGGCCTCTTGTTTTATCCTTCCGTGCTGGCACTCGTGCCTTATCGATTAACCCATTCCCATAAGAGTTATTCTGTGTTTATTACATGCCTTCATGTCTATAAAAACAATCATTAGAAGGACACTCGGCAATTCATTTGACAACTATCAACAAAAACACATTTTATCACCAACCAAATTTGCAAGGGGAACTCGTGTTACTATTTCATCTTCTGAGTTCCAATGTGTTCTATGTGCCTACTGGCACATACAACACACTGGAACTCAGAGGATGATTTTCAGCTATCGCTAGCAATTCAAATTTAATTGCATTACACGATTTGTCGAAAATTCCAGCAAAATTTTGCTTCTATTATAATATTAGAACGTTCCTTTTCATGTTCTATCGGTCGATAGTAGCTGAGTTTGTGTGATTTCTGAAATAAAACCTGAAGCAGCGAAGCTGCTTCAGGTTTTATTTCAGAAATCACAGAAACTCAGGTACTATCGACCGATAGAACATGAAAAGAAACGTTCTAATTATTTTATTATGCCGAACAAAATATGACTTTCATTGTTAAGCGTTAAGTGCAACAAGCCATCGATCTTGTAACAACAATGTAGTCGAATCCAAAAACATGACGTCATTTCGAACGAATGACGTCTCTTCGAAAATGACTTGTCACAAGTGCCGTCGCTTTGGGAGTTTTTTTTTATCAACAAATGCCAATGTTAACAACTGCATCATGCTGTTCGTGTTATAATTCATTGTTAATGCTTGTGTGAAAAGTGATTTAAATTAATGGAATATAAATTCATGTTTCTCGGACAACAGTTGATAGAATTAAGCGGAGTGAAACACAAGTCATAACTGAGACTCATATTCAGGATTCACTGAAGTGGTGAACAACACGTGAGTGAGTTTTTTAATATTTCTGATTCTTTTGAATGCATTGTTTGCAGTTAAAATTGAAAACACACCCACTGAAGGTGATATATTTGTTGGTAAGTTTGTGTCTACCGGTGTTGAAAAAGCTAAACGGACACGGAGCCAGCGTTTGGTGTTGAGAAATTCGACGCTGATCAATGGAAGTGGCGCTTACATTTTCTTCGTTCTCTTGTCTCCAGGGAAAAACGTTCCGATAGTACCCATGTTTTGCCCCAAAACTCCAGTACTATGACTTTTAGAAGGTGTCATATTGACCAATCACGGCTGATGTTACAAACGTGGGGCATAATAATTAAAAATAGTCTGTCAATGATTACTGTTCTGTTCCGCACATAGACGCAGGAAAGATTTTCATTTTCCAGATGGTTTATCATTGTTGTAGATGGGGATTACATAGAACAGGCATGTAATAAAATTCAGGAAGAGTTTGACAGATGAACTACAGTGATTATACATTATCAAGTTCCAGTAAACCCTTCTGAAAATGTTGGAATTCTGCAGACAAATGTTGGTGATAGAAAATAAATAAAGGGGTATAACCATAGAAAAATACCACCAAGCCACAAAATCCATACAGAATCACTGGAATGATCTTGTTTTAAAGCTATACTTTGGAAGCAAACAAATAACATTTTTTGCAAGTGTAATCCATCAGCCATGTTGGGTAAAGGGTTAAGATGTTTAATTTTTCTTGCAGCATAAGTATTATTGTTTTACAAGCTAGCATCTATAACCAATCAGTGTGCAGTATTAGTCATTCAAGACTGAGCCATATACTGTCAATTCACAGATGAAGCCACCCCATATGGATCCATATGGGGTGAGTAGACATCATTTTGGATTCCCAAGAAATATCCTCACGTCTCCTCTGATAAATACATGTCACCGAGAGTGCAATGTTGTCTTATATTCAATTTAAACTTTTAAAACCGAACTTCTTCTTGAAACAACGATAAACATGATATATTCAACACAGTTATGTTCTACCGTTACTTATTTTCATGACATATTTGCTGAAATGCACCCAAAATACCTTACCCCTTTATACAGCATATATGAGCAGCGTATAAACTGATCGATAACGTATAATGTCAAAATGATAAATTTAAAGTAATTTGTATATTTTTTATACTTACCAATCGCCCAGACTTAGCTGGTGCAAACTCAATAATATCAAGGGCCAAACACAATTTTTGAACACCCTAATCTCCAAAATTTGCATACAATACCGCAATTTGAAAGTCTTATCTGGCCCTCCATACTTTAGTACTGCGCATGTGCAGTACCCAGGCGGAATTGGCGCCAAGCATCATTCTTCCTAGTTGTGCCTACTAATATTATAACTCAGCAGGGAGGTATGAGTGCCCACTCATGGGAGGGCCATCCCCGTCTGGGCCATTGTTAAGTATAAAAAGATACAAATTACTTTAAATTTATCATATTTTATACAAGAACCAATGGCCCAGACTTAGCTGAACAGTAAAAAGGCTGGTGGGCCTAGGACTAAAGGAATAGCAGACTAAATTTCAGCTCCTTAGCCTGCAGTAGGACTCCCAAGGTGAATAGGAGATTAAAATATGAGGAATTACATATATCCCTCTCTATACAACAATAAAGAAGGATATACCACCGAAATAAGGAACAATATTCAAGTGATTCCTTATTACTTGGCATAAATGATTATGCTAAATGGGTGTAACAAGCCCCCAATTTTAAGGCTAGTCTGGAATAAGACGCTTAAAATTAGGAAAAGCGTGTCCGAGACCACAGCCACACGCCGTATACAATGCAACAAGCTGTACATAAGATCAGTATTATCTATAGACAATAACAGCCTCCCACATAGTTACACACTGACAATAAGGCCAGAAGAGGTAAAGAGAAATCATTCCCACCCCCCCCCCTCTTTTTTGAAGGAATTAACCTTCAAAACAAAGAGAAAAGTGGCCTGGAATCAGTGATAAAGCGGTACTGAATAATATATAGTCGCCTAACAGGCTCCCGGTTAATAAAATCAAAAGCTTCTAAAATGTATGCTGCATCTGGAATACAGAGATAGGTCGACAACCAGTGATATTAATATGTACAACCTTAAACTTGTCCAACTGAATCCCAATGGAAAGTTATCTGAGAGAACTTATACGCTTCATAGCCAACCAACAGGCAACGACGTTACGGTGTACAAGTAAATTCCAATAATGAACTTCCAAATTGTAACCGTTCAATCTACGAGAATGAGAGAGTAGGATTCCCCTTTGTATACCGCTTTTGGTTGAATACTGGATTCAGAACCTGGAATGGGATATGAATAAAAACCTGTCAAGGACCGTCCCCAAATAAATCATTGTTCCCTAGGTCCGTTAAAACCAATGACTGTTCAGAGAATGAATATACAACTCTGAATAATGAAGACAAAAATAGAGAACGTATGCATAGACAGCCTGTAGGAATATCCATTACTGATCCAACTAGCCCAAAATTCTCATACGCTCTTACACTGACACTGAACAAGAAATTAAGAGAATCTATTCAAGAAATATGTCTGGCTAATGATTAATACATATTAAGCACGCAACCAACAGAATCCCGCTTGTACCCTCGCCTGAATACAGTCTGTATCATCGGTGTAAACGAGCAATGCAAAATATAACCAGGAAACTGAAGGAATAAAACAATGTTAATGCGATTTATAACATGAGGAATAGACTCATATATCGTAACAAAAGCAGACAAACTGAACGAAACTTCTCAGAGTGGACTAATTGCCATATTAGGGGAATGTCGCCCAGATAACCGACATGCCTGCCACACAGGTACACGAAGGCTGGCAATATCAACCGAATGTATTCATGAAAGAATTTCGGAATCCAAAAACAGTTACTGTTCAGGAATCATATGCTTGTCTGCGAACTATGAATGAACAACTGCAGGATGCAAACCAATTAAAGAGTGGATGCGCCCCTGAAGTCACCGTTAGACCACAACCCACCCGCCAATAGAAGAGCAATGAAAGACTTGCATATATTGAATGCATACGAGGCCTACGGGAAGAGAACTACGTCTTGCCCTGTAACCGCCTCTTAACATATTGGGGGGGGGGGGGGGGAGGTTCTTGAACCGCTAGATAAGTATGGCTGGTGCAGTATTACTAAAGCTTGGAACTACGAGACAAATTCCTTTTTCAACTACAGGAAAAGGAAACCTCACGCTACATTCCTGAAACTATGCTGCTGCTGCTATTCTCAATAAAGAGAAATAACAGTGAATAGTAGCTTATAACAAAATAACTAGTCAAAAACCAAGCATGACCAGTTTTTTGACCCGGCGCAACTTGTAATCCTCTAGTGTTAGTTATCTGGAATAGTAAAACACCGTAGGGCTCCATCATGTATGACCAACTTCATAATGACACTAAAGGACGGAGAGGGACGTGATGAACATGGCATCATTGCAAGGAATACACTAGGGCCCTGCGAATCGGGAAATTTATGTTCGAATCGAATCTCGAATCGAATCGGGACTGATGTCGACATCGAATCGAATCTCGAATCGGGATAAACTCGAGAAATAACTATAACTGGCATTATCTTGTGCAGAGATGTTCGGAAAGCACTGTGAGAAGAGATCGTTGACATAACTTGACAACTTGGCGTTGTTTTAATTTTCTTTCTCGTTGAATGGCCATCCAGATGTTCACTTGGCCCGACAATAAATTCAAGACATAAATATGGACAAATTAAGGTGTTACTGCCCAGAGACATTTAAGACAAGCCACTAAATTGAAACATGAGAATTAAAAGCACATGTACATTAGCATGCCTAAATACATTATTGTAATGTTTGGTTGTTTTTGTATTATCAGAATTTGGGTCTTGTAGATTTCGGTCCGTTCTCAACTCAATAACACAGTATACATCAAAAGCAGCGAAGGCGTTAAACTGTGTTAGTTTCTGCATTAGTTAACTCGAATAGTGACGCAGTGCTCATTCACACAAATTGCTTTTACTTCATCCCAACTTCCAAGTACCAACTCCGAACAATGCAAAGAAACTACAGAGGTTTTCCTCCCACAGTTTTCTAACATAATAATGGGAGCGCTCCAGGCGACATGTCCCCATTATTGTGTTAGAAGATTCCGGGACTGGGAGCAGGCCTTAGGCCCATAGCTGGATATTTCGGTTGTATGGATTCCGCGAATAACTCTCACACAAATTCCTGGAAATCTATAAATAGCAAATTTGCGGTGTGTGGTTTTCTGGGAATCTGAAACTGAAAGTGAAACGACAGAATTTTGCAATGAATTTGACTATTTTCCTGATAGAAACATTAAAACTAGAAGAGTTCGCTCCTTATTTCAACCGATGTCGACATTGTCGAACACTGATTCATTTTCCTCGAAGCTTCGTTTGACTAACGAATCGGCAAACTATTCGAGATCGATATACGAATACCAAAGCGATGTCGACATCGAATCAAATACTCGAAGCTTCGCAGGGCCCTAGAATACACCCGCTGATATAGCGTCAACATATCCCTTGAAATCAAGACCGTATGCCATGGCCCCAAAAAATACACCATATAGACAAAATATCCATAATCCTCCGAGTGGAAATATAATCCATGACAATAGATTGGATTTAAAATGAAGCGGGCGACAAAAAAATAAGTTCCGGCACCCGATCCAAAAAACCTAGATGAACTCCTTGTGCCTCGTTCCGATTAATGTAGGAAACATATTCCTGAAAAAGGAACTAACTGCAAGCATCTGAAAGAACGCTCATTATTTCTCACTAGGTAAATCAATAGGGCTAAAAGCCTCAGGTAACTAACACAAAATAAAATACCGTTAAGGAGAGAACAACCTCATTCCTTATTACGGTACCTTGTCCAAGAGGACAGTGGTCTCAGCCTAGCTGACACAGCTAAAGGTCTTCCTATTCGTGAAGACAATTATCTGGCTGTAAACTGTGGCCCCAGAAGCTCACTAAAGGAGACTTACAGTGCTAGCTGCTAATGATAGGGAAAAACACCGCTCATAATTCTAGCTAGGCTACTATGGTGTCAACAATAAGACTAATGTCTGTGACACCTAAGAAAACAACACGGAGAAGGAAAAAATGTACTCTTCCCTTTTAGTGGTTTTATTCCCAAAAAACATCGGTCTCAGCCTAGCTAACGCAGCTTAGAAGTCTTCATCTCTATGAAGACAGATATCTCAGTGTAACTTGCGACATTAGAAAGCTCACTAAATGGAGACTCACGATGTTAGTCACTCAAGTTAAGGAAAATAGGCCACTCTTGATACTAATAAGGCTCACTAAAGGAGACTTACAGTGCCAGCCGCTAATGATAGGGAAAAACACTGCTCATAATTCTAGCTAGGCTACTATGATGTCAACAATAGGACTAATGTCTGTGACACCTGAGAAAACAACGCCGAGAAGGAAAAAATGTACTCTTTCCTTTTAGCGGTTTTATTCCCAAAAGACAGCAGTCTCAGCTTAGCTAGCATAGCTTAGAAGTCTTCACCTTTGTGAAGACAGATATCTCGGTGTAACTTGCGACCCTTGAAAGCTCATTAAATGGAGACTTATGACATTAGTCGTTCAAGCTTAGGAAAAAAGGCCCGCTATTTCTAACAGACCTAATTCCAAAGAAACAGTAGTCTCAGCTTAGCTAAAGGAGCTTAGAAGTCTTCATCTCTGTGAAGACAGATATCTGTGTCACCTGCGGCCTTTGTTAGCTCACTAAATAGAGACTTACGACGTTAGCCACAATGTATAAGAAAAGACCGCTCTAAATTACAAAAGGCCACTATAACATTAGCCGCCAATGTTATAGAAACAGACCGCTCTTAATTCACATAAGACTACTAAGGCGACAACAATAGGACTAAACGCCTGGGACTCCAAGGAATACAACACTGAGAAGGAAAGAATGTAATCTTTCCTTCTAACGGCCTTATTCCCAAAAGATAGCAGTCTCAGCGTAGCGAACGCAGCCTAAAAGTCTTATATCCGTGAAGAAAGATATCTGTGTGTTACCCTGCAGCCTTGGACAGCTCACTAAATGGGGACTTAAGACGTTAACCGCTAATGTATAAGAAAAGACCGCTCTAACAGTACATAAGGCTACTATGGCATCAACAATAGAACTAAATGCTTCTGACGCCTAGGAATACAACACCAAGAAGGAAACAAGAGCTCACGTATCGCTGAAGCAATACAATGTCCCCTACCGGATTAATGAGCATTCATAATTATACAAATATTATAACCTAGATGTGATCAGCATGAATTCCATTGAAGCATTTCCAAAAAAAAGTCCGGAAAACTGATATTTTGGCATTTTTCCATATTTTCAAGAGCCATAACTCACACAAGAATAATGCAATCAGCATGAAACTCAAACTTGATCTGTAAGTCATCATTCTATAGTAGGTTACCAAGAATGAAATCATTCGGTTGAAGCATTTCCAAAAAAAGTCCTGAAAACTTAAGTGTGACTGACAGACTGACGGATGGACAAAGTGCAAATGAAACTTGATCTGTAAGTCATCGTTCTATAGTAGGTTACCAAAAATGAAATCATTCTGTTGAAGAGTTTCCAAAAAAAGTCTGGAAAACTGATATTTTGGCGCTTTTCCATATTTCCAAGGGCCATAACTCACACAAGAATAATGCAATCAGCATGAAACTCAAACTTGATCTGTAAGTCATCGTTCTCTAGTAGGTTACCAAAAATGAAATCATTCCGTTGAAGCGTTTCCCCCAAAAGTCTGGAAAACTGATATTTTGGACTTTTCCATATTTCCAAGGGCCATAATTCACACAAGAATAATGCAATCAGCATGAAACTCAAACTTGATCTGTAAGTCATCGTTCTATAGTAGTTTACCAAAAATGAAATCATTCCGTTGAAGCGTTTCTAAAAAAAGTCCAGAAAACTTATATTTTGGCCCTTTTCCATATTTCCAAGAGCCATAACTCACACAAGAATAATGCAATCAGCATGAAACTCAAACCTGATCTGTAAGTCATTGTTCTATAGTAGATTACCAAAAATGAAATCATTCGGTTGAAGCATTTCCAAAAAAAGTCCTGAAAACTAAAGTGTGACTGACATTTTCCATATTTGCAAGGGCCATAACTCACACAAGAATAATACAATCAGCATGAAACTCAAACTTGATCTGTAAGTCATCATTCTATAGTAGGTTACCAAAAATGAAATCATTCGGTTGAAGCATTTAAAAAAAAATCAGGAAAACTAAAGTGTGACTGACAGACTGACAGATGGACAGAGTGCAAACCTATAGTCCCCTCCGGCGATGCCGGTAGTGGACTAAAAACATACTTTTTCCTTCTAACGGACCTATTCAAAACAAGACAGCTGTCTCAGCCTAACTGTGAGCTAGCAATCTTCTATTCGTAAAAAAATAGATCATTTGCCTTTCTTATACTATTGCCAGGCCAAGGATGGCGTCGTTAAGTGGACCAAAGGCCTTTGACACCTGAGCAGAATGACCTGGGAAGGTAAGAATTTCGTCTTTCCTTCGCCTGATACTCTAAGCTGAAGTGTGGGAGGAGCATCCTGAACCGCAAGCAAGGAAGAGGGCTTCGACTCAATGAAGTTTCTCACAACGGAAACAATCGACCCCGACTGCTGACGGGACGGAGAATGCTCTGCAACTCGCGATCTGACCCCAGATCTCGCCGAGTTTTCCGTTGAGAAACTTGTAGGCTAATCCCCTTTTGCATGCTCTTCCATGATAGAAGAGGAAGCCTTAACTGCAGCCAACCCCGGCTGCAGTGTGGAAGAAGCATCCCGAACCGCAAACGAGGACATGTGCTCCGACTCATTGAAGTTTCTCATTATGGAAACAGTCGACCCTGACTGCTGACGGGACGGAGAGGGTTCTCCAACTCGCGATCTGACCCCAGATCTCGCCGAGCGCCCCGTAGAGAAACTTTCAGGCTTCTTCCCCTTTTGCCATCATCACTGGGTGAGCTTTTGTTTTTGAGATGCTCGCTCTACCCACGTCTACACTTCTCGACCGCAACGGACCTACCCAGCATCCCGGCTCCCATAAAGGGAAACTGCTTCACCGGTGTTGAGCTAGCTGCATGCAGAAGATTAAGAGAACTAACTAGAGACCTCAATCCCCTGCTAATAATCATGAGCACCTTGGCAGCTAGCTCTGTTTACTCATCAGGGCTCATCAGAGTGCGACGACGGCAGCACGTAATGGACAGCTCTCAAAGTACCATCACCATGTTCTTGTCCCTCTGAAAAAAAGATTGAAAGACTAGTATTAGCCTGCGGTGAAAGCTCCGACATCGGAACTTCACCTCCCACCACACAGGTCGACACCCGTTTCCAACGTTCACATCCATAATACACGTATTGAAGGAGAGCAGTGACTGCCGGCAAACGAGCATTTAAATCCGAGACCTCCTGGACTTACACTAGGTACCAAATTATTATAATAGGTACAATAATAATGAAGCCAAAATCATAAGTCCGCTGCACGCCCAATAATAATACAGAAAAACATCGCAAGGATACATAACCTAGACAATCACAAAAATTTTCAAAACAAATTAAATAAATTTTTTTTTTAAATTTTGAATGAAGCCTAAGTACCCCAAGGGAACCTCATGACCCCAAAGGCATCCCGATAGAGCCTAAGTGTGGATAAGCACTACCTAATTAAAGCTAAACTACCGGAATAAGATATAATATGTATCCTAATAGAAAAAACAATAACTGTTTTTACTAAACACTGAATTAATACGTATCCAAAACGTTATTGAACAGACAACAATGTCAAGAGGAAAAACCGGAAACTAACCAACAACAGGCACAACAGAGGCCCAAACTCAGTAACCGATCAACAACCACCTGATGCAAAGCTAGATCTTCATAGGAAGGAAAAACAATGCATCTGGTAGAAGATGCAAGAATACAAAACGTCCTAAATAGTAAACAAACAGGACATAAACACAGGGGATAACCAGAATACCCATTCTGTAAAACAAGTTAAACTCCCAAGAATTTTAATAAAAAATTCTCAATAAAAAAGCCAAAAGAGCTTGGGAATATAACAGGAGGGTTCAGGAGAGGGAAGGGAAGTAACACTAACAAAACAACAGTGGAGTCATAGTAATAATGACGACGTTCAGAAGCATATCCTGAAAATGGGAAACATGAATAATTTTATATCAAAATTATAAAGTTACAGCCTTGAACATCCAAAATCACAGTTATTCACTTCCAACTTCCTGCTACACTGTTGAAACCATGAACACCATCACTGATTTGTGTCGTCTGGCATCTTCAAAAATGAGAATTTATTGCACAGATGTCAGTTCAAATGATTACTGACCAAACAAAAGAATGATGCTTTGCGCCAATTCCGGTCTCTTCCTAGGTGATGCACATGCGCAGTACTAAAAGTATGGAGGGCCAGATAGAACTTTTAAATTTCGGAATTGTATGCAAATTTTGGGGATTGGGAGGTTCAAAATTTGTGTTTGGCCCTTGATATTATTGAGTTTGCACAAGCTAAGTCTGGGCCATTGGTTCTAGTATAAAAATATTGAGTTAGCCCCTTTTATTAACAAAAACGTGTAAAAATTGGTCAGTTGCACCTTGAAATGTTTTGAATATTCATCAGAACAAGATGTAGCAGAGAAAAAGAGGAAAGTATACTCTGTAAATACAACAAAATCAAATGATTAGGCTGCAAATACATTCCGTGATAAATCTTAAACAGCGTTACATGAAGTGTTTTGTGCAGCTTGTAAAATCAATAAGTTATGGTGTGCATAGTTGAGCATCGTAATAAAAATAGGAATTATAATTTATGAGGAACAGCAAAAATAATTTTGGACTCGGCATACCACCTCGACCAATGTTGTTTTTGCTGAGCCTCATTTGATACTGTATCCGCTAACTAAGCACACAATAACTTATATTGTCATTCAAAGTAGAAAAGGAAAAATGAATTTTATGATGCCTATGTTGTGGAAACAGGATTTGGGTTCAATCCAACAATTAGTCATGGCACATTGATAAACTGCTATACTTTCATCCTAGGTTTCAGATTGGTCTAATAATTGCACATCAAGGCAAGCATGAACCAACTAGTACTAGGCTGACCAAAGTTTGGTCTTGTGTGGGAAAATGTGAAAATTCAAATCCCCAAAACTGCCATTTCCTGGCACGTAGGAAGTTATCATGGCCCTATAGACCACCTTATATGACTTTAAAAAAAAAAGAAGCAATGTGGGGCAATGCACAATATGCCTGTGGACTGTTCACATTGCACCACATCCTGTATTTTTCCGGTGGTTTTAACAAAGTGGAATGAATATATTTGGACCAATTTGTCTTGCAATATGCCTTCCTAACTCAGTTGGAATAGATTAATGTTATCTTGGTCTGTTGTCTAGTTTGAATACCAAAATATCATTTAATGTAAGATATGTGAGAACAAATGAGGTCATGGGTCCTGCAGGCCCAGATTCCCACAAAGTCAGTAGATTAGCTGTATTGTCTTCAGAGATACATTTTCATGCAGCTGCAATCTCTGTGAGTAAGGTATGGTTGTATGGCAAATATATCATGCATAGTTGGAGTTATCAACTAGAAACCTAGAGTGCATTCAGTCTCCAACCATCGGTAACCAACAGAATTTCTTGAATGTACCGGTAAATTCTGGACTCCGAACGTACATTGGTGGCGTTTGGTGAAAAATGGTGGAAGTTAATGATATGGACGATTTGTTCATGACCTATTGGCACCGTCTGATCCTATCAACTGCAATGATTCGTTATAGGAGGAAAACAAACACTTTGTTGGGATTTTATGCAAAGTTTGCAAACATATTGAGCCTTCTGAATCACAATAATGTTCCAAAAGCAGAAAATTATGTGCAAAACGTAATTCAGAAGTACACTTTGGATGATTTTCGATCCCATTTCAGACTGTTGAGCACTTTTGAAGTTCTAGACGGGAGAATGCAAGGATCTGAAGCCTATTTAGGAAGAGATGGGATTCCTTTTGGTGTATTTGTGGTACATAGGTGAACAAGAAGGACACCAACGCCCTATAGCTCACCAACATTCCTCTTTGATAGTAACTTTGGCAAACACAAGAACTGTATCAAACAGGCTCATAACATGTGACAAACCTTACCTGAACACAACCTCTTAAAAGTAAAACACAGAAACTGACCTAAACACTAAGTTAAACATGAAATTCTGAGCTAAACAGAAAACTAAACGCAACTAAAAATGTCAAGAAAAATGTTTAAAATGCAGGGTATGAGGGGTTAATCATGGAACAATGATACTGAGGAACATGTATGATGAATATAAGTGTCATGGGAAGAGAAGGAGCACAGCAGTTGACCTAAACACTAAGTTAAACATGAAATTCCGAGCTAAACAGAAAACTAAACGCAACTAAAAATGTCAAGAAAAATGTTTAAAATGCAGGGTATGAGAGGTTAATCATGGAACAATGATACTGAGGAACATGTATGAGGAATATAAGTGTCATGGGAAGAGAAGGAGCACAGCAGCTGACCTAAACACTAAGTTAAACATGAAATTCCGAGCTAAACAGAAAACTAAACGCAACTAAAAATGTCAAGAAAAATGTTTAAAATGCAGGGTATGAGGGGTTAATCATGGAACAATGATACTGAGGAACATGTATGATTAATATAAGTGCCATGGGAAGAGAAGGAGCACAGTAGCTGACCTAAACATTTAGTTAAACATGAAATTCTGAGCTAAACAGAAAACTAAACGCAACTAAAAATGTCAAGGAAAATGTTTAAAATGCAGGGTATGAGGGGTTAAATCATGGTATAATGATAATAATCATCATATAGCAGCATTATAAAGGCCATGATATGGAAATAGGGTTGAGTAAGTGACCTAAACAGAAGCTTTAACATTATTGGACACGTACGCTGACGCCGACCGATCGAGCCATGCCATAAGCTCACACAACTAAAGTTGGTGAGCTAATAAAATTACTTTTTATACAAATAATTTCAAAGTATATATACGTGTGAGTAATAATTACCGTCTTAGTTTGAATTATTTACGAGTCTAAAAAACCGCATGTGGTGAGTGGCGCTATGTAGATATCCACGAATAAACCCAAGTCACTCAATAGCTGACACAACGGTCATGGATAGCCATGTCCACCTTTTTAATATTTTTCAATAAATCCATGCACACTGACAAACTTGTAAATTACTTTTACAAAACTATGCAGTTTGCGAAAAGTCCTTTATATTCGCCTGTTAACCAATCAGACTCATCTGAACAAACAAATAATTCAACCTGACAAGGAAAAATAGCATGCGTGGGAGTTTAATGAAACAATCTCCAAGGCTTTGCACACTGGCGGAACAAGCGTTTCGTTTTGCCTGTTATTGTAAGTTACTTTTTGCTGGGTTACAATTTTGACTTGCATGTACTGTGATACAGTAATCTGAACCTTGCTAATACATAATTAATTAATTAATATGGGTACAATGGGCAACGTGGACCATGTGTGACAATTGGAATGGCAAAATTCACAAGTAGATTCAATCCGGTATTTTTCGGCCTGGGAAGATTCAGCCTTGGAATAGAACTGAATGTTCAGTCTCTCCAGGACGTTCCAAGGCCAGTTAGTTCCAGGACATTTTGTCCAAAATAGAAATCTGCCCTGGGCTTGAGGAAATTTGTGCCTGTCATCACTCACCACCAGTCCTGGTTGTTTTTACCCAGTACCCGGCCATCCCCAAGCGTTAATGCATTGTTTAATGTATTGAGCGGTGGGTCAGTCTTCACTATCTCAACTCTGACTAGCGAGACAATAACCGCTAACCGTTGTATTATTAACTGTAGTAGTTACTGATAGATCATCAAATCAACCTATCATGGGAAACCATTCACTTGCGACAGCTCATTAATAACCTAGCTACATGAAATTCATAAACATTTACCATGACATTTTGATTTAAAATAATATTTATATTTACTTGGCCATAGAATTGCAAGAAATTGAGTAGACAATACAATAATAAATTTTCCAGGGCACAGATTCGGTATTTTAAGTCAGGTTCAGTCAGATTTGATGATTTAATGGAACTATATGAATTATATTGCTGAAAAAAGGGAAAGATTATTGATATTCATCTTGTTGATTGTATATTTAAAATCAACAAACAATCTTGTAAAAATATACTGTAAAAATACTAATATTTATCTGATAATTTGTAAAATTTAGTTCGGTCAAACTGTCCCGGTTATGATTTTCGGACAAATCACCCTGGACGAAACATCCCATGATGAACTGGTTTTGGGAGGAAACGTCCCGTATTCGTTCAGCAGGAAGGAAAGAATGGCTTTGTGGATCGAAGGGCGTGCAGGGATGGTTTGGGGCAAGCCCCTTTTTACCCTTCTCTGATGTTTTGGATTGACGGTTTTCCGCAGACCACGACCATGGCAGGAGACAGCAGAGGAGGACACTCTGAGGGAGAAGGCTCTGGTGGTCTTCTTGATGTTCTAGTTGAGGTGTTATCCTCCCTTGGGCGAGGACCAATGTGAGAGGGGGGGTCCTAGCTCTCAGCGAGGGTGTTTGGGAAGGATCTTCAGAAAAGTATAATTTATTTATTTATTTATTGGTGCTTAATGCCACATCAGCAGCCAAGGCTATATCGTGGCGATAAAAGTAAGTAATTATAAAAAAGACCATTATCCACCATGAAATAATTAAAAACAGATTCGATGAAATATGAAATGTGAGGTATAAAACAAAGGAGTGTGAAAAGCAATGTCAGTGTTGTACAAACAATGCTGTGTAAATCAACCTGTGATATAGATATGGACAGACTTGAATTTTAAAAGAATAAAAATAATTTTAAAATTTATTAAAAAGGTTGATTACTTTCAGAAATGAGATAATTTTACGTGGGCTTGTGTAATAAAATAAATCTCTCAGAGATCCGACTGTGAAATATTGACCTCTAACATGATTTAAATCTGTACAATGTAAAAGAATGTGTTCCACTGACAACACTTGCTGACAAGGAACACACTCTGGTCCCATATTACCCTCTAACAAAAAGGAATGTGTAAGTCGTGTGTGACCAATATGACATTGTGTCAGAATAACATGATCTTTTCTACAAAGGTTACTGGATGGGTAGTGATCAAATATGTTTGGTCGGAAGCGATGGAGCTTGTTATTTGTCGCCTCATCCCATTCCGCCTGCCACAGAGATTTGATGTAGTTACTAATATGTGGTTTGAAATCACTGAAAGGGATGTTAAAATCAGTGAGAGGCTTGGTTAAAGCCTGTTTTGCTGCACGGTCTGCTTTGGTGTTACCAGCGATACCTACATGTCCAGGTAACCAGCAAAACACGATATCATATTGGTCAGACATGAGAGTTGTTAACTTCTCACAAAGTTCCAAAATGAGAGGGTTCTTCAACTTGGGGTTGACTAAAGCAAGTAAAGAGGAAAGAGAGTCGGAAAAAATAATTGACTTCTTTTCCTGCACATTCTCGATGTGTTCAAGCACGAGTTGAATAGCCTTAACTTCAGCTGTGAAAATAGAACTCTGATTCGGTATTCTAATTGAGGTGATATGATCACCAGTAACAGCAGCTGATGATACTTTGTCACCATCTTTAGATCCATCTGTATAGATCCTTGTATATGTACTATACTTGGACTTTATTTCGGCATATTGTTGTTTGAACTGCAAGGAATTGGTATCAGATTTTTTGGTAGAAGCAAGGTCCAAAATAACTGTAGGTTTTTTAAGATGCCAAGGAAGAATATGTGTTTCACGATTTTCTTTTATTGTACGTGGTTCAATTTTGGTAGACTCCATGTGGGGTTGAATTCTAATTCCCAATGGAGGAATATGTTTCTGGTGGCAGTTAAAGAAATCAACAAAATTTGAGGGTCTAAAACACAATTATAAGCAGGATTTGAAGGATTGGCCAAAAGTTTAGATACATACTGGAGATACAGTTTAATTCTGCGCTTCTCAAGAGAAGGCTCCTCTGCTTCAACAAGCATTGAATTTATTGGGGAAGTTCGAAAGGCCCCTTGACTAATTCTAATACCACTATTGTGAATAGCATCAAGAGGTTTTAGGTATGACTTCCTTGCAGAACCATAATCTATAGAACCGTAATCCAACTTTGATCGAACAAGTGATCTATACAGATGGAGCAAAGATTTTTGGTCAGCACCCCAATCAGTGCTACCAACGACCTTCAGTAGGTTCAGTGCTCTCTTACATTTAACTTTTAGTTGTTTTATGTGGGAAGTGAAATTCAGTTTGCTGTCAAACAACAAAACTAAGAATTTCACTTCCTTTACAACTTTAATGGTATTTCCATCCATTTTCAACTCTGGATCAAGGTGATACTTGAGGAGCTTACAAAAATGAACACAATTAGTTTTGGTTTTTGAAAACTTAAAACCGTTTTCTGTAGCCCATTTCTGGATTCTGTTCAAATACAGCTGAAGTTTGAGCTCTATAGCATTCATATTTTTGCTGCTATAGCAGATTAAATGAAAGTGTCACTGACACTGTATCTTAACTTGTGTGTTGTGTTTGATGAAAAGGATAATGTTCAATGTTTATGAAAGGATTATGAAATAAGACAAGAATTGTGATAATTGGGAATATGTTCATTTCTGTTCCCTGTATGCTATGTTTATGATAAAAATAATATGAGGTGTACACTGTACTAAAGAGCTGAGGGGTGGGTTAATATGACCTCACAGTTAATGTATGTGGCCCTCACAGTTAACGTATATCAACAAAAGTTACCAAGTTACAGTGAAATTATTCCAAAACGAGTCATCCTATCAAGTTACATTAAAATCCCTTCATAAATATGGCCTGTAGACTGTGCTAAAGGTTTTCGGGCTTCGGGCCCCTGCAGCCGTCAGTTTCCCAATTGCGTTCAAAGGGGACGTTCTCATCTAGACATTATATGAAGTCAACCTACCAAGTTACAATGAAATCCCTTCATAAATATGACCTGTAGACTGTGCTAAAGGTTTTGGAGCTTTGGGCTCTGGCAGCCATCATGGTTGAATGATCGCAACCAAAAGGGGACATTCTCATCTGGGCATCATCTGGAGTGATCCTACGAAGTTACAATGAAATCCCTTCATAAATAGGACCTGTAGACTGTGCGCAAGGTTTTAGGGCTTCAGGCACCTGAAGCCGTCACAGCTGACCAATCACGACCAAAAGGGGATGTCATCATCTAGGCATTATATGGAGTCAAACTTACGGGTTACAATGAAGTCCTTCCATAAATATCACCAATAGACTATGCTAAAGGTTTTGGGCTCGGGCAGCCATCAAGGCTGAATGATCGCGACCAAAAGGGGATGTTCTCATCTAGACATTATATAGAGTCATCCTACCAAGGTACAATGAAATCCCTTCATAAATATCACCAGTAGACTGTGCTAAAGGTTTTCGGGCTTTGGGCCCCTGTAGCCATTACAGTTGCCTAATGGTGTCCAAAAGGGGCTGTTCTCATCTAGACATTATATGAAGTCAACCTTCCAAGTTACAATGAAATCCCTTCATAAATATGACCTGAAGACTGTGCTAAAGGTTTTCAGGCTTTAGGCTCGGGCAGCCATCATGGTTGAATGATCGCAACCAAAAGGGGACATTCTCATCTGGACATCATCTGGAGTGATCCTGCAAAATTACAATGAAATCCCTTCATAAATATGACCTGTAGACTGTGCTCACGGTTTTCGGGCTTCAGGCACTTGTAGCCATCACAGCTGACCAAAAGGGGATGCCATCATCTAGGCATTATATGGAGTCAACCTAATAGGTTACAATGAAATCCTTCCATAAATATGACCTTTTTGCCTATGCTAAAGCTTTTTGGGCTCGGGCACCCATCAAGGCTGAATGATCGCAATCAAAATGGGACGTTCTCATCTAGACATTATTTGGAGTCATCCTACCAAGTTACAATGAAATCCCTTCATAAATATGACCTGTAGATTGTGCTAAAGGTTTTCGGGCTTTGGGCACCTTTAGCCTTTAGCCGTCACAGTTGCCCAATCAAGTCCAAAAGGGGATGTTCTCATCTACACATTATATGAAGTCAACCTACCAAGTTACAATGAAATCCCTTCATAAATATGACCTGTAGACTGTGCTAAAGGTTTTTGGGCTTCAGGCTCGGTCAGCCATCATGGTTGAATGATCGCAACTAAAGGGGACAATCTCATCTGGGCATTACCTGGAGTGATCCTACGAAGTTACAATGAAATCCCTTAATAAATATGACCTGTAGACTGTGCTAAAGGTTTTCAGGCTTCGGGCCCCTGTAGCCGTCACAGTTGCCCAATCACGTCCAAAAGGGGACTTTCTCATCTAGACATTATACGAAGTCAGCCCCACCAAGTTACAATGAAATTCCTCAATAAATATGACATGTAGACTGTGCTAAAGGTTTTCGGGTTTTGGGCTCGGGCAGTTGTCACGGTTGGCAGATCATGCCCAAATGGAGAAATTCTCATCTAGACATCATAAGGAGTCATCCTACCAAGTTACAATGAAATCCCTCCACATTAAACATGACCTGCAGACTGTGCTAAAAGTTTTTGGGTTTCGGGCTTGGGCAGCCATCACAGTTGATAGATCATGCCCAAAAGGGGACGTTCTGATCTAGGCATTATACAGAGGCATCCTACCAAGTTACAATGAAATCCCTTCATAAATACGACCTGAAGACTGTGCTAATGGTTTTCAGGTTTTGGGCTCGGGCAGCCATACCGGTTGCCCGATCGCGACCAAAAAGGGACGTTCTCATCTAGACATGACCCCAAACCTGCATATGAAATTTCCTGAGGATCAGACAAGAACTGCGGGGTGTAGCCCGTGCTAAAGGAAAATGTGAACAGACTCACAGACTAACAGACTCACAGACTAACAGACTGACAGACTTCCGCATGCGTGATGGCAATAGCTTATCTTGACTATGTCAAGTTAAGCTAAAAATTATCAACATACAATGAGGAATCTACCATATTCTCAATTGCATCGATGATACTGTTAATTTTTATCGAAAACAGGGTAACAGACAAAATACTACCCTGAGGAACCCCCAATTCCTGTTCGTGCAGATCGGATAACGTTGATCCAACACGAACCTGAAATTTTAAAAATTTTCAATAAAAAGAGGCACACGCCCTCTCAACCCCATGTTAAAAAGATCTTTTAAAATCCCATACGTCCATGTTGTATCATATGCCTTCTCCAGATCAAAGAAGATGGCGACCACATGTTCTTTTCTGGCAAAGGCATTTCTAATAAACGTTTCAAGTCTGACCAAATGATCCACAGTACTCCTCTGGTTTCTGAAACCACATTGAACATCCGCAAGCAGATTGTTCGATTCCAGAAACCAGACAAGCTGATCATTGATCATCCTCTCCATGGTTTTAGATAGACAACTAGTTAGTGCAATTGGTCTGTAATTACTTGGATTACTGTGATCCTTATCAGGCTTTGGAATGGGAATAATTGTTGCCTTTCGCCAGGAAGGTGGAAACTGGCCAGTCACCCAAGTGTCATTAAAAACTGACAATAAAAGTTCTAGTGAAGTTTGAGGAAGGTGTTTTAAAAGTTTATAAAGAATATCATCGGAACCAGTAGCAGTATCCTTTGCTCTATGCAAAGAGTTGCGTAACTCTTCCACAGAGAAAGGTTCATTGTAATCCTCTTAATTATTGGATGTAAATTTAATCTTTTGTTTTTTAATTTTGATGAATTCTGGATTACAATTTTCTGACGACGAATGTTTAGAAAATGTGGAAGCGAGTTTGTTTGAAATTTCTGTTTTGGATGTGATTAATGTGTTGTTATCCTTCAGGTGCTATACAGTTGATTTTGTTTCTTTTCCTTTAATCTTTTTAATCATTTTCCAAATTTTTGTGATTGGTGTGTCTTAGTTAATTTTAGAAACATAAGTTTCCCAAGAATCTTTCTTTTTTTGTTTTATAAGTCGTCTTGTTTTTGTCTGATTACTATGCAGTTTATCCAAATTATGTGTTGTTGGTGACTTGTTAAATTCCCTTTCAATCTTTTTCCGATCTTTTATAGCCTGTTTACACTCACTATCAAACCATGGTTTGGTGAAACGTTTTGGATTTGCCGAGGTTCTAGGGATAACTGTAGTTGCAATGTCAAGCAACTCGTTTGTAAAATGTTCTATTTGATCAGCACTATCTTGAAATTTCTCCTGTGTGAGGCGTTCAGAACAAAGCGATGAGAAAGTGTCCCAATCAGCTTTTTTAAAGTTCCACTGGGGCACCCTCTCATCGTCCGCCGGAACTATACTCTCCAACACAATTGGAAAGTGGTCACTCCCGCACAAGTCATCTTCTACCTTCCAAGAAAAATCAAGGAAGATAGAAGGGCATGCAATTGAAAGATCAATTGATGTATACGAACCAGATGCGGGGTGCAGATAAGTGTCTGAACCATCATTAAACAAACTCAAATCATGTTTTGTAATGAATTCTTCTACAGTTTTAGCTTTTACATCTTCTTGACTGCAGGAATTACCCCAAAGAGGGCCATGTGCATTAAAAGCACCCAACAAAATATATGGAGTTGGGAGCTGTTGGACCAGTAGCTCAAGGTCATTCAGTAGTAGGGCTTTACTTGGTGAAACATAAATCGAACAAATTGTAACTGTTTTGTCTAAAGTTAGGCGTACCGCCACAGCTTGTAAATTTGTCTGTAATGGTACAGAACTGAGAATGACGTCGTTCCTAACTAAAACAGATGTTCCCCGAATATGAAGATCATTATCATCTGCCCAGGCATTATACGAAGTATAATGCTTAAAAGCTGAATGATCTTGAGCCTCAGGTTTCTTCAGAAGAGTTTCCTGTAGGCAAAAAGCTGCAGGTTTATATTTTTGGCTTAAAATACCAAGTTCGTTAAAATTCGCTCTAAAACCTCGACAATTCCACTGTATAATGTTTTGTGTAGATGTGTTATCCATGTTTGAGTGGTGATTTGTTAGGTGGATGTATGGGCGATATTGCCCCCCGTGTTTTTGTTTGGTGATGGTTTACGCGGGGACCTATTTTGAGAAGAATTCGAGCGTAAGTGCCCGAACGTTTCGTCGATGCCATCACCGACTTCCATTTCTTCAAGACCCTCAAACCTGTTGCGGGTGATTGGGTCATGAAGAGCTTTAGGCAATCTCTCTGATGCTTGTTTTGCTTTTTCTTGTTGCTTTCTGATTTTCTCTGGATTTCGTCTCTGACTCTGACTAAGAGGTTTGGGTTCTGGTTTTGATTTTGTTTTATTGTCATTTTTCTGTTGCGATTTTGCTTCATTGCCTTTTTTCTCTTCCGTTTTAGTTTCATCTTGTTCTTTCTTCTGATTTGCTTTAGATTTTTCTTCCATTATTGTACATGTGGCAGGTGGTGTATGAGTTGACTTTGGTTCTACTTGATCACTGTGATCTACTGTAAAGGCTCAAAGCAATGATGGCATTGTGCCTTTGAGCCATGTAAATTCTGTCTGGCATTCTGCAGATTTTGTTGGTTTTTGTTTATGAACTACTGTGGCATATGATGGTACTGAAGTATTCATGCCAGGCATTGACGCAACAATTTCTCTGGCCTCTTGGAAACTAATTTGTTTTTCGCATTTTATTTGTTGGATTTTTTTTTCCTTTTTCCAGACAGGGCAATTTTTGGAAGATGATATGTGATTGCCCTGACAGTTGACACACTTGATTGGGTTGTTGCATGGCTCTTGATGTTGTTGGCCGCATCGGAAACATATCATTTGTCCTCTGCAATTATTTTGACTGTGTCCATACTTTTGACACTTGAAGCATCGAAGTGGATTTGGAATATACAAATCCACTTTGATGTTCATGTAACCCACTTTAATAGCTTTTGGTGGTTGTGCAGAGTTGAATGTTAAAATATATGTACTGGTTTGTATTACGTTTCCGTCTCTTTTGATTGATATTCTTTTGACATTGTCAACACCCTGTGAATTCAGCTCTTTCTGTATTTCAAGTTCATCAATGCCAGACAGTTCCTTTGTTCTTAAAACACCTTTGCAGCTATTGAGAGTCTTATGAGCAAAGGCGTTGACTTCTAGATCCACAAGTTTATCTGTTTTGAGCAAATTGATGGCCTGTATTTCTCTTTTACATTCAATTAATATTCCACCTGATCTTAGTTTTTTGACACTTTTTACATTCCCAGCAATTTCTGTAAAGGCTTTTTCCAGTGCAATAGGGTTGATATCTGTAGCCCTTTTACCATCGTTTGCTGCATAAATAATAATAAATTTTGGCCAGTTGTTTATATTAGCTGGTACTGTTTCATGATCTGAGTCAGAGTCAGAGTCAGAGTTAGATAAATATATCTCGTGTCCTCGTTTTTGTTTTTTTTGGGGTATGTTTGCCATGGTTATTTTGATAATCGTTCACTGCCTCGGCTCCCACCCACCACGGAGTCCAACAAGGGGTAGGGTTACTGCATTGCAGTGAACCCACTGGGTTGCCGGTATTCCCACATACCTGGTATGAGGTAGTATACTCAGTCAGAGTTGATGCGGAAGTGCCAGGTCTTTAGATGAGGGTCATCCAATCAAACACTGTATAAAACACTGTAATAAAGGTTGCCATGCATAACCGAAACAGACAGTGCAGCAAAACTAAGTCATTGTCAAATTATAAAGTGTTTAAAAACAGTACACAATGGCAGTTATGTTAGGTGATTAAAAGAAATGATTGACTGAATGACCACCAAATGCCCCCCTGACGTGACACCCAGTACTTTTTGGGGTACTTTCCCAGTTGGGCAGAACGGACCATCCGACCATCCTTCTACTCCTGAAGTTGGGGCCAAAACAGTGTATTGAACAGGTAACCTCCATGATGGAGATCAGGGCCAAAGCAGTGTTTACGACCTGATCTCCATCCTGGAGATTTGTCCTAACAGAGACCCAGTCTGTCCTCAACTGCCAGGATTCCTTCCTCCAGGGCCTTCAGACTGCACCTCACGGGAGAACAAGGTGCCTGCAAGATGGCATTAGCAGGATTGACCATTTTGGTCCAAGGCTGCGTATTTTTATATTTCGCAGCAAACCAGCTCAATTGAGCAAACCTGCCAATTAAAAACTAGCAAACCTGCCCAATTGAGCAGGCCGTCCTCTATCCGCCACCTGAGGACCCGCCTAGTAGGGGATGGTCAAACCCCCCTAGGAGACAAGTATAATTTGCCACTTGTTTTTGTTTCTGAGGCTTAAATTAGCAAGTATAGTCTGCCTCTGGTGGTCGACCACCTCTTGGGATGGAGTGAAGGATGATCAGACTTCATAACAGTTATGAAAATTGCATAGCGGTTATTATATTTGCATAACGGTTACTGGGGGAAAGAGAAAAGCAAAAAAGAAAAGTTGAAAAAATAGGAGAAAAAGACAAAAGACAGAAAGTAAATGAAGCGTGTTTGATTTATATGACTTTTTCTCTAGGTCTAGTTGAATCTTCAGGCAAGATAATCTGCTGCTTGATTTGTCATTTTATGTTGGGGCTATCCTTGGCAAGTATAGTCCTTCCCTGGGTAGTTTGTGATATGGTGCAAGTTGGAGGTCTTAGTTTAGGTTAGATTAGGACACAGCCGGCGATTGTCGCATGCTACACCAGGTGTAATTGCTGCTTCTGCACTGAGATGTATTTTTATTTATTTATTTATTTTAGGGTCGGTTTTGGGGATGGAGGAGACGAGAGTACAGAAGCCTACAACCCTTGTACACTACACCCGTGGGTGTTAATGCTGCTTCCATGCTGAGATGTCTTTTATTTATTTATTTGAGGGTTGGAGGAGAGGAGAGCAGCCTATAATCCTTGTACGCCACACCTGAGGGTGTAATTGCTGCTTCTGCCCTGAGATGACTGTTTTTTTTATTTATTTGGGGGTTTGATTTAGGGGCATGGGGAACAGGGTAGAGCAGCCTGCAATCGTTGCACGCCACACCCGGATGTGTAATTGTAGCTAAAGTCAAGTCGTTTGAGGAACGGAGGGGTTCAGTCAGGAATGTAGGAAACCCAACAATAAGCCATTGGGTAGACTGATGGTTGTATAAACTCTGAATTAATCCATTAAGTAGATGTCAAGAAAACTTGGTCTGCCCGAATTAAATTATACTAGCTTGTTCACTGTGGTAAACAAATTCTGTTTTACTGGTAAAATGGGCCCCAGTCGCCAACGCCTGGGGTGGAAGTCCACTAAAGAGGGCAATCGGTATAGACGATCGATTAATGTTTATGTTATACTTGTTGTAACTGTTTAAAGACCATGATATAGCCTTACATGCTGATGTGGCGCTATGCACCAACAAACAAATAAATATACTAGCAGAAAAAAGAAACAAGTTTTTTTCTGTGGTAAATATTTCAAATGTGTTATGGATGATTATTTCAAGGTTTGGATTTTGATGTTATTTCTTCATTACTGATTAAATTTTGATGAGTTTTGTGGTCTTAACACAGATGGCATTTGCATGGATAACGTTCAAACGTGGGTACCCTACCCCATTTCCCGATCAAAATCAATAGTGGGTGTGCCCACCCTGGGCTTCAGTCGATGCTCTAACTCTCCTTACATTGACCCCATCAAGTTGTTTATGGTCCTTTGTGAGATGTTATTCCACTCCCGAAGGGCCTGCGTGAGCTGAGCAATGTTGTTTGGAACGTTAACGCACTTCTTGATCCTCCTGCCCAGCTCGTCCCACAAATGCATGACCGGGGACAAATCTGGATTGTAGGGTGGCCAATCGAAAACTGCGACATTGTTTTTTGTTCAGGAAGTCACGACAACCATTGCAACTGTGGTTAGACCTCGCATTATGCTGCTACAATGTAAGGTTACGCGCATGGATAAGTGGAAGGACGTGAGGAATGAGGATCAGATTCTGATATCTTACAGCTGTAAGATTGCCCTGGGTGACCACGAGAGGTGTTTTCACGTCATGTGCAATCCCCACCAAACCATAACAGACCCTCCCTCGAATCTGTCACTTTCCTTTATGCACGCGTCAGAATATCGCTCACATCGACGTCGATAGGAACGTTGTTGTCCATCTGGCCTGTTAAGCGTGGACCTAGACTCGTCAGTGAATAACATACCGGTACGTCTCCAATGGACCAAGTGAAACCGATTTGGTGCATGTCTCTGCATCCATTGCAATTGACGTCGCCTGGGTGTAAGTTGCGGGCCAACGTAGGGACGTCGCAGCCTTCAATTGAACTCCCACAACCGATTCCTAACTGTTCTGGACACACTCGGCGACGATGAGTACATACAACCTGACTTACGGAGGTGTTAGAGACATAAGCCTCTATCTTGACGTGGCGAGTATGGCACAGATGCCCGCTCCTGGGACAGTCAGCTAATCTCCCTGTGGCTCTGAGACGCCCAACTAAATGAACTATCATTGACTCATGGACCTCAAATTGCTGGGCGATGAGACGTTTCGGTTGGCCCTGCATAATTAGAGCAATAGCCCTACCCATATCCGCTTTGGACATTCGCAACATTTTGCTTTTCAATCGAGTGTTCTATCTTCAAGCCCATAGCATGTGGGAGTACCCCGGATGCACGCTTCGTCAAAAAATCTGTTGAAAGCATGCAGCATCACATGTGGTCATGGTTGACTGAGGTAGCTATGTGTCAAAGTTTACTACATTTGGTCTATGAATAAAAAATTAAATTATTAAAACTGAACTTGCGTTTCTTTTTTCCATCAGTTTAAATAAATATGTAAACACCTATTCGTTCCGATGCAGGTAAACATGCAAGTACAATATTCATTGAATTCCAGAGACCTATGTGTTGATGTCATTATTGATTTCAGATAACTAATGCGACTGGTGACGTCATATAGGTTGTAATTGTAAAGTGTGTAAGCAAATGTGAGGTGGCGTCATTAATGACGTTATTTATGATGTTAGCCGTGACATTATCAACATCAACTGTGACGTAACCAGGCACATCACTACTACTGTCATCAGTGACATCATCAGCGCAAATGACCTCATAGCCAAAGGTGGGATTACCTGTGAAAAACATTTGAATGTATGGTTCTTCAGTGATGACATCACCCCTGGTAAAGCCGTCACTTCTGGTGAAGGCTTCACTTTCGGCAAATATGTCAATGGTGACATCATGGGTGATGACAAGGTGGACAACATTGATGAACTCATACAATAATGCCATTTGCAACGTCATGCGGCCTCTGGTGTGAGTTTCCATGACAACCAGCATGACATCAATACTCACATGACTGGTTACATCACATCAATACAAGCGTCGATCAGTGTCTTTTATGATCGTTTTACACTGACAAATGTGACAAATCTCCTTCACCGGAAACCATCTCCCAATTTGCATATCACAATAAACACTAGATGGTGTCACTTGTGTGCAAAGCACACTATAGTGTATCCCCGCATTTGCATCCTTGACTTTGTATGAATCAGAAACCTTCGTGCACATCTACAGACCCTACTGCAACTATCAGTTGCAGTAGGGTCTGTAGATGTGCACGAAAATCAGAAACCTTCGTGCACATCTACAGACCCTACTGCAACTTTTGAGCATAGTTTTAGCATTTCAAATTACATACTCTGGGAGCTTTTCGCCGGAAATGATCTAAGAAAACATGAAAGAAAAACGGTGGCACCGCCATGTGGCATCTGAAAAATCTGAAACCTTTGTACGCATCTACAGACCTTACTGCAACATTTAAGCATGCGTTTAGCATTTCGAATTACATACCCTAGGAGCCTTTCGCTGGAAACGGTCTAAGAAAACACAAAAGTGGCAACGGTGACACAGCCACTTAGCACCTAAAAACTCCAAAACCTTCCTACGCATTTACAGACTCTACTGCAACATCTCAGCATGGTTTTAGTGTTTCGAATTACATACTCTAGGAAACGGTCTAAGAAAACACGAAAGTGGCAATGGTGGCACAGCCATGTGGCACCTGAAAAATCTGAAATCTTTGTGCACATCTACAGACCCTCCTGCAGCATTTGAGCATGGTTTTACCATTTCGAAATACATACTGTAGGAGCCTTTCGCCGGAAATGGTCTAAGAGAACATGAAAGAGGCAACGGTAGCACAGCCATGTGGCACCCCAAAAATCCAAAACCTTCGTGCGCATCTACAGACCCCACTGCAACATTTGAGCATGGTTTTAGGATTTTGAATTACATACCCTAGGAGCCTTTCGCCGGAAACGGTCTAAGATAACATGAAAGTGGCAACAGCACAGCCACGTGGCACCTGAAAAATCCGAAACCTTCGTGCGCATCTACAGACCCCACTGCAACATTTGAGCATGGTTTTAGCGTTTCGAATTACATACCCTAGGATCCTTTCGCCGGAAACGGTCTAAGAAAACACAAAAGTGGCAACGGTGGCACAGCCACATGGCACCTGAAAAATCGGAAACCTTCGTGCACATCTACAGACCCTACTGCAACATCTGAGCATGCTTTTAGCATTTCGAATTACATACCCTAGGAGCCTTTCACCGGAAACGGTCTAAGAAAACACGAAAGTGACAATGGTGGCGCAGTCACATGGCAGCTGAAAAATCTGAAACCTTCGTGCGCATCTACAGACCCCACTGCAACATTTGAGCATGGTTTTAGTGTTTCGAATTACATACCCTAGGAGCCTTTTGCCGGAAACGGTCTAAGAAAAC
Source organism: Pictodentalium vernedei (assembly GCA_031216915.1). NCBI lineage: Eukaryota > Metazoa > Mollusca > Scaphopoda > Dentaliida > Dentaliidae > Pictodentalium > Pictodentalium vernedei. The sequence goes on along the minus strand of CM062296.1, from coordinate 342,907,157 downwards.
ACAAAAGTGGCAATGGTGGCATAGCCACGTGGAACCTGAAAAATCCGAAACCTTCATGCACATCTAGACCCTACTGCAACATTTGAGCATGGTTTTAGCGTTTCGAATTACATACCCTAGGAGCCTTTTGCCGGAAACGGTCTAAGAAAACACAAAAGTGGCAACGGTGGCACAGCCACATGGCACCTGAAAAATCGGAAACCTTCGTGCACATCTACAGACCCTACTGCAACATCTGAGCATGCTTTTAGCATTTCGAATTACATACCCTAGGAGCCTTTCACCGGAAACGGTCTAAGAAAACACGAAAGTGACAATGGTGGCGCAGTCACATGGCAGCTGAAAAATCTGAAACCTTCGTGCGCATCTACAGACCCCACTGCAACATTTGAGCATGGTTTTAGTGTTTCGAATTACATACCCTAGGAGCCTTTTGCCGGAAACGGTCTAAGAAAACACAAAAGTGGCAATGGTGGCATAGCCACGTGGAACCTGAAAAATCCGAAACCTTCATGCACATCTAGACCCTACTGCAACATTTGAGCATGGTTTTAGCGTTTCGAATTACATACCCTAGGAGCCTTTTGCCGGAAACGGTCTAAGAAAACACAAAAGTTGCAACGGTGGCACAGCAACATGGCACCTAAAAAATCTGAAACCTTCGTGCACATGTAGAGACCCTACTGCAACATTTGAGCATGGTTTTAGCGTTTCTAATTACATACCCTAGGAGCCTTTCGCCAGAAACGGTCTAAGAAAACACGAAAGTGGCAATGGTGGCGCAGCCACGTGGCAGCTGAAAAATCCGAAGCCTTTGTGCGCATCTACAGACCCCACTGCAACATTTGAGCATGGTTTTAGCGTTTCGAATTACATACCCTAGGAGCCTTTCGCCGGAAACGGTCTAAGAAAACACAAAAGTGGCAATGGTGGCACAGCCACGTGGCACCTGAAAAATCGGAAACCTTCGTTCGCATCTACAGACCCCACTGCAACATTTGAGCATGGTTTTAGTGTTTTGAATTACATACCCTAGGAGCCTTTCGACGGAAACGGTCTAAAAAAACACGAAAGTGGCAATGGTGGTGCAGCCACATGGCAGCTGAAAAATCTGAAACCTTCGTGCGCATCTACAGACCCCACTGCAACATTTGAGCATGGTTTTAGCATTTCGAATTACATACCCTAGGAGCCTTTCGTCGGAAAAGGTCTAAGAAAACACAAAAGTGGCAACGGTGGCACAGCCACGTGGCACCCAAAAAATCCAAAACCTTCGTACGCATCTATAGACCATACTGCAACATCTGAGAATAGTTTTAGCATTTCGAATTACATACCCTACGAGACTTTCGGCGGAAACGGTCTAAGAAAACATAAAAGTGGCTAAAGTGGCACAGCCATGTGGCACCCGAAAAATCCAAAACCTTTGTGCACATCTATAGTCCCTACTGCAACATATGAGCATGGTTTGAGCATTTCGAATTACATTCCCTACGAGCCTTTCGCCGGAAAGGATCTAAGAAAACACGAAAGTGGCTACGGTGGCACAGCCACGTGGCGCCCGAAAAATCCAAAACCTTTGTGTGCATCTATAGACCCTACTGCAACATATGAGCATGGTTTTAGCATTTCGAATTACATACCATACGAGCCTTTCGCCGGAAACGGTTCAAGAAAACACAAAAGTGGCTACGGTGGCACAGCCACATGGCACCCGAAAAATCCAAAACCTTCCTGCGCATCTATAGCCCCTACTGCAACATCTGAGCATGGATTTAGCGTTTTGAATTACATATCCTACGAGCCTTTTGCCGGAAACGGTCTAAGAAAACACAAAAGTGGCTACGGTGGCACAGCCACGTGGCACCCGAAAAATCCGAAACCTTTGTGCGCATCTATAGTCCCTACTGCAAGATATGAGCATGGTTTTAGCATTTCGAATTACATTCCCTACCAGCCTTTCGCCGGAAACGATCTAAGAAAACACGAAAATGGCTACGGTGGCACAGCCATGTGGCACCCGAAAAATCTGAAACCTTCGTGTGCATCTATAGACCCTACTGCAACATATGAGCATGGTTTTAGCATTTCGAATTACATACCCTACGAGCCTTTCGCCGGAAACGGTTCAAGAAAACACAAAAGTGGCTACGGTGGCACCCGAAAAATCCGAAACCTTCCTGCGCATCTATAGCCCCTACTGCAACTTCTGAGCATGGATTTAGCATTTCGAGTTACATATCCTACGAGCCTTTTGCCGGAAACGGTCTAAGAAAACACAAAAGTGGCTACGGTGGCACAGCCACGTGGCACCCGAAAAATCCGAAACCTTCGTGCGCATCTATAGACCCTACTGCAACATCTGAGCATGGATTTAGCATTTCGAATTACATATCCTACGAGCCTTTTGCCGGAAACGGTCTAAGAAAACACAAAAGTGGCTACGGTGGCACAGCCACGTGGCACCCGAAAAATCCGAAACCTTCCTACATATATACAGATCATTTAGCAACACCCTAGTGTAATTTTAGAACTCTGAATTACATAGGTTGGGACTATTCAGCAAAAAAGTGAAAAAATAACGCATTTTTTAAGTGGCTCCTCAGAAGCCACCTGGTGGCACAAAAATTTAAAAGTTGTATTTTTGGGTTGCACAGACCCTATCGAACAACTGTAGAAAGTTACAGCGTTTCGAATTACAAAACCGGACGTACGGAAGTACGGACGTACGGACGGAGATCATGACAATATCCCCGCATTTTTTAAAATGCGGGGATAAAAATTGTCCCTAAAAACCATGTCTGCTGCAACTCCTACATTCAACACAAGATTTGGGAGGAACTTTATTGTGATGTACTTGACCACAAAGCCGCCGCCAGGAACCACTGTCACGAGCCACAAAGCTTTTGTGCTCTAGATAACCATTTTTTACATCAGCAAATTGTCACCAAAATTTTCAAGCCGCTACACTTTCAGTTCAATGGGCAGAAAACGTTTTCGGACATAAAAAGTTTCAACCAACAGACCTCTGGGATCGATCGGGATATCAATTCGGTGAAATTTTGTTGTTCAGAAGATTTTGATGTATTTCCCTCATTGAAAATCTATGTGTAATGAATAAATGAGCGAAACCAACATTTGATATTAAATCTGGCAACGCCAAATGAGCCGCTGCTTATATCTAGCAGCTTGCCAAATGTGATACAAAGTCGGAGTGACTCAGATGCCTAGCCAGCTGTGAAACATATCGATCAAGCCATTGGTGATGTATTTCACGGTTTCAGGGCCCATGATATACATGAGTAGTATATAATGTATGAAATTTAACAAATTTGGGTTGCCCGGTGTAGATCAAGGGCGTGATGTCATACCACGATTCATTATGAGGTATATTGGGTGTCATGTGGGCTCTGATGGTAGTCTGCCTTAGCAGCCATGTTATAGCAGTATTACCATGGTAATTGGTAGTGGTGTTACTGCTCATGCGCATCACATGCTGTTAGGGTAGTTTCGGCAAAGTATTTTTTTACTGGGATATTTTTGCTTGATCCCCATATCCTCATATGATGAAACCTTAGACGACACAGGTTATGATCCACATATGATGGTCCTCTTACAGAACAGCATGTCAAATGATCCTCCAGATTCCAGAATACAGGTAAGAAGGTGTTTACGACATGCCAATGGGCTCTTCCTCATTGCCCTAAAATCCTCATACAGTAAAAGTCAAACCAACACACTGTGGCATTAGTTAAAGGAGGTAACTTCTATGGAGACTGATAGTTGCCGTGGTTGTTATGAAGGGAGGAGGGATTCGATTGGTCGTTCTGATCCAAATAAAGTGATCTGATTGATCAAATGAAGGACATTAGGTATTTAGGAAAGGAGAAGAAAGAACCTTTCCAAATTCCCATAACACGAGGATAGATCTGTAGTAGGGTCCGTATTAATTATTTTTTTTAGACTTAACTTATGGCCCTTTAAACTTAGGAATTTACTGAAATCTTGTTTTTGGATGATATCTTTTGTTGTAAATAACAGAATGGATTGATATTTGGTGAGTGGTGTTATTGGTGTGAATACATTTTGTGAGTGAATGTTTGGATGGTCTGCTTTGTTTCACCCCAGTTATGCACCTTTGCTTACTTAGATTGTTTTCCAATTTGAGGTTTCTGAGTAATAATTTAAGTTGTAAGGGATGAAATGCAATGAAATAATATTTTACATTCACCCAAACAAATAGTGTTGGCATGTACTTCTGTCCTTGTCCATTCATCCATAGATATCTGTCCATCTAGGCATCTGTCCATCCATCTGGACTTCCTCATTGGTCTCACTGGTCTAAAAAGTTAAAAGACGGCGGGGATATGGATGTCAATAGACTGTTTTGTCAAAACTTATTTGCAAGAAATATTTTGGACGGTCTGGGGAAAGAGATATCGTGACTCATGTATCCAGACATGTTAACCTCCAGAATAATTTTTCAGGGAACCTGAGGGTGATCTTCAGGGAAATGGGATGGATTTCAGGCAAAAGTTTGTGCGGGGACAAAAAAAGAAAAAAAACACCATTAACACCAGGTTATATCCAGTTGTTGTCAAGTAAGACGAAGCATTTATGCTATGTTAAACCAGACGGACGACAGACGACTGGCAAATGGCATAAGCTCAAATTTGACTTACGTCAAAGTTGAGTTAAAAATCATAAAATAATTGTTGATTTGACCCCCCCCCCCCCCCCACCATTCTCTTCTTCATGATCCCCCCCCCCCCCTCCCACACAAAGCACCACCACCTGTGGTTTGCTTTTATCAAAGTCTACTAAGCTAATCATTTCCCCAAGTCCCAAGTCTGGAAATGTTAACAGGAAAAGATGTCTTAATTTTCAGTTACTGCAAGAAGATTTGTACTTGGAAAGTATCGTTCTCAAAAATTTTCTGGGTACAGACGGCCAACAGTTAACAGTTCTGTAGTCAGCACAACAGAATAAATACAGTGTTAGAAGATAAGTCCATTGTGTATAAATATGCAGTCATAGTTTTTCGGCATCCTAAGCGACTTTAACCTATTTTTAAACTGTGTTAAATAGTTGAGGTCAAGGTGTTGTTTATGTTTTGATTTGGAAAAGGGATGAGGATTAAAGCTATTCTATGAATAAATAAATATATATTATTTAATTCCTTTTCATATATTTTATTTACCAAAAAACTGCAATGAAGGTGGAGTTTTCAATTTTTTTAAAGTAAGTCACCTGTTTTCACTTCAACATTCCACATTGATCACGAATCTCCGATTACGAAGAAAAAAACAAAAATAAACATGAACACAGTTGAAATATATATCATAAAATACCCTTTTCTTAAATAAATTTAACTTAAATCCATATTTTACTGTTTCGTGAGTTTTTACCAGAGTTTGAAATGCATGTGATTTGACTCCGAACATTTTACGTAAGTTACAACGGGAAAGAAATATTCAACTGTTGTTTTCCGGGATTTTTGGTCCAAAAATGATTCCCGTCTGGGAGGCAGGGAACTACAAAGAAATTTCGGGATTTTCCCAGGCATTCCGGGAGAGTTAACATGTCTGTGTGTATCTTCCCTTCACCCGCCTTCCTGAGGCTTGCAAGTCATGAAAATTTTTGACTTTTTTTTACCTTTCCATTTTACCTCAGATTCCTTTTTCAGAACTTTGGTGTGATATCTCTCTGTGATTTTTAATAAAAACAACTATTTCACATTTGAAAGCTCAGAATTTAGGGCTAGAGAGGGGTTAACAGCGTAAAGTCATGGAAGGGGGATGCTGAAACACTAATTTTCATGAAGTCACAGGTGGGTGGTGAGGGAAGATACGCAGGAGACGATATAATACCCTCACTCGCAAAAATATTTCTCTGCCCAACTTACAAATGCATGCAAGAGTGCTGAAAATGAAAAAATGTGGATGACACTTTCTTCTACAATATTTTTAAATTGAACTCCAAAACATTCCATTCTTAGAATGTCTCAGGTGGTCCGGGTATCTGGAATTCAAATCACAATATCTTGCTCGTAAAGGACAGGTGTTATGTGGCATGTTTCTTTTGTTACCTGTGACCACTCAGGTTGTACAATTCTGTATGTGTTGTAGTTTTACAATGTTGGTGTTTATTAATCCAAATAACAGTGAGTTACAGTAATCAAGCCGAGTTGTCACAAAAGCATGTACAAATTGCTCAGCTGTTTTAGTGTCTATTAAGTTCCTAATTTTGCTTATGTTCCCCAGATGAAAATATGCCATCTGGCAGATATGCTTAACATGAGTGTCAAGTAATAGGTTTTCATATAAGAAAACACATAGGTTAAGAACTGACTGGGATGATGAGATACAAACATCCTGGATATTTAAATCAAGTTTGGGCAATTTCCTTAATTACTATGGAGTCCCAAAGTAGATAATTTCTGTTTTGTCATGGTTCAATTTCATTAAGTTAATAGTCATCCAAGATTTTATTTCCAGAATGCACCGTTCAAGTTGCTGCATGGAGCAGGCTGCACTATCTTTATAGAAATGGATATATAGCTGTGTGTCATCAGCGTGGCAGTTGTAATTTAGTCCATGCTTTCTTATGATGTCTCCTAGAGGCAGGACATGGATGGTGTAGAGAATTGGTCCTCGAACTGACACCCGAGGAATGCCACATAAGAGAGGGAGTTTTGTAGAGCGCTCACCATCGATAACACACTGACTTTGACCTTGTAAATATGAGCAAAACAACTGAGGCGCTGTGCCTTTGATGCCAATTCTATTTTCTAGGTGCATAATGAAAGTCGTATGGCCAAGAGTGTTGAAGGCAGCACTGAGATTCAGAAGCACAAAACATGAATGCAATGGCTTATCCATTGCTAAAAGTAAAGCATTTTGGACTCTCAAGAGTGCAATCCCAGTGCTACAACACAGTTTGTAAGCTAACTGAAATGCTTCACAAAGACTGTTAGTTTTCAAGTGAGATATCAGAGCTGATCAGCTACAAGCCTCTCCACAACCTTTGATAGAAAAGAAAGATTCAACACTTCACCTAATCTTAGTAGAAGACGACACTTGTTGAAAACTTTCTCAGAACACTAAAAATTTTCTTCTTTTGCTTCAAAAACATAGCTTATGTCCTCCCATGGGAACGAGCTCGTCGATCATGTTCCAATACGGGGTCATAAGCTATGTTTTTGAAGCAAAAGAAAAAATATTTAAAAAATTGAATGGCAGTTTTTGTGTATCGATCTTGGTGGTTTTGATCGTTACGGTAGGTAAAGGGTTAATGTTGATCCCCACTCCCACCCGTAAAATGTGAAAAACAAAAATTTGTTGATTTTGTAGCCTCCCTCTAGCCCTATCTGCAGAGTTTTCATATGTGCAATAGTTGTTTTTTTCTGTGTTACAGAGTTAATAATCAAAACCAATTATAAAAAATCCACCTCTGTGATTAAATGGAAAAATGAAAGAAATAAGGTGAGGAAACATACGTAGGGTGGAAATGGGTAGAACTGGGAGTTATACCCCCCCCTTCCGAAGAAGACATGCATGTGGGGTGATAAACGGTTACACAGAGGAAAAAAATTACCGCAAAAACATTGAACTCTGCCAGTCTGGGCTGTTATTTTCTGAAGCGCACTACGAATAACGCAGGGTTCGACACTAACCCACGTCCGACCGACATTGTCTAGTAGATTTTGGTCCAGTCGTGCTGTTTCTCTGTCAAACTTGCCGGACTGGTTGTCCTCATTTTCCTAGGGCAATAACTGATTAATTGAAAAAAAACTACCACTTTCGTTATTGCAGCGAGACCAAATGAGATAGAGTCGGATTGGCACACAAATATAATATATTTGTGTGCCGATCCGACTCTATCTCCTTCTCTTATCATGTCGAAACATACTGCGATGATAATATTGTCGAGTTATCTCCTATCACAACTGTGAAGAAGGGATCTACTCGAGTCGACTCGTATCTGCACCGTGCTGAATGAAACACGGAAACTTGTGACGTCATGACTCATAGCTTATCAATCCTTTGAAGTTTGACAACTTTGAAGATCATCTTAGATGACCCATAACTGTACTAACGTGTGCGTACAACAGTACATTACAATACAATATACAGTGATGTGACATTATGTTGGACGTGGTCAGAGGCGTGGTCAATGCCATCTTATTAGTTTTAGTTGAGTTATTACCTGTTGCAAATTGAAAATTTGTTATGCAGAGAAGGAAAGACAGCGTCGTAGGTTTGTCCAATAGGTCAATCAGAGTGACGTCATCAAGTTTCAGCTTTGTCAGTGTGACTGTGAATTATCGTGATTTCTTGTGTGCAAATGGATTACAATAATATTCTCTTATGATTCGATAATTCGCTGGGAAAATTAACTTCTCGAAATCTATTTGAACCTGAAACTTATGTGCACGGTTTTATTGGACTTGTACAAATCTCAGTCTTTACACAGTACTTTTTCTTAAAAAAGTGGCGGCCGAAACGGAAAGTGACAATTCCGCGAAATGAGAAACAAAATGTCAAGGTGAGTTTTCTTAAATTTCTTTATGGACAAAATCAATGCATGATAATATTACATTTGGAAATAGGCGTGTTAACTTACAACTTACAAGACACGCTTTTTGAGGGGCATGATACATCAGGAAATGGACGTGAAATGATAGTAACTACATGTATCGTTTCACGCTCATTTTCTGATGTTATATGTAGTGCGCCCCACAAAAAGTGCGCACTTAAGTCCCAAAAGCAGCGAGCAACTAAATGTGCACCTGGGTTTTTCAAAATCGAAGGACTGTACCAGTAAGCAAAGTTTAGTTTACCGATAGTTTATAATAAAAAGAAAATGTGGTTCAATTGCAAAAGTTAAATGAATGTACGATATAATTTTTTACCGTCGTGTCCCCGTTTTTCTCTAATTCCGTGGACTGGGTCAGGGCAAGTACAAATCAGGTCCGGGCTAGTAATTTTTTAAGCGACTAGACCGACATTTCGGGTGCATAAAAACGTCAATGTCGAACCCTGTAACGGCGACCCACGAGTATTATGTGATGTGGTTGCCGACCCTTCTCAGGTGGACCTCATGTCACTTGACCCTGTGGTGCCATGTACAGTTGTCATGGTAGCCTGCATGAACGGCCATACTGTGACGTCATTACCGTAGTGATACGTGGTCTTAGTGTGCATGCACATTCCAGAGACACGGAACGAATCCAACTTTACATTTTCAAGTAGGATCCTTCTGTTGATGTAAATCGCAAGTAAACTTATTCTTAAAAGTTATTTCATTCGCTACTTCAATAAGTAATGGAAACCGCCTAATCTGATTTCCACGAGCTACAATTTTTTCAATCGACCGAAGTCTCTGCTGAACAAGCATGTTTTCTGTGCTGTTTGATTCTGAAGAAACCGATGCCGTCAGTCGTGAAATTTATTATTCCTTCGTGGCATGCTTCAAATGTTTATAGACATAGCTGTGGGCATAACAAAATTACCAAGACAATATTGAGAGATGTGCATGAAAAAATATATCATGTCAATGTTAATTGAGTGATAAATATGAGAAACAGAATTTTCACATCAGATGATATAATTTTAAAGAACGGAAATTTTAACTTTCAAAAATCGAATGACTGTTGCAAATAGTGACCCCCTTTGATGGGGTATTAATTTGCCATGATGTTCAAAAAATCTGTAACGGTATTATTCTAGTCACAGCAGTTTGATGATGGGTAATACTTCATCCACGGTGGGGTATTTTTCATTCCAAGATTATACTCTGTTCAGAAAAAAGCAACATGTATTCGAAAATTACCAGGTCATGGACCATGAGTTGCACCTGGTGGTCAATGAGCTGATAAAAATGTTTCTCCTTTAAAGTGCTTTATCTTTTTTTATAAAATGTAGTCAATGAGATGAAATTGGAAAGGGCTTATTGTGTTTTGTTCCCAAAAATTGTAAATGATCATCAGGAGGGAAAATCTTCCGAACCTTAATGACTATAGGAAATAGCATTTTGTTCCGATTTTTCTCAAAATGTGAATGCTGAAAACTGATGTTAACAATTGTTCCAGTTTTACAAAACTGCCCTTTATTAAACACTTTATACAATACTTATATGATGTCATGGTATTTTTTAAGCTAAAAAATCTAAAAGGTGTTTTTGAACAAGTTTTAGACTATTTTCATTCCTTCAGACACATTAATTATAGATCGGCAACCATTAATATATGAGTATGATTAAGAGCAAATTGTCGAGAAACTGTGATGTTTACTCATCAAATTAAAATGTCAAGGCGTCGCAATTGGTTTGATGTTTTCACGTACTGGCAAACTGTTTGGTAACAAACATAGTAGTTTCTCGACAACTTGCACTCATCCATACCCTATACTGATGTATATAGGGGTGTATCCTTATGCTATTTCTATTTCTTTTTCCATTGTACATCAAAGATTTAGGAGTTGAACTCCTGCATAGTGACGAGGGAATAACAGTTGGGGACTTGAAGATACTAGGGTTATTTTTAGCAGACGACATGGTGCTACTGTCCAAAAGCAAAGAGATGCTAGCAAAAATGCTGGCAATTGTTGGAAGATATGAGAACAAATGGAGACTTGAACTAAATGAAAGCAAAAGCAAAGTTATACCTGTGGGCTGTAAAGCGGATCCTACTTGAAGATGAAGAGTCAGGAAGTTCTGTTTTCCGGAGGGTAGCAGCAAATTTCTTAGTGTAGAGAGACATGTGACTGCGAGTATTTTGGGTTAAATATAAACATCATGGGAAGAGGTATCTACCGAAACCACACAAATAAGTGAATCGTAAACCAAATGAACCTTTGGAAAATGGTGGGTCTACCAAGTATAACATAATTATGGTACAGAAGTGGTACATCAAAACCAAATGGCTTTTAACCCTTTACCCAACGTAATGGCCATAACCAGCCAGCACTATTTACAACTAGAGGGGGTATCAGTACCCCGTGGCTCACGTAAAGGGGTGGCTGGAGTAAAAAAAAAAAGTCCAAAACCTGCACACAAAAGTCCAAAATTAAATTAAATAAGCAGCTAATAAGCAGCTAAAGGGTTAAATAATATAATAATAGCCTCAAGAAGCATGCTAACATAAAATAGGAACCATGGCTATATGCTACAAGGTAAGTCTCCACTTTGTAGAAAAGAAAGACAAACCTCAAAACCTGCACATAAAAGTAAAAAAAAAAGTATCGCATTTGTTTCAATGGGTTAAAATTGAGAAAAATACCCTGATAATGTCACAGTAACCACCATGGCAATATGCCAGTGAGGTAAAACTCCACTTAAAAAAAATATCAAAACCAGTACACAAAAGTAAAAAACCTGCACACAAAAGTCCAAAATTAAAGTAAATAAGCAGCTAAAGGGTTAAATAATATAATACTAGCCCCCAAAAACATCCGAAGATAAAATAGGAACCATGGCAATATGCTACAAGGTAAGTTGCCACTTGGAAGAAAAGAAAGACAAACCTCAAAACCTGCACATAAATGTAAAAAAAAGTATCACATTTGTTTAAAGGGTTAAAATTGAGAAAAAATACCCTGAAATGTTAAGGTAACCACCATGGCAATATGCCAGTAAGGTAAAACTCCACTTGAAGACAAAATTTCAAAACCTGTACACAAAAGTAAAAAAAACTGTACACAAAAATAAAAAAATCAAGTAACTTAGCATGGAAAGGGTTGAATAAAATATTACTATCCCTGAAAAGCATGCTGACATAAAAAAAAAGCAAAAAAAAACAAACAAAATCAAAACCTGCACACAAAAGTTCAAAATGAATTAACCCGGACGCCGACGACGTCAACAACGCCGACATGAGGGCTATGCCATAGGCTCACACAACTATCGTTGGTGAGCCAAAAATCACCATTCAGTTTTCATTTTTTGTCTCAAAAACATAGCTTATGACCACTCATTGGAACGAGCACATTGAGCTTGTTCCAATGAGGGTTCATAAGCTATGCTTTTGAGACAAAAAATGAAAATATTTAGTTATTAAAGAATTTTGTTTGCAAGTGTTGTCTGCATTTCGAGTTAGGTAAAGGGTTAAAGAGCCTGGAAACTCTGCAGAACGATGCAGGCTGATGGATAATGAGGTCGAGGCACTAGAAGCAATCGGGGGGAGATTGGCTGGATGAGGATCAAAGACAGGATAGACTTATTGAAACTATGTTATCTTAACTATTTGGTAAATCTCCCCGAAAGCTGATGGTATAAAGTAATGCTCTAGAATATTTGGAATTCAAATACAAAGACAGGGTGTATGGTCCAAGTGAGAGAGTTAATAGAGAACTAGAGAACTACTCACTAGAGCTCTTGGACTTGGAAGTTGGACAACCCAGGGGTAAAGAAATCGCCAGTGAAAAAGTCATGGAAGATGGCAACTTCAAACAGCGAGGGGGGATTAAATCAAAGAGGTCTTTGGAAGGCCTGTGTGATAAAGAGAAGCCAGGTTTTGAAGAGTACGTTGTTGGCATCTTTGTGGGGGGGGGGGGGGGGAACACTGTTATTCAAGCTGAGGTCACGGTCCCTGGAGCTGATGAGTAAAATTGGGAAAGACAATGAAAAGGAGTGCCAGATGTGTAATTTAGGTGTTGTGGAAACCCTGGAACACTTTCTACTAGAATGCCCAAAATACCAGTCTAACAGAATAAGATTTAGTAGAAGTATAAAGGGGAAATGGGATGGGAGATTGAAAGACCTGTGGTTAGTGAGTGAAACAAAGGGGAGGGTTAATATGCTTATCAGAGAGATTGGGAAGAATGGGGCACAGAATGTCATCAAGCAGTTTGCCTCTGAGTGTTGGGAGGAGAGAAGTGTGGGAATAGGGAAGCAATTGAGAGCACTTGGTTAACCAAGGCCTTGTCATATGAGAACCACGACAAACCAGCGGCCGGATAAAGTATTATTGATATGATGATTGCAGGTTGTAATTAGCTGCATATTGCTGTATTTTCATGACTTTATGAATGATAATAGGCTCAGAAAAACTTGTTCAAAAACCTCTTTCTGTCTTTCAGCCTCAGAAATACTATGATATCCTTTCAGTGCTCCTCTCCTTGTTTACGAAAGTGTTAATTTGTAAAACTGGAATCATGCTTAATCTCAGTTTTTGGCATCCAAATTTTGAGAAAAATCAGAAAAAAATTCCTTCTTGCTATAGCCCTTAATAATCTCCTCCAACTTATTTCAGTTTAAGGTACATCAGATGTCTTGCCAGCCTGGTTACCACAAGCTTTTAATTTGTGAGAAAAGGCAATTTACCAGAATTTTTCTTTTTCTTTTTTTTTTTTTTTTTGGGGGGGGGGGGGGGGGGGGGGGGGGGGGAGTGAGTGTGATCTAAATGTAAGAAAATAAAGTAGTCATTTTTTTCAATCCATTTACTACTTTTCACGTGAAATGATGGAATAGATAAATAACACACTTTAGTATGATTACTGTGGTTGCGAGAGAGTGGTCAGTGTGTGGATATAATAAACTAGAGGCTCAAGTGAGCCTAAAATGCTCACCTGGCTCAAATTGTCACAACAGATGAGTGTATCAGTAAGAGATCGGCAGCAAGAGTAATTTTTTTGATTTGCTATGACACAACCAAAGGCAACTTTTTTGCCCCTTCATTTCTGCTGGTTCTTGGAAAGCTTCCTAGCAAGCTCTGTTCTGTGAAGTATTAAAAAACAACAACCGAACAAAATTTTTGTTTGTTTTGTTTTAAACTACTGTGGTTCTCTCTAGCAACCCCCCACCCCAAAAAATTTAAAAAAACATAAAACAAGAAAAAATAATGCGAATCGATTTAAACAAACTTGAATTTGACACCCCTAGAGATGTTACATACCAAATATGAAAGGATTCTCACTGGTGGATCTGAAGAAGAAGAATTTTCAAGAAATTTTCTCATATTGCTAAGTTAAATTTTGGGCTTCAATAAAAAGCCCAAATATTAACCCAGGGACCTGATTTGAACAACCTTCAATCTAACCCTCCCAGAGGTGTTGTACACCAAATATCAAAAGAATTTGACTGCTGGATCTGAAGGAGATATAAACGATAATTCCCCATATTGCACTAAGTAAATATTTGGGCTCCCTTGGGGAACCCAAATATTAACCCAGGAACTCGATTTGAACAATTTGAACCTTACACCTCTAGAGATGTCACATACTAAATATGAAAGGATTCTCACTAGTGGGTCTGAAAAAGATTTTTTAAGAAATTTTCTCATATTGCACTAAGTTAAAATTTGGGTTCCAATAAAGAGCCCAAATATTCATCCAGGGATCCCATTTGAACAAACTTGAATCTAACCCCCCTACAGATGCTGCATACCAAATATCAAAAGTATCTTACTCATGGATCTGATGAAGAAGATTTTTAAAGATTATTCCCCATATCGCACAAAATTAATATTCAGGCTCCCACTGGAAGCCCAAATATTAACCCAGAGATTCGATTTGAACAAATTCGAATCTTACACCTCTAGAGATGTCACATACCAAATATGAAAGGATTCTCACTAGCAGGTCTGAAAAAGAAGATTTTTTAAGAAATTTTCTCATATTGCACTAAGTTAAAATTTGGGCTCCAATAAAGAACCCAAATATTCGTCCAGGGATCCCATTTGAACAAACTTGAATCTAACCTGCCTAAAGATGCTGCATACCAAATATCAAGAGAATCTGAATGGTGGATCTGAAGAAGATTTTTAACTGGTAGAGTGCTGAATTATTTTTAGTCATCAAAAATTGTTCACATGTACTTGCCTTCTTACAATTTATGGTAGTGTCAGTAGGCACTCTACCATAAATTATAACATGGCAAATCCTTTCAGGCTAAATACCTTATTTTGAAAGATACATTGAAGGACAACCACAGAATTAAAGGATTTGAGTGGGTCAACCTGCACTTCAGAGTAAAGCCCAATTATGGGCTTCCAGCACTCAACCAGTTAAAGAATATCCCCCATATTCCACCAAGTTAAAAATCAGGCTCCCATAGGAAGCCCAAATATTATAAATTCATAGTAATTTGTATATTTTTATACTTACCAATGGCCCAGACTAGCTGGTGCTTAACTCAAAGTTATTAAGGTCCAAACACAAATTTTGCCCCCCCCCCCCCCCAATACCCAAAATTTGCTTGCAAAACCGAAAATGAAAAGTCCTATCTGGCCCTCCATACATTTACTCTCCGCACCTGCACAGACGTTAAGATGTCGAGAGTACTACATAAAAATTCAGCGGGGAGGAATGAGTGCCCGTCTGGGCCATTGGTAAGTATAAAAATATACAAATTACTATGAATTTACTATGAATTTATAATATTTTTAGACTGTAAACCAATGGCCAGACTAGCTGAATCATAAAAAGGTGGAGGGCCTAGGACTTCAGAATTAGTAGATCAACAATCCTGTAATCCAAGGTGAAAGGAAATTAAAATTATTAGGAATTACATGTATTTCTCTCTTTTCAGTAATAGAGAAGACTTATCATACAAAAGGAGCCCAGTTCAGATAATTCCGCATACTTAGCATGAAGACTATGCTAAATGGATGTAACGAGTTCCCAATTTTTAAGGTTAGCCTGGACTAAGGCCCAAAAATTAGGATGGTGTATTTAGAATGAGAGAATAACCCCCACAAACGTACGCCATACATAATAAAACTCTAGCTATATGCAGGATATAATTACAGACAAAACAGCTTCACTCATAGTTATATACTTATTAAGCCGGTGGAGAGGTAAAAAATCCCCCCCCCCCTCATTTTTGATGGAATCTTCAAAAAGAAAGAGGGGAGCGCTCTGGAATCAGTAAAAGCAGTACCAAAAAACAATATAAATATTCGTCAAACAGGCACTCAGGTATTAATTTATTAATAATAAAGAGTGCTTAATGCCACTTCAGAAGTTAAGGCTATAGCGACGATCCCGGTAATTAATACTGCCCACCATATAACGTACACCGGAGACAGCATAGATAGGTCGAAAACCGATGATATAATATATAACATACACATGTCCAATCGAACCACAATGAACGATCTCTGGAGAGTAAGCACACTTCCGAGGTAACCCACAGGCGACTCCATTCAGGTGTACAATAAATTCCAGTAACAACACTCCCCGACGTGTACTATCCGATATCTATGACACAATAAATGTGCGAATATACAAAAGTGTAAACAAGGTGTATTCGATTGAGGTACCGACATTAATAGAAACCTGGATCTAGAAATGGAAGTAGGTATGATTAACAGGCTCTGACACGGACCGCACCCGAAAAAATTCATAATTTCAAAGGTCCATAAAATACAACAAGAGGCCCCAGGGGGCCTGAGGGCGCTCACCTGATATGGTAGTTTAAATATCAAACCAGGGACTTGACTTGAATAAGCTAAATACGCCCCTCCTAAGAAAAGCATATACCAACTAGATGAAGCGCTTGTGCCCACACAATACACAGGATTTTTCCTTCTATTTTCAGTTCCTGCACTTTTACGTCCCAAAATTGAGATAAACGCATAAAAAACAGAATTTTTTCCAACAAAATAGTTTCAGCCTAAAATTTTTTTTTCTTCTTAAAACGCATAAAAAACCAAAAAACTAATTTCCGGATTTTGGTCCCACCTGGACCCCAAATTTTCAGTGTAAAAAAAAATAATTTCTTTTTGTCTTAAAATTGACTGAAACGCATAAAAAACAAAAAAAAAATTCTGGATTTGGGTCCAAAACTTTCAAAGTTCCACCCGGACCCCAAATTTTCAGAGTTAAAAAAATTATTTTTTTTGTCTTAAAATTGACCGAAACGCATAAAAAACAAAAAACAAATTTCCGAATTTTGGTCCAAAATTTTTTAAGTCCCACCCGGACCCAAAATTTTCAGTGTAAAAAAAAAAATTTCTTTTTGTCTTAAAATTGACTGAAATGCATAAAAAACAAAAAAAAAATTCCGGATTTTGGTCCAAAAGTTTCAAAGTCCCACCAGGACCCCAAATTTTCAGTGTAAAAAAAAAATTTTTTTTGTCTTAAAAATGACCGAAACACATAAAAAAACAAAAAAAAAATTTCTAGATTTTGGTCCAAAATTTCTAAGTCAGGAACGGGGCCCCAAATTTTCAGCCTAAATATGAACCCAGGGACTTGGCTTGAACAA
This sequence comes from Pictodentalium vernedei, assembly GCA_031216915.1. NCBI lineage: Eukaryota > Metazoa > Mollusca > Scaphopoda > Dentaliida > Dentaliidae > Pictodentalium > Pictodentalium vernedei. The sequence goes on along the minus strand of CM062296.1, from coordinate 342,889,949 downwards.
ACTTGAATCTCACCCCCTTAAGGATGCTGCATACCAAATATCAAAAGATTCTTATTGGGAGATCTGAAGAAGAAGATTTTTAAAGAATATTCCTCATACTGCACTAATTTAAACATTTGGGCTCCCATAGAGAGCCCAAATATGGACCCAGGGAATTAATTTCAATAAACATGTGAAACAATCTTCCAAAGATGTTATATGTGAAATTTGAAAGCTTTTGGAGCAGTGGTTTTGGAGAAAAGTAGTCTTACATGTTTCTCCCATTACCCACAGTGTTAAAAAATGCTGACTCAGCACTTTTTCAAAGTCCCCAAAAAGTACCCCATGATAAAACCGATAGCAATTTTTTTTTACCATTCCATTCTGTTGGTCCTAAGGAAGCTTCACACCAAATAAGAATTCTCAGTGTCATGTAGTTTTGGAGATATGGGCGTTTTAATTTTTTTCTATTTTTAGCTCCTGCGGTTCCCATGGGTCGACGGGAAAAAAATTTGGGCATAAATTAAGTACTTATGACCCAATAAGCCCTCATATCAAATTTGGTTCAAATCTGCCCCTCGGTTTGGAAAATAGAAATTTTGAGAGTGGCAAAAATTCTTGCTCCTCCCATAACGAAGGCAAATAATGCCTGACAAACTTCTCTTGAACAAACTTGATTCTAAACCTCAAAAGGACTCTGTATACCACATATCAAGTCTCTGCTGCTGGTGGTTCATTAGAAGAAGATTTTCAAAAAATTTGGCCATTTTTTCCCCACACCTCTGCTCAATATGAGCCGAAACCTAATTGGCATAAAAATCATAACCACTACTTACATGAAATTTAATTAAAATGTGGCCAGTGGTTTAGGAGAAAGAGGCTCAAACACCACCTTCATGCAGGACGATGGACGACAGACAATGGACGGATGGACGACGGACGAAGAGTGATAAGAAAAGCTCACCCTGACTTTCAGTCAGGTGGGCTAATAAAGCGTCAGCGTAATAATTATTATGCGCGTGAGTATTAAAATCCCGAATGTAATCATCTGAAAACCAGTTAACTGGTTATGCAGCCTCTGAGGTACCCAAAGACTAGCAATTTAATTATGATGAAATATGCGCTCGTATATGACATATAGACGAATAATCACAGAAAACCAATCCAACTAAAAAGTGGATGTGCCCATGAGGTCGCCATAGAACACGACCCAGCCGCCAATCAAAAAGTGAAACATATTGGCGGTGAGAGGGGGGATTCAAAGTCATATTGAACCCTCCTCACCTGCATTGCATAATCGTTCTTGTGTTAGTCATAAAATAATATAGGAATTGCAATGGTTCCCTCACGTCTAACAAACTCCATTATGCCACTATGGGCAGAGGATGTGAAGAAGAAAAACTTCCCCTGATAAAGAAGGTCCTCTCGTGGAAGAAGCTTCCGGGAAACGTCCCATAACAGACACTTGAGAAGATTGATCCAAAGTTTCTGTGACGACAGAGGTGCTACTGTTTGATCTTAAACATAATATACTGAATCAAATGAATTGGAGGATACGCATATCCTATCATCCATCCCCATGAGATCAGCAGAGCGTCTACTGTATGCGCTCAATGGTCTGGACATGGCGACACAAACGTCGGTAACTGAATGTTCTGGTGCGTTGCAAACGGATCTATCATGGGGCGATCCCTCTGGTAGCAAAACTGTCCAAATACTCGCTTGTTTAACGTCCATTCCAATTGCAACAGGCGACCTTTCCAAGAGAGAGAGTCTGCTAGTACATTCAGTCGACGTGGCATATGACGGATAAAAAGATGAACATGATGATTCACGACGTATTAGGAAAAACTTCTCAATTAGTTGGCATAACAGAAATGAATGGGTGCCACCATTGTTCCCGATGTATGCTACTACTGTCGTGTTGTCCGACGAAATTGAACATGGACGTCCATTATTATGTGAATCCAATGTAGTAGCGCTAGCTAATTAACATCATCTCGTTAATGTTTATGTGTTTCTCTAGAACTGAGGGTCCCAAAGACCATGACACCTCAAGACTGCAGGACTTAGGGTCGTGCCCCAACCCGTCTGACTCACATCCGTCATAATCGTGAAAGCCGGATCCGGCAGTTGCAGCATAACTCCCTGAGTTAACCACTGAATATCTTCCCAATTTGAACCCTTGTTTTACTAGGACCGTTAAAACAATACTGGTTCAAGCAAAAGCATCTTCACACTCCAGTTCTGAGTAAAGAATATCTGGAGGGGAAGTGCGTGCAGGCAGCCGAACGGAATGAGATCCACAGCCGCTCCGCACAGCTCTTCCCTCACTATTAATGTGTCTGAGTGTAGACAAAAGCGAGCATAACAACTGACTAATTTCGCTCTGAGTAACGGCAGGCGAACCAGATTGTTGTGAGTCTCAAAGCTCAATCCCAAGTGAATAGGTGACTTGTACGGAGCTAGATCCGACTTTTTCTCGTTTACGATGAAACTGAGACGTCGGTGTAATAGAAGCAGACTCTGAACATCGTTCTGTAGAATAATTCTGTTGCAATATCCATGTAGAAGGTCGTCCAAGTAAGCGGACGTTACCGCAGACAAATGAGCTCGTAAGTAAGACATTACCGAGTTCATTATTCGAGTGAAATGCCCAGGGGGCCCGATTCAGACCAAAGCATATTGTTCGGAACTGATACACCTTCCCTTGCACGGCAGACCGCAGGTACTTTTAGAATGCTGGATGTACCAGGACATGAAAGTACGGATCGTTAGATCTATGCTTGCCGCATAGTTGATCACTTGCTTTTACCGTCTGAATGATTTCCATAAATAAACTTTTAGAGCCATGATAAACTTGTTATCCAGCTCAAGTCTATTACCGGTCGGAACGAGCCGTCTGGCTTTGGTACGAGGAACAGGTTACTGTAAAAAATCTTGAGAATCCTGATTCTCGAGGACCTGCATTGCTTCCTTTGATAAGAGAGCTTATACCTCCGGTAGGAGAAACTCTCTTATGCAAGAATTAATGGAAGATTTGTCCAACGCGGACAACTTGTTAGTGGGGTTCTACTCGGAATGAGACTACACTTCTTACCCACTGATCTTCCGTGATTGTTATCCAATTTTTTGTGGAGCTTGATAACCTTCTGCTAACTGGCCAGCAATAGAGGTCTAAACCATCACTTGTATAACCTGCGAGGCTTATGGGAGGAGGAACCATGTCCTCTCCGCAAAAAACCCCGTCTCGTCGGCCTAGGGGCATCTGACCTATAGTCCCGATCAGACCTACGCCCCCTTTCCCGAGTCGCTATACTGACGACTTCCAGAGTAATTATAAGAGGGTTTCTTGTACCATCGTGAGAAGTTTCCTTTTGACGATTTTTGTCTAGAATGTCCTCCTTTACTCTTGTCTGCTGAAGCGGGTCGTTGATACTCCGACTTAAAAAGCAGAGCACTAGACGATTTCTTAGTAGCCTGTTCATAGACTAACGAAAGCTAGTTGTCAAAAATAAAATGTCTGGAAACCGGAGGGACTCGAGAGAGCTTTTCACCACTGTCATCTTATCAGTGGGGCGTCGCAAGGGCAGCATCACGTCTGATTAACTCCAGATAAGCCAACGTTAGGGCGGAGTTATACGTGGTATACATAATTGCCCTGGAAAGAACTCTAAGAGATGTATGAACATCCTCAAAATTCCTTTCCCTTGAAACGTTGCGCCATAGCTCTTGTAAGGTGATCTGCGTAAGACATAACATCCAAATTCGCTCTATTTGAAGAAATTGCCATCTCAATTGCATCTGAGTGAATAGAGAATGATACCTCTAGATCCCCGGCCTGCTCATTCAAACGCAGAAGAACTCTCTGACCATCTTCCCCGACCGTTTTTAAAAGAATGTGGTCCAAAAAACGGTATGTATACAGAAGATGAAGATAAGAAACCACCTTCTTCCTTGCACTCAAGAGGATAAATACGGCATCATCTATATGGCCAAAGGCCTGCGACACCTGCATAAACTGAACCAGAAAAGAAAGGACTTCCTTCTTTGTCCGGATAAAGTCTGCGCCTAACGCATCAGCGGTTTCTCTCTTGTCATTGCAGCATTCTGATTCGGTGGAACAAAAGTGGGGTAGTATTGATGGATGAAAGCCATCACAACCATGTACTGTTCCGAAAGGGAAGGGTAATCTTCTTCCTTATCCATTTCAGCATCCGAGAGAATCAGTTGCGAATCTCGATCCATTGCATCTGCGCGAACAGACCACTGGACCGACCCAGCACCGTCCGACAGCTCAGATTCTGAGTCTGAGGGAGGCTGCATCTGCACTTGCTGGGATGCTGCAATTAGCTGTGCAATCTGCGACAGCAAGTCCGTCATTGAGGCCTGAGGAGCAGTGGATTTCTGTTCCTTAGCCGCATGCTGCTCCTGGGAAGGTGTGTCGGAAACGGATCCTTTCTCCAAGCATCCCGATGATCAAGGCCTCGTCTCCCTAGCTACCGGATGGTCCGACTTCACGGGCGAAGAGTGGTTCCTTCTTCGTGCAGCAGGCTGTGCTTAAATAATGTAGCAGAGGAAGCCGTGACTGAAGCCAACCCTGGCTGCAGACTAGACGGAGCATCCTGAGTGGCGGGCGGACATATGCTCTGTCTCGTGCAAGTTTCCAACTAGAAAACTTTATTTCAAAAGTGAAACGTAACGGAGGAAGCCTTGACTGAAGCTGATCCCAGCTACAGACTAAACAGAGCGTCCCGAGTGGAGGGCGGACATATGCTCTGGCTTGTACAAGTTTCTCAACACAACATCTGACCCCAGACGTTGCTATATTAGAGAGGGGTGGCCTCTCCCACTCGCGGTCTATCAGACCTCGCAGAGTACAAGAACTTGCAGACTTCCTCCCTATTTCCATCGTCGCTGGGTGAGCTATTTATATTATAGTGCTCACTCTACCCAATCCATCTCTTAGGTCACAACGGACTTACCCGGCACCCACGGACGGAGTACCGCTGCACCGGTCGAGCTAGCTGCTTGCAAGAGATTAAAACCTTTAACCAAAGGCCCTAACTCTTGCAATAATGAGCACTGCAGCTAGCTCTATATGCTCCACAGAGTGCGACGACGGTAGCACACTTGGATGGGTGTCAGAATATCATCACCATGTTCATGTTCCTCGGAAATAGAAATGGACAGAATGAATTAACACGTGGTAAGAAGCTCTGATCCTCAGAACCTCAGCACCAACAACGTATCGTGATACCCGACTCCAACATCAGTCATCCCAGCGCAACACAAGAATGACAAGAGTCTGCAGGAGTGTAACAACTAAAGTCGATATCAGTCCTCCAAACTGCACAACAATATATATATATATAACTGAGATACATGAATAATAGCAATCATAATTAAATTCAAAATATTTTTTGTAGACAAAATTTTTGGGGGAAAAATGCCCAAATTCCCAAAGGGAACATGAAGAGCCCAAGGGCATCCCGATAGAGCCTAAGTGTGGACAAAATCCCAAATTTTTTGAGCTACACTACCGGAATAATAATCCATGTATTCTACACTATATTATAGTAATAGAATATAAGAAACCTATATATGAGGACGTTTATAATGTAAACAAGGTCAATGTAAACAAGACATCAGGCACTCAAAAAGGCCCAAAATCAGAACCAATGGAAATGCTATCAAATGCAAAGCTAGATCTTCATATGAAAAAAAAACGATACATCGGATAGAAGATGCAAGACTAAACGGCCTAACATCCCTAGGGTGATGACGTAACCCTGGGGAAGAAACAGAATAATATTGTGTAATAAATGTTAAACTCCCAAGAAATTTTTTTAAAAATTTCAATAAAAAATAGCCAAAAAGCTTAAGAGTTTAACATGAAGGGTTCAGGAAAGGATAGGGAAGGAATACTTAACACACAGTGGAATAATCATTTTTAAAAATGATGATGTCAGGCATATGTCCCGAAATTGGGAAACATAAAATAATTTTATAATTATTATAAAGTTACAGCCCTGAATGTTTAAAACTACCATTGAACACTTCCTTCATCCAATAACAGCCTTGTATCCACCAATTCTTGCATTGATTTGTGTCTGGCATCCTAAAAAAAAAGGAGATCTTAAAGCACAGATGTCATTTCATTGTTGATGACTTTTAGGGCCAAACAAAGAATGATGTTGGCACCAATTTCGGTCACTTCCTGACATCTGCGCATGCGCGTAGAGTAAATGTATGGAGGGCCAGATAAGACTTTTAATTTTCAGTTTTGCAAGCAAATTTTGGGTATTAGGGGGTTCAAAATTTGTGTTTGGCCCTTAATAACTCTTGAGTTAAGCACCAGCTAGTCTGGGCCATTGGTTTAGAGTGTAAAAATATTAACCCAGGGAGTTGATTTGAACAAATTCAAATCTTACACCTCTAGAGATGTCACATACCAAATATGAAAGGATTCTCACTAGTGGGTCTGAAAAAGAAGATTTTTCAAGAAATTTTCTCATATTGCACTAAGTTAAAATTTGAGCTCAAATAAAGAACCCAAATATTCATCCAAGGATCCCATTTGAACAAACTTGAATCTAACCCTTCTAGAGATGCTGCATACCAAATATCAAAAGAATCTGACTGGTGGATCTGAAGAAGAAGATTTTGAAAGATTATTCCCCATATTGCACCAAGTTAATATTCTGGCTTCCATAGGAAGCCCAAGTATTAAACAAGGGACTCAATTTGAACAAACTTCAATCTGACCCCTGTAGAGATGTTGTATACCAAGTATCAAAAGAATCTGACTGTTTGATCTGAAGAAGATTTTTAAAGCTTATTCCCCATAGGCTCCAAATAAGAACCGAGGGGGTCAATTTGAACACACTTGATTTTGACCGTCCTATGGATGCTGTATACCAAATATCAAAAGATTCTGATCAGCGGTTCTGAAGAAAATTTTTTTTTTAATTTTTGCAAATATGCTGACTCAGCATTTTTTCAAACGCACCTACAGAACACCCTGACACAACTGATGGTCATTTTTTTTAAAAATCCATTCTACTGGTCAAAAGGATTCCTCATACCAATTAATAGTTCTCTGTTCCATGTAGTTTGGAAAATATGGGCATTTGAATTTTTTTCTATTTTTAGCCCCTCGGGTACCCACGGGGCAACGAAAAAAAAAATTTGGGGTATCAATCAAGTACTTTGGACCCACTTATGCTACATGCCAAATTTGGTTCAAATCGGCCCATCGGTTCTTGAAACAGAAATTTTGGGCAGAGCCCAAAATGGGCATGTGCCCACAGAGAGCCCAAATATTGATCTACCAACTTCTCTTGAACTTTAATCTTTCAACACCAAAGAGTGTTACATACCATATATCAAGGCAATCTCTCTGGTGGTTCATGAGAAGAAGATTTTTAAAGATTTTTAGGCCTTGGCATCATTGACCAGAGCCCGAAGAAGGCAGCCGCTTCATTTGAACAAAATAGAAAGGGTATACCCCAGGGGATCATTTGTGCAATATATGTTTGAATTTGGCTGAATGGCTGTGAAGAAGAAGCCAGGTTTGAAAAAGTTAATGGACGGCGGATGCCAAGTGATGGCAATACCTCACACTGACTTGCAGTCAGGTGAGCTAAAAAGGCCCTTCAGAAGAAATATTTTCATAACGAATTTGGGAAACATGGATGATTTTACTGTACCATTAACAAAATAACAACAACAAAAACAAGAGGCTCCATAGGGCCTGAAGCACTCATCTTGAACAGAACACAATATAAACAGAGTCCAAGAATGAGTCTACATTAAGCAATCCATTTCCATAGGATACACTGTCAACCCTTGAGCCCCGCAGGAGTGACAAAAATAATCTGGGCATCATGCCTTTTCTTCAGTTGATCGTAATGTAAAATGTAGAGCTGCCCTATGAAGCCCCTTGATACAACCTATGTGGATTACGGTAATCTTAGTTATACACCTCTAGAGGGTAGTGAATACAAAATTTTTAATTCTTCAGCAACATGGCCAATTCCGGCTCTTATAGGGAGCCCAAATATTAACCCAGGCTCTCAATTTGAACAAAGTTGAATCTGACTTCCCTAGAGATGTTGTGTACCAAATATGAAGGCATTCTGACTGTTAGATCTGAAGAAGAGAAATTTTAAAGAAATTTCTTCATATTGCACAAAGTTAAAATTTGGGCTACCATAGCAAGCCCAAATATTAACCTATGGATCCGATTTGAACAAATTTGAATCTGACTCCCCTAGAGGTTAAATTTCAGGTTCCCATATGGAGCCCAAATATTAATCCAGGCACTCGAATTGAACAAAGTTGAATCTGCCCCCCCCCCCCCCCCCCCCCCCCCGCCGATATGTTGCATACCAAATATTAAAGCATTATCACTGGTGGATCTGAAAAAGAGGATTATTAAAAATTATCCCCATATTGAACAAAGTTAAAATTTGGGCTTCCATAGGAAGCCCAAATATTAACCTAGGGACTTGGTTTGAACAATCTTGAATCTGGCCCTCATAACAATGATGTATACTAAACATTAAAAGATTCTGACTGGTGGTTCTGAAGAAGAAGATTTTTAAAGAATATTCCCCATATTACCCAATGTTAAAAATTCGGGCTCCTGTATTGAGCACAAATATGAATGAATGGGCTTTATTTTAACAAACTTGTATCTGACCCCCCTTATGAATGCTGTATACTGAATATCAAAAGATTCTGATGATTGTTTCTAGAGAAAAGATTTTTTAAATTTTTTTGCAAATATGCTGACTCAGCATTTTTTCGATGCCCATTACAGAACACCCTAACATAACCGATGGCGATTCGTTTTTACCTTTCAATTCTACTGGTCAATTCTACTGGATACTTCATAGCAAATCACAGCTCTCTGTTCCATGTGGTTTTGGAAATATGGGCGTTAGAAAATATTTCTATTTTTAGCTCCCAGGGTTCCCATGGGGATGTGGGATTTTTTTTTTTTGCATGAGTCAAGTACTTATGACCCAATAAAACCACATACCAAATTTGGTTCAAACCAGATCATGGGTTCAGAAAATAGAAATTTTGTGTGGGGCCAAAAATCTTACCCCTCCCATTACAAAGCCAAATATTGCTTCACGAACTTCATGTGAACAAACTTGATTCTACACCTCAAAAGGAAGCTCCATAGCAAATATCAAGTCATTGTATACACTGGTTCATGAGAAGATTTTACAAATATTTTGGAGCATTTTTCCCCACTCCCTCCCTATGGGGCTGGGCATGCTAAGTTGAACAAAAATGCAATGCCCCTTCGGGACCATTACTCACACAAACTTTCACTTCAATTGGCCTAGCGGCTTTGGAGGAGAAGACCAAAACATGGTGTTGACGGACGACGGATAGAGAGTGATGGGATTAGCTCAGCTTGACTTTGTCAAGATGAGCTAAAAAATAAAAAATTGCTGGTCCGTGCCCATGCTTACTCATTGAAAACCACTGAAACTTCTCCCATTCCACGATAATTTTCTAATTTTCCTCTCTGTTCCATTGACATTGATTTTTCGATTTATAAAATGATTGCCATTCACACTTTCCGCCATCTTGACTGTCGAGTGGGTAAAATTTTCCACACTGTGGAGCATGTCATTCAAAAATTACCGACGACAGAAAAAGCGCGGCAGCATGAGTAGATACCGATTCTCGCCTATGCATACCAATGGTGACCATTTGTAGGAGACTGAATGCATCCTTTATTCAAAAGTTACCAATGGCAAGAAAAGTACAATGAATTCAGTACCGATCAGTACTGAATCTCGTCATCGGTCACCACTGGTAGGAGACCAAACGCACCCCTAAAATCAGCAAATGCAGGTCCATAAAGGGCAATTAACTTCCCACTGAAATGGTGGACCAACGTTAAATTTGAACTTGATCTACATCTTCTATGGGTAAGGCCATATACTGAATAGAGATGGGCAAAATCAAGTCTGGTTAAGTTATCTGGACATCTAAAATTGTGGAAATTCTATGAAAACGACTGATTCTGACTATGACATGCATAAAATGAGCATTTGTGAACTGACACTGTAATTTTATATAACTTACTTTCCATGTGGGACAGAATATCATTGTTTACATTTGATAACTTAATTTCTACTAATGACTGAATAGATTCAAACTCTCAGCTCCAGGTGCCAAATGTCAGCTCAATATCCCTGAAAAGTGTAGGATTGAATGCCAGTGCTGTTCTGGCTGAAGAGCTAATGGCTAAAGCATTAATGCAATGTTGCATGTGCAAGTTCCCCTTTTGATGTAATTCCTGATAAAAAATTATCCCCATGTATCAAATTTTGGCTCGATATCACAAAAAATGTAGGAGTGAATCTCATTTTTGCTTTGGTTAAAAGGTTAACACAAAGAGAATGTACCAGAGGTGCTGTTATACCCCCACCAGTGCCAACTCGAGGGATAGGGTTCGTGAGAAAATGCTTTTTGCATAAAATCACTTGAAATCCTTCAAAACTCATTTTAACCCCCCCCCCCCCCCCCCCCTCAGACACATGTAATTTTAACAAAAGCAACCCTCTCATAATGCCAAGATGGACATATTTTTAACATTTTAACACTAGGCATGAACATGTGAGGGGTTTATTGTCCTCCCTCCCCCCCTCAAATTATGAAGGCCATGAACACCTGTGTCAAAAATCTGGTGACAATCAGACCATTAAAGTACGACAAAAAATACATAATACCCGCATTTTGGGATGGGGTTTAACCTATTTTCTTTGCTTTACTGCAGGGATACATGAAAGCCAACTTCTCAGTCCCAATCATGATGCCCACATACACTGACATGCCAAGTTTGGTGATGATCGGACTATCCATGTGGGACAACATGTCGAACAAACATGCAAACAAACCGTTCTCAAAAAAGATGGTTGGCTAATTTGCATGATTTATGCATGAGAGGAAAACATGTACACTATGATCTCGTTACAGTTATTCAGGTGAAAATGTTGGCTTTTCAAGAAATGTTCAGCTCCTGATTAACATGGCCGAGGATATTTCGCATTTAAATTACCTCCCCTATTCACAATACTCACAATGTATATAGTTTCTGGAAGCTCTGAATATGGCCCTTTCTGGAGACAACTGTACACAACAAAAATCTTACAATATCACTCAAATACACTCAGCCGAATGACACAGTTGATGGCTAAAAAAAATGGCTCAAAATGGTCAAAATTTTCTCATTTTGGGGATAAATCTCCAATTTTCGTGCATCGATAGTGATAACACTGTGTTATAGGAATTCCTTATTCCCCCACTGAGGATTTTACAGCATAACATGATCATTCTGATTCTGACAAACAAAAAACATGGGTTTCTTATTCATTTTTTCAGAAGGCTTTCTCAAAGCAAATTTACACAAAAATTGTCCCATTTGTAAACTGCAAATTGTTAAGTCCCAAACAGGTCTGGGTTTGTCATTTAACACTTCCATGTGACCTTGACCCCCAATTGAAATGCACTTGACAATACACAGTTTGAATCAAGACCATCAACAGATTATTTTGGCCACATCACCATTAAAGAGAATTATTTACTAAATCCACACCACCATAAACTAAAACTATAGCTCAAAATAGTCATTTTGCTGAGGATATCCAATAACCTCGGAAATGACCTTTTAATAGGAAACGAGACCTTAAGTGAAAAATAAAAAATTCTTCACACTCTCAGAAACAGTAAATGTGCATCTGTATTTAATTCTGAGAAAAATGATGTATGGCACATATGAAAAAAATGTTAACTCAGTGCCCTTAAGCCCCATGGATAGCGGCAGACCGAGCACTCTGACAGCCAGTTTCTTTACGTTTCTTTACGCAGTAATTTTCAGTGAGAGAAGGCCTGTTCTTTCACATTTCTGACTCTGATAAAAGCTCTGTAGAGTAAATTTTGCATTAGATGAAAGCATGTAACACTGTTGGTTCCCCTATTCTACCAAGGCAGTATGCTTTAACCTGAGAGAAGGAAGTTAGATTTCAATTTAGATGGATGCACAGCTGTAACACCATGGACAATAGCTATCATGGCAGCTGTGTTGGTATATTGGCCAATGATCAGACTAAACCAATGGTGATGGATGATTTATTTTTGATGTGCACAGTCACTTTCAGCACCAAAAGCTACATCAGGATCACACATTAGCTGATAAAATTAAAAAAAAAACAGGAATTACATTCATTTGTGAACTGCATCCTCCCTCAAAATGCATATTTCAGTCCTCACCCACCCACTCTTTTCCACAGCATTCTCAATTCACTTTCCTCATTTGGCTAAGCATCATTCACTGATTCTATCAATTATAATATAATGTAATCATAAAAGAAAAAATTCTATAAATCTCTTGTAACCACATTTTCCTGCATAGCATACATTGTGTTTGCTAAAGGTTTAAAAATAGACCCATTTCAGTTCCTGACCTGATCCAAAAGACTGACATTTGAAGTATATGCTATTTGAAAAGAGCTGTGTAAATGTAACAATTAAGAATATTCAGTCCCAAATTATCTCTACTAATCAGACTACACTCTGATAATTCCCTGGAAATTTCTTAGAAAGAGTTCTCCATATGACTGTACCAGTAAACAGCATTTTCAAATAAAATTGTGTTAAAAAACCTACATAATTCTCTTGATAACACCATTACTGGACATAAAATACCTCAAGAGGGAGAACTTTCCAGGAAATTATATCTGTACAAGGTACCACTGAAAAAAGAAAAATATGTTTTAATATTTCTTTTAGTTATCCTACAACATATTTCCACTAAAACAGTTGGTTGCTATGGAGATTTGAGGCCAGGAATTGCAATGAAAGCAAACACTGTTTTCTACTTAAGGTCTCGTTACAGTTATTCAGGTGAAAATGTCGGCTTTTCAAGAAATGTTCAGCTCCTGATCAACACGGCCGAGGATATTTCGCATTTAAATTACCTCCCCTATTCACAATACTCACAATGTATATAGTTTCTGGAAGCTCTGAATATGGCCCTTTCTGGAGACAACTGTACACAACAAAAATCTTACAATATCACTCAAATACACTCAGCCGAATGACACAGTTGATGGCTAAAAAAAATGGCTCAAAATGGTCAAAATTTTCTCATTTTGGGGATAAATCTCCAATTTTCGTGCATCGATAGTGATAAAACTGTGTTATAGGAATTCCTCATTCCCCCACTGAGGGTTTTACAGCATAACATGATCATTCTAACAAATAAAAAACATATGGGTTTCTTATTCATTTTTTCAGAAGGCTTTCTCAAAGCAAATTTACACAAAAATTGTCCCATTTGTAAACTGCAAATTGTTAAGTCCCAAACAGGTCTGGGTTTGTCATTTAACACTTCCATGTGACCTTGACCCCCAATTGAAATGCACTTGACAATACACAGTTTGAATCAAGACCATCAACAGATTATTTTGGCCACATCACCATTAAAGAGAATTATTTACTAAATCCACACCACCATAAACTAAAACTATAGCTCAAAATAGTCATTTTGCTGAGGATATCCAATAACCTCGGAAATGACCTTTTAATAGGAAACGAGACCTATGTTATGTATATTGTTCTAGTTGTGATCCATGCCAAAAATGATCAAAATCAGAATCACCATTTGGAAGTTCTGCTTGAAAAGTGTAACTGCTACTTTCAGAACATTATGGCTGATGGCGGCCATTTTTGATGGCTGTCAAAACCCAAAATGTGACATCCTAGTCCTGTTTGTTCCCTCTGCACCTTTGTGTCATATCTTCCATTGTAGCATATTGTTCATTCGCTGATCAATATATGTTTGCATGGACAATGTGGAAGGATGGCAAAACAGATGGATGGATGAACAGACAGACAAATGGATGGGCAGATGTAATCCAGTATACTCCCCTAATTTTTGAGTGAGATAAAAACAAAAGGTGGGCCATGCCTCGGTGCATATCGCCAAACAATGACAAGAGAAGAAATAAACCATGCCACTGTGAAAGCCTTTCCCATAAACAAACTTCATTCCAAATTTCTTTGAGATCCGATAACCCAAACCTGAGGTAAAAAGTAAACGGACAAAAAATTGGCTATTTTGTATATTCAAAGGGTCATAACTCACAGAAAAAAAATTCCAACAGCAAAATAGCTGATTCTCCTGAAAGATCTCATGATAGTGAACATCTATATGAAATTTCAACAAAATCTGAGTAGTAATGTTCAAGTTATAACTCGAACAGATATAGGAGTATGGACGGAAGTACAGATGGATGGACAGACGGATGGATGGACGCATGGACAGAGGCAATCTTGTACACCCACTTTTAAAAAAAAAAAAAGTGTGGTATAATTACCCTCAAGTGCCAAATTTCAGTTTGATATACTTTGTCCTCATATTTCAACCGCGTTTTGGAATAAGAGTGTAGGCAGAGTTAAATAGACAACTAGACTTAATGATTCTGGAGAATCATGGATTTTCCAGATGGGATTCCATGATTTTTCATGACCCCAGAGTGTCTAAAGAATTGTTTTTAACTGTATCACTAAAGTACCCTTATTGATGTCCTGACAAAGGTGGGTATAGTTGTCTCAAATGACTCAATTTGATAAAAAAAGGTTTAAGTTAAAACCATCATTATTGGTAGAGAGGGTTAATATCAATATCGTTGCCCAACAAGTCTAAGTCCGACAAAAGGAGTTATGTTTGTATGACACATACCCATTTAGTGCTGTGGCTATTTTAAAACAGCCCATTTTATCTCAAATTTATCTGAAATTTTGATGTTTGGCAGCTTGTGGAGGGTTAACAAACGCTTACCGGAATATTTTGTCCATGCAGCTTGTAATGTCACACCAAGATCTGCGAATGGCGAATTTTTCTTGTAAATCTACAAGACTCCCTTAGAGAAATCCACAAAAAAACATGAAATTTTGGGCTTTTCAGGGATCACTGTTTAACCAGTCCAAAGTGGGTTAATGCTTGGTTTTTTGAATACCCTTATTACTTACAAAAATGATCCTCAGTAAATTCCACTTCCAATAAAGGATGTTATTTTTATCTCTCAGCTACATGTTGGGTGCTGTAGGTGGTCGAAAACAGCCTATTTTATCAAAGTTTCAATGTTTGAGAGCCTGTGGAGGGTTAACAAATGCTTACCGGAATATTTTGTTCATGCAACTTGCAGTGTCATACGAAGACCTGCGAATGGCCAATTTGTCTTGAAAGTGCACATGATGTTTGTGGAGAAATCCACGGAAAACCTGAATTTTTCTCAAAATTACAATATTTGGCAGCCTGTGGAGGGTTAACAAACGCTTACGGGAATATTTTGTCCATGCAATGTAATGTCACACCAAGACCTACAAATGGCCAATTTTTCTTGAAAACCTACAAGATGTTTTTTCGAGAAATCCACAGAAAATGATAAATTTACAGTAATTTGTATATTTTTTATACTTACCAATGGCCCAGACTTAGCTGTGGCAAACTCAATAATATGAAGGGCCAAACACAAATTTTGAAACCCTCAATCCCCAAAATTTGCATACAATATCGAAAATTAAAAGTCCTATCTGGCCCTCCATACTTTTAGTATCTGTGCATACGCAGTACTCAGGAAGAGACTGGAATTGGCGCCAACATCGTTCTTTGTAGATGAGCCTACTAAAGTGATAACTCAGCGGGGAGGTATGAGTACCCACTCATGTGAGGGCCATCCCCGTCTGGGCCATTGGTAAGTATAAAAAATGTACAAATTACTTTAAATTTATCATATTTTTATACTACAACCAATGGCCCAGACAATCGTAAAAAGGCGGAGGGCCTTGGACTTAAGAATTAGCAGACAAAATATAGCTCCAAAGCCTGCATTCCATGTGAAAAGGAGATTAAATTTTTAAAGGAATTACACGTATGTCTCTCTATACAATAATAGAGAAGACATATCCTCAATAAGGAGCCATATCCAAGTAATTCCATATTGTTAGCATGAATGGTTATGCTAATTGGGTGTAACAAGGCCCCCAATTTTAAGGCTAGCCCGGACTAAGCCACTTAAATCAGGACGGCTTATTCGAGTGAGAGACTAACCCCCACAAACACACCCCATATGTATATAATAAACGAGCTGTATCTAAGATCAGTAATAATCTACAGACAATAACACTCATAGTTACACACTTATTATTAAGCCAGAAGAAGAGATGAAGAAAAATCCCCCCCCCCCACCCCCCTTTTTTTGAAGGAATATTCTTCAAAACAAAGAGGGAAGCGCTCTGGAATCAGTGAAAAGCAGTACCAAATAATCTATATATATTCGCCCAACAGGCACCCAGTTATTAATTTTTATTAATTATTGGTGCTTAATGCCACCTCAGTAGCTAAGGCTATCGTGGCGATCCCGGTTATTAAAAGTGCAAGCTTCTAACATATGCCGGAGTCGGAATACGTAGATAGGTCGAAAAACCGGTGAAATAACGTGTACAACCTTACACTTGTCCAATTGAATCCCAATGGAACGTATCTGTTAGAGCAAACACGCTTCTGAGGCAACTAACAGGTGACCCCATTCAAGTGTACAATTAATTCCAATAATGAAGCTCCAACTGAACCGAATATATGAGAATGTGAATTCTCCTGAGTACCGTCTCTGGTAGAAACCTGGATTCAGAACATGGAATGGGCTATGATTAACAGACCCGTCACAGACTGTCCCCCAAATAATTCATTGTTCCCTAGGTCTGTTACAACCAATGACTGTTCGGAGAAAGAATACACTGTTCCGAATAATGAAGTCAAAAATTGTGAATGGATGCTTAGATGGCCTATTGGAAATTCCATAACTGATCCAAATAACCCCAAAATTCTCATAAGCTCTATAAAGCAGAGCAAGAATTTTATAAAATCTATTCAATAATGCGACTGCGTAATAAATATACATATTATGCACGCAAGCAACAGAATCCCACATGTACTCGTCTGAATACAGCGTGTATCCACGGTATGACCGAGTGATACAAATGTAACCAGGAAACAGAATGAATAATACAACATTAATTCAGTTAAACTGAGTTATAAACTCATACGTCATAAAAAAAGGGGCAGATTGCTCTGAGTGAAACTTCTCAGAGTGGAATAATTACCACATTTGGAGGATGTTGCCCAGATAACCAACATGTCAGCCACACAGGTACACGAAGGCTAGCAATTTATTGTTCAGAAATCATATGCATGCTCGTATATGATTTATAAATGAACAACCACAGGAAACAAACCAACTAAATAGTGTATGTGCCCATGAGGTCGCCGTTAGAACACAACCCAGCTGCCAATCAAGGAGCAATGAAAGGCATGCATATACTTCAATGCATACAAGGCTTATGGGAAGAAAACTACGTCCTGCCCTGTAATCGCCTCTTAACATGGGGGGGGGGGGAGGCATTGTTAATCAAGACAAAAGCCCTCGACACCTGAGCCAAAAGATCCGGGAAGGAAAGATCTTCGTCTTTCCATCGCCTGGTATAATAAGCTGTTTCTTGCCTAGCAAATGTAGACTTACATTCAGATGGAACAAGATTCGAAGAGCTTATAACTAAAATTTCATAGTCGTAAGGTGACCTTCTGCGAGGGATCGAGACTCACACTCCGTAGCCCTCTCACGATCCAAAGGTTCTATCTGAAAATATGGTCAACACCATCCAACAAATTTTGGGGAATGGGGTGTTCAAAATTTGTGTTTGGCCCAAGATTTTATTGAGTTAGCACCAGCTAGTCTGGGCCATTGGTAAGTATAAAAAATATACAAATTATTTTAAATTTATATTTTTATACCAAAACCAATGGCCCAGACTAGCTGAATCATAAAAAGGCTGGAAGGCCTAGGACTTAAAGGAAAATCCAATCTCTCAATTACTTCAATAAAGATTAGTTTCTACAGGAGAATAGTAGAAGACAGAGGAATTATATATGTCCTTCTCTAAAAAAAAAAAAGAGAATGACATAACACCAACAATGTAATTGAGAATTACAAAATTTCTCCATTTAATGCCAGCATAACCCGTTATGCTAATTCGGTGAAGGAAACCAATTATAAAGCTAGTCCACAGCATGAGACGCTTTATACTCATTTAAAAGTGTCTGAGGATTGTATATTAACGCTCGTATGACACGTAACATATACAAATGCTTCACAGTACATAAATGAGACATAGTCATTGCTTCACATCAAGCTAGACATTAAAAGTACTCAGCACCGACGTACCGTCTCTGGAGGAGGTATTCCCTTGCTTTTCACTATAAAGCCAGATAACATAAGAGAAAAAGCCATCCCCCCCCTTCCCCGTATTCTGAGGTAAAATTCCTCAGAATGAAGAAACGGCTTCAGTGCTCGAGCAGACTGCCTAAATACCATCCTGTAGATGTAGTATTAATGGATGACATTCTGAGCAACAGAAAGAGGACCTAAAGATCTAAGGTCACCGGAGATGGACTCTAAATTTCTAAGGTAAAACTTTGTAAATGAAAAGGGCTGTATCCAGTATGCAGCCTTCATAAGATCAGTGATGGCTATACTGTTAGAGTAAGCCCCCAAGAAGTGGACAGTGCTCTAACATCATGTGCTGAAATCTTGTTGACAGAACAGTGATCCGAAGATAGACTTTCATAGGCAAGACGTATTGCCAACTGAATCCATCTTGCGATAGAATGAACAGATATATCTTTTCTGTTAGGAATCAATGAAAGAAAGAATCTTTTTCTTCCCTTTCTAATATAATCCGATCGATGTTTATAAATGCGCATAGCTCTAACTGGACACAGCAAAGGTCTACGGTTGTCCGAGGACGGTAAAGCCTTAATGATAATAGGTTCCAGCCGTTTATCCGGATCTGGACATGGTGACACAAACGTCGGCAATTCATTGTTCAGGTGTGTTGCAAAAAGATCTATCATGGGACGATCCCACTGGTCAGATCTACTGAATACTCGCTTGTTGAGAGTCCACTCCGATGGTAACTTTTTCGTGAGAGCGTGTCTGCTAGTACATTCAGATGACCTGGTATATGACGGACTGAGAGATGAACGTGATGACTCAGAGCGAATAGGAGAATCTTCTCTGTTAATTCGCATAACGGAATCGAATGAGTGCCTCCCTGGTTCCTTAGATAAGCCACTACCGTCGAGTTGTCTGACAAAATCTGAACATGGACGTTCGCAATTTGAACAATCCAATGTTGTACTGCTAGCCATATAGACATCATCTCCTTGATGTTTATGTGCTTCTGCAGGAACTGAGGGTCCCAAAGACTTTGACACTTCAAGTCTGCGGGACACACCCCAGCCCGTTAGACTTGCATCCATCATAAACATAAAGGCTGGATCCGGTAGTTGAAGTGGCAGTCATTGCGGGAGAGTTTAGACAAAAGCGAGCATAACAACTGACTAATTTCGCTCTGAGTAACGGCAGACAAACCAGATTGTTGTGAGTCTCGAAGCTCATTCAAAGTGAATGAATGATTTGGATGGAGCTAGGTCCGACTTGTTCTCGTTTACTATGAAACCGAGATGTCGTAACAACTGAAGCAGACTCTGAACATCATTCTGAAGAACTAACTTTTTGTCGTATCTCTGAAGAATGAGCTCAGAAATATGATAATATCGAGTTCATTATTCGAGTGAAAGCCCAAGGAGCTAGATGCAGACCGAAGCACATTGCTCTGAACTTTGTAAAAACCTCTCCTTGTACGGCAAAACGCAGGTACTTTCTGAATGCCGGATGCACCAGGACATGAAAGTAGGCGTCTTTTAGATCAATGCTTGCTGCATAGTCGTCCACTCGAATGCTTGCTCTTATCGACCAGATGGTTTCCATGAAGAACTTTGGAGCTATGATCACATTGTTTATCCAGCTCAAGTCTACTACCGGTCAGAACAAGCCATCTGGCTTCGGTACGAAGAACAAGTGACTGTAAAAACCTGGAGAATTTTGATTCTCGACGACCTCTATTGCTTTCTTTGATAAGAGATCCTGTACCTCTGCAAGGAGAGACTCTCTTTTGGTAGGATTCGCAAGAAGATTTGTCCAACGCAGACATCTTGTAAGTGGGCGCTCTGCTTGCAATGATAGCCTCAGACCTGCCGAGACTACATTTTTCACCCACTGATCTTCCGTGACTTCCATCCAGTTTTTTGCGAAGTTTGATAACCTTCTGCCAACTGGAAAGCAACAGAGGTCTTGTCCATCACCTGTATGACTTGCGAGGCTTGCAGGAGGAGAAACTACGTCCTCCCCGCAAAGAACCTTGTCCCGTCAGCCTAGGGGCATCTGACTTATAGTCTCGATCAGACCTGTGCCCCTTTTCCGAGTCACTATACTGACAACGTCTGGAGTAACCGTAAGAGGGTTTATTGTACACTCGCGAGGAGTTCTCTTTGGATGAGGAACGACCACGCCTACTCCAGCCTGATGAAGCGCATTGTTGAGACGTTGATTTCAATAGCAGTGTACTGGAAGCTTTTTTGGTAGCTTGATCATAAACTAACGAAAACTTGTCATCAAATATTGTATGTCCAGAAACCGGAGCGACTCGGAGAGAGCTTTTCACCCTGTCATCTATAATTGTTGACGAGGCAAGGGTTGCATCATGTCTTACCAACTCCAAATTTGCAACTGTCAAGGTGGAGTGGTACTTGGCATACATGACTGCCCTGGAAAGAACTCTTAACGAGGCACATGCTTCTTCAAATTCTTTTCCATTTAGATGTTGCGCCATAGCCCTGGTGATATGGTCTGCGTATGACATTGCATCCAGAATCGCTCAACTGGATAAAAAAGAAGATTCCATCATCTCCGAGCATAATTTGAATGATTCAGGCAAGGACATATCCAAATCCACAGCCTGCTCATCCAAACGCAGAGGAGCTCTCTGGGCATCTTCTCCAACCGTTTTAAATTGGTGTGGAAACGGTATATTGACTGAAGATGCAGATAAGAAACTGCCCTTTTTCTTGGCACTAGCTAGGTTGAATATAGCATTGTTAATATGGCCGAAGGACTCCGACAGTTGCTAAGATTGTTCCGGGATGGAAAGAACGTCATCTTTCCTTCGCACAAAATCTCTATCTAGAGACGATAGCGGTTTCTGCCTATCAATCGCAGCTTGCTGATCAAGTGAAACAAGGTCCGGATAGTATGAATGAAATTCATCGCTACCATATGTTGTTCTGAAAGGGAAGGGTAATCCTCTTCCTTCTCCCTTTGACCATCCGACTGATTCAGCTGATTATCTTGGCCAACCGCATCTGCATGTGCAGATGACCAGACCGACCTAGCACCATCCGACAGCTCACCACCGGAATCTACAGAAGACTGCATTTGCACTTGCTGGGAAGCTGCGATGAGCTGTGCAATCTGCGACAACAAGTCCATTACAAAGGCTTGAGGAGCAGCAGTCTTCTGTCTTTTCGCCGCTTGCTTCTCCCGGGACGGAGATCTGGACGTATATCTCTTCTACATACATCCCAAAGAATGAAGTCTCGGATCGCTAGCGTCCGGATGGCCCGACTTCACGGGCACAGACTGGGTGCATCTTCGCGCAGCTGGCTGGATATCCGAAGTGTGTGCTTTTCTGAAGATGAGGAGGAAGCCGTGACTGTAGACGAGCCTGGATGCATTCTTAATGATGCGTCCTGAGCGGCGGGTGTGGACGTTATCTCCGACTCCGGTAAGTTTCTCAAAACAACATTTGGCCCCAAATGTTGCTGGCTTAGAGAAGGCTCTCCCACTCATGGTCTATCAGACCTCGCTGAGCTTCCCGAAGAGAAACTTGCAGACTTCCTCCCTTTTGCCGTCATTGCTGAGTGAGCTTTAGTTTTTGAGGTGCTCGCTCTACCCAAATCTACACTTCCTTTGACTGCAACGGACTTACCCGGTGTTACAGCTCCCACTATGTGGTTGGCCATCACCATGTTCTTGTTCCTCTGAAAAAAGAAACTGAAAAACTTGAATTATCCTGTGGTGAGAGTTCCGGCATAGGAACCTCACCGCCGCCGACGTATCGCGACACCCGTCTCCAATGTCTGTCATCCCAATGTACACAAGTAGGACAAAAATCCATAGGCGTGCATCGACTACAGGCAAGGCAACAAGCATGTAAATCCAAGGAAGACTTCCTCGCCTTGCATTTAGAGCAGTAAGCTTTCATAATTACAATCCAAAGATAGAGTCGATAGCCCTGCAACAGATTCCCAACAAAAATACATGATAAGGATACATGAATAATAGCAATCAAAATAATTTCGAAACAATTAGAAGAATTTTTTTGAAACTATTTTTTTTAAAATGCCTAAGTTCCCAAAGGGAACATCATGAGCCCAAGGGCATCCTGATAGAGCCTAAGTGTGGACAAAATTATTTGTTTTGTCAAAAATTATTTGCAACATTACCGGAATCATAATCAATGTATCCTACAGTAATTCTGAAGTATTATAATACTAATTACTACATGTTAAGGGTGTTGTCAATGTAAACAATGTCAATAGAAAAAAACGGAAACAAAACAACAGGCACACAAAAAGGCCCAAAGTCAGTAACCGATTTAAATCTACCAGATGAAAAGCTAGATCTTCATATGAAGAAAAAATGATACATCGGATAGAAGATACAATACCAAAATAACCCAACACCCCTAGGGTGAGGACGTAACCAGGGGGATAAACAGAATACACATTCTATAATAAAAGTTAAACTCCCAAAAAATTTAATAAAAAAGTTCAATAAAAAACAGCCAAAAAGTTTAGAGTTCAACAGGAGGGGTTCATGGAAGGATAGGGAAGGAACACTTAACAAACAGTAGGAAAATCATTGGCAAGAATGATGACGTCAGGCACATGTCCCGAAACTGGGAAACATGAAATAATTTTTATAATTATTATAAAGTTACAGCCCTGAATGTTTCAAACCACCGTTGTTCACTTCCATCATCCATTTATAGCCTTGAATCCACCAATTCTACCATTGATTTGTGTCTGGCATCCTCAAAAAAGGAGATTTAAAGCACAGATGTCAGATCATTGTTTACTGACTTGGGGCCAAACAAGGATTGGCACCAATTCCGGTACCTTCCTGGTTACTGCGCATGCAAATTTTGGGGATTAGGGGGGTTCAAAATTTGTGTTTGGCCCTGGATTTTATCGAGTTAGCACCAGCTAGTCTGGGCCATTGGTTGTGGTATAAAAATATGCCTTGAACGACTAGCTATCAACCTGAACATGCAAAGTCGGATAGCTAGTCTGCGGTCAACGTGCTTCATCAATGAAGCAGGGGAAGAAGCCATAGCTGCAACCGGATCTGGCTGCAGTGTGGAAGGAGCGTCACGAACTGCAAGCATGAGCAGGCGTCCCAACTCACTAAAGTTTCTTGCATCAAAAACAGTCGACCCCGATTGCTGACGGAAAAGGAGAGGGTTCTCCAGCTTGCGGTCTACTCCATACCTCACCGAACGTTCCGTTAGAAACTTGTAGGCAACTACCCCTTAGCGTGCATATTCATGGAAGAAGAGGAAGCCGTAACAACAGCCGACCCTGGCTGAAGTGCAGAAGAAGCATCCAAACTTGTCACATTATGGACAGTTGCTCCTACACACTGAAGTTTCTTACAACACAAAACAGTCGTCCCCGACTGTTAACAGGGAGGAAAATGCTCTGCACTCGCGATCTGTCCCCAGATCTCGCCGAGTCACCCACTTAGAAACTTCTAGGCTAGTCCCCTTTCGTGCACTTCAATGTAAGAATAAGAAGAAGCCATAACTGCCGCAGCCCCAGCCCCAGCTGCAGTGTGGAATTAACATTCTGATGAGTGTTCTGACTCATTATAGTTTCTCACAAAGGACACAGTTGACCCAGACTATTAATGGCACGGAGAGGGTTCTCCAATCGGTGAGCTGACCCCAGATCTAGCCGAGCACCCCGTACAGAAACTTCTGGCTTCTTCTACATGCACAGATCAGATGACTGGACCATCCCAGCACCGTCCGGCGGCTCACTACCGTAGTCTGCTATCGGGTGCCCCTTGCTGGGTTTTTTAAGCTGTGATAAGCTGTGCAAATTGCGACAGCAAGTCCCTTATGGAGGCTTGTGGAGCAGCGGCTCATATTCTCCGCTGCATGTTGCTCCCGGCACGGAGATCTGGACACCGATCTCTTCATCGAACGTCCCGGAAGGACCGACTTCGAGGGCAAAGACTGGAGTGTCTTCGCTCGGTTGCATGAAACATCTGAAGTCGGGTAGCTAGTGTGCAGTTGCATGTACATCGCCGAAAGGGAGGAAGAAGCCGTAACTATATCCGGCCCTGGCTGCAGTGTAGAAGGAGCATCCCGAGCGGCCAGGGAGGACATTAGCTCTGACTCAATGCAAGTTTCTCAAACCAATAGTTGACCCCAACTGTTACTGGGTTAAAGAAGGCTCTGCCACTTGCGGGTTTGATCCCAGACCTTGTCGAGCTTCCCAGAGAGAAACTTGCAGACTTCTTACCCTTATTTTGCAGTCGTTGCTGGGTGAGCTTTTGATTATAAGGTGCTCGCTCTTCCCAAATCTACACTCTCCTCGACCGCATCAGACATACCCACTATCGGGTAACTGCCTGACGAGCTAGCTGCTGGAATAAGAGGCCTTATTCCCTTTATATTCAAGAGCACCTTAGCAGCTAGATCTGTTTGCTCCTCAGAGCACGATGACGACAGCACATTCTGGACGGCTGTCACAATACCATCACCATGATCTTGTTCCTCTGGAAAAGAAACTGAAAACTCGAATTATCTTGCGGTGACAGCCCCGACATAGGAACTTCACTGCGAAAACATAGTGCGACACCTGCTTCCAACGTTAGTGTCCTAATGAGTCAACCCCGACCACACAAGTAGCACCTGAATCATTATGAGTGCATCTACTACAGGCAAGGCAACAAGCATGTAAATCCGTATGTATTGACTTCTTCGCCCTACACTGAAAGCAGTAATATCATAAATAATTACAATCCAAACAAAGTTCACTGCACTCTTACCATCTAATCATACAATATAAGGATACATGATGAAGACAATCAAAAATAATTTCAAAATAAATCAAAACAAATTTTTTCTGAAATTTTTTTTTTTAAAACGTCTAAGTTCCCCAAGGGCACCACATGAGCCCAAGGGCATCCCAATAGAACCTAAGTGTGGACAAACACCAAAATATTAAAGCTACACTACCGGGATATTAATAAATGTATCCTACTATAATTGTGATGAAATAAAACCCTGTTAAGGGCGTTGTTAAAAGAAAACGTCAGGATTAGAAAAAATGGAAACTAGACAATAGGCACACAAAAGGCCCAAGTCAGGAAATAACTAACTGATACCTGATGAAAAGCTAGGGCTTCATGTGAAGAAAAAACAATGCATCCGGTAGGAGATGCAAAACAATAACAGCCCAACACCCCTAGGGTGAGGACGTAACAGTGACGATAAACAGAATAAACCTTATGTACAACACGTAAAACTAATAAAAAATTTCAATAAAAAACAGCCAGAATGCTTAGGAGTTTAAACGGAGGGTTCATGGAAGGATAGGGAAGGAACACATAACCAACAGTAGGTAAATCATTAGCAAAACTAATGACATCAAGGCATATATCCCCAAATTGGGTAACATGCAATAATTTTCATATTATTTAAAAGTTACAGCCCTGAACATCTCAAACCACCCTTGTTCACTTCCATCATCCATTTACTGCCTTGAATCCACCATATACTTCACTGATTTGTGTCTGGCATCCACCAAGAGAGAGATGATGTCAGTTGAGATGTTTACTGACTTAGGGCCAAACAAAGAATGATGTTAGTGCTTTCTTCCTGAGTACTGCACATGCGCAAATACTAAAAGTATGGAGGGCCAGATATGACTTTTAATTTTCAGTATTGTATGCAAATTTTAGGGATGGGGGAGGGGTGGGGGGGGGGGGGGTTTCAAAATTTGTGTTTTGCTCTTGATATTATTGAGTTTGCACCAGCTAGGTCTGGGCCACTGGTTGCAGTATAAAAATATGGGAATTTTAAGCTTTTAAAGGGTATCTCTCTTTAACCAGCCAAAATGAGTTAAGACAGTGTTGGCCATATGAAACATCGAGGGTGGCGACAAAACGCTCTCCTTAAACCATTCCAGGCGCACGAATCGCTCGCCTAAATGTATTTTTAGCAAACTGAATGTAGAAGCATTAAAATAATGCAGTGTCGTGCATTACCGGTATGGTACAGTACGGTGTTACGTGCACACCGACACTGACCAAACTTGGATGACAGGTCTTTAAGTTTAAAGGTGACATGATTAGGATGATTAGGTCTACAATTTAATTTCGGGAATTTCTACGGACTGGTCCATAAAACAAACCAGTCAAGAAAATACTATTTGTGGCCTCCACGTTGTTTGAGCTACAGTCTACTGCCATTCAGATTCAAACTTTGCAAACTTGCCGGGCACTTATTAACAGGAAAGTCTAGTCTAAAATCTAATCACGTGAATCGGTGACACAAACAGAGAATTGTAAAAAATAAAGTAAAAGATAAGATCGCCATTTACATTACCGTAACCGCTGACTTTAGACTTCGCCACTTCGCTCAGAAATTTTAAGAATGTGACTTTTGATATCATCAAGTTATGTCACGCATGCTGGTAACAGACAGAAATTCCAATCCAATAAGAAAATCCGGTGAACATTTTGTGTGAAACAACAAAGATGATTTCTATTTTCATCAACGAATTGTCTTGAAAGCACGTGTGATATTTTATTGAATGGATGCTTATTTAAAATTTTGCATCATGGGACACATGTGATGTAATTTTAATGAGGGTCTTGATGGGAGGTTCACCTGAATAATGAATCGATGGAGGATTGGAGCAGGGGGGTTGGGGATGTTTAAAAACAAAGAAATTCTTCATGTTTTTTAAGCAGTCCCCTCATAATTTTTGTACGGGAAGAGGACCTTCCATTAATTTACAGTTCAGTGTGCAAGCCAAAGCTGTTTCATTTTTGTCGACGATGAAAATCGAACAGCCTGCATTTTGTTTTGTTTATTGAAAACAGTCCAACAAATAGAATTCAGTTAAAAACGTGGCCGTAATGAGACAGTGGTAGATACAGGAATTCTGAAAGGGTGGGGGGGGGGGGGGGGGGGGGGGGGGGGGGGGGGCAGAATCGTGCAGATGGCGATGGCATCCACCGCGAGCTTTTGTAGGGGGGTCTGAAAATTTTTGGAAATGAGCGATCAAATGGAGGATTCTGGTGGTTTCTGGGTGGAAATCCTCTTGGTTTTTTGAACGGCTAAATAACCCTTCTAAAACAGCATGTTTCAAAATTTCAAATTCTGTCATAGGCCTACGTTCAAGACAGAATTAGAAAATTTGAAATATGCTCTTCAAAACCGTTACCGTACACTATAATATCGCATTTTGGACACAATGTTAAATTAATTGTTTACAGTCATAACCGACTTGAGGAGAAAAATTTTCCCGTGGCAGGTCCCCCGGATCCCTACCAACAGGAGGGGAGGACTCTGCTCCTGTTACCTCCCCCAAACCTTTAACCCTCGGGATATGCGTTCTGCATATCACTTAGTGCCCCCCCCCCCCCTCAATTCATGTATTGCTAGCCCCCCACCCCCCCCCAATGAAAATCCTGTCTACGCCCCTCCATGCTAGACAAACACGAGCTATTAGCTTGTGTTTGTCTAGCATGGAGGGGCGTAGACATGATTTTCATTTAAATGTTAGAGTCTAAATTGAGTCTTCCTGTGGCAAAAAGCATCAAACCTCTTGATCGTGGGCCGATTAACTTCCGCCATCTGAACGTAGGGACTGGCTGTGGTAAGCTAACCCGATCATACATTCTGACAACAGAACCACATGGGCCTCAAAATGATCCGGCTTTGTATTTAATTAAATTTACTGCGAAACACAATTTGTCTTGATGGAAAACTTGGGGCCAATTAGTTCTATTATTTGAAGGTAAGGACTGGCTGTACGTGGTGAGCTATACCCCTTACATTCTGATAACAAAACTACACGGGTGGGGCCTACAAAAATCTGGATGATTCTGGGACTTCTTTTGTATTATTTATATGCGAAACACGATTTTTCTTGGTGGTAAACTGTTAAAACAAAACTCGATTGAATCGGAGTGGACTGTGGACAGAGAAGAGATCTCATAACTTGGGCGACGGCATTAATACGGGAACAAAATGATAACACTTTTTAGGCAAACCTCGGGAAACGCTCACAACGGTCAACCTAAGCATGTTGTGAAGACGAATAAATTTCAAAGTTCAAACTCTGTCATAAAATGTGTGTGTGTGCAACGAGGGGGGGGGGGGGGCCAGTCGGGAATAAGCCAATTTCGAAACTGCCATTTCGGCTTTTAATCTATGCAAGGTCACGGGTCGCGAGGTATAAACACTCCAAGAAAACGCTTTGTTAGCAATGAAATCTCACTGTTTACACCTCGCGACCTGTGACCTTGCATAGATTAAAGTCCAAAGATGGCAGTTTCGAAATTGGCTTATTGCACTACTGACTAGTATCCTGGAAATAGTCGCTTTGTTGAGATTCGTGCCATAAAGATGATAAACTGAGTGAAAATTTACAGCACAATTTGTGGCATGAATTTCAACAAACACTACAGTGCATAGTAAGAAAGACACTGTAAAAGTTTTAGGCGGAACCCATTTATTATAAAATTAACGGGAATATCAAGCTGAATTCTGCAATGGTTTTGAAAAGAAAAAGTTCAACAGAATAGTAACGTATTCACAGCTATCGATCAGTTCTGTTTTTCCTTCTATCATTTCACCCGTATTCCATTTTCTAAAAGTTGAAGACTTAACACGCAAACCCTTTATATTAGATGCCATACTGATAACAAATTTAACCGTACTGATTTGGGCTCTCAAACTTGACTCTCAAAGTACGTTTGATAGAACCACGTGACAGCGGCAACAGTCAGTCAAACGATAGAGTTGTCGATTTCAATGTAATACAGTATACTGCGGACGTGCGACTGTGTAGTGTGAAATCGGCGTGTGATGGTGTCTGTGAACTAAAGTTAAACTCTGCAGGTGCAGGTTGTTGCAGAGTATCATTTTTATGGGATTCGAAAATAATAATTTAACCCTTTTAAAAGGGCAACAACTATTAAACTGCCGGCTTTACAAGAGATTGCTTGAGCGAGACGACGGCATACAGACTGTGTGTGAGACAGAAGCAAGGCGCTGAAAAATGTGCGCGGAATGAGAATCAGGCCCGCGGTAGGCGCGCGATAAAATCGTGCGCGTAATATTTCCAAGACTGTTAAGACTTTGATTTTTGAATACCCTTACTACTTACAAAACGTTTTTTGTATAAATTTTGCGTCTGTTAAAAGAAGTTCTGTTTCTCTGTGGCCTACCCATTGGGTGTTATTGGTGTCCGAAACAGCCCATTTTATCAAAATTTTGACATTTATCAGCTCTTGGAGGGTTAACAAATGCTTACCAGAATATTTTGTCCATGCAACTTATAATGTCACATCAAGATCTGTGAATGGCCAATTTTTCTTGAAAATCTACATGACTTGTTTGGAGAAATCCACAGAAAACATGAATTTTTTTAGCTTTTGGGAGGTATTGCTGTTTAACTAAACCAAAATTGGTTAACTCTTGGTTTTTTGAATACCCTTATTACTTACAAAAATGATCCACGGTGAATTCCACTTCCAATAAAGGAAGTTATGTTTATCTCTCGTTCACCCTTTGGGTGCTGTGGGTGCCCAAAAAACAGCCCATTTCATCAAAATTTCGAAGTTTGGCAGCTGGTGTAAGGTTAACAAAGGCATTGCCTAATATCTCTTGTATATCAATTGTTGTGTCACACTCAGGTCTAACAATGATGAATGTTTAAAAAGAATCTACAAGACACCTTTTGAGAAAGTGACAATAAACTCTAATTTTGGCAGTTTTTTTGTCAATAATTGTGAAAGTAGGGTTAAATAAAAAGTTCTGCTTTGGTACATTTTTAGATTTTGTGCTCCTGTATGCGTGTGCAAACCTGTGTGAGAATCGGTTCGAAAATGGCTTCAGAATCTTAAAGAGAAGGGGAAAAAAAAAATAATATAATCTGTAGATAAGCATGAGTCTTTTCAGAGGGAACAGCTTAATAAACAGAGCAAAGGGCCATAACTCTAAAAAAAAACAACTGCAAAATGAAAAATTCCATTCCATGTGCACATCTACACTTTATATTTTCAATCAACTTTCAGAAAAATCCACCCGGAAATATAGGAGTTAGGTGGATAAATATATGTGACGAATGTTTAATGATAAAAGGGCAATAAATTTGTAAAAATCCCTTCCAACAAAAACATCTACAAGTCATACTCATTTTTCACACAAATTTAAAAAAAAATCCAACAAGAAAAGTAGGAAGACTTAAACCGACAAACATCTGTGTTGGACATTCAACGATGAAAAGGGCCATCTCTGGAAAAAGGGAGGGAGGGGGGAAAATTCCTATCTGCATACACTCCACACTAAAAACATCACACCAAATTTTGTAAAAATCCCACAAGAAATGTAGAAGTTAAGCAGACAAATAATTGTGACATTCAAAATAAGAAGAGCCATAACTCCAGAAGAAACAGCTGGATCAAAACTTCCTTTCTGCATGCACATCTACACTTCATACTAATACTACACACCAATTTCGTTTAAGAAATCCTACAGGGAATGTAGGAGGAGCCAAACAGGCAAATATGTGTGATAGATGGACAAACTAACACTTCGTTGGCAGGGGGATAATATTAACAGGCATAACTCCACGATAAAATGTTGCACAAATGTTAAAATCAAACTTTATCTGCTTTTTAGTTGAGTAAGGTCATATATCGAGTATTGTTGAACATCAGGAAACCATACATAAATCATGCAAATTCAAGATATTATAAAGTGCAATAACTCCAAATCGAAATATCGATTGAACTGAGAATTCAAATTGGATTTGCATTTTCTGTGGATACTGTCATACATCAAATCTGGACTGGATGTGACAAGTATTACACAAGTTATCATCTGGGAACCAAAAAGTGAATGGATGGACAGACAGACAATGCCATACCATAATATGCTCAGTTTACCATTGGGTATAATAAATTAACATTGACTGAGGGGCTCTGTGTATTGCATTCAAAGATTTCCGAATTTGCTACATAAAAGAGGCCTTTCCCTACATAAACAGGCATACTTACTCCTTCGAGTCAGCTAATGCTTTTAACCTTTCAACATCAGATTTGGCTTTCTTCATGAGTGCTTGTTTTGACTCATAAGTGCTTGATTTCATATAGTTGACAATGTTCTGATACTGTGCATCAGCAAATCTTGCAAGTGTCATATAGGCATCCAATAACAATTCACTATCTTCAGCAGAGTCCAATAATTCCACAGTCTTAAAGGATGAAAAAAGGATTGTATGTCATAATAATAGTTAACTATTTTTTCTATGATATAATGAAAAACAACAGTTTCATTTGAGAGATGAATATACATTTATCCAAATGCCACCATATTGATTCTAAACTCCTGCATCTACTTCATATTTATTTCCAATAAGAAAAGAAACGTCATTCATTTAACTTTTCTGTCAGCACCCATCTTAGCTATGGTGCAGGTAGCAACTTTCACCCATGAATGAATAAAAGTGTCAACATTCTGGATGTTTTAGGTAAACCACTTACAAAACACCCTTAGATAATATCTAGCCTTGCACCTGTCCAGAAAACTCCATGAACTGGCAATCATACACTGAGTCAAAAAAGAAAGTATAATAGAAACAAATGTGAAAAAATAGCATAAAGGATGTAATATAATAGTTCTAATGTTGCATGTTTGTAGACAAGAAGTCGTGCAAAGAGTTTAATGACATGTTGTTGTTGTTGTCCACCCAACCGTATACAATTTTGCTACAGATTTCAAAATAGTATGTGCTACCCGAGAATGTCAAATTGAATGGGTGACTGACGATTTTCTTTGTGTTATGTTGTGGTAGAGAGCCTAGGATATTGAGAAAACACGCTAGTTTTTGTCTTCCGACATTTTACAAAATGCCAAGGTTAACCGAAAATCAGAAGTTGCAGGCCATTGGTATGCATGAGGCTGGGATACCTCCAGATGAGCTCGCTGCTGAGTTCGGAGTCACTGTGGCCACTATTTACCATCTCATTGGAAGATATAGAACCACTGGATCTACTACCGACCAACCGCGTCCAGGTTGACCAAGAGTTATGACCCCTGCACAAGACCGACACATCAGGATGTTTCACTTGCGGGATCGCTTCCTTCCGGCGATGAGGACAGCAGCAATTACTCCTGGTAGAACTAACAATAGAATCAGTGCACAAACTGTGCGCAACAGACTCGCTGAACATGGCATCCAAAGTAGGCATCCTACCACAGACCAATCCTTACCCAACATCATCGTACCATCAGAATGGAATGGGAACATCAGCGTGTTCGCTGGACTCAGCAGCGTTGGAGCACAGTTCTTTTTAGTGATGAATCACGATTCTGTCTACAGGTACGCTGATGGTAAGCCGATAAGGAGAACAGTTTTCTGATGCTTGCGTGTGGGAATGGGACCGTTTTGGCTGGGGTTGTGCAATGGTTTGGGCAGGTATTTCCTTGCATCATTGAATGCAGTTGATCTTCCTCGATGGTAATCTGAATGGACAGAGATATAGGGACGAAATTCTTAATGCTGTTGTTGTCCCGTTGTTCAGCGCAAATGTCGGATTGCAGTTATTCCAGCAAGACAATACCCGATGTCACGTGGTGCGTATCTGTCGTGACTTTCTTGAGGAGCAGAGTATCAAACGTCTTCCCTGGCCCCCACTTTCGTCAAATTTGTCGCCAATCGAGTATCTTTGGGATCAACTGGACCATCGGGTATGACTTCATGATCTTCAGACGATTTACGTATGTTCTAAGGCAGGAGTGGAACGCAATACCACAGGGTAACATCCACAGCTTATCAGGTTCATGCGCTGTCGATGTCTTCCCATCCAAGAGGCAAACAGTGGACATACATGCTACTGACTGCATAATTGAACTTTTCATTTCACCTTGCGTCTAAATTGCGACGTCCTGATGTGATGGTGGCAACAGTAAGAACATGAAATTATGCATATTCATACAGCTAGACTCGAAATATGAATTTACAATAAATTGTTTGGGATGAAAGTCAATAATACTAAAAAAAATTGCTCCTCAAAATTTATTATACTTTCTTTTTTGAGTCAGTATATTTTCAGCCTGTGGACAACAGAAAGTTTTTTTCCATATTTATTATTTCAGATACAGAGCTTGTATAGAGAAATTAACAACATATATTAGAGATGACAATTCATTATGAATGTGTGAAAAAACAATATTCTCTGTGGTTTTAAAAAAAATTATGTCTTGTACCCACACCACGAAAAAGCATATGCAATAAGCCCCCCCCCCCCCCCACCCCAAAACAAAACACACACCCCTCATACAGTGGCCTGAACTGCTCACCTGAATGAACTTTGGAAAAATAGAAAGGATAAGAAATGTATACCATAGAATTTAAATACATGTTTCATAACTAATTAGAATATTTTAAAACAAAATAAACCAAACAAAATATGTTAACTAAATTTTAACCGTTTGAACCCTGGTGGTATCCTCTGCGTCAGTTCAGTGGCAGCAATTGAAAGTGCCCATATTCATTATTTAGGGGGAGATCAATTAATATTTTAAATTTAAATGAGCAGCCTTGAGGGGCTTCATGTTGAAAATACTGATTGGTCTACTCCATACATTAACTTAGCAGCCATCCTACTTAATAAAAGTATGACATATCATGTTCCTCGGCCAGAAAAGTGGCCTCTCAGGTTCAAAGGGTTAAAGCTAAAAGAATAAATAAGACAAACTGTGATCGACCGCCCACTGATGCAGTAAGTGTCTATTTTTCTAAAATAAAATTTTAACATTTGTCGAATTAGTTGCTCTACAACTGAACAAATTTCAGGAAATAATGGCGACTTGGGCAGACATGTAAATGACATGTAAATATTATGTAAACTTTGAAGTTTGATAAATTCTAAGAGAGAGTTTTTTATAATTCTGTTACCTTGGTAAAGCTGCACAAAGTCTCTTTCTTTTGTCCTTTACCTTTGTGTGAAGTTTTTTGTCAAATTCTACAAAGCCATTAAAGAATTATGACTAACACAAAATTTTCTAGATGGACAGATATAATCATGTGACCTAGACCTTTGTACCTGGTGATGCTGCAGCACAACACACCTTCCCCCTGTCCTTAATCCTTGTGTAAGTTTTGTGAAAATCCATCAGGCCATTATATAATTATGTCAAAGACACAATTTTCCAGATGGACAAGCAGACAAATAGATAAACAGCAACATGGAGACATTGATCTAAGATTTTAGTTTCCATACTGATGTGGCTTTGGGGGCAGGGGCACGTGCCATCCCCCCCCCCCCCCCCCAACTTTTTTTCTGTGTTTTGGTTAACATAACAGGCTTTGCAGATGAATTCTCCTGCACAGTATGCAGGTAAATTAAAAAAAATGAAAAAATTTATAGTAATTTATATATTTTTTATACTTACCAACGACCCAGACTTAGCTGGTGCTAACTCTTAAAAATTCAGGGCCAAACACAAATTTTGCCCTCCCCCAATCCCCAAAATTTGCATCAAAATCAAAAAAATCAATGTCCTTTATGGTCCTCCATACTTTTGTCCACTGCACATGCACAGTGTCAAGGAAGTACCGAAACTGGTGCCAAATCTTCATTCTTACAACCAGTGCCTGGTAAATGTTATATAATCAGCGGGGAGGTATGAGTTCCCAACTCATGGGAGGGCCATCCCCGTCTGGGTCATTGGTAAGTATAAAAAAAATATAAATTACTATAAATTTGTTCATATTTTTATACTGTACCAATGACCCAGACTTAGCTGAATAGAAAAAAGGCTGGAGGGCCTAGGACAAATGAGATAAACATTAGCTTTACACTTTAAAACCATCCCAGCACCGACTCGGAATTACTGACTCCAGAGGAGGTATTCCCTTGCTTTTCACTATAAAGCAGGTGATATAAGGGAACACCATCCCCTCCCCTTCCTCTTGCTCTGGGGCAATCAACCCAGAACGAATAGGGCAGCAGGACAGAGTCACTGCTGGAACAGAAAGCCTGCATAACTATAGTTGCAACTGTTTAGAGGACGACATTCTGAGCAACAGATAATGGACCTAAACAACGAAGATTGAGGAGATTAGGAGCCTGATTCTTAGCCAAGAATCCCACATTGGTAGTCAAAGTAATAGTATTACCAACACTACGGTAGTGAGAATCATCAACAGACAGAGCATGAAGCTCACTAACTTTTTTAGCAGAAGAGAAGGCTAAGAGAAAAGCTGTCTTATAAGATAAGTATTTGAAGTCTACCGTATCAAGGGGTTCAAATGGCGCTTCTTTTAGCTTCAGAAGAACCCAAGCTAGATTCCACTTAGGAATTAACCTAAGGGTTCTAGGTCTATTTATCGAAAAGTTTTTAACTAACTTTGATAAAGAGACATTAGATCCAATTTGTAAGCTATCATGATGAGCATAAGTATCTGATAGCATAGACCTATAACCCTTAATCGTTATTGGCTGCAGTTTGATCTCGTCAAACAAGTAGACCAAAAAATTAGCAATGTCTAGAATAGAGGGATCATAAATATCAATAGAATGATCCCTACACCAACGAGAGAAAACCTTCCACTTAGCAGCATAATTTAGCGAAGAGGAGGTCCTCCTACAGTTAGAAATTGTATCCACTGCTCGTCCTGTAAATTGCTTGCTGTGCAAGATCGACCGCACAACGGAAATACGTGAAGGTTGGGACCTTGCAGATTGTGATGCAGTGTGTGCAATTTCCCCTGCAAAAGAAGGTCCTCCCACGGACACCTGAGTAGATTTATCCATGGTCTGTGGGGTGACAGAGATGCTACCAACAGAATCATGCAGTGAGATTGCTTGATTTTTAGCAATATCTGTTGAATCAACGGAGCTGGAGGATACGCGTATCCTATCATTCCGTCCCAAGAGATCGAGAGAGCGTCTACTGCGAATGCTCGAGGATCTGGACATGGCGACACATACGTCTGCAACTGATTGTTGAGATGCGTCGCAAACAAGTCGATCATCGGACGATCCCATTGGTAGCAGATCTGATTGAATACTCATTTGTTAAGAGTCCATTTTGACGGCAACATACGACCTTTCCGAGAAAGGTAGTCCGCTAGAACATTCAGACGACCCGGAATATGACGGACCGACAGAAGAACCTGATGCTCTAGGACAAACAGAAGGATTCTTTCCGTGAAGTTGAACAACGGAATGAGTGCCTCCCTGGTTCCGAATATACGCTACTACTGTCGAATTGTCGGACAGTATTTGAACATGCGAATTCTGAATAATGTTCATCCAATGACGTAGCGCAAGCCAAATTATCATCATCTCTTTGATGTTTATGTGCTTGGTCAGGAATTGCGGATCCCAAAGACCCTGGCACCTTGAATCTGTTGGGCTCAATGTCGTGCCCCAACCTGTTTGACTCGCATCCATCATAACCGTAAAAACCGAATCGGGTAGTTGCAGTGGAACTCCCTGAGTTAACCACTGAATATCTGTCCAAGTCTGAATCTCTTGTTTTATTTGGTTGGACAAGACAATGTCCGTTTCGAGTGAATGAATCTTCACACTCCAATTCGGAGTAAAAAATATCTGGAGTGGACGAGTGCGTAGGCGCCCCATAGGAATAAGGTCTGCGGCGGCTCCGCACAAACCTATCAGTCGCATAAATTCTCTCGCTGTCACTACATCTGAGTGTAGACAAAAGCAAGTGTAACAACTGACTAATTTCGCTCTGGGTAACGGCAGACGAACCAGATTGTTGTGCGTCTCGAAGCTCATTCCCAAGTGAATGAACAACTTGGACGGAACAAGATCCGACTTCTTTTTGTTTACTATGAAACCGAGACGTCGGAGCAATTGAAGCAGACTCTGAACATCGTTGTGAAGCGTTAATCTGTCGCCGTACCTCTGAAGAATGTCGTCCAAGTAGGCCGACGTTACTGCAGACAAATGAGCTCAGAAATGAGTCATTACCAAGTTCATTATTCGAGTGAAGGCCCAGGGCGCTAGATTCAGTCCAAAGCACATTGCTTGGAACTGATAAACGAATCCTAGGACAGCGAAGCGAAGTACTTTCTGAATGCCGGATGTAGCATGATGTGAAAGTACGCATCCTTGAGATCTATGCTCGCAACATAGTCATTCACTCGAATGCTCGCTCTCACCAATAGAATGGTCTCCATATAAAATTTCGGAGCCACGATCAGCTTGTTTATCCAGCTTAGATCTATAACTGGATGGAACGAGCTGTCTGGTTTTGGTACTAGGAACAGGTGACTGTAAAAACCGGGAGATTCCTGGTTTTCTACGACCTCTATTGCGTTCTTCTCCAGAAGAGATTGCACCTCTGATAGAAGCGAATCTCTCTTCTGAAGGTTTGACGGAAGCTGAGTCCATCGTGGACTTCGACGTGTTAATGGAGGTTTTTCTCTGAAGGACAGTTTTAGACCTTCTGAGATAACCTCCTGAACCCATCGGTCGTCCTCCGTAATTGACAACCAATTGGTTAAGAATCTCGACAGCCTTCCGCCCACTGGAGTGCAATAGAGGTTCTGACCTTCACCTCCTGTACCTGCGAGGCTTGCAGGAGGAGAAACTACATCCTCCCCGACCCGCACCTCCCTCGACCAGTCGAACTAGGGGCATCTGACCGGTTGTCTCGGCCAGCATTACATCCCCTACCTGAGTCGCTACTCTGATGGTCTCTGGAGTAAGACGTAAGGCTTTCTCAGATCCTCTATAGGAACTTCCCTTGGACGTACTTGCCCCAGAAGTCCCTGACTTACTCCTCTCTGCTGAGTCCGTTTTTTTTCGAAACGGACTTAAAGAGCAGAGAGTCCAAAGCTTTCTTGGTAATCTGATTGTAGATTAGTGAAAGCTTACTATCGAAGAGAAGTTCTCCTGAAACCAGAGCGACTCGAAGAGAGTTTTTCACCTTAGAATCCACCCTAGTGGATGAAGCAATGGGAAGCATCACGTCTGACTAACTCCAAATTTGCCACTGAGAGGGTGGAGTTATACGTGGAATATGCGATTGCCCTCGAAAGAACTCTCAAGGAAGTTTGAACATTCTGGAATTCTTTACCATCGAGACATTGTGATAACGCTCTGGTAAGGTGATCTGCGTAAGATAAGGCATCTAAACTGGCTCTGTTAGATGAGATTGTTGTCTCCAACGTACTGGAGAGAATCAACATAGACACCGGCAACTAGAACTATCACTGAAGGTGATTAATACCCCCACTTTGGGTTTTTAGAGGAATGCACTTCTGATCATGTAGGAGAAGGCCATAAGGAAATGTATACATAAAGATCATTTTTTGTTGTTGAAATTTGTATTTGCATGTGGCCTTCCACAGAACAGCACTGAATACTTAAAGAGCCCACACATATATGGTTTACATTTGGAAAACACATTTACAATGTGCAACATGTATTCAAAATCGGTTCATTAATGTAGGAGAAGTTGCACACACAAAAATCCCATTTGAAAACCCATAATAAATCCAAGTTAAAGGGAGATAACCTGGTTAAAATTGTCGCAGATCGAAAATTTGGGAATATGCATATGTTCACTTAGTTGTGATAATGTTTGAAAGGTTTCGTCAAAATTGATTGATAAATGTAGGAGGAGTTGCACGCACAAGAATTTCATGTAGAAACCCATAATAAATCTAAGTTAAAGGGAGATAACCTAGTTAAAATTGCCACAGGTCAAAAATTTTGGAATATGCACATGTTCACTTAGTAGTGATGAATTCTGTAAACTTTCGTCCAAATTGATTGATAAATGTAGGAGGAGTTGTGCACACAAGAATTTCATGCAGAAACCCATATTAAATCAAAGTTCAAGAGAGATAACCTGGTTAAAATTGTCGCAGATCAAAAAGGTCGGAATATGTACATGTTCACTTAGTAGAGATGATGTTTGAAAGGTTTCATCAAAATTGGTTCATTAATGTAGGAGGAGTTGTGCACACAAGAATTTGTTCGAACGGAAAGACATAATAAATCTAAGTCAAAGGGAGATAACCTGGTTAAAATTGTCGCAGATCAAAAATCTTGGAATATGCGCATGTTCACTTAGTAGTGATGATGTCTGAAAAGTTTTGTCCAAATTGATTGATAAATGTAGGAGGAGTTGCGCACACAAGAATTTCATGTAGAAACCCATAATAAATCTAAGTTCAAGATAACCTAGTTGAAATTGCCACAGCTCAAAAATTTTGGAATATGCGCATGTTCACTTAGTAGTGATGATGTCTGTAAACTTTCGTTCAAATTGATTGATAAATGTAGGAGGAGTTGCGCACACAAGAATTTCATGCAGAAACCCATATTAAATCAAAGTTCAAGAGAGATAATCTGGTTAAAATTGTCGCAGATTAAAAAGTTTGGAATATGCACATGTTCACTTAGTAGAGATGATGTTTGAAAGGTTTCATCAAAATCGGCTCATTAATGTAGGAGGAATTGCGCACACAAGAATTTGTTCGAACGGAAAGACATAATAAATCTAAGTCAAAGGGAGATAACCTGGTTAAAATTGTCGCAGATCAAAAATCTTGGAATATGTGCATGTTCACTTAGTAGTGATGATGTCTGAAAAGTTTTGTCCAAATTGATTGATAAATGTAGGAGGAGTTGCGCACACAAGAATTTCATGTAGAAACCCATATTAAATCAAAGTTCAAGAGAGATAACCTGGTTAAAATTGTCGCAGATTAAAAAGTTTGGAATATGCACATGTTCACTTAGTAGAGATGATGTTTGAAAGGTTTCATCAAAATCGGTTCATTAATGTAGGAGGAGTTGCGCACACAAGAATTTGTTCGGATGGAAAGACACAATAAATCTAAGTCAAAGGGAGATAACCTGGTTAAAATTGTCGCAGATCAAAAATCTTGGAATATACGCATGTTCACTTAGTAGTGATGATGTCTGAAAAGTTTTGTCCAAATTGATTGATAAATGTAGGAGTTGCACACACAAGAATTTCATATAGAAACCCATATTAAATCAAAGTTCAAGAGAGATAACCTGGTTAAAATTGTCGCAGATCAAAAAGTTTGGAATATGCACATGTTCACTTAGTAGAGATGAAGGTTTCATCAAAATCGGTTCATTAATGTAGGAGGAGTTGCGCACACAAGAATTTGTCAGGACGGAAAGACGTACGTATGGACGGACGGACATACGGACGTACAGGGTGATTCCTATATAGCCCCCACTTCTTCGAAGCGGGGGTATAATGACAACTCCAAGTCTTCTGCCTGGTTGTCTAAACACAGAGGAACTCTTGGAACTCCTTGTCTTTTCAAATTTATTTCTACTGTTGATGAACGGCAGATGTAGAGCTTTGTGTGATAAGAAACTGGATCTGTCAGTCTTAGAGGCTAGCCTACAAATAGCGTCATTCAGCAATTCAAACGTCCGTGAGACATTTCTGGACTGGGCCAGAAACTCAGACGCGACATCCTTAGTCCAGCCAAAGAAGTCAGTGTCCAGTGACGCTATCAGTCTCTTATCTGGTATCGCAGCTTTCTGGTCCGGAGGAACAGTTCCTGATCTGAAAGAGTTTCCGAAGGTTGCTGGGATGCTGCAATGAGTTGAGCTATCTGCAATAGCAAGTCCGTCACGGAGGCCTGTGGAGCTGCGGTCTTTTGTTGTTTAGCCACTGGAAGCTCCTGGGATGGTGCCTCTTACATAATTCTTTTATGCAAACGTCCCGACTGGTAAGGCCTTGTGTCCTTGGCTACCGGATGGAGTGACCTGGTCGACGTGGAATCCTTGGTCGGCGAAGCAGGCTGGATATCGGAGATCACGTAGCCAAGGTGCGGTGGTGTGCGCTGGCGTGTGGAAGAGGAAGCCAATAGACTAGCCGCCCTTGGCTGTCTATGTGACGGAGCGTCCCGAGCAAGAGGAGTGGATGTATGCTCCGACTGACGAACGTTATGTACGACAACATCTGGGTTGTAAGAGAGAGGGTCCTCTCTTGCTTGCGTTCCGGGTAGACCTGAACGAGCTAGCTACCAGACTGACTGGCTTCCTCTGATCCTTCCTCCGATCCGTCGTCGCCGGGTTGCGTGATCCGATATTATAGTGCTCACAACACCCCTTCTCCTCTCCTGGACCGCAACAGACGAACCCGGCATCACATCACCCACTCTACGAGTGATAGCTTCGCCGGGCGAGCTAGCTGGCGACAAGGTCGTCAATCCTACTAAGGATCTAGGCACTTGTCGAATTTCCTTGAGCACTTTAGCCGCTAGCTCTTCATTTGATTGCGACGACGGCAGCACACTTCCTGAAGACATCACGGAAACATCACCCTATTCTTATTCCTCTGAAAAAGAGACTAAAAAACTAGAGTGACCCTGTGGCGAGAGGACCGGCATGGACCTCTCACCACTAACAATATACCGTGACACACGTCTCCAACGTTTGTCATCCCAATTGGCACACACTGAGCAGAATTAGTGTGAGTACAGTGACTACAGCAAATACAATAAGCATGAGAATCAGAGGAAGACTTCCTCGATTTACAATTTGAACAATACTCTTTCATATTTTAAAAAAAATTAAACAGCTGTAGTACTCGCACTAACCCTTGAAAATACAAAGATACATAATAATAATATAATCCATTACAAAAATTTCGAAAAATAATTCAAAAGAAAAAATTTTCGAAAAAATTTTGACATGAGCCCAAGTTCCCAAAGGGAACGATGAGCCCAAATGGATCCCCAAAAAGCCTAAGTGTGGACAAAAATTTTAAAACATTTCTAAAAATTAATGTTACACTTACGGACAATATTAATGTATCTGGCTAAATAATGAACCTTACAGAAGACAAGGAATCACTGACAGAAGTAACCTTTGTCAACGTAAACAAAAGTCAATAAAAACCGGAAACAAGACTCCAGGCACTAAAAAACATGGCCCGAAATCAGTAACCAATTTAAAGCATTATCCGATGTAAAACAGAATCATCCTCAGAAGAAGCTGCAGTACATCGGATGGTAGATGCATGACCAAAATGCCTAAACACCCCTAGGGTGAGGACGTAACCATGGGGATAACAGAATAAACATTCTGTAACTATGCTAAAACTCCCAAGAAATTTCAATAAAAAAATTTAAAAAATTAAACCAAAAGCATGGGAGATTAGCAAGGGGTGTATCAAGGAAAGGGAGAGAGGAAACACTGAACAAACAGTGGAGATTTCATAGCAAGAATGAAAACATCAGGCCCATGCCCCGAAATTAGGGAACATGAAATAATTTTACATAAAAATTATAAGTTACAG
The DNA here is from genome assembly GCA_031216915.1 of Pictodentalium vernedei. Lineage (NCBI taxonomy): Eukaryota > Metazoa > Mollusca > Scaphopoda > Dentaliida > Dentaliidae > Pictodentalium > Pictodentalium vernedei. The sequence continues at coordinate 342,847,325 of CM062296.1, read as the reverse complement.
CCCTGAAAACATGCTTCCACTGTTTCTTCCTCTCATCCTCTTATTTCATCCTTGGATCCACCATTTCCTTCATGATTTTGTGTCTGGCATCATTTTAATTGAGATTATAAGCACAGATATCAGTGAGATGTTACTGATTGAAGGGCCAAACAAAGAATGAAGATTTGGCACCAATTTCAGTACTTCCTTGACACTGCGCATGCGCAGTGGACAAAAATATGGAGGACCATATAGGACATTGATTTTTTGGATTTTGATGCAAATTTTGGGGATTGGGGGGGGAGGGGGGGGGCAAAATTTGTGTTTGGTCCTGACTTTTTAAGAGTTAGCATCAGCTAAGTCTGGGTCACTGGTACAGTATAAAAATATCAGTGTCAATTCAGTTAACTGCAGTATTTTTTCAGGCTGATCACACTGGGAGTTATGTGGGTGTGCCAAGGACTTGACATTGTAAAAATATCATGTTATGTATGTGGTATTTGAAGAATGTCAGCTTTTAGCCTTTCACACTCACAGCATGCAGAGAGACAGGAATTTGCTTCAATAAATTTTATCCACAGATATACTAAAAATAACCCAGACACCCATTTTCTCTGATAGGACATTCGTGTATCATGTCACTTGTCAAAAACAATGCATAACATGTAGCTATGTGGACATTTTCCCACGTGGGAGTGCTCTTGAAACTTAATGAAACATTTTATCACTAATAGTTATCGTTGTTATCTTTCAGCTTGTTGCATAAACATAATTATCCAAGATGTCAGTGTCAGAATGCGGCAAACAAAAAGGAGCGAGAAAGCGGGTGCAAATAAAATTAAAAAAATAACATCTTTCAAAGGTTTTAAAAAGGTTTTGGATACCACAGAAAAGCCAAGGAATCCCAGTGACAATGAAGTCCATACAAGCGTTTCACCTATTCAACCATCCGAAGGAACAGAAAAAAAATTAGCCTCCAAGAGCTGTTTATCTGAATTTTCGAAGCCAGTTGCCATGGGTGTGAGGCCTTTCGCAAGCAGTGATTTATCTGACAATTGTGTGTCTGTTCCTACTAATTCTATACAAGGTGACGACCAGGAACCATCAACATCTGGCTTCATAAGAAGCCCAATAAATGTAACTTCAGGGCCATCTTTGGCCTGTTGTCAACTGCAGTGTTGTCAGCAGGCATCACGTTACAAACCGACCACAAACAAGCTGAAAACCACGTCGGTTAAACAGATTACGGGAAAGGATAAGAACAAGTGTGTTAGGCTATGCCCGGATAAATTTTTGCGAAATATGAATGGGTTACATATTGCTTGAGAAGAGGTACTATAGCATACTATTATTGCAGAGAAGCAGCGTCCAGGAAGCTAAACACATTATCATATCAAAAAAGAAGATGCGTTCATTTCTGGAAGTTTTTCTGACTGGAAAAATTGTCAAGAGAAACTAGATAAGCACAAACTGTCTCACAGTCATTATGATGCTACCTTGCAAATAATGAATTTGAATGATGCAAAAATTAATGTCGGAGCTACTCTTGATAAACAATATAAGGCTGATCAGCAGCGCCACCAAATGTTGTTCCTAAAACAGCTCAGCAGCTTAAAATATATAGCAAGACAAGGCCTTGCAAAGTGTGCACATGGCGACAAAGACATTGAGGGCAATCTGATACAGTTGTTGAAGCTAAGGTCTGAGGACGTTTCAGAGTTAAACAACTGGCTTGCAAAAGGGCATTATCTTAGTCCGGAGATCATAAATGAACTGTTAGAGATGATGAGTAACAATGTGCTAAGGGTGCTTTTCGGTGAAATACGCCAATCACTGGGTTAGTTTGAGCTGATTGACGATGAATCTTGAGACATTAGTAACAGGGAGCAACTCTCGTGTGATTTAAGATGGGTGTCATTTCCCAATCTTGCAATCCATGAAGATTTTATTGGCATGTATATTTTAACAAAAGCTGATGCAGGAACCATAACAGCTTCTTTGAAGGACATCATTTTAAGATGCAATTTGTGGCTGGAAGATTGTCGTTGGCAAGCCTATGATGGTGCCGCAACATTGAGCGACCATTTGAGTGGCGTCGCAGCATGAATCAAGGCTGAAAATAGCATTGCTCATCACATTCACTGTGCAAATCAAAGCTGTGCGTGTGAAAGTTATCTGGTCAGCTCCACATTAAAATTTGTGCAAGAATTGGCCATATTCATACGGAATTCACTACAGAGAATGGCTCTGTATGAAGACGTAGCCAAGGACTTACATCCTGATCAGGCTGTGGAAAGTGTTCATACTCTTTGTCCAACACATTGGACTGCCAGAAGTAACTCGATTTTAACAATAATCAACAACTACCAGGCCATACACTTCACTTTATTAACAATATTCAACAACGGCACCAATGAAGAAATCTGTTACAAAGCTGCAGGCTTAGCAGATTCTATGACCAAATTTAAAATATTCTTTGGCCTACATCTTTCCCTTAAAATTTTTAGTGTTTCGGAGCAGCTTGCAAAAACACTTCAAAGCAAATCAATCTCAGCACAAACAGCTAAAGTCGGAGTGACAGCGTTAAAACAAAATTTATAAATGCAAAGGGATGACTTTGATGTTTTCTATCACAAAACACAAGAACAGGCAAAGCCAACACTCGGCAATATTGTATGGCAACCCATTTTGCCTCGACAGAGAAAGATACCACAATGTCTCCCAACATGAAAACGCTGAGTCACATACTTTTAAATCTGTAGAGGACTTTTTCCGTGTGGAATATTTTGAGGCAATTGATGTGTTTGGTGAAGATCAATCGATGTTTTAGTGAAAGTTGATATTCTGTACTGCAGAACATTGACCACACAGTGTTAAACGCAGCAAATGGGTGTACATTTACATTTAGCGAGGATGTCTTGGCTTCATATGGCAAAGAGCTTGAATTCAATCAAATTAGTGGTGAAATGAAACTCTTGCCCAGTATAATAAAACAGACCTTTCCAGAAGTCTTGTCCATGGATACCGTATTCGAAGCCATTTCCATTCAAACAAATTGCCTTCTGATGCCAACTGTCCTTTGTCTTGTACAGATATATCTGCTGGCTCCAATAAGTTCAGCAAATGCTGAATGATCTTTTTTGTTTCAACGCAAAATTCAAAATTACCTTAGAAGTACTATGACAGAGAGACGATACAATAACTTGCTTGTACTCAACATTCACAAAGGCAGAACAGACAAAACTGACATCCATGCTTTAGCAAGAGATTTTATCCGAAAAAATGACAGACGACTGAAATACTTCGGGAATTATCAGCGGGAATCAATTCTCTATACTACATCTACTGAATTACAACATTGCTAACAATTTAACCCTTTGCCTAACATATCAACCGAAAACTGCCTGATCCTAGTCAAAATAAAAGGTTAAAAGTACTTGAAATATATTTAATCTCTTAAAACTCTACAAAAATGGATGTCATTGGAATGGGCTCATTTAGAAGGTGCGAATAACATACATACTTGTAAGGTTTTACGACAAATTATATTAAAATTATCCCATATACGAAATTATGAATTTTATTATTTTTTTTTTTCTAAATTCTATTTTCTCTTTGTGAATAAACCATATTATGCAAGTTTGTCCAATATCAGACTGTCAGTTCAAATTCTCCCTGCTCTAAGCCATCTATAGCAAGACCACAGCAAACCCATTAACTCTTTCCCAACCAGTGATGACTATAGTCGCCATGCCTCAAACTGCACAGGATAAAATAACTAGAAGCTCTAAAGAGCCTGTAATCGCTCACCTGGAACTACATATAAAAATGTGATTTCCCATTGGCTTTCCATGGTAACTATGAGCTGCAATTGTGGCCATGTTTGCAACATTACAATCATGTGAAGTTTCAAAACATTTGACTTTGTAGTTTCAGAAGAGAAGATTCTTGCAAAATCCATCAATCAGAATCAGAGAATGTCTCTGGTGGCCATATTTTCCAACCAACAGGAACGAGAAGAGGATCGTTTGTAGAGGGCCTCCTATAGACCATTCCTGCGAAGTTTGGTTCATGTCAGCTCAGTAGTTCCGTAGTTCCAGAGAAGAAGATGAAAATGTGATTTCCCATAGGGTTTCTATAGTAACTAAAAGCCGCAATTGTGGCCATGTTTGCTACACGATCAACATTAAATGAGGATCATTGGTCGAGGGTGTCCCAGTCATCAACCATGCAAAGTTTCAAAACATTCGGCCCTGTGGTTTCCGAGGAGAAGATTTTTCAAAATCCACCAATCAGAATCAAAAAATGCTTCTGGCAGCCACGTTTTTCAATGCATGGTAACTAAAAATGAGGAGCATTTGTAGAAGACCTCCCAAAGACTATCCCTGCCAGGTTTGGTTCACGCCAGCTGAGTAGTTCCAGAGAAGAAGATGAAAATGTGATTTCCCATAGGGTTTCTATAGTAACTATAAGCTACAATGTTTACAATTACATTAAATGAGGATCATTGGTAGAGGGGGTCCCAGTCATCATTTATGTAAAGTATCAAAACATTTGGCCTGGCGGTTTCAGAGAAGATTTTTGAAAATCCACCAACCACAATCAAAGAATGCCTCTAGAAGCCATGTTTTTCATCTGACGGTAACAAAATGAGGATCATTTGTAGAGGACCTCCCATAGACCTTTCCTGCCAAGTTTGGCTCACACCAGCTCAGCGGTTACAGAGAAGAAGATGAAAATGTGAAAAGTTTACGAACGGAGACAGACGCCAAGTGATGTGAAAAGCTCACATGGCCTTAATCATGAATTTTGTGGATAGTGATGGCCGGTTTTGGCCATTATGTTGGGTAAAGATTCTGACTGGTGGATCTGAAGAAGATTTTTAAAGATTATTTTCCATATTGCACTAAGTTAAAATTAGGCCTCCAATAGGAAGCTCAAACATTAACTGAGGGACTTGATTTGAGCAAACTTGAATCTGAACCTTGTGACAATGATGTATACAAAATATTTAAAGATACTGATTGGTGAATCTGAAAAAGATTTTTAAAGTTTATTCCCCTGAGTTGCGATTCAGGCTCCTGTATTGAGCCCAAATATGAACCGAGGAGCTTAATTTGAACAAACTTGTATCTGAACTGCCCGTCTGCATGCACTTTTATTTTTAAAAAATGCCCTTCAGGAGAATCAGAAAATCTACGTGCTGTGGCCTTACAACATGTACAGGTTATCCTGTAAGGGGTCTCATGCTACCAGGGATTCTTTTGGGTATCTGCATGGGTCGAATATGGGACCCCTTTCCCAATGATATCTGGGCATAATTTTTCCCAATTCCCCACTGAATTTCCAACCCCAAATTTCCCAATCTCAGTCCCCACTCCGACAAAATTTTAATTCACAGCTGGTGTCCAGAAGTGGGTGGTCTTCAGAAAATCTAAATTTTATAGTAAATTTCCTTTCTTATTATACCTACCACAATTGTTTACTACAGGCTTGCACTACAGTGGAAGTCCCTAACTCGGATAAAATACTCTCTATTTTTGTCTTTCCCAAGCAAGTTGGGAAAGAAAAGTGGTGCAAAAGCACCAATAAAAATAAGCCAAAACTGGGTCGAGTGCAACCGGCGCAGACCCAGTACGGGACGCTCTCTCCCAAGTACAACTCCACGACTTCCGTTGCCAGTGCGCATATACCGTCTCTAAAGACTCATTCTTTTTGAATCCGTAAACGTTAAGAGTTATGTGATCAGCGGGGAGGAAAGATTCTTTACCCGTAAAGAAGACGGGAGGGCCTCCATGTAAACAATTGTGGTAGGTATAATAAGAAAGGAAATTTACTATAAAATTTAGATTTCTTATCAACCTACTCACAATTGTTTACTACAGGCTGAATAGACAAAAGGCTGGAGGGAATCGCATAACCAACCCCCACATAACCCTAGTGCACTGGAACCGTGAAGTAGAAGGAAGAGGTCCCGAGGCTTATCAACCATAATGTCGCAATCATTGGTAAAGGACAATAAAAAGAGACATATGAGCCTGTGTGACACACAGACAGAAAAAGGGCAGTAACAGCACAAGGCTGAAACTGACCTTCAAGAAGCCTAATGGCTATGGCAGACAACAGCCTGAGCAGAAGAAAGAGGACCCAGGGCAAAAAGGTCCTCCAACTGCTCCTACAACTGGCGTAAATAAAAGGTGGAGAAAGTAGAAGCATTTCTCCAGTAGGCTGCCTGCATAACATCCGACAACTTGACGGAGTTAGAATAAGCCCAAGAGGTAGACAGTGCCCGCACCTCGTGGGCAGAAATACGATTGGTAATACAATCGCCAGCTGCTAAACGACTATAAGCCGTACGAATAGCAAGACAAATCCATCGAGAAATGGATTGAGGAGAGATCTTCTGTCGACCCGGAATGAGAGACAGAAAAAAACGTTTTCCGCCCTTCCGTATGAAGCGTGTCCGATCAAGATAAATGCGAATAGCACGGACCGGACAGAGCAAAGGGCGAGTACCCTCAACAGAGGGAAGAGCCCTGATACAGATAGGAGGAGGAGTAGTATCTGGTAACTGATTCTTAGCCAAAAAGGAGCAATCAGTGGTAAAAGTAACACTGTTGGGAGAGCTCCTAAAAAAGGCCGGGTCAACCGAGAGGGCGTGAAGCTCACTAACCCGTCTGGCCGAAGCAAATGCCATCAGAAAAGCCGTCTTATATGTGAGAAATTGCATATCCACCTGGGATAAAGGTTCGAACGCCACCCCCCCCCCCCCCCCTCCTAAGCAAAGCAGCACCCACGAAAGATTCCATCGTGGAGTAAGCTGCAAAGTCCGAGGCCTTTTCAAAGAAAAGTGCCGAACAAGCTTGGAGAGGTAAGGATTAGTGCCGATACGACGCTTCCCCACATAAGAAAAAGTCTCTGAAAGCATAGACCTGTAACCCTTGATGGTAACAGGCTGGAGACCGAGAATCAAACAGATATACCAGAAACTCCGCAATCTGTGAAATCGAAGGATTGGCATAATCAACAGAGTGATCAGCACACCATCGACTGAAGACCTTCCATTTAGCTGCATAAGCTAAACCAGTGGAGTGCCTCCTTCAAGAAGAAATGCACTCCACTGCTTGTCTCGAAAAACCTCTACGGAGGAGACAGGACCTGACAAAAGATATGCGTGAAGGCACAATGAAGTTGGGTCGACGTGAAACCTCCTCGGGCGACCTTGACAAAGAAGGTCGCGACGTAGCGGGAGACGTGCCGGAACCGCCGCCATCAGCGAGCGGAGCTGATTGATCCACACCCGCTGAGGCGACAGGGGAGCGATCAGAATGATTCGACAACTGCAGGTTCGAATTTTGGCGAGAACCTGAGGAAGAATCGGAACCGGCGGGAAGGCGTAGCCGACTAGACCGTTCCAATCGAGTGACAGAGCGTCCACGGCAAAAGCCAGAGGATCTGGACACGGGGACACGAAAGTGTCCACCTGATGGTTCCAACGAGTCGCAAAGAGGTCGACGTGGGGACGTCCCCAGAGATCGCAAAGCGACTGGAACACTGCCCTGTGAAGCATCCAGTCGGTGGAAATAACCCTGCCCTGTCGGGACAGGGAGTCGGCTAGGACGTTCAGACGACCGGGAATGTGACGAACAACCACTCCGGCGTGAACATCCTGAGCGAGCAGTAAAAGATCCTGAGCTAACTCATACATCGGAAGCGAGTGCGTGCCGCCCTGGTTCCGAATGTAAGCAACCACTGTCGAATTGTCGGATAGTAGAAGGACCTGGCGATTCGACAGGTGAGGGATCCACTGCCTGAAACTCAGAAGAAGAGCAAGAAGCTCCTTCAGGTTGATGTGTAGAGCTGCTTGATCCTGGTCCCACATCCCGTGTAGGGAAAGACCGAGAGGGTCCAACATCGCACCCCATCCGAGATCGCTGGCATCTGCCGTCAGAACGCGATCGGACGTGGGTAAGTCCAGCGGAACACCCTGCGTAATCCACTGAACATCTGTCCAGGGAAGAAGGTGAGGATACAGAGAGTCCGGAAACGGAAGCACCTGATCCAGAGAATCTACATTCGGTCTCCAACGACTGAGCAGAAAGTGTTGGAGAGGTCTGACACGCAGCCGACCTAGAGAAATGAGATCCGTCACCGAACCGCAGAGACCGATCAGCCGGAGAAAACTCTGAGCGGTCGCGGACCTGGACTGGGACAGAGTCAGAGCAAAAGCTGAGAGAATCACAGCCTTGGCCTGGGGAACAGCCACCAAATTGAATTTGGTTTGGAAAGACATCCCCAAATGACAAAACGACTGAGAAGGGACCAGGTCCGACTTCTCCTCGTTGACTCTGAATCCTAGCGACGTGAGCAAGCTCAACAGAGTGCCGACATCCGATTCCAGTAAGGCAGCATTGGAATGCCTCTGGAGGATATCGTCCAGATATGCTGAAGTAGTCACCCTGGACTGTGTGCGATGGAACGCTATCACATGCGACATCAGTCTGGTGAACGCCCAAGGAGCCAGGTTGAGGCCGAAAGGCATGGCCTTGAACTGGTAAACTCGCCCCAGAAAAGCGAACCTGAGATACTTCAGTGACGCCCGATGCATCGGAACGTGGAAGTAAGCGTCTCGCAGGTCGATGCTGGCTGCGAAATCTCCCTGGTGAATTGATTGGCGGACCGACCTGAATGTCTCCATCCATGCTGAACTTGGGAGCAATGATAGACTGGTTCAGGATACTCAGATCGATAACCGGTCGGAGTCGGCCGTCCTTCTTCGGCACCAAGAACAGGCGGGAATAGAAACCCACTGACTGAACATTCTTGACGACCTCGATCGCCCCCTTTGCCAGGAGATTGGCAATCTCCGTGGACAAAAGTTCCCGACGTAAAACGTCTGAAGGAACTGTGGTTGGAAGAGGCACCCTTGACAGAGTGGGGTGCCGTCGGAAGGATATGCGCAGCCCGGACCGAACAACATCTCACACCCATGGATCGGATGTGATGGTGGTCCAATGGTCTGCGAACTCTGCTATCCTTCCTCCAACCTGGGACGAGTCAAGGTGAGGACCTTCATTTCGAGCCACGACGAGGCCCGCGAGAGGAGAAACCACCTCCTCTGCTAAATGAAGAATCCTGAGACTTCCCTCGATTCTGCCGACCCCTACCTTTACCCCGTGAGTAAGAAGTAGAGGCGGCGGCAGAAGGACCAGCCTTTTTCTTCACAGAGGAAGCAGAAGGGTACTTGTTAGGCTTGGAACGGCCCTTGCCTCCCTGAGAAGGCTGATCAAGCTGACGAAACAGCAGCTGATCTTTGGAATGACGTAGGACGTCATCCCGGACCGTCGACACGGAACCATAAAGTTGCGGACCTGCCAAAGAAGCAGATCGAAGAGTAGCACGCTGCTCCTCGGGGAGGGATCGTCCTGTGTCCAGCACAGCGTCCCTTCGAACTAATTCCAAATTGGCCGTGTTACAGGCATGCGTGTGAGTAAGGTGCATAAGCGCCTTGGACAGCACACGCAAAGGAGCCTGTACCTCGTCAAACTTATCTGGAGGCAGATAAGCAGCCAAAGCTGAGACGCTGTGATCTGAGAGAGAAAGCATGCCAAGCATCTCTCTAGATAAGCCCAACGTGGACTCCAGAGTCGTCATTGGAATGACGGCAGACTTGGGCTTGGAAAGCCCGAGGGAAGTGGAGTCCTGATCCAGAACCGTCAAAGCCTGGCAGACTGACGGATTGGCGGAATCGTAGGAACGATAATGCACAGGAGGCAAAAAGGTGTCAACCCTGGTGAAGAACGAAGTCTTCAAAGCCTTGGAATTCAGCTTGGCATCCAATGCTGAAAAAGCCTCACCACCTGTACCGACTGGCACGGTCGAAGGCGCCCAGAAGCAGGTTGCTCCATAGGCTGTTGGCACGCGACCGATGATCGCGGCCAGGCTGACACTGTCGGCTGGTTAGCAGGTTTGAGCTCAGGCAGAAACCCAAACACAAAGTCAAGAGCCGCCCCCAAGTCCGAAGACTGCTGGCCCTCGACCTCAAGCATGTCGGACTCCTCCCCAGAGTCGGAAGACACATAGCCCATCGTGGGCAAACCAGCCGATGCCTCCCATGGTGTCGGGACACCAGAGGAATCGGAAACTGGCCGTTTCCAATCCCGGGAGGCGGCGCCATAGGAGGCGCCTGGAAACCACCCATAGCCTCGCTGGAAGCAACAGGAAGGCTCTTAGAAAGAACCTGAGTGAGTAAGGAGAGGGCCTCCCTAAGCTCACTGCCTGTACCGACCAGTTCGACAGGGGAGCGAACCGGCAAAGTGGCTTCACCTCTGACCCTCTTAACCAGCGAAGGGTCACGATCCTCCAAAACACCCGACGCGGGACGACGGGCGGCAGCCGAAACATCTGAAGGCAGACGTGTATAGGGGTACGATGCACCCCGAGGATCAATATTGCGAGAACTCATGAGAGTCACCGCAGACCTCTGCGGGGCAGAAGGTCCAGGCTGCACAAAAGGCGTTGGTCCCCCAAAACTGGTCGTGTGACCAGAGTGAGTAGACGGAAACGCCACGGAATTCATAGTGTTTCCACTACGAACATCCGAATCCAAAGACACAACTGTGGTGCTCGACGGCGAAGAGACCACAGCGATGGGCTCGGCCGGCAGCCCCTTCCGACTTCGCCGAGTTGAAGTCAGGGAAGGCTGAGGCCGATATCCCACGTCTACAGTATCGGACAGTCCTGCAGTCCCCTGCAGCGAAAAGCCGAGGCCGGCTGAAACAGATAACGAAGCAGACGGGCCAGCAGCAGTAGTAGATACGTCGAGAGTCGTTGAGGCTGGTGAAATAGTGGAGAGAGCACACCGGCTCGGCTCCGAAGGAGGAGTCACAACCCTAGTGACAGCCTCAGATGTCGACTGGAGGGGGACCGTAGTCCCAGAACCAGGCATCTCTACACCAGAACACTAAACGGCTCCCGCAGTATCCACCACAGGAAAAGACTGCACATCCCCCACGGAGGAGGAATAACTCTCACCAGACAAAGTCGGCTCGGGAGGCCCCGAACGACCACGTTCTCCTTTCCCGCGGGAGTGGGAGGCACGGCCACGAGAACGAACGACACGGTTTACTGACGCCCAGAAGGTGGAAGACCATGTTCCACAGACACCACACGGCCGCTCGGCCGAACACCCATTACAGGAGGAACAAGACGAATGTACATCGTCCACATGCTTTGGCAGCAGACATTGCCCACAGGGAATAGTCCTGGGCATGATAGAGGTGAGAGGAGCAGAGAAGGTGAGATGAGAAAACAGAACACCCCCAAAGAAGAGAGAAAGGTGACAGAAACAAAGACCACAGAAGGTCGACCGGGAACCACCCAACAGGAAGACTACTCTCAAAAGAAAGAAGAAACACTGCAGGAGTGGTACCCCGCTGACACCTAACTCTAACACAATTAGAAAATTTTGCAAAAAAAGCATTAACAATAATTGTGAAAAAATCTAAGTCCGAACCGCGTGGCACACAAAATTCGTGCGCGACTCGAGAGAGAGCAAATAAATATACATTATGGACATATAATAGAAAAGAGAATATATAAAACACTGTTCCTGAGAATACAAAGGATACACTGTGGTATAATGAATCAGGAATCATCAAACATCGAGCTGGTGGAACACTGATAAGCGTGCAAAAACATCTCGACGAAGCGGACTTTAAAAAGAATGAGTCTTTAGAGACGGTATATGCGCACTGGCAACGGAAGTCGTGGAGTTGTACTTGGGAGAGAGCTTCCCGTACTGGATCTGCACCGGTTGCACTCGACCCAGTTTTGGCTTATTTTTATTGGTGCTTTTGCACCACTTTTCTTTCCCAACTTGCTTGGGAAAGACAAAAATAGAGAGTATTTTATCCGAGTTAGGGACTTCCACTGTAGTGCAAGCCTGTAGTAAACAATTGTGAGTAGGTTGCTAAGAAATCAATAGCATAAGAACTAGTGTTGAAACGATTAGCCGACTAACCGACGTCGACGCGATTATTAAATTAGTTGATCCCTAAATCTGCTAGTCGATTAGTCGGAACATCTGCCCCAACCATACACCATCCCCTTAAATTCACCCAACATTGTTGCGAACATCACAAGTAAACTCCCGAAATCAAAAAACAACCCATGGAAATAACGCGTTTGATGTTTCCGACTGCATGAATCCTAGTTGGCCAACTGACCAGAGATTGAATAAGACCAGGGGTGCGTGAAGTAAACAGGGAAAAATATATGGGTGAGCTTATTCTCGAAGGAGCAGCCTGCAGGAAAATTAGGACCCAAAGTTGACATGAAATTAGGCCACCTACGGACATCAATTTGTTCACCAGGTACTGGTAAGTTCGAAATGTCTTACAGAAACATCAAAGAGAAATTATGGAAGAACACATACCAGTTCGTATTTGGAACAATTTGTTATCACTAAAGAACCAATTACAAAATCCATGTGCTTTTTATTTTCATTTTGTAAATACATGCGGACAAATTCCTGGAAATCTGCGAGTTTCCCGGAAATTGAAAGTGAAACTAGCTTTTCCTAGAACTGCAACTGAGTTAAGAGGAAACCCAATCAGGTCAGGTGATGATTTTCAAAGCAGACAATATGGAAATTAGTAGGCGTGTTCGATGTATGCATAATTATGGACAGATAAGAGGTTAAGTCATAATACGAGAAGTTGTGTGGGAGTGTTCGGTGTACAATTGTTGACAGACTGATGACTGCTGTGGGCGTTAACTGTGCTTAATTTTCGACAGGGGATGTACATCATGCATGCGTAAAGAGCACTTCCTTTTCTTAACAGTCAATGGGATGGAACGAATAATAAAAAAAAAACCCTGAATAATGATTTATTTTATTAAAATATCAGTGACCATATTGAGAAAAAATGATTTTAAACAGAAGCTACCAACATTAATTCTCTCTCAAAACTGAAAGAGGTTTTGAGGACTTTGAATGCTTCACTTGCCATTGTTTCATTGCAAGTATTACTGTTAGTTTTAACCAGGGAAGAAAGGTGGTACACATGTTTGATAACAATAACATGGGGGCTTCGACTAGTCGATTAGTAATCGATTACTGCTGGCGACTAGTCGATTCCTGAAAATCACTAATCGTTTCAACACTAATAAGAACCAGTTTAATTGAGATTACAGAGGATGGAGTGAACATTTATTTATTTATTGGTTTAGGGTCACATATTTCTGCACAATGGCAAATTTCATGTGACTGTTTGTTACAAAACTTTCTACATGTAGAACGCATGTATTGATGTATTGTATATATTTGTATGTTTCTTCTTCTCCATAACAAATTCTCAATTGGAGCTCCCCCTCCCCAATGCCTTTTTTCCCAATAGCATGGGTCCCAGACCCTTTCCCAAAGAAGGTAGAAAACTTATAAATTTAAAGTAATTTGTATATTTTTATACTTACCAATTGCCCAGACTAGCTGGTGCTTAACTTAAAGTTATTAAGGGCCAAACACAAATTTTGAACCCCCCAATCCCCCAAAATTTGCTTGCAAAACCAAAAATTTAAAGTCCTATCTGGCCATCCATACATTTACTCTCCGCTCATGCGCAGATGTCAGAAAGTGACCGGAATTGGTCCCAACATCATTCTTTGTAGGAGAGAGTACTACATAAAAATTCAGCGGGGAGGTATGAGTGCCCACTCATGGGATGGCTACCTCCGTCTGGGCCATTGGTAAGTATAAAAATATACAAATTACTTTAAATTTATAATATTTTTACACTGTAAACCAATGGTCCAGACTAGCTGAATCGAAAAAAGGTGGAGGGCCTAGGACTTCAGAATTAGTAGATCAACATAGTTCCAATCCTGTAATCCAAGGTGAAAGGAAATTAAAATTATTAGGAATTACATGTATGTCTCTCTATACAGTAATGGAGAAGACATTTCATACAAAAAGGAGACCAGTTCAAGTAATTCCGTATACTTAGCATGAAGACTATGCTAATTGGATGTAACGAGATCCCAATTGTTAAGGTTAGCCCAGACTAAGCCCCAAAAATTAGGATGGTGTATATGAGAATGAGAGAATATCCCCCACAAACATATGCCATATACAATAAAACTCCAGCTGTATGCAGGATATAATTACGGACAAAATAGCTTCTCTCATACTTACATACCTATCAAGCCTGAGGAGAGGTAAAAAATCATTCCCCCCCCCCCCCCCCCCTTTTCTTTTGAAGGAATCTTCAAAAAGAAAGAGGGGAGCACTCTGGAATCTGTAAAAAGCGGTACCAAAAAACAATATAAATATTCGTTGAACAGGTACTCAGGTATTAATTATTATTAATAAATGGTGCTTAATGCCACTTCAAAGGCTAAGGCTATAGCGATGATCCCGGTAATCAATATCGCCCGCTATATAATGTACACCGGACTCGGCATACGCAAATAGGTTGAAAACCGGAGATATAATATATAACATACACATGTCCAATAGAACCACAATGAACAATCTCTGGAAGTGACACAATTCCGACGTAACCCACTGGCGACCCCATTCAGGCGTACAATAAATTCCAGTAACAACACTCCCCGACGAGTAGTATCCAATATCTATGACACTATAAACGTATAAACATACAAGAGTGTAAAAAAAGGTGTATTCGATTGAGTACTGACATTAATAGAAACCTGGATCTAGAAATGGAAGTAGGAATGATTAATAGACTCGCCCCGGACCACCCCGAATTTATTCATAATTTCTAAGGTCCATAATATACAATAATGCGTCTACCTAATAAATCATTATTATGCGTGTGAGCATTGAAAACCTGCATGTAATCAACTGAATACCAGTTAACTGGCTATGCAGCCTCTGAGGTACCCAAAGACTAGCAATTTATTTATGATGAATTATGCACTCGTATATGACATATAGACGAACAACCACAGGAAACCAACCAACTAAAAAGTGGATGTGCCCATGAGGTCATCATAGAACACGACCCAGTTGCAAATCGAGAAGTCATGAAATGCATGTATGTATTTAAACTCATACGAGGCTTGCGGGAAGAAAACTACGTCTTGCCCTGTAATCGCGTTTAAACACATTGGCGGTGGAGGGGAGATTCGAAGTCATATCGAACCCTCCTCACCCGCATTACTTAATCGTTCTTGTGTTAGTCATAAAATAATATAGGAACCGCAATGGCTCCCTCACGTCTAACCGACTCCATTATGCCACTATGGGCGGAGAAGGACGTGAAGAACAAAAACTTCCCCTGATAAAGAAGGTCCTCTCATGGGGGAAGCTTCCGGGGAACGTCCAATAACAGACACTTGAGAAGACTGATCCAAGGTTTCTGTGATGACAGAGGTGCTACTAGTAGGATTTACAACGAGACTGTTTCATCTTAAACATAATCTACTGAATCAATTGAATTGGAGGATACGGGTATCCTATCATTCATCCCCATGAGATCGGCAGAGCGTCTACTGCATATGCTCAATGGTCTGGGCATGGCAACATGAATGACGGTAACAGATTGTTCCGGTGCATCGCAAACAGATCTATCATGAGGCGATCCCTCTGGTAGCAAATCTGCCCAAATACTTGCTTGTTCAGCGTCCACTCCAATTGCAACATGCAACCTTTCCAAGAGAGTGAGTCTGATAGTATGTTCAGATGACCCGGTATATGACGGATAGAAAGATGAACATGATGATTCATGACGTATAGGAAAATCTTCTCCATTAGTTGGCATAATGGAAATGAATGGGTGCCACCCTGATTCCCGATGTATGCTACTACTGTCGAGTTGTCCAACCAAATTTGAACATGGATGTCCGTGATTATATGAATCCAGTGTTGTAGCGCTAGCCATATTGACATCATCTCTGATGTTTATGTGTTTCTCCTGGAACCGAGGGTCCCAAAGACCCTGACACTTCAGGACTAGGGGACTTAGGGTCGCACCCCAACCCGTCGGACTCACATCTGTCATAATCGTGAAAGCCAGATCTGGCAGTTGCAGCGGAACTCCCTAAGTTAACCACTGAATATCCGCCCAATTTGAACCCTTGTTTTACTGGGTCCGTTAAAACAATACTGGTTCAAGTGAAAGCATCATCACACTCCAGTTCTGAGTAAAGAATATCTGGAGGGGACGTGCGCGAAGGCAGCACATTGGAATGAGATCCACAGCTGCTCCACACAGCTCCAACAGTCACATGAATTCCCTCACTATTAATGCGTCTGAGTGTAGACAAAAGCGAGAATAATAACTGACTAACTTCACTCTGGGTAACGGCAGATGAACCAAATTGTTGTGAGTCTCAAAGCTCAATTTCAACGACTTGTACGGAGCTAGATCCGACTTTTTCTCGTTTACGATGAAACCGAGATGCCGGAGTAATAGAAGCAGACTCTGAACATCGTTCTGAGGAATAATTCTGTTGCCGTATCACTGTAGGAAGTCGTCCAAGTAAACCGACATTACTGCAGACAAATGAGCTCATAAATAAGACATTACCGAGATCATTATTCAAGTGAAACGCCTAGGGGGGCAGATTCAGACCAAAGCATATTGTTCTGAACTGATACACCTTCTCTTGTACGGCGAACCGCAGGTACTTTTAGAATGCCGGATGTACCAGGACATGAAAGTACGCATCCTTAGATCTATGCTTGCCGCATAGTCGATCACTCGAACGCTCGCTTTTACCGACTGAATGATTTCCATAAATAAACTTTTGGAGCCATGATAAGCTTGTTATCCAGCTCAAGTCTATTACCAGTCGGAACGAGCCTTCTGGCTTCGGGACGAGGAACAGGTGACTGTAAAAATCTTGAGAATCCTGCTTCTCAACGACCTGTATTGCTTCCTTTGATAAGAGAGCGTATACCTCCGGTAGGAGAAACTCTTTTATGCAAGAATTTGATGGAAGATTTGTCCAATGCGGGCAACTTGTTTGTGGGGGTTATTACTCGAAATGATAGCCGTAAGCTGTCCGAGTCTACACTTCTCACCCACTGATCTTCCATGATTATTATCCATTTTTTTGTGGATCTTGATAACCTCCCGCCAACTGGCCGGCAATAGATGTCTAAACCATCACCTGTATGACCTGCGAAGCTTACGGGAGGAGGAAGCTCATCCTCTCCATGAAAAACCTTGTCTCATCGGCCTAGGGGCGTCTGACCTACAGTCCTGATCAGATCTACACCCCTTTCCCAAGTCGCTATCCTGACAACCTCCAGAGTAATTATAAGAGGGTTTCTTGTACCCTCGTAAGGAGTTTCCTTTTGACAATTTTTGTTTGGAATGCCCTCCTTACTCTTGTCTGCTGAAGTGGGATGTTGATACGCCTACCTCAAAAGCAGAGTGCTAGACGCTTTCTTAGTAGCCTGTTCATAGACTAACGAAAGCTAGTCATCGAAAATAAAATGTCTGGAAACCGGAGCGACTCGGATAGAGCTTTTCACCTTGTCATCTTATCAGTGATGACGACGCAAGGGCAGCCTCACGTCTGATTAACTCCAGATTAGCCACTGTTAGGGTGGAGTTATACGTGGTATACATAATTGCCCTGGAAAGAACTCTAAGAGAGGTACGAACGTCCTCAAATTCCTTTCCCTTGCTACGTTATGCCATAGCTCTTGTTAGGTGATCTGCATAAGACATAACGTCCAAATTCACCCTATTTGAAGAAACTGCCATCTCAATTGTGTCTGAATGATAAGGATACCTCTAGATCCCTGGCCTGCTCATCAAAACGCAGAAGAACTCTCTGAACATCTTCCCCGACCGTTTTTAAATGAAGGTGTCCAAAAAAAAAAACGTTATGTATACGGAAGATGAAGATAAGAGACAGCCTTCGTTCTCGCACTCAAGAGGATAAATATGGCATTGTCTATATGGCCGAAATTCTGCGACACCTACATAAACTGAACCGGAAAAGAAAGGACTTCCTCCTTTGTCCGGATAAAGTCTGCACCTAACGACGCCAGTGGTTTCTCTCTTGTCGTTGCAGCATTCTGATTGAGCGGAACAAAATTAGGGTAGTATTGATGAACGCCATCGCAACCATGTACTGTTCTGAAAGGGAAGGGTAATCCTCTTGCTTATCCCTTTCACCATTCGAGAGAATCAGTTGCGAATCTCGGTCCATTGCATCTCTGTGAACAGACGACTGGACTGACCCAGCACTGTCTGACAGCTCAGATTCTGAGTCTGAGGCTGCAACTGTACTTGCTGGGATACTGTGATCAGCTGCACAATCTGCGACAGCAAGTCCGTCATCGAGGCCTGAGGAGCAGCGGTCTTCCGTTCCTTAGCCGCATGCTGCTCCTGGGACGGTGCGTCGGAAACAGATCCTTTCTCTGAATGTCCCGATGATCAAGGCCTCATCTCCCTTGCTACTGGATGGTCCGACTTCATGGGCAAAGAGTGGTTCCTTCTTCGTGCAACAGGCTGGATATCCGAAGTCAGGTAGCTAGGATGCGGTCGTGTGTGCTTAAATAAGGTAGCAGAGGAAGCCATGACTGAAGCCAACCCCGGCTGCAGACTAGAAGGAGCATCCCAAGTGGCAGGCAGACATATGCTCTGTCTCGTGCAAGTTTCCAAGCAGAAAACTTCATTTTGGCTTTGTGAAACATAGCGGAGGAAGCCCTGACTGAAGCCGACCCTGGCTGCAGACTAAACAGAGCATCCCGAGTGGAGAGCAGACATATGCTTCGGCTTGTGCAAGTTTCTCAAAACAACATCTGACCCCAGACATTGCTAGATTAGAGAGGGGGGCCTCTCCCGCTCGCGGTCTATCAGACCTCGGCGAGTACAAGACCTTGCTGACTTCCTCCCAATTTCCATCGTCGCTGGGTGAGCTATTTATATAGTGCTCGCTCTACCCAATCCACTTCTTAGACCGCAACGGACTTACCCGGCGTCACGGACGGAGTACCGCTTCACCGGTCTGGCTAGCTGCTTGTAAGAGATTAAAACCTTTAACAAAAGGCCCTAACTCTCACAATAATGAGCACTGCAGGTAGCTCTATATGCTCCACGACAGCAGCACACTTGGATGGGTGTCAGAATATCATCACCATGTTCATGTTCCTCTGAAATAGAAACTGACAGAATGAATTAAAATGCAGTGAGAGGCTCTGATCCTCAGAACCTCACCGCCAACAATGTACCAAGACACCCAACTCCAACAACGTTCATCCCAGTGCAACACAAGAATGACAAGAGTCTGCAGGAGTGTATCAACTAAAGTTGATATCAGTCCTCCAAACTCCACAACAATATATAAATATAACTGAGATACATGAATAATAGCAATCATAATTAAATTCAAAATATTTTAAAAACAGAATATGATGATATAGTACTTCTCCACAAGTGGTAATCAAGCTTCACCTTTACTTTCTTGACCAACAGAAATTTCAGTACACAGCAAGCATGTCTACAGTTCGTGATCTGCAGATTTAATTGTCAGCCCATACTCAAGTTACTATATGTCAAGAAGGTAGAAAAATCCTTGTTTTTGCAATCTGGATACTGCAGTGACAAATACTATGTAGTGAACAGGACCTTTGAAAGCAGCTCAAGACCCAGACGATCAAATTTATTGCCAGGTAGTGCCACCCAGCATGGAAACAAACCTGCTCACCTGTCTCCAGCTATAGTTAGGACCCTGCTGACTTGTTTATCTGATTGAAGGTACTAAATAATACATGGCTCTATTTAATTTAATAAAGGTTAATCTTTGTTGCATCCTAAAATATATTTGTAATTAACATATCACTATTTAATAGAATAAAAAACATGTATACATCAATTGATTACATCCCAGAGAGAATATGTTCAAATGGACAGTTCCCAGGCAGACGAGTCCCAGATAGATGATTCCCGGATAGACAAATTCTCTCTGGATGCTTCCCAGATAGATGAGTGTCAGATGAACGCTTCCAAAATAGACACCAGGTTTCTTGGAAAATATTTACTTTAGATTGTTGATTGATAGGTGGGTTTATGCTTCTAAAGCACACAGTTATCTTTGCACTGTGTTCAAGCCCTTGTTGTTGTCATTACACCTGTTCAGATAAGACACTGTCATTGTTTGTTCACCAGAATGTTTTCAAAACAAAATATGATGATATAGTACTTTTCAACTCTGCAGATTTAATTGTCAGCCCATACTCAAGTTACTATATGTCAAGTAAGTAGAGGTTAAGGTTGCTATACACTTGTTGGATGGCTGAGTACCAATGCATCACAAAGTGTACTCTATAAACACAGTCAAAGCAAGAAATGGAGAAAAAACAGTGACTATGATTCGCTAACCACATGTACAGAGTTCAAGGGATAGGAAATGTAACAGGCTTTTAATATAGAATATGATATGGTACTATATGTTGTAACGATGTAATAAAGCTAAAAATAATGAAGAAAATTAAACAAGAGGCCCCAAGGGGACTGAGGGTGCTCACCTGACACTGACAACTATCAACCGAGGGTCCTGATTTGAACAAACTTGCATCTGCCCCATTAAGATAACCGTATACCAAAATATCAAAACATATGACAGGTGGATCTGAAATTTTTTTTTTTTTAAATATTCCTCTTATTGAGCTAAGTTATAATTTTGAGCTCCCATAGGGAGCTCAAATATAAACACAGGGACTTGGTTTAACAAATTTGAATCTCACCTCCATAACAATACACTATACCAAATATCAAAAGATTCTTACTGGTGGATGTGAAGAAGAAGATTTTTAAGGAATGTTCCTCATATTGAACTAATTTACAATTTGGTCACCCACAGGAAGCCCAAATATGGACTCAGAGACTTGGCTTGAACAAACTTGAATCACACCTCCCAAAGGATGCTGTATACCAAATATAAAAACATTCCGTCTGCTGGATCTGAACAAGAAGATTTTTAAAGAAAATTCCTCACATTGAACTAAGTTATAATTCAGGCTCCCACATGGAGCCCAAATATGAACCCAGAGACTTGGCTTGAACAAATGTGAATCTCACCCCCCTAAGGATGCTGCATACCAAATATCAGAAGATTCTTACTGGTGGATGTGAAGAAGAAGATTTTTAAAAGAATGTTCCTCATATTGAACTAAGTTACAATTCGGTTTCCCACAGGGAGCCCAAATATGGGCTCAGAGACTTGGCTTGAACAAACTTGAATCACACCTCCCTAAGGATGCTGTATACCAAACATCAAAACATTCCGACTGCTTGATCTGAACAAGAAGATTTTTAAAGGAAATTCCCCATATTTAACAAAGTTATAATTCGGGCTCCCAAATATGAACTCAGAGACTTGCCTTGAACAAACTTGAATCTCTCCCCCCCCCACCCAAGGATGCTGCACTCCAAATATCAAAAGATTCTGATTGGTGGAACTGAAGAAGATTTTTAAAGAATATTCCTCATACTGCACTAATTTAAACATTAAAGCTCCCATAGAAAGCACAAATATGGACCCAAGGATTTGAATTCACTGCACCTGTGAAACATTATTCCAAAGATGTTATATGTGAAATATGAAAGCTTTTGGAGCAGTGGTTTGGGAGAAGCAGATTCTTTAATATTTTCTGAATTACCCACAGTGTTAAAAAATGCTGACTAAGCATTTTTCAAAGTTCCGAAAAAGTACCCTATGATAAAACCGACAGCAATTTTTTTGAACCATTCAGTTCTGTTGGTCCGAAGGAAGCTTCACAGCAAATAAGAATTCTCAGAGCCGTGTAGTTTTGGAAATATGAGGGTTTGAAATTTTTTCTACTTTTAGCTCCTGTGGTTTCCACGGGGCATTTTGAAAAACTTTTTTGGATAAATCAAGTACTTATGACCCATTAATATTTCATATCAAATTTGGTTCAAATCAGCCTCTCGATTTGGAAAATAGAAATTTTGGGTGGGGCCAAAATTCCTGTCCCTCCCGTAACAACGACAAATATTGCCCCTTGAACTTCTCCTGAACAAACTTGAGTCTACACCTCAAAAGGAAGCTGTATACCAAATATCAAGTCTCTGGTACAGCTGGTTCCTGAGAAGATTTTTTTATGAATTGAGGCATTTTGGCCCCAGACAGACGACGGACAAAAAGTGATCAGAATAGCTCACCATGACTTTCAGTCAAGTGAGCTAATAACAGCAGGCTACGGCCAAATGGCTGCAGTTTGCTGTTATTTTTTTATCTGCCCTATATTTAGATTGGACTATACCATCTCACTATGAATGTATACAAAGACAATGTCATTCTAGGGGATCAGGGGTCCAAGTGTTAATAAATGTGAATGGGATAGCACTCTGAAATTTGAAGTCTGCTACCAGGTGGCAGCAAACTTCAAATTTTAGAGTGCTCACCCCTCTTTTTTTCAAATGGATTTTCCCCTAGCAACAGGTCTCTACATGTGTGGATCAAAACATTCAACAGCTTCAGTAATGAATGAGTTAACTCTTTACCTAAACGGTTATATTAACTTTGTCATGTATATTTTCCAACTTCATTAAATGGTTTTAGAAAACTATACAAACATCTACGTGATAAGTTCTCATGACATCCATATTTGCATGATCGATTCTACTGAAACAATCATTTCCAAAAATATTAAACCTTCTGGGACAATGCTTGACAAATATGTGATGAAAGTTCCATTTGATGATATATGATATAATCAGGGCTTACAGTTAGGCCTATCCTGTAGAGTAAATTTGAACATGAACAAAAAGAGAAGTCCCCCGTCTTTCTGAAAGGCTTAGCAAGTTAGCATGGATTATCTTTTTTTATTTAGAGGAGGCTCTTCAGATGTTAGCATCATAGACATCAGTCATATGCAAATACGCAAATTCTGCTTGACTAGAAATGTAGCATTTGCATATTATTGGCAATTTATTGCATAATTCACGGGAGGAAATTTGAGCAGCTTTTAAAAAAAATGAAACATGCTGCTGAAAATCAACTTTTTTTTCTATTAAAGAAAACAACTGCATTTTCAGCCCAAAGCCACCAGAATGCACCATTTGCATTTGACATCTCCATTTTAAATACTGGCGCTCATGGCAGATGCCTTCAGCATCAGCTGGTTTGTGCCTCCCCCCACCAAGACTGAAATGCTTCCTACACCACTGTTTGTGGGTGCTGCACTACACATCTTCCCTTTGTCCTTTACCCTTGTGTGAAGTTTGTGAAAATCTACCCAGCCATTATAGAGTTATGACAAAGACACAATTTTCCAGATGGATAGACAGACAAATAGTTGAACAGAAGGATGGACAGATAGATCAAGAAGTTAGTTTTTCCTACTCATGTGTCTTTGATCATTGTAACTCATACGATCTCACCTTCTCTAGATACTTTTCTATAATAACATTTGGGCTTTCAGATTTTGTTTCTGCTAACCAGTTTCCATATGTAATCAGTGACTCTGCATAAACTTCACTGCAAAGCTGCTGATCAGCAGCATTCTGAAAAATAAAGAAGTCTTTAAAAACTCTGCACAGAGTTGTATAAATATGAACATCCGAAACTCACTTTATAATTTTAACTTTCAAAATACCCAAATAATATGTGAAATAAATAAGATACAGACTCCATATCAAATCAACTTAAAAAATGTTGTGAACCACCCATGACCAGGTATTAAATCGAAGCTCAGCACAAAAATAGAATGGAAACCTCAGCCTCACCTACATTGTTCTTTGTAATCAATGTTATCAGATACAATACAGATATTAAGAGAGGAGCAAGGTAAACCATGCATGGATTCTGGCCAACATGTACGAACGTCAAGTAAGAATGAATCTAATTGGCCATTAAGCATCTGACTGATGTTAGGACATGACTCAAATGCTTAGACACAAAATGGTGTCTTACAAGAAAGTAAACAGACTGCTGATGTTGGCATTTTTCTTTAAATAGCTTAGCCTCATTCACTTAATTCAAGCTTAATCAAGTTTAAATACAGAACACAATTCAGGTAGAGTACAGAGACCTGGAATCAACAACCCTTGTTGAAGTATTTTCTATATTTCACTCGTGTCTATGTCATTCATGAAACACTTTAAAAACTTAACTTGGGTTGTTGATTGCTGTTCCCCATACTTCCTTCACATTTTGGTCTGTCTTCGTCCCACATCACACCAATTCATGCTTGAGATGTAAAGTTGTGAAAAAAAAAAGGTACATAAGTTTCACCATCAGAATTCTACTTTGAATCTGTTTTTCATTTTTAACCTTTCAAAAGCCATGGACTTTATATACATTTCTGCGTCAATTTGACAGGTTACATCCTGTGGCTTTGTTTTTATAGACAACCAGGACTTAATGAAAGTGTCAATGACACTGTAGCTTAACTTGACTGTGTGTTGTGTTTAATGAAAAGGATAATGTTCAATGTTTATGAAAGGATTATGAAATAAGACAAGAATTGTGATAATTGGGAATATGTTGATTTCTGTTCCCTGTATGCCATGTTTTCAATAAAAATAATTTGAGGTGTAGATTGTACTACAGAACTGAGGAGTGGGTTAATGTGGCCATCACAGTTAATGTATGTGGCCCTCACACTTAATGTATGTCAACCAAAATTACCAAGTTACAGTGAAATTATTCCAAAACGAGTCATCCTATCAAGTTACAATGAAATCCCTTCATAAATACAGCCTGTAGACTGTGCTAAAGGTTTTTGGGCTTCGGGTCTGTGCAGCGATCACAGTTGACCAATCGCAACCAAAAGGGGACGTCCTCAACTAGACATCAAACAGAGTCATCCTACCAAGTTACCATGAAATCCCTACATATTAAATATTACCCATAGATTGTGCTACAAGTTTTTGGGTATCAGGCTTGGGCAGCCATCACGGTTGACAGATCATGACCAAAGGGGACATTCTCTTTTAAATATTATACAGAGTCATCCTACCAAGTTACCATGAAATCCTTTCATAAATACGACCTGTAGACTGTGCTAAAGGTTTTTGGGTTTTGGGCTCCGGCAGCCATCATGGTTGACCGATCGTGACAAAAAGGGGAGGTCCTCAGCTAGACATTATACTGAGTCATCCTACTAAGTTACAATGAAATCCCTTCATAAATGCGACCTGTAGTCTGTAATAAATGTTTTGGGGTCAGCAGCCATTATGGCTGAATGATCACGACCAATAGGGGGCATTCTCATCAAGCCATTATCTGGAGTCATCCTACCAAGTTATGATGAAATCCCTTCATAAATATGACCTTTAAACTGTGCTAAATGTTTTTGGGCTTCGGACACCTGTAGCCGTCACAGTTGACCAATCGCAACCAAAAGGGTATGTTCTCATTTAGACATTATTTGGAGTCATCCTACCAAGTTATAATGAAATCCCTCCATAAATATGACCTGTAGACTGTGCTAAAGGTTTTCAGGTTTTGGGCAGTCGTCACTGTTGACAGATCATGACCAAATAGGGAAGTTCTCATCTAGACATTATACAGAGTAATTCATCCTACCAAGTTATAATGAAATCCCTCCATAGTAAATATGATCTGTAGACTGTGCTAAAAGTTTTTGGGTTTCGGGCTTGGACAGCCGTCATGGTTGACAGATCATGACTAAAAGGGGATATTCTCATCTAGATATTATACACAATCATCCTACCAAGGTACCATGAAATCCCTTCATAAATACGACCTTCAGACTGTGCTAAAGGTTTTTGGGCTCGGGTAGACATCACGGTGGGCCGATCGTGACCAAAAGGGGACATTCTCATCTAGACATGACCTCAAACCTGCATATAATTTTGTGACAACTGGACAAGAATTACGGGGTGTAGCCTGTGCTAAAGGAAAATGTGAACAGACTCACATACTAACGACTTCCGCAATTTGTCAAGTTAAGCTAAAAACAACAACCACAGTACTGAAAATATAATTTGCAAACTTACCCATATACAGTGTGTTGGGGAAATTGTTCTGTTTCACTAAAAGTGATCACGTTAGAATTAGAGCAGCCCATGCACAGAGTGAAAATGGAGTTAATTAAGAATATTTATTTACTTATACTTATTTATTTATTGGTATTTAAGTTGTATGGGTGGAGGAAGCCTGAGAGAACAATGGCAAGCAACTGTCAGTTCCCCAAGATACTATCTCCACACAAGTAGGATTAGCAGTGGTTGAAGACAGGAGCACCACTGACGTGCGGTACGCCTTAGTACACAATGCCACCACGCCCCCACATGGGCAATGGGGGTGAAGTGTCTTGCTCAAGGACACAACGCGGTTGCCGCGGTTGCCGCAGGTGTGATTCGAACCAAGGACCTCTCAGCTTGCAGCCTGCACCTCTACCTACAGAGCCACTGCACCTCTACCTACTGAGCCACCGTGCCTCCTTTTGGGGATATAATTGTGATGTGGTTTAGTATAGGCCTGAATAACATATAGATTTATGTGATACATACAGAACTTAAAATAACAAGAGGCCCCAGGTGGCTTGAGGGTGCTCACCTGACAAGGTAGATTAAATATCAACCCAGGGAATTGATTTCAACAAGTTGCATCTGCTCCTCCTAAGAAAAGCTTACACCAAATATCTTAAGATTCTGACTGGTGGATCTAAAAAAAAAGAAGATTTTTAAAGAATATTCCTCATATTGAACTAAGTTATAATTCGGGCTCCCTTGGCTTTAACAAACGTGAATCCCCCCCCCCCCCTCCCCAAGGATGCTGCACACCACCAAATATCAAAACATTCCGACTGCTGGATGTGAAGAAAATTTTTTAGGAAAATTCCTCATTTTGAACAAAGTTACAATTCGAGCTTCCACAGTGAGCCCAAATATTGACCTAGGGACATGGTTTGAACAAATTTGAATCTTACTTACCCCCCCCCCCCCCTCCCTCCCCCCCCCCCCCCCCCCCCCCCAAGTATGCTGCATACCAAAAATCAAAAGCATTGTGACTCCTGGATCTGAAGAAGATTTTTAAAGAAAATTCTTCATTTTGAACTAAGTTACCATAGGGCTTCCACAATCAGCCCAAATATGAACCCAGGGACTTGGCTTGAACAAACTTGAATCTCACCCCCTAAGAATATTGCATGCCAAATATCAAAATATTCCGACTGCTGAATCGGAAGAAGGTGATTTTTAAAGAAAAATTCCTCATATTGAACTAAGTTATAATTCGGGCTTCCACAAGGAGCCCAAATGTGAACCCAGGGACTTGGCTTTAACAAACTTGAATCCCCCCCCCCCCCCCCCCCACCACTAAGGATGCTGCACACCAAATATCAAAACATTCCGACTGCTGGATCTGAAGAAGATTTTTTAAGAAAATTCCTCATTTTGAACTCAGTTACAATTCGAGCTCCCACAGTGAGCCCAAATATGGACCTAGGGACATGGCTTAAACAAACTTGAATCTCACTCACCTAAGGATGCTGCATACCAAATATCAAAACATTCCGACTGCTGGATCTGAAGAAGAAGATTTTTAAAGAAAATTCCTCAGTTTGAACTAAGTTATAATTCGGGCTCCCACAGTGAGCCCAGATATGAACCCCGGGACTTGGCTTGAACAAACTTAAATCTCCCCCCCCCCCCCCCCCCCCCCCCCCCCCCCCCCAAGCATGCTGCATACCCAATATCAAAAGATTCTGCCTGCTGGATCTTGAGAAGAAGATTTTTAAAGACATTTGCCTGAAATGCACCAAGTTCAAATTTGGGCTCCTATACTGAGCCCAAATATGAACCCGGGGGCCGATTTGTACAAACTTGAATCAGATCCATCCCACAATGTTACATACCAAATATCAAAAGATTCTGCCTGCTGGATCTGGAGAAGAAGATTTTTTAAGAAATTTGCCTGAAATGCACTAAGTTCAAATTCAGGCTTCTATAGTGAGCCCAAATATGAATCTAGGGGCCGATTTGAACAAACTCGAATCTGACCCCCCCCTAGAGATGATGTATACCAAATAGGAAAGAATTCTGCCTGGTGGATGTGAAGAAGAAGATTTTTTTGAATTTTGGAAAGAAATTCATGGGTGCTATCAGAGTTATGCCCCTTGTGGTGCCCCCTGTGGGTGCGGCACGTTTATTTGTACAAGTTTGAATTGACATATCATGGGGAACATGCACACCAAATTTGGTTCAATTTGATCTAGTAGTTTGTTAGGAGTAGTTGATAAGGTAAAGTTCACGACAGACGACGACGGACGGCAAGTGATAAGTTAAGCTCCCTTCGGCGAGCTAAAAATATAGTGAATTAAGTAATATTCAATATGCACTTTCCAATGTTAATTTTGCACTTGACAGATTTTCGGTATCAAAATCACTGTACTGTTTGAAATTTGGAACGTACATTATGAGTTTAATACTAAACAATGAAATTTTCAAACGTACCTTTTCAAAATTATCAATCACTATCTTCAGAATATGTTTTGCAGTGTTGTGTTCGGCTCTTGCCCAATACAGTTTAGCTTCTTCAATTTGAGTCTGAAGTAATATTTTATCTCTTATTCCAGTACTGGTCAACTTATGAAACATTCTTTCAGCAATCTGAAAATTCAAGAAAACCATTAAACTAATGACATAGGTGTCCAAGACCAACATTATTGATTCATAAAACGTAAAATCTGTAACTTATTTCAAAGTGAACAAGGTGCAATGCCACCACTGTATCCCCCACCAAGGATTTCTTCGTTGAAAAAAAGTGGAAAAAGGTCCATACTCTAGAAAAAAAAGAAAAAGAACAACACCTTTTACTTGTGAATATCTTTTCCCCCATGGTGGTCTATCAGCATACCAAAGATCCTTTAAATCTAAAATCCACTGACTGAGATATGAAGGTCCAAATTTGTTATGGATGGACAGACGGATAGACGGACAGACGTCTGAGTGAACGCCATTTATATATCCCCGCAAACTTCGTTTTGGTGAGAGGTAACAAATATCTCACACTGGAAATATGTTTATTTTTTGCAAAAAAAAGATTGAATCAAAATAATGCTAACCAATCAACAAAATTATAGTTGAGGATTGTCATCTACTATAGGGTTCCTGCAGGCAGGGACTGATAAAATTCAAAGCTATTTAAGGCCATTTCTTGACATATTTCAGCATTTGCCAAGGCCCTACAATAGCCAAATTCAAGGCTCTTCGAGGCCAGCCTTCACAACTCTTAACTAGCCCTCCCTCCACAGTCATTAACCCCTCCTCTCACTTCCCTTTAAGGGAAGTGTGAGGAAGGTGTAATGACCAGAGGATCATAGTTAGAACTACATCTAAAATTATATAGTTATGATGATGTGTCTTGTTAGAATTTTATTCATATATATGATAAATTTATGGTAATTTGTATATTTTTAATACTTACCAATGGCCCAGACTTAGCTGGTGCAACCTCAATATTATTAAGGGCCAAACACAAATTTTGAACCCCCCCCCCCCCCCCCCCCCCCCCCCCCCCCCCCCCCGTCTCCAAAATTTACATACAATACCGAAAATTAAAAGTCCTATCTGGCCCTCCATACTTTTAGTACTTGCGCATGCGCAGTATCCAGGAAGAGACCGGAATTGCCGCCAACATCATTCTTCCTAGTTGTGCCTACTGAAGTTATAACTCGGTGGGGAGGTATGAGTGTCCACTCATGGGAGGGCCATCCCCATCTGGCCATCTATAAGTATTAAAAATATACAAATTACTTTAAATTTATCATATTTTAATATCAAAACCAATGGCCCAGACTTAGCTGAATCGTAAAAAGGCAGAGTGCCAAGGACTTAAAGAATTAGCAGACCAAAATACAGCTCCTTAGCCTGCATTAGAACTCCCAAAGTGAAAAGGAGATTAAAAAAAAGGAATTACCTATATTTCTCGCTATACCACAATACAGAAGACATACCACCGAAATAAGGAGCAATATCCAAGTAATTCCTATTTCTTAGTATAAATGATTATGCTAAATGGGTGCAACAAGCCCCCAATTTTAAGGCTAGTCCGGAATAAGACACTTAAACTTAGGAAAAGCGTGTCCAAGAGTGAGAGATTAACACCCACAAACACACACCATATATAATGTAACAAGCTGTACATAATATTAGAAACTTCACGCTACATTACCAAGCTATACTGCTGCTGCTATTCTCAATAAAGAATAATACAGCTAAAAAGCTTGTAGTTTGCCCAAGCAAGCAGAATGACACCAACCCGGCACGACTCGTAACGCTTTTGTGTTAGTTATCTAGAATAGTATAGAAACCATATGGCTCCTTCACGTCTGACTGACTCCATAATGCCACTAAGGATGGAGGGGACATGATGAACATGGCACTATTGCAAGGAATATACACACTGAAACAGTGTCGACTTACCCCTTGAATCAAGACAGTACGTCATGTTGTCAAATAATACACCAT
Source organism: Pictodentalium vernedei (assembly GCA_031216915.1). Classification (NCBI taxonomy): domain Eukaryota; kingdom Metazoa; phylum Mollusca; class Scaphopoda; order Dentaliida; family Dentaliidae; genus Pictodentalium; species Pictodentalium vernedei. Next base: position 342,816,897 of record CM062296.1, on the reverse strand, counting down.
ATAGACATAATATCCAATCATCAAGTGGAAATATAATCCACAACATTAGATTTGATAACAAGAGGCCCCAAGGGGCCTTAATCGCTCACCGGGCAAAGTGATTCAAACAAAGTGGTTCAAAGAAGTATTTGGGGTCACATTCAGTTAGACATGGTTCATCAACACTACAAAGGAATGAAGTCATGAGAGACAAATTTTATGGAACTAGGGACACGGCTTGAAATAAACTTGAATCTTACCCCCCTAAGGATGCTGCATACCAAATATCAAAAGCATTCATCTGTTGGATCTGAAGAAGATGATTTTTAAAGAAAATTCTTCATTTTGAACTAAGTTATCATTCGGGCTCCCACAGTGAGCCCAAATATGAACCCAGGGAGTTGGCTTGAACAAACTTGAATCTCACCCCTAAGGATGCTGCATGCTAAATATCAAAACATTCTGACTGCTGAATTTGAAGGAGGAGACTTTTAAAGAAAAATTCCTCATATTGACTAAGTTATAATTCGGGCTGCCACAGGGAGCCCAAATATGGACCCAGGGACTTGGATTTAACAAACTTGAATCTCACCCCCTAAGGATGCTACACACCACATATCAAAACATTCCGACTGCTGGATCTGAAGAAGAAGATTTTTAAAGAAAATTCCTCATTTCGAACTAAGTTACAATTCAAGCTCCCACAGTGAGCCCAAATATGGACCTAGGGACATGGTTTGAACAAACTTGAATCTCACCCCCCTAAAGATGCTGCATACCAAATATCAAAACATTCTGACTGCTGGATCTGAAGAAGAAGATTTTTAAAGAAAATTCCTCATTTTGAACTAAGTTATAATTCAGGCTACCACAGTGAGCCCAAATGTGAACCCAGGGACTTGGCTTGAACAAACTTGAATCTCACCCCCCTAAGCATGGGGCACACCCAATATCAAATGATTCTGCCTGCTGGATCTTGAGAAAAAGATTTTTAAAGAAATTTGCCTGAAATGCACTGAGTTCAAATTGGGTTCCTATACTGAGCCCAAATATGAACCCAGGGGGACGATTTGAACAAACTTGAATCAGATCCACCCCACAATGTTGCATACCAAATATCAAAAGATTCTGCCTGCTGGATCTGGAGAAGAAGATTTTTGAAGAAATTTGCCTGAAATGCGCTAAGTTCGAATTCAGGCTTTTATAGTGAGCCCAAATATGAATCCAGGGGGCCGATTTGAACCAACTTGAATCAGATCCATCCCACAATGTTGCATACCAAATATCAAAAGATTCTGCCTGCTGGATCTGGAGAAGAAGATTTTTTAAGAAATTTGCCTGAAATGCACTAAGTTCGAATTCGGGCTTCTATACTGAGCCCAAATGTGAATCCAGGGGGCCGATTTGAACAAACTTGAATCAGATCCACCTCACAATGTTGCATACCAAATATCAAAAGATTCTGCCTGCTGGATCTGGAGAAGAAGATTTTTTAAGAAATTTGCCTGAAATGCACTAAGTTCGAATTTGGACTTCTATAGTGAGCCCAAATATGAATCCAGGGGGCCGATTTGAACAAACTTGAATCAGACCCATACCAAGATGCTGCATACCAAGTATCAAAAGATTCTGCCCACTGGTTCTGGAGAAGAAGATTTTTTAATAATTTTTCTATAATTCATACGGTGCTATCAGAGTTATGCCCCATACAGAGCCCCCAAAGGATGTGGCCATTTCATTTGAACAAACATGAATTGCCATATAGTAATGAACATCCACATGAAGTTTCGTGAAAATAGGACCAGTGGTTTCAGAGGAGAAGTCATTTGAAAAATGTTCACGACGACGGTCGACAATGACGGACGGCCAGTGATAAGTTAAGCTCCCTTCGGTGAGCTAAAAATGAAAGCAGGAGACGAAAACTATGTTCCGGCACCCGATCACAAGAAACCTAGAAGAACTCCTTGCACCACGTACCGATTATAGCAGGAATATAAGCCTGAAAAGGAGTTAACTATAGACATTCAAAAGAACGCTCATTAATCACACCAGGTTAATATGGCATTATCGATAGGGCTAAAAGCCTCAGACAACATAAAAACAATACTACTAAGGAGAGAACAAACTCTTCTCATGTAATGGTACCTTGTCCGATAGGACAGTGGTCTCAGCCTGGCTGAAGCAGCTAAAGGTCTTTCTATTCAAGAAGACAATTAAATGGCTGATAACTGCGGCCCTAGAAGCTTACTAAAGGAGACTTACAACGCTAGCTGCTAATGACAGGGATAAAAACACCGCTCAAACTTCTAGCTAGGCTACTAAGGTGTCAACAATAAGACTAAAGTCTAAGAGCACTCTTTCACTTTAGCGGTTCTATTCCCAAAAGACAGTGGTCTCAGCCTGGCTAATGGAGCTTAGAAGACTTCATCTCCGTGAAGACAGATATCTCAGTGCAATTTTTTTCAACTTGAGACAGCTCACTATACAGAGACTTACATTAGTCTCTCAAGTTAAGGGAAAAAAGGGCCATACTTGATTCTTATAAGGCGTCAACAAAAGGACTAAAAGCCCCAGTCGCCTAACAATACAAAACCGAGAAAAAACATACTCTTTCCTTTCAACAGTGCTAATTCCTAAGAGACAGCAGTCTCCTATTAGATAGCGTAGCTAAGGCCATACAAAGTTGATTGTCTGTTTCTCAGGCCATTTTTTCCAAAAAAGCATGCGGGCGGGAGGTTTTTTTAATTTTTTTTTATTTTCTCCCCGAGAGGTTGTTTGTGGTAATTTGACCCCCACTCAAACGCCTGGTGGACCACGCATAATTTCGCAAATATATTGGTTATTCACCACAGGGGTGTTGGGTTGTAAATGAAGTGGGGTTTGAATGTTTGTTTTTTCAGTGAAACGTGAAAATTATAACACAAGACGAAAGTCACGAAATGCCTCGTGGGTGAAACGTCTCGGGTTGAAACGTCTCTGGGACAAATCAAATGTCGAAGTGCCAACTTTCAGAGATTTATTTTACCAAAAAAAAAAAATCCTTTCACAACCTGCCTAATAAAATCATGAATCGCAATTTTTCCCCATTATATTGAAAATTATCACAACCCATTTGAACGGGCAGTTCATCCATAAATCAGATTTTTTTGAAATCTGAAAATGAAATACAAAACGAATGTTTGCGTGTTTTTATTAACCAATTCGACCGCACATACCTGCCTATATGCGATTTATTTTCAACTATGACTGTTACTTTTATATCAAGCAACGGTTACTATTAGTTATCCAATTATCCTGCATCTCAAATGCATTTATTTAAATTAACTGGGAAACTCGTAACGGTTTCAAATAACAGTACACAAATTCCCAATGACGGCCATTTACAATACAAATGTTACTAAAAATAAATGCCAGGAGACTGTTCCATTCAACATAGCACCTGACTTTGCAGACTTTCTGAGGGTTGGTGCAAATCAAACGTGGTGCGAATCGACCATTCCCCTTTGTGATGGTTTGTTGTCAGACTGAAAGACACCTTCCTTCTTGCTGTCATTATGACTTACCTTTTACAGAATAAAACACTTTCTGTCATGAATATTGCTAAAACCCACCCACTTTATTAAGGTATGATGTAGAAAAAGCTTGAAGTGTGTTAATTTAAAATTTGCGAATGCATCGATATTGATTTACCGAAATGAGCACAATATCTCAAACTTTTTTTGAAGATTTTTTTGGTGTCAAAAAAGGTTGCATGCGCACCAAAAATGACCATGTGCACGGGCCTGAGAAACAGAGGATTTTTTTTTATGGCCTAATAAGTCTTCATCACGTGAAGACAGATATCTGGGTGAAACTGTGACCTTGAAAGCTCACTAAATGGAGACTTACAACATTAGCCGCTGAAGACAAGGAATAAGGACGGCCCTAACGACCGAAATTCCAAAGAGACAGTAGTCTCAGATAGCTAACGCAGTTTGTCTTCATTTCCATGAATACAAATATCTGTTTCACCTGCTGCATTGGAAAGCTCACTAAACGGAGACTTACAACATTAGCCGCAATGTATAACAATATATAAGTCCACTATGACATTAGCTGCTCATGATATATAGACACAGACCGCTCTTAATTCACATAAGCCAAACTAAGGCGACAACAATAGGACTAATTGCCGGCGACGCATGGGAATATTACACCGAGAAGGAAAATGTATTCTTTCCTTCTAACGGCTTATTCCAAAAAGCTAGCGGTCTCAGCGTAGCCTAAAAGTCATATATTGGTGAAAAAAAGATATCTGTGTGTAACCCTGCAGCCTTAAACAGCTCACTAAATGGAGACTTATGGCGTTAGTTGCTATTGTATAAGAAAAGACCACTCTAACTGTACATAAGGCTACTATGGCATCCACAATAGCACTAAATGCCTTGGACGCCTAGGAATACAACACCGAGAAGGGAAAGACGTACCTACTCCTTCTAACATCTCTATTCTCAACAAGACAGCTGTCTCAGCCGATCTATGAGCTATCAATCTTCTATTCATGAGGAATAGATCATTGCCATTCTTATACTATTGCTAAGCCAAGGGAGGCGTTGTTAATCTGATCAAAAGCCTTCAACACCTGAGCCGAAAGATCCGGGAATGAAGATCTTCGTCTTTCCTTCGCCCGGTATCTTAAGTTGTTTTTAGCCTAGCAAATGCAGACTTTTGTTCAGATGGAACAAGATTCGAAGAGCTTATGAATACAAATTCAAAGTCTTAATGTGCCATTCCGTGAGGGCTGGAGAATCAACCTCCATAGCCCTCTCACCATCTGAATGTTCCATCTGAAATATGGTCAACACCATTCGAATGTACAGATGACTGGACCAACCCAGCACCATCCGACAGCTCACTATCGGAGACTGATGACGGCAGAACCTGTGACTATTGGGATGCTTCGATTTGCTGTGCAAACTGCGGCAGCAGGTCCATTAACAAGGCTTGCAGAGCAGCGATCATACACTTCTTCACCATATGCAGCTCACGGGGCGGAGATCTGTCTCCAGATCTTCAATGCATGTACTGTATAAAAATGCCTCAAATGACTAGCTACAGGTTAATCCGACTTCAGTAGTGAAGACTGGGAACATCTCCGTGGAACTGCATGAACATACAAAGTTGGATAGCTAGTCTGTGGTCTAAGGTGCTTCATCGATGAAGCAGAGGAAGAAGCCATAGCTGCAACTGGCCCCGGCTGCTGTGTTGAAGGAGTGTCCCGAACCGCAAGCGTAAACGGGTGTCCCAACTCACAAAAGTTTCTCGAAGCGAAAACAGTCAGCCCCGACTGCTGATGGAACGGAGAGGAGTCTCCCGCTCTCGGTCTGGCTCCAGACTTCGCTGAGCGTTCCGTTTAGAAACTTGTAGGCTTCTACCCCTTAACATGCTTTTTCATGGAAGTAGAGAAAGCCATAACAACAGCCGACTCTGGCTGAAGTGTGGAAGGAGCATTGCTCCAACTCATAAAAGTTTCTCACAACGGACAAACAGTTGACCCCGTCTGCTAATGGGACGGAGAATGCTCTCCAACTTGCGATCTGGCTCCAGATCTCGCAGAGTATCCCGTTGAGAAACTTGTCGGCTAATCCCCTTTGCGTGTGCTTCCATGTAAGAAGAAGAAGAAGCCATATCCACAACCGATGCCGGATGCATTGTGGAGGGAACATCCGACGCATGTTCCGACTCATTATAGTTTCTCGCAATGGACACAGTCGACTCCGACTGCCAATGGGACGGAGAGGGTTCTCCAACTCGCGATCTGACCCCAGATCTTGCTGAGCGTCCTGAAGAGAAACTTAAAAGCTTCTTCTCCTTATTGCTATCGTTGCTGGGTGAGCTTTATATTATAAGGTGCTCGTTCTACCCACATTATACTACTCGACCGCAACAGACCTACCCGGTGTCTAAGCTCCCTTAAAAGGGCCAACCACTGCACTGGTCGAGCTAGCTGCGAGCAGAGAATTAAGCTACTCCGGCTTTAATCCTGTGCATTTATATCATGAGCACCTTGGCAGCTAGCTCTATTTTACTCATCAGAGTGGGGCTCATCAGAGTGCGATGACAGCACGTAACGGACAGGTGTCAAAGTACCATCACCATGTTCTTGTTCCTCTGAAAAAGAGACTGAAAGACTAGTATTAGCCAGCGGTGAAGGCTTCCATCAGAACTTCACCACCCACCACACAGGTCGACACCCGTGTTCAACGTTCGCATCCCATAGTACAAGTATTGAAGGAGTGCCGCAACTATCGGCAAACTGCAAGCCTTTATTCCGAGACTTGTTGGACTTACACTAAATACCAATTATTAAAATGACAACAATAACTAGAACTATCACTGAAGGTGATTAATACCCCCGCTTTGGGTTTTTAGAGGAATGCACTTCTGATCATGTAGGCGAAGGCCATAAGGAAATGTATACATAAAGATCATTTTTTGTTGTTGAAATTTGTATTTGCATGTGGCCTTCCACAGAACAGCACTGAATACTTAAAGAGCGCACACATATATGGTTTACATTTGGAAAAACACATTTACAATGTGCAACATGTATTCAAAATCGGTTCATTAATCTAGGAAGAGTTGCACACACAAGAATCCCATTTGAAAACCCATAATAAATCCAAGTTAAAAGAAAGATAACCTGGTTAAAATTGTCGCAGATCAAAAATTTGGGAATATGCGTATGTTCACTTAGTTGTGATAATGTTTGAAAGGTTTCGTCAAAATTGATTGATAAATGTAGGAGGAGTTGCACGCACAAGAATTTCATGTAGAAACCCATAATAAATCTAAGTTAAAGGGAGATAACCTAGTTAAAATTGCCAGAGATCAAAAATTTTGGAATATGCGCATGTTCACTTAGTAGTGATTATGTCTGTAAACTTTCGTCCAAATTGATTGATAAATGTAGGAGGAGTTGCGCACACAAGAATTTCATGCAGAAACCCATATTAAATCAAAGTTCAAAAGAGATAACCTGGTTAAAATTGTCGCAGATCAAAAAGTTTGGAATATGCACATGTTCACTTAGTAGAGATGATGTTTGAAAGGTTTCATCAAAATCGGTTCATTAATGTAGGAGGAGTTGCGCATACAAGAATTTGTTCGAACGGAAAGACATAAAAAATCTAAGTCAAAGGGAGATAACCTGGTTAAAATTGTCGCAGCTCAAAAATTTTGGAATATGCGCATGTTCACTTAGTAGTGATGATGTCTGTAAACTTTTGTCCAAATTGATTGATAAATGTAGGAGGAGTTGCGCACACAAGAATTTCATACAGAAACCCATATTAAATCAAAGTTCAAGAGAGATAACCTGGTTAAAATTGTTGCAGATCAAAAAGTTTGGAATATGCACATGTTCACTTAGTAGAGATGATGTTTGAAAGGTTTCATCAAAATCGGTTCATTAATGTAGGAGGAGTTGTGCACACAAGAATTTGTTCGAACGGAAAGACATAATAAATCTAAGTCAAAGGGAGATAACCTGGTTAAAATTGTCGCAGATCAAAAATCTTGGAATATGCGCATGTTCACTTAGTAGTGATGATGTCTGAAAAGTTTTGTCCAAATTGATTGATAAATGTAGGAGGAGTTGCGCACACAAGAATTTCATGCAGAAACCCATATTAAATCAAAGTTCAAAAGAGATAACCTGGTTAAAATTGTCGCAGATTAAAAAGTTTGGAATATGCACATGTTCACTTAGTAGCGATGATGTTTGAAAGGTTTCATCAAAATCGGTTCATTAATGTAGGAGGAGTTGCGCACACAAGAATTTGTTCGGATGGAAAGACACAATAAATCTAAGTCAAAGGGAGATAACCTGGTTAAAATTGTCGCAGATCAAAAATCTTGGAATATGCGCATGTTCACTTAGTAGTGATGATGTCTGAAAAGTTTTGTCCAAATTGATTGATAAATGTAGGAGGAGTTGCGCACACAAGAATTTCATAAAGAAACCCATATTAAATCAAAGTTCAAGAGAGATAACCTGGTTAAAATTGTCGCAGATCAAAAAGTTTGGAATATGTACATGTTCACTTAGTAGAGATGAAGGTTTCATCAAAATCGGTTCATTAATGTAGGAGGAGTTGCGCACACAAGAATTTGTCCGGACGGAAAGACGTATGGATGGACGTACGGACGGATGTACGGACGTAAAGGGCGATTCCTATATAGCTCCCACTTCTTCGAAGCGGGGGTATAATAATGAGGCCAAAACATAAGGCCACTGCACTCTCAAAAATAAACATCACAAGGATACATAACATAGACAAAACAAAAAATTTTCAAATAAAATTAAAAAAAAAAAAATTGAAAAATTTTGAATGAAGCCTAAAAGCCCCAAGGAACCTCATGAGCCCAAGGGCGTCCCAATAGAGCCCAAGTGTGGACAACCACTAACTAATAAAAGCTAAACTACCGGTATAAGATATACTGTGTATCCTAATAGAAAAACCGTGATTGTTTAAAACTAAACATTGAATTAATACGAATCCAAAACGTTATTGAACAGACAACAACGTCGAGAGGAAAAAACAGAAACTAACCAACAACAGGCACAACAAAGGCCCAGAGTCAGTAACCGATCAACAACCACCTGATGCAAAGCTAGATCTTCATATGAAGAAAAACACTGCATCTGGTAGAAGATGCAAGATTACAAAAATGTCCTGAACCAAAATAGACAGGACGTAAACATAAGGGATAAACAGAATACCTATTTTGTTTACGACTTTAACTCCAAAGAATTTAATAAAAAATTCTTCAATAAAAATGCCAAAAGAGCTTGGGAGTATAACAGGAGGGTTCAGGAGAGGGAAGGAAAGTAATAGTAAGAAAACAACTGTGGTGTCATAATATAATGACGACGTTCAGAAGCATATCACAAAATTGTGTAACATGAATAATTTACATAAAAATTATAAAGTTACAGCCCTGAACATCCGAAACACATGTTATTCACTTCCAGCATCCTGTTACATTGTTCATTCCAAGAAAACCATCATTGATTTGTGTCTGGCATCTTCAAAAATGAGAATTTAAAGCACAGATGTCAGTTCAGTTGTTACTGACTTTGGGTCAAACAGAAGAATGATGTTGGCATCAATTCCGGTCCATTTCTGGGTACTGTGCATGCGCAAGTACTAAAAGTATGAAGGGACAGATAGGACTTTTAATTTTCGGTATTGTATGCAAATTTGGGGGTTCCAAATTTGTGTTTGGCCCTTAATAATATTGAGGTTGCACCAGCTAAGTCTGGGCCATTGGTTTTAGTATTAAAATATTCAAGGATTTCTGAAGACTACTGGCACATTTTCTGGGATTTCAAGGCCTTGAATGATGCTTGGTCAAATTCAAGGCCATTCCTTGAATCCAAGGCACCATAGGAACTCTGTACTAACCTGATATCTTCCCGCTTCTCTGGCAAGCACCGCAAGTTCTTTCTGAACTAGTTTTAAATCTTGGACATAATCTTCTTTTCCAAATCTACTATGTGCTATTTTTAACAGAGCACATACTGTACTCTCAACAGGTTCAATGAATTCAAAATCACTGGAACTCTCATGACTCAGTAAAGACTTCATGTCCAAATCTTCTTCAGTACCTCTGCAAAGAAACACATACACTTATTTTCATGACATGAGATGAGTCTCCTAAAAAACACTAATTATATCTGATTATGCAATCTTGTCACATCTACTCATGTTAATTTTTAATGCATGTGTTTATTCATAGAACTATTTCTAGGTTGGCATGAATAATTAATTGTTTGCATTGATAACAGAGTAATAATATTACAAGAACACTCTGGTTTAGATCATTTTTATTTTTATTCTAAATATAACAAGAGCTGGACTGTCGTCCGGTGCATACCCCCACGTGGTGTACCGCCTAGTGTGGACATACCTATGACCATATATTATAGAAAACAAGTTCCATAATAATTTACTTAAGTTATGAACGTTATGATTATTCTCGGATGGACGGATGGACGGATGGACACACAGACAGACGGATGCATGTAATCCAGTATACCCCCATTTTCTTCGAAAGTGAGGGTATAAATATTTTAACAAATGAAAAAATCCCGCTCAGGATCACCGATCCAATGTCGAGTTGTGACAACAGTTCCTCGCACCAAGGCCAACACACCTATGAAGTTTCATGACTCTAGCTTGAACCACTATCAAGTTCTCATCCGGAAACCAATTGTTGCGATATACTATGTTCAAGGTCACTGTGACCTTGACCTTTGACCTGGTGAGTCCAACATCAATAGGGTTCTTCCTCGCACCAAGGCCAACACGCCTGTAAAGTTTCATGACTCTAGGTTGAACCACTATCAAGTTATCATCCGGAAACCAATTGTTGCGATATACTATGTTCAAGGTCACTGTGACCTTGACCTTTGACCTGGTGAGTCCAACATCAATAGGGTTCTTCCTCGCACCAAGGCCAACACACCTATGAAGTTTCATGACTCTAGGTTGAACCACTATCAAGTTATCATCCGGAAACCAATTGTTGCGATATACTATGTTAAAGGTCACTGTGACCTTGACCTTTGATCTGGTGAGTCCAAGATCAATAGAGTTCTTCCTCGCACCAAGGCCAACCCACCTATGAAGTTTCATGAATGTAGGTTGAACTACTATCAAGTTATCATCCGGAAAGGAATTGTTGCGATTTACTATGTTCAAGGTCATGTCGACCTTGACCTTTGACATAGCAAGTCCAAAATCAATAGGGTTCTTCCCCTCACCAAGGCCAATCTACCTATGAAGTTTCATGAATGTGAGTTGAACCATTATCAAGTTATCATCCGGAAACCAATTGTTTAAGATTTACTATGTTCAAGGTCACTGTGACCTTGACCTTCGACGTAGCATGTCCAAATTCAATAGGGTTCTTCCTCCCCCCAAGACCAACCTACGTATGAAGTTTAATGAATGTGAGTTGAACCACTATCAAGTTATCATCCGGAAACCAATTGTTTACGCCCGCCCGCCCGCCCGCCCGCCCGCCCACCCGCCCCGCCCGCCATTCACCAAACTATAAGTCGCGTTTGACTTCGTCACAACTCGACTAAAAATTTATAAACATAATACAGAGCACATAATTTTTAGTCGAGTTGTGACGAAGTCAAACTCGACTTATAGTTTGGTGAATGGCGGGCGGGCGGGCGGGCGGGCGGGCGGGTGGTCGGGCGGGCGGGCGGGCGGGCGTGCGTAAACAATTGGTTTCCGGATGATAACTTGATAGTGGTTCAACTCACATTCATTAAACTTCATACGTAGGTTGGTCTTGGTGGGAGGAAGAACCCTATTGATTTTGGACATGCTACGTCGAAGGTCAAGGTCACAGTGACCTTGAACATAGTAAATCTTAAACAATTGGTTTCCGAATGATAACTTGATAATGGTTCAACTCACATTCATGAAACTTCATAGGTAGATTGGCCTTGGTGAGGGGAAGAACCCTATTGATTTTGGACTCGCTACGTCAAAGGTCAAGGTCACAGTGACCTTTAACATAGTATATCGCAACAATTGGTTTCCGGATGATAACTTGATAGTGGTTCAACCTAGAGTCATGAAACTTCATAGGTGTGTTGGCCTTGGTGCGAGGAAGAACCCTATTGATCTTGGACTCACCAGGTCAAAGGTCAAGGTCACAGTGACCTTGAACATAGTATATCGCAACAATTGGTTTCCGGATGATAACTTGATAGTGGTTCAACCTAGAGTCATGAAACTTTATAGGTGTGTTGGCCTTGGTGCGAGGAAGAACCCTATTGATGTTGGACTCACCAGGTCAAAGGTCAAGGTCACAGTGACCTTGAACATAGTATATCGCAACAATTGGTTTCCGGATGATAACTTGATAGTGGTTCAACCTAGAGTCATGAAACTTCATAGGTATGTTGGCCTTGGTGCGAGGAAGAACCCTATTGATCTTGGACTCACCAGGTCAAAGGTCAAGGTCACAGTGACCTTGAACATAGTATATCGCAACAATTGGTTTCCGGATGATAACTTGATAGTGGTTCAACCTAGAGCCATGAAACTTTACAGGCGTGTTGGCCTTGGTGCGAGGAAGAACCCTATTGATGTTGGACTCACCAGGTCAAAGGTCAAGGTCACAGTGACCTTGAACATAGTATATCGCAACAATTGGTTTCCGGATGAGAACTTGATAGTGGTTCAACCTAGAGTCATGAAACTTCATAGGTGTGTTGGCCTTGGTGCGAGGAAGAACCCTATTGACCTTGGACTCGCCAGGTCAAAGGTCAAGGTCACAACTCGACATTGGATCTGTGATCCTGAGCGGCATTTTTTTTATATAAAAAAGGAAACTGTTTGTTTATCACTTGCTTTTTAATAACTATAATGTAATAAAAACAACCATCGAAAATTCATTGATTTACATTGAACACAAATGAAAATGAATGAATGTTCAGTCCTTCTTTCATATTTTACCTCAAAGAGCGTGGACACTGCGATAAAAAGATAAACTTTTGAATAGTAGCAATAAGAAAGGACGTAAACAACAAATAGGCCAGTTAGGCCACTACAAATATTCAAATACGACCAAATTGAATACCAAACTGAATACAGCACACTATTCATGAAGCAAGAATGAATAGTGAATAAAATACAAAACAATCGTTATAATAGTACTTTGACAGATCACAATCGTTATAATAGTACTCTGACAGAACAAAAATCACAGTTAAATCCAGTGCATACAATTAGTATAAGCTGTTGCAAACGACGTATCATTAAGTTGTCTTTTCTGTGTCAACAGACCAGAATTTGATAATATCAATTCCCTGGTGAGCAGATCACACAAACATTCTGCTGTTGGTGCCATATTTACTGCACAAATAACCAAATTTTCCATGCAACTCAGTAAGTCTCGGTTCATTTGAAATATGGAACATCCCAATCCCAAAGGGTGTCCCAATTCTGAGAAAGTTCGAGGAATTTCCAATTACATCATGGAATAACTGGTTTATTTATAGAAACAGTCACCATGGGATCAGAAGCAGGACGTTTTTTGATAATCAATGCTGCATGTTTGCTATGACTCAATGATTCAATGGACTTCTGAAAATCCGAGACTGTCAAAATTCCAGTATCTTTATTTCTATAAGTTGGTTTTTGTAACACTGCAGGCTGTATGATATACGTTTTGATGTTACGATTTGTAATCTGCCTAAAAAAGTTTGAAGATTATATAAACATAGAATTATCTCATTCCAAGTATCTGACGCATTTCGACGATATAAACAATGAAGACAATATTGAAGATATTCGACAGATATTCAGAATTGATTGTCGTATCAAAGTCAATTCGAATATTGTAATCGAATCAAATATCATTTCAAATACCAAATATTCGCAGGGGCCTAATTCCAGTCCAGTGGTATATGCTAGGGTAGGGCTGGTGTAAGGTTGACAGCCAGAGCCTAAAGGCAGTTCCTGGGGAATTCACACCAGTGGGTAAACTTAAAAATATTGGACACCAGCTGACCAAAAGATACATTTTTCTCAGTATCCTGCATCAAATTGGGGATTATTGCAGTGAGTGTGTGTGTGTGGGTGGGGGAGCCGATGTTTTGTTGTGGACGGACCAAGGCTTCCTGCTACAATTTTCCTATGGTTCAGGGCCAATGAAAACAATAGGTCTGTCCTCCCCAACCAAAAGAACACCCTGAGAATATATGTTTTTCTCTCTTTTGACCAAAATGAGTGTGCAAATGAATGCGTGTCACTTCATAAACCGGTCATTTTGTAGCATGGTCACTTTGTAACCTGGTCATTTCATAGCCTGTTCACTTCATAACCTAGTTTGTTCGAAACCTGAGCATGGTCAACAGTAATGTTGGAGTGTTCACAACTGTAGTGCGATTTGCAATGTGGTTCGTGAGTTGGTCGGTGTTCATGACTGAAGTTAGTTTATTATAGATTTTCACCTAAAGTTTGTTGGTATTCATTTAGCTCCAAGATGAGCTCACAATCATTGAGCTGATTGAGGTTTTATCTGCAATGTCTTTTAGCTGTGTTTCTATCATATCCTTCCATTCGTGTAGGGTTGAGGTTGAGGTTTTGAGGCTCATATGGCTATGCACGGGGTGTGGTTTTGAACACTTGGAGTTTAGCCTACCACAACCTCCTCCCCCTCCAGCCAGGTTTGTGGGAAAAAATCAGGTAAAATGATTTTGGCATACACCAACCTTAATCAAGTGTCAAAGTACCACTAAAAGCTTGGCCTTATGGCAGTCATGTGATGCATACCACTGAAAGTATGTCATTATAACACACAACTCATGGCAAATGTCATTTATTATGAGTTTGTTTGTGTGTGTGATTGGGGGGGGGGGGGGGAGCTGCATTTCACTGATTTACACCAAACACTGGCTTTAATAGCTGATAGTTTGGGGTGAATCTATATTTCTGATTTTTAGGAATGTTCAGTAAAAATTTACTCCTACAGCTCGGTAAAGCTGTAGGATTAAATTAATATAGATATACATTTCTGATTTTTTGGTGTGTCACCTGCTCATCCACTTTCTATTTTTTGTTCATGCAAAGTTTATATATACAGTGGCGCCCACTTAATTGGATATCTTTTAACTGAATAACCCGGTTAATTGAATATAATTTCCCAACACAAAACCATTCACAATACCTCCAGTACAAATATTACCTGTTCATTGAGTATAGGTCATAGAGCAAACTCCTGTTAACTGAATAAAAAATCTGGTAACCTGTTGAGAAATTACCTTGCCTCTCCTTGGTTTTTCTTTGTTTATAGACCTATTTGGCATCAGTACATCCAATACAGGCATTTAATCTATTATATCTTGTTTGACAGAGGTCATGGAGCTCTGTCAAACAAGATATAATAAAATAAATACTAAGTTTATCTCTAGAATACAGAAAAGTGACACAATCCCTGTTAATTGAATACTCTTGTTAATTGAATAAATTTCATTGGCAATATTTATTTATTTATTTATTTATTTATTTATTTATTGGTGTTTAAGGTCATATATTTCTGCACAATGGCTAATCATGACCAATTTCATTGGTAAAGAAGCTATTCAATTAACAGGGTTCCAATGTACCAAGTTTGAAGGTTTAATATTTGTTCAATATTGCTTTAGTACCAGAGTCAGGTCAGGAAATAAGTTGCGAATGGTTATTCAGGTTACCAAGAGGTTAAGACAATTTCAAAATCCAAAACATGCAAACTGTTCATAATCTCATTTGACCACTGACAGAACAGAAAAATTATCAACACCTCACCAATCCATCCTAACATACATACAGCAGCTCAACAGTGGTTGCTTGTCAAGTCTAGGCTGCGAAGACTTGACTAGAAACCACTTCAAAGATAATTTGTCTCTCATCAATAGGACTTCCTCATGATAGCATGTTAAGGGCACCTGCTCTGAAGTCAGAAAAGTCAGAAATAGTCCTTTAAGGGTTAAGGTATTGGGAGAAACAAAATTATCAAGTGTATTTCAAGAGAATTATTTTAGTACCATGTACAGTATTATCATTTTCTATAGTACTCAGTGTCAATCACTGATATTGACATTTGGAATAAGCTACATGTACAAAAATCGGCCAGGCACCTCATGAACTTCAAGTGGTGAGGAAACACCTAACCCAACTTCTTTTGGAAACTTTATGGTTCAGCTCCATCACCTGAAACATCTTTCAATAGCAAATACCACTGACAAGTGTGAAAAAATCTTTTCAGTTAATAATTTTAAATGGTTGTTTTCTTTGCTGATTCACAGGAAAAGCAGCATGTGCTGAAATGTAGTTAGTTAGCTCCCTTGATATGCTTGGTCATCCACTTTTTGCCTAAAAGAGACAAGCAAAGGGTCATGCAAAATTGGTAACAGGGGCAAGTTGGCTATTTTCACTTGTGGCCACCCAATGATGATACTTTTTACAAAAATAAGATCACGATGATGATCATGGTGATCAACAGTGGATTGTCGTGAAAAACACAATTAGACTCAGACTTTAATAAACAAAAAGACAAGTTGTCAGAGGTAAATAAGTTTCTATTCAACTAACATACAAATTGTGCAGTACTGTCAAAATGTTCTGCATAATCCATAAATGGAATGAAGGTATATATACAAACAAGTGTTTGACCACCGAGGTGGTATTATTCCCCTGCGGCGCTTTTGTGACATAAGGTGTTTTTGTCACAGAAGACACAAGAGTATATAAGCATCTTGGATTTTGAAAAAAAAATATTGAGTGTGCATAATCCCCTCACAACCCTTTATCCATGTACCATATATGAAAGGCGTAGCTTGAACCATGTTGGAGGGAGGGGTGGTAACATAAAATAGAGAAAAAAGCATAAAAAACACAACAAAAATGACCGCCATTCTGCCATCTTCGATTTTAAAAAATAAATATTGACTGTGCATCATCCCCTCAGAACCATTTATCCATGTACCAAATATGAAAGGTGTAGCTTGAAGCATGTTGGAGGGAGAGGTGGTAACATAAAAACAGACAGACAGACAGACAGACAGATGTTAGATTTTGAAAAAAAAATATTGAGCGTGCATAATCCCCTCACAATCCCTTTATCCATGTACCATATATGAAAAGTGTAGCTTGAACCATGTTGGAGGGAGCAGTGGTAACATAAAATAAAGAAAAAAGCTTAAAAAACACAACAGAAATGGTTGCCATGGCGCCATCTTGAATTTTGAAAAACAAATATTGAACGTGCAACATCCCATTACAACCCTCTATCCATGTGCCAGATATAAAAAGTGTAGCTTGAACCATGTTGGAGTGAGGGGTGGTAACATAAAATAGAGAAAAAAGCTTAAAAAAACACAACAAAAATGGCCGCAATGCCGCCATCTTGGATTTTGAAGAAAAAATATTGAACGTGCCTCATCCCCTCCCAACCCACTATCCATGTGCCAAATATGCAAAGTGTAGCTTGAACCATGTTGGTGGGAGGGGTGGTAACATGAAAATAGAGAAAAAAAAGCCTAAAACACACAACAAAAATGGCCGCCATTCTGCCATCTTGGATTTTGAAAAAAAAATTTTGAGAGTGCATCATCCCCTCAGAACCATTTATCCATGTACCAAATATGAAAGGTGTAGCGTAAAGCATGTTGGAGGGAGAGGTGGTAACATAAAAAACAGACAGATGGACAGATGGACGAACACTCCAACATTTCGGGTTTATGGGCTACCAAAAAAACATTTTTGTATGTCCAAAACCTTATTTTACCCAGAACCCCACCCTCTCCACCCTAGAACTTATATTTAACCCTAACCCCACCCCTCCACCCAAAAACCACACCCTAACCCTACCACACCCTGACCCTAAAAGCCCACCCCAGACCCTAACCCCACCCACCCCTGGGACCTAACTCCCCCAACCTTAAGCCCTACTCTGGGGCTACCCCTGACCCACCCCTGACCCAACCCCACCCTAGCCAAACCAATAGGATTAGGAGCTATTTTTCGGTTTAGGGGCTACTAAAACTAAAACCCCACCCCTGACCCCAACCCTACCAGGACCTAACCCTCCCCAACCTTAAGCCCTACTCTGGGGCTACCCCTAACCCCACCCCACTCCTAACCCTAACACTACCTTAATTTGGAGGTAGCCCCTAATAATAATAGCCCCTAAACCCCCAATGTTGGCCCGGAGAGACGGACGACGGAGAGACGGACAGAGTGCAATCCTATAGTCCCCTTACGGTTCCCATAGGGGACCAATAAACACGTTACAGACAATACTACAACAAGAGGGGCAACGCAAAGTGTGTGTCAATGCCCCCAACCCACCAACAATTTTCAAAGTCGAAAGAGTGAAAAAAGACCATAACTCTGGAAAAAATGTGTGGAAGAAACTGATAGTACACAGGTATCGTTCCCTCATGATGCTCTATCACAACACAAAATATCATTAAAATGGAGTAACAGTGGCTGAGATACAATGTCCAAACATATGACATGGCTATCCATATTGGATTGGATGCTTTGCCTCTGAATGAGAACAATGCCTCTGGTCACTAGAAGGTAAAGTTTTGACATCAATGCAGGGTGTAAAATGTTTTTGCAAATCAGGCTCCTAACAGACCTGAATGTCTCCATATGAATATCAAAACCTAAATGGAGGGGTTAAGCAGACTGTCACTGACCAGTCTGAGGTATCCATTGTTTCTTCAGCACAAGTAAATAGTTACCTCTATTGCTTTCTGGGTCAAAAAGAGTAGATATTTCTGTAATTTAGTAGTGTAACTCAATTGGCAACTGAATGTATATTAAAGGATAGGATTGCAAGAAGTAGGTGATTTAATAAAAGTGTCAATGACACTGTAGCTTAACTTGTGTATTGTGTTTGATGAAAAGGATAATGTTCAATGTTTCTGAAAGGATTACGAAATAAGACAAGAATTGTGATAATTGGGAATATGTTCATATCTGTTCCCTGTATGCTATGTTTTTGATAAAAAATAATATGAAGTCTACACTGTAATGAAGAGCTGAGGGGTGGGTTAATATGACCTCACAGTTAATGTATGTGGCCCTCACAGTTAACATCAACAAAAGTTACCAAGTTACAGAGAAATTATTCCAAAATGAGTCATCCTATCAAGTTACATTGAAATCCAATTGCGTCCAAAGGGGACGTTCTCATCTAGACATTATATGAAGTCAACCTACCAAGTTACAATGAAATCCCTTTATAAATATGACCTGTAGAGTGCGCTAAAGGTTTTTGGGCTTTGAGCTCGGGCAGCCATCATGGTTGAATGATCACAACCAAAAGGGGACATTCTCATCTGGGCATCATCTGGAGTGATCCTACTAAGTTACAATGAAATCCCTTCATAAATATGACCTGTAGACTGTGCTCAAGGTTTTCAGGCTTCGGGGCCCTGAAGCCATCACAGTTGACCAATCACGACCAAAAGGGGATGTCATCATCTAGGCATTATATGGAGTCAAACTAACAGGTTACAATGAAATCCTTCCATAAATATGACTTATAGACTATGCTAAAAGTTTTGGGGTTTTGGGCTCGGGCAGACATCAAGGCTGAATGATCGTGACCAAAAGGGGACGTTCTCATCTAGACATTATTTGGAGTCATCCTACAATGAAATCCCTTCATAAATATCACCTGTAGACTGTGCTCAAGGTTTTCGGGATTCAGGCCCCTGTAGCCGTCACAGTTGCCTAATGGTGTCCAAAAGGGGCTGTTCTCATCTAGACATTGTATGAAGTCAACCTACAAAATTACAATGAAATCCCTTCATAAATATGAACTGAAGACTGTGCTAAAGGTATTCGGGCTTTGGGCTCGGGCAGCCATCATGGTTGAATGATTGCAACCAAAAGGGGACATTCTCATCTGGAGTGCTCCTACGAAGTTACAATGAAATCCCTTCATAAATATCACCTGTAGACTGTGGTCAAGATTTCCGGGCTTCGGGCACCTGTAGCCATCATAGGTGACCAATCACGACCAAAAGGGGACGTCATCATCTAGGCATTATATGGAGTCAACCTAACAAGTTACAATGAAATCCTTCCATAAATACGACCTATAGACTATGCTAAAGGTTTTTGGGCTCGGACAGCCATCAAGGCTGAATGATCGCGACCAAATAGGGAAGTTCTCATCTAGACATTATTTGGAGTCATCCTACCAAGCTACAATGAAATCCCTTAATAATTATGACCTGTAGACTGTTCTAAAGGTTTTCGGGCCCCTGAGGCTGTCACAGTTGCCCAATCGTGTCCAAAAGGGGACGTTCTCATTTAGACGTTATATGAAGTCAAACCTACCAAGTTTCAATGAAATCCCTTCATAAATATGACCTGTAGACTGTGCTAAAGGTATTCGGGCTTCGAGCTCGGGCAGCCATAATGGTTGAATGATCACAACCAAAAGGGGACATTCTCATCTGGGCATCATCTGGAGTGATCCTACTAAGTTACAATGAAATCCCTTCATAAATATGACCTGTTGACTGTGCTCAAGATTTTCGGGCTTTGGGCACCTGTAGCCATCACAGTTGACCAATCATGACCAAAAGAGGATGTCATCATCTAGGCATTATATGGAGTCAACCTAACAAATTACAATGAAATCCTTCCATAAATACGACCTATAGACTATGCTAAAGGTCTCGGGGCAGCCATAAAGGCTGAATGATCGCGTTCAAAAGGGGATGTTCTCATCTAGACATTATTTGGAGTCATCCTACCAAGTTACAATGAAATCCCTTCATAAATATGACCTGTAGACTGTGCTAAAGGCTTTCGGGCTTTGGGTCCCTGTAGCCGTCACAGTTGCCCAATCACATCCAAAAGGGGACTTTCTCGTCTAGACATTATATGAAGTCAACACACCAAGTTACAATGAAATTCCTCAATAAATATGACCTGTAGACTGTGCTAAATGTTTTCTGGTTTTGGGCTTGGGCAGTTGTCACGGTTGGCAGATCACGCCCAAATAGGGAAATTCTCATCTAGACATCATAAGGAGTCATCCTACCAAGTTACAACCAAATCCCTCCATATCAAACAATACCTCCAGACTGTGCTAAAAGTTTTTGGGTTTCGGGCCTGGGCAGCCATCACGGTTGACAGATCATGCCCAAAAGGGGACGTTCTCATCTAGGCATTATACAGAGGCATCCTACCAAGTTACAATGAAATCCCTTCATAAATACGACCTGTAGACTGTGCTAATGGTTTTTGGGCTTGGGCAGCCATACTGGTTGACCGATCGCGAACAAAAGGGGACGTTCTGATCTAGACATGACCCCAAACCTGCATATGAAATTTTGTGACGATCAGACAAGAACTGCGGGGTGTAGCCCGTGCTAAAGGAAAATGTGAACAGACTCACAGACTAACAGACTTCTGCATGCGTGATGGTAATAGCTTATCTTGACTTTGTCAAGTTAAGCTAAAAATGAGCAAGATGCGACTTCTGTTCATAACAACAAGTGAAATCTAATGATTCTACGCAAAATGATTCCATAGATCCACAGGAAAGCAATTCTTCCATTCCAAGGAAGCGAATGAAGATGGAAAAGGTGATTTTCCACCAAGAAGAGGTTTTGTACAAAGAGGATACTCGTCCTCCACCTCAGAGGTCTGACATCTTGCCCCAATAAGGCCCTAAAGATTTAGGTTTCTTGCTAGATGGGCTCCTATTATATACCTGGAAACTATTAATTGAAACTATCATTACTTTCATGCTATCTTTCAGATGGTCAAAAGTGATTGTTTGAAGAAGGAATGGTCTGTTGACAAATGAAAGATAACACAATGATGAAAATATTTTAATGGTGCTAATTACACGTATCTGTCATTAATGTTTTTGATGGAAAAATGTTCTCTCGACAAGTATGGTGCTGGAACAGTCCATGATGAAACAATGCCAGTAATCACTGACAAAAAATGTAACTTGTGATCTCCTGAACACAATAGCAGTGTCTGACGTCAGTAGCCAGGGTATCCACCATTTGCCCAGATGACAGCCTGAAGCCTCCTCCTAAATGTTACCAGTGAGCCTTCTGATATGGTCCAGAGGCAACTGCTGCCACTTCTCATGCAATGCAGCTTCCAAATTCTGTACAGACAGATCTCTTGCTTGCACACAACATCAAGAAAGTCCCAGATGTGTTCTAAGGGATTCAAATCAGGGCTCATTGCAGGGCAAGGAAGAGTTGTAATTCTTTGCTCTGAAGGAATGCTCTCACAGCATGGGAACGATGTGGCTTTGCATTGTCATTCGTGAATTGAGGGCAAGTAGGCAATGGGTGGTTGTGAAAATGAGGCACGACAACCAGATTGAGAATGTCCCAGATGTACTGATGACCACTGAGATTCCCATGTACAGTCACCATATCAAGTTTACAATCATGAGAGAGACATCCCCACATCATTACTGATCTTCCACCATAAGGAACAGAAGGTCTGATGGTCCTAGTCACGTAAGCAGTATTTCTATGCTTCCACACTCTCATGCGACCATCTGTGACGTGAAGCAGGAACCTACTCTCATCTGACCGATGGGACTCTCCTCCCTGGCCCCGAGATTCCAATGTTGTTGTGCCATACACCACTCCAAACATCATCTCTGATGCTGATCGGACAGAGCTGGAAGCTTAATCTTAGACTGTAATAGGAAACTCATTAATATCAGCACCTTTGGAAGCATTAGCAGAATAATCAGTAGAGACATAGCCAATGTCATTGATGTATGAACTGGGCTGAGGGACTGGCAATAAACTGCTAAAATCGGCATAACCCTGTCTGTGTCTAGGCAAAGAGGACCAAACAGCCACATCGAGATCGCTTCAAGTCTTTGTCAGATGAGCAATAGCTTTGTCTAATAGAGATGGAACAAAACAACACAAAACCATTCTGGAAATATGCTAAAAAACAGAATAACATTGGAGTAGCACCGCTTAAAGAAAAGGGACAACTAGTGAACAACAGTGTAAATCCTGATCAAACAACTTTGGTTAGTTTTCACAAAGAAAGACAAGCTCTCTGCACAAGACAACAATCCATGTCCATAACCATACCAAACATCAAAATCAATCAAGTCTGCGTGGCAAAATCATCAATCCTGTAAAACCATTGGGTCCAGACATTATTCAAAATGGAGTACAGAAACAGTGTGTCGCCCACCTTACTTCTGCAATGTCCATCATATTTCAGAGCCTGACAGACTATGGCATGAGAGTGCAGTGGCTCTATGGTTATGGCATTGGACTTCAAACCAAAAGGTTCACGGTTCGATCCCTGCCAGGCTTAACTGAATTGTGTCCTTGGGCAAGGCACTTAATCCTGATTGCCCACATATGCCCACTCTCTTTTCCATCATGTGTTAGCCTAGCAGGGACTCTATGTTGTAGCCATACAGATACAGAGAGATGATTATTCAGAGTCTTAAAACAACTCTAGGCTCCAAAGATAGCCATGCCACAAGATTACATTATGGGTGACAAATTGTGATCTTGGTAAGTTGAAATTCAAGTATAAACTACAAAATCCTTTTCAAATACAGGCTGATACAATTTGGATAAAAATAGTGGTCTTTAAACTTCTAGAACATTCTAGAACATGTTAGTGCCATCAGATCCCATCCCCAAGTTCCAGTGCCACACAAATCCACCAAAGTTTTACGAGACATGTTCAAACTAGAGGTGTGACTGTCACAGATGGGCCTGTCCATGCCCCTGCTGCCATGATTATTCTAAGATGAAAAGGGGCAGAACTCTAAAAAAAAGTCAAATCGAAACTATAATCACATGTGCACAGGTTCCCATGGTAGTGAACATTCAGTTTCGAAGGAATCGACCCATAAACATCTGTGAAAATCTCAGGAAAAAATTCAGGCATTCTAAGAGAAAAAGGGACATAAATCAAAACTACAATCGCAGGTGCACAGGTCCCCATGGTGGTGAACATCTATAGCAAGTTTCAAGGGAATCGACCCATAAACATCTGAGAAAATCTCCGGACAAAATTCAGGCATTCCAAGACGAAAAGGAGAATATCTCTGGTAAAAAAGTCTGATCAAAACTATAATTGCAGGTGCACAGGTTCCCATGGCAGTAAACATCCATACCAAGAAAGAATCGACCGATAAACATCTGAGAAAATTTCCGGACAAAATTCTAGCATTCTAAGATGAAAAAGGGCATAACTTGAGCAAAAAAAGTCTCATTGAAACTATAATCGCAGTTGCACAGGTTCCCATGGTCGTGAACATCCATACAAAGTTTCAAAGGAATCGACCCATAAATATCTGAGAAAATCTCTGGACAAAAAGTCAAAAGGGGCATAACTCTTGCAAAAATACTATATTCACAGGTGCACAGGTCCCCATGGTGGTGATCATTCATATAAAGTTTCGAGGACAATGGTCCATAAGTGTCTGAGAAAATCTTCGGACAAAATTATGTTTATGGACAGACACACTAATGGACAAGATGATTCCAGTCCCCCCCCCCCCCCCCCCCCCCCCCCCACAACTCATTGCGGGGGGTATAATTAGCACTGAATCTAAAAGTGGAAAATTTGTAATGGTTGACTTCCTTCTTGTTCAGTTTGAACAGCAGGGGAGATAACTAACACATTTTTTATATTAGAAATGTGGATGCAGTTAAGCACATTGTGTCGATGTGTTGGTATGAAAAAAAAATAACAAAGGTTCACAGCCTTTTTCTGTTCGTAATTCGCAAATTTACGAACAATAGTCTAAAACCTAGATGGAGAATGATTTATCAAACTTTCTGGAGATAAAACTTTAATGTCAGAGCAAATATGGGTATGAGTTGTTCTAATTTGGGGGTATGCGTTGACAATTTGCAGACGATTTGGACCTTAGATGAATCAGACCCAGACTTTTGGGGCGATAATTTGGACCTTGGATATTTTGGACCTTTCCTTTTTATCAATCCAATTTATTTGCATTTCTCAACACCTGATTTGATCATAGGTCAGGGTGTTTGGTGATGTTGATAAGATCCCTCAGAATTGGTTACTCATTTACAGGTGATATTGTTCACAAATTGAAGGTTCAATCAGCTATTCGGGGGATCATTTGTGGAATGATTGAACATTTTGCAGTTATGGTGAATATTCATCTTGGTTGGACAAAATCAGTTCCAACAAGCCTCACTTTGTCTCCATCCCAGAAACTTCTCATTACTCAATAGTGTTTGAGTTGTCATTCAACATGATAATGGGAAAAAAATCATATAAACACTTCACATTCCAAGAAAAATCATCTTTATTTCAATAATTTGTCACAAAAAAGAGACAAAATACAAATCATAGGACAAGAAAAAGATAAGACTGATCACAACCACTATTTTTTCAGACCTGCAGAGTGATTAAGGTTGTCCAGAAAACCATTATTACATTATTTCAGGTGTTTCTTCCATTGACCCTGTATCTAATATATTGGCAAAATTGCCAACACCAAAGATGTTATTCTGAATCTATTTTTTTCAATTTTTGTGCATTCAAAACGGAGCAGGCTACAATTAGGATTCAGATGTTTAGGAATTGAAAAATTTTGGGAGTTTTGGGACCATATAGTTTTAAGTGGTGA
This sequence comes from Pictodentalium vernedei, assembly GCA_031216915.1. Lineage (NCBI taxonomy): Eukaryota > Metazoa > Mollusca > Scaphopoda > Dentaliida > Dentaliidae > Pictodentalium > Pictodentalium vernedei. The sequence goes on along the minus strand of CM062296.1, from coordinate 342,791,703 downwards.
CTTTTTGGCAGGCAGAGAATTAATATGGCAAAATGAAGACATGTAACACTTTTTTAAAAAGGATTCAAAGTATGTGCGACATAACAGTATTTCATCAGCAAAAGGCAAAAAACACTAAGCCTTTATCATCATTCTAGGACACATCTGGGCACATCAACTTTTGAAAAAGAAAAAAAAAAAGAATATTACTTAAAATTCTATACACTTCAAGTCATAAAAGTAAATAGCTGTCCACTTATGGGTTGGACCAATCAATATATGAAAATAGAAAATGGTGTTCCCCCAAACAATGGGGCTCTTCCAATCCATGCAACTGAGCTCACGTAGTCAAACAGGCAAAGGGTTAATCATTGAATTTAATGTTTTCACCATTCATTGGAACATGTTCTATGAGCTCATTCCAATGGGGGGAGGGGGTGGGGGAGTTTTTTTTTCAACTGTGCAATTTGTAAATTACATGACCAGTTATATAAAGGGTTAATTAATCATATCAACACACTAAGGGAATATTCTTCTGATGCATACTACTGAAATGCAGGGTTCCCTCTGATAGAAAATCAAATTTAAGCACTATTTAAGCACTTTTCAAGGACTTTGACCATGATTTTTATAATTATGTTATAATTCTGATATGAACTTACAACACCACAGCAACACAAAGAATTTCAGTCTTGAGGGCCTGATATCTGGAAAACCCAACTTACTAGATATATATTGTTCCTTGAGTTCAACAAGGAGCTATCTATGTGGGGAGGGTTATCCTAAGACATATTTTCTCTGAGGTTATAGGTAAACTGAATTTAAGAACTTTTCAAGTGGTGTGATGAAAAATCAAGTACTTTTCAAAGCTAGAAACAATTTCAAGCACTTTTCAAGAAAGGGGATAAAATTCAAGGATTTTTCATTTGAGTGAAAACCATGAAATGATGATAAAGCTAAAATAGTATTGAGAAACCTGGGATCTGAAAATTTATGAATATAGCCCACAATGAGAACTATGGTTGTGCAGCTCAACTTAAGCCTTTGGTCTTTCAAAATTTTGGGGGAGTTCAAGTGAGAAGTAGTAATCTTCCAAGAGTTCAAGAAAAAGAAAGAAAAACTTGAAAATGTTAAAAAATTTATAGTCATTTATATATTTTTTATACTTACCAATGACCCAGACTTAGATGGTGCTAACTCTTAAATTCTAGGGTCAAACACAAATTTTACCCCCCAATCCTCAAAATTTGCATCTAAAACCGAAAATTATATGTCCTATATGGTCCTCCATACCTTTCCTCCACAGTGCATGCGCAGTGTCAAGGAGGTCTCGAAATTGGCGCCAAAAGTCATTCTTACAAGCAGTGCCTGGAAAAGCGTTATGTACTCAGCGGGGAGGTATGAGTTCCCAACTCATGGAAGGGCCATCCCCGTCTGGGTCATTGGTAAGTATAAAAAATATATAAATTACTATAAATTTTTTAACATTTTTATACTGTACCAATGACCCAGACTTAGCTGAATAGTAAAAAGGTTGGAGGGCCTAGGACATAAAGCAATCCAATAACTCAACTATATAAATACAGAATTATCCCCTCAAGGAGAAAGGAGAAACAGGCTTTACATGTATCTTTCTATTCTGCATCAAAACGAGAAAGACACAACACCATTCTGTACTTGAGCATAATAACATCACTGATGTCTATTAACCTCCAGTACAATCCATTATGGTAATTATTGTAAGGGTAGCTTACCTAATTGATGACTGTATGCTGCACAGCTATTCACTTGGCACATCTGCCATTCATCACATATTCAAACTAACTGCCAGTTGGTGTTATTGTCACATGGTCAGTTCACTGTCCACTCACTTCCTGTCTGGGTTATAGTCTGTTTCTATCATCTGAGTTCTATACATTGATACATGTATTTATATTGATCCATGATATTCACAATTCTCCCCTCCTTTTATTGTAATTTACATATTATGTACATCGAAGTTGTCTGATGCATTAAACACTCATTTTGCTGTACACTATAAACAATGAAGATTATCTATTCTGTTAGATATCAATTTTGTTAGCCTCTAGTGCTCTAAGAATGAACAAGCTAGAGGCGCCACTCTTGGTAAGGCAGTCTGCTGGTTGACTTTTGGTGTCTATCCATGTTACTGAACTTATTTTCTTTTACATTATCTATTTCTATACGGAGTCTTTTCTCCGACACTGATTTTGTGGAATGCACTGCATCCAGAAGCGAGTAGCTATCTGTATAGCATTTCAGTGGCAAAACCAATCGATTGTGATCTCCTGTGATCAATTCACTATAAAAAGCACTGAGGTAAATGCCTGTGTCTACAGCATCTGTGAGAGTTAATGTTTCACTTGCTAAAGTACTTCTGACTACACGAACTCTTTTGGATTTCCATGCAATAGGTGCGAACTTTCCATCTTCCCCTGACAGAACAATGAAGTAGCCTCCTTGTGAACCACCATCTTCTAGGTTTCTGAAAGAAGCATCACTGTAGATATCAAGACATAATGAGCTTTCACGTCCAAGATACTTATATGTAAGAGACACTTCTTCAGATTTGATTTTCTTTATGATTTTGTTTACAAGAAGTATAGATTTTACTGTAGAATTCTGTAAATTACTGGCAAGATTACTGGCATCAAATGAAATACCTGGACGTGTTTGATTAGCCACCCATAAAATCTGACCAATCTTAGAACGGAAAAGATCTAGTTCTAAGCTTGTGAGTAATGAATCATATTCAGCAATTCTTGACTTTGGTAATATAATAAATGAAAGATTGTCAATGTACCCTTTTTGAGAAAAATTTATAGCAGTAGGTGTACTTTTCAGGTCAAGTCCTATGTATCTGAAGCAACTATTTGACTCATGACTGATGTTAAATGCTGAACGAAGTTTGTCAATGACATCATATTCAAATAGTTTGGATCCTCCCCATAGAAAATCATCCACATGGCATGCAATAATGCCTTGAAGTATTCCTTGCTTACTGTGAAAATAGAAAACAGCTGGATCAATAACCGAACGGGTAGCTCCACAACTTTCAAGTACTTTATTCACTTAGTATACCAGTGATAAGAAGCATCTGACAGCCCATAAACACATTTCAACAGACGCCACACAACATCTTTCTCACGAGCCTCGGGAGGAGGGCGAATATAAACACTTCAACCAATGTCTGAGCCTTGCAAAAAAGCAGCTTTAATATCCATAGATTGAGGAGCCCAATGTTTTTGAGTCAGTATAGATAATATTAAGAATAGGGAATCACTGGAACAGGTTGGAGAATCTTTTACCAATGAATCTTTATTTATCTCCTCAAATCCTCTGGCTACAAGTCTAGCTTTTGGAATACTCTTTCCTTCAGATTCTTTGAAAGTACACACCCATCGTGTAGATATACATTTCTGATTAGAATAGGGTACACGTTCATATACATTGTGTTCCATCCCGTTTTTAAGTTCTTTGGATTTAGCTTCATCAAAAATGTCACTTGCTATCAAACAACAGTCATCAAGTGATAAACATGTATTATTCGGATCAGTTAAGGAGCTAGTTGTTGAACTGGTTTCATTTTCATTTAACAAAGGCTCAGAAAAATTATTATCTTGCACTTGTGTTTCTTTGCAAAGTTGCAAATTATTCACGTTGTTCAAGTCAATGGAAATTTGTGTTGATTGTAAAGCAGGGGGTTGAAGAACCTGTATATTAAACCAAGTCTTATTTCTTCCAGTTATTTTGCCAGCTCGTCCCAAAATTTTAGCAATAACAACTTCTCCGGTGTTAGAATGTTCATATGAAATCATCTGACCAGACTTAAGTTTGTGCATATAATCACACAGTACAGACAAGAACCTATCATCTTGTAGCCGAGTCTTAGAAATCTCAGGATCAACTGAATTGCTTGCATTATTTTGATTATCTGAGTCCAGTTCATATAAGTGGTTCTCATTTTGTTCTTCAATGGTAAAGTCATGCAGAGAATTTTCAGCCATTCCTCCATCAATTTTATTATTTTCTGACGATGAATTTAATGTAGGTTCTACAGGGAATGCTTTTTTAAGTCTACTATGATGTACTCTTACTAATAAACCTCCATGTCTTATAAATACAACAGCACTATCCTGACCAATTACTGTGGCAGGTCCTTTCCATTCATTGATGTTTGGCCGTTTGTAGTAAACTTTGTCACCTGTCAAATATTTTTCACCAAAGTTACGAGTTTGTTTCCTCAAAGCACAGCGAATTTGTTCAGAACATTCTGTTTTCATAAATTCTTGATGAGCCGACTGTAGAGACACAATATGTTCACCAATCAACCTACTTGCAGTTGTACCCTCCAATGCTGGGAGTTTGTCAATCAATGTTGATGGTAAATTTGGATTTTCCCCATAGACAAGTTGAAATGGACCAAATCCTTCAACATTAGATAAAACATTTTTGGCCATAACAGCCCAACTGAGAGCAGTTTGCCATTTGCAATTAGTGTCATGTTTCACTTTTGTAAGCAGTTCTGTGAGATATTTATTATGACGCTCACAAATTCCATTACTAAATGGACTGAATGATGCTGTGCACTTGATTTCTATATTAAAATTCTCAGCCATGTCATGCACTTCGAAGTTATTGAATTCACCACCTAAATCACTGTACAGTTTAACTGGAGCACCATGAATTGCTATCCAGTGTTGTAAAAAATTTTCAACAAAAACAGAAGAACATTTGCTTCCTACCAAGCAAGCGGCACTAAATTTGGTGAACAGGTCAATAATATGAAGGTACCATAAATTACTCTCAAGTTGATGCAAATCAACTGCAACAGTTTCATTGAAATGTGATGCAAGAGGTAAGCTGACTGCTGGACGAGGAGGTGCCTGCATGTATTTACAACAAGTCTGACACTTTGAGTGTACAATATTAAGCAATGCTTTGATGTCTGTCACATCAAGTGCATGGTCAGCTTTTTGAAGTAAACTTAGTATTTTTTTTTGTGAAGCATGTGCAAATTGTCTGTGAAGCTTAGTAAGTGTCTTTATCTTCTCTTCTTGAGAAAATGAGGCAAAGTTCACTAAAACATGATCATATGATGAGCTACTTGTATCACTGTTGGTACATTCATTTATTTTGTCAATAAGACTGATACAATAAAGTCCACTTGAAGTAAACTCAAGAGGGATGGATTTACCAAACATCACTGCCGAATCATTTTTCAAATCCAGTAGTGTGTCTGCTCGCTTAAGCAAAGTCTTGCTTAAAAGAAGTGGTATTTTCATATCAACAACTTCAGAATCAATTTTGCAACCTATGCCATTTATATGTACTGGTAATAAAACTCTTTTGTGTGAGATAACTCTTCTTCCATCTCCAAAACGAAAAGTTTGGTTGCTGGCAAAAGACATGACATGCTGTTTATCAGTTTTCGAGATAGTTGACAAAAAATTGTCAAGCCAATCCACACCACAAACAGTTCGAGTGCATGCTGTGTCTAAAATCGCTGATCCCAAACTTTCAGTCAAAAATATTTCAAATTCTTCATCTTCCTTAGTGAATAAAGTAATATTGCATTCACCTGTGAGTGAATCATTATCTTCGTCTACTTGAACTTCTTGCACAGATTCTGATTTGTGTGGACAATCACGTATCCAGTGAAATATTGAATGACAAATCATACATTTTGTACGCCTTCCTTTTGCATCTAAAGGATTAGTTCCAGGAACATTATTCTTATTACTATTGCCAGAAATTACATTGTGATTAGATTTGGCCTGCCGAAACTGAGGTCTTCTAGTAGTGGTAACAAAAACTTCTTCTTTAATTTGAATTCCAAGTTGAGAAGTGTCATTTCCTGCATTTCCAAAAATTCTTTTGAGTGCCGATTTCATATTTTTATACTTGAGTTCAGAACATGCAGTCAAAGCAAGTTGTCGATCCTGTGATGATAAATTAGCACTATCCAACAGTTTGAATGCTAAAACTGCATCAGGAAGACTCATATCATATTTCTTCGATTTAGTATATAAATTCTCAAAATTTTCAATAAATTCCAAAATTGAAGTATTGTCATCACGACGATAACCATCAAAATTTCTGTAACTCTCATAAGCAGAATCAATCGAGTCCTTTTTGAATACTTCATTCAATGTGCCCAATAAAGTTGTCAATCCTGCCTCCTTGTTCAAATCAGCAGCAGGAATATTAAGAGCAGCCTCTCTTGCACGTCCTGATAAAGATAATGTGACTGCAAGTGCCTGTTTCTCCTTGGGCAAATCTGTCACAAGCCGCCATATTTCCAATTCATTTGTCCACTGATCATATGATTTTGTGTCATTAAACACAGGTGGAATTTTATAATTTGAAGCCATTCTCCATGTAATTATAAAGTAAATCCTTTAAATGTTCGCTCTGCTACCAAATGTAAGGGTAGCTTACCTAACTGATGACTGTATGCTGCACAGCTATTCACTTGGCACATCTGCCATTCATCACATATTCAAACTAACTGCCAGTTGGTGTTATGGTCACATGGTCAGTTCACTGTCCACTCACTTCCTGTCTGGGTTATAGTCTGTTTCTATCATCTGAGTTCTATACATTGATACATGTATTTATATTGATCCATGATATTCACAATTATTTTTAAAGGAAAGCCGATAAATAAAGTAGTCCAGATAAATGAGACTCTTAAATTCATTAAAAGTGACCGATAATTGTATATTAACGTCTGCATGATACGTGACATATACAAATACTACACACCGAGATACACTTGAAAATATTACATGGATGAGTAAAACATTATCTTTACACTTTAAAAATCATCTCGGTACCGACTAGAATTACTGACTCTAGGGGAGGTATTCCCTTGCTTTTCACTATAAAGCAGCTGACCTAAGGGAACACCCCCCCCCCCCCCCCCTTCCCCTTGCCCTGGGTCAAATACCCCAGAGCGAAGAGGGCGGCAGCACAGAGTCGCTGCCGGAACCAAAAGCCTACACAACTATAGTTGCAACTGTTTAATAGACGTCATTCTGAGCAACAGATAACGAAACTAAACAATGCCGGTCTCTTGAAATGGACTCAATATTTCTGAGGTATAAACTTGTGCAAGTGAAAGGCTAAAACCAATATGCAGCCGTCATTAGAACTGTAATAGCAATGCTATTAGCATAAGCCTCTGAAGTAGAAAGAACTTTTACTTCAAGAGCTAAAATCTTAATCGCAGACGCTGTGTTGAAGATATTATCATAAGCAGTACTGAAAGCTAATAGAATCCATCTAGCTATAGAATGGACCGAAATGTGGAGAAAGCTTCCACAGCATAAGCTACAACAGACACCTAAATAGATTAATGCACGGTCTTTGTGGAGACAGAGGTGCTACCAACAGAATTGCATTGAGATTATTTAACTTAAGCAATATCTGCTGAATCAACGGCACTGGAGGATACCCATATCCTATTATCCCATCTCACGAGATGGATAGAGCGTCAACTGCAAACGCTCGAGGATCCGAACATGTTGACACATACACTTGCAACTGATTGTTGAGATGCGTCGCAAATAAGTCCATCATTGGCCGCTCTCATAGGTAGCAAATCTGATATAAATACTCATTGTTAAAAGTCCATTTGACTGCAACAAGCGGCCCTTTCGTGAAAGGGAGTCCGCTAATACGTTCAGATGACCAGGAATACGACGGACCGATAGTAGAACTTGATGTTCTAGTACCAACAGAAGGATTCATTCCGTTACAGTGAATAACAGAATGGAATGAGTACCTCCCTAGTTCCGAAAATACGCTTATACCGTTGAAATGACGGACAGAATTCCCTGTGGGCAATCTGGATAACATTCATGCAATGACGTAACGCAAGCCAAAATAACATCAATTCCTGATGTTCATGTGCTTGATTGGAACTACGGATCCCAAGGACCCTGGCACTTAAAACCCGTTGGGCTCAATGTTGGGTCCCAACCTATTTAACTGGCATCCGTCAAAACTGTAAACTCGGATCCGGCAATTGCAGTGGAAGTTATTTCCCTGAATAAACCACTGAATATCTGCCCAAGTCTGAATCTGTTTCACTTGATTTACAAGAGGATGTACATAACGAGCGAAAGAATCTTCACCCTCCAACTCTGTTCTTTTGAGTCAAAAAGATTTGGAGAGGACAAGTGCGTAGCCGCCCCACTGGAATAAAATCTGCGGCAGCTCCACACAACCCTATCAGTCTGATGAATTCTCTCGCTGTAACTTTGTCAGAGTGAAGACAATAGCGAGCGTAACAACTGATTAATTTCGCTCTGGTTAACGGCAGACGAACGAGATTGTTGTGCGTCTCGAAGCTCATTCCCAGATGAGTGAATGACTTGGACGGCACCAGAACCGACTTCTCCTCGTTTATTATAAAACCGAGACGTCGGAGTAATAGAAGCAGATGCTGCACATCGTTCTGAAGCGTTAACTCATTGCTGTATCTCTGAAGAATGTCGTCCAGGTCGGCCGACGTTACCGCAGACAAATGAGCTCGGAAATATATCATTACCGAGTTCATTATTCGAGTGAAAGCCCAGGGCGCTATGTTCAAACTGAAGCACATCGCTCGGAACTGATATACAACTCCTAGGACTGCGAAGCGTAGATACTTTCTGAATGTCGGATGTACCATGACGTGAAAGTACGCATCCCTGAGATCTATGCTTGTAGCATAGTCGTTCACCCGAATACTCGCTCTGACTGATTGAATTGTTTCCATATAGAACTTCGGAGCGACGATCTGCTTGTTATCCAGCTCAAATCTATGACTGGACGGAACGAGCCGTCTGGTTTCGGAACCAGAAACAGATGGCTGTAGAAACCCGGTGATTCCTGGTCTTCTACGACCTCTACCGCGCTCTTCTTCAGAAGAGACTGTACTTCAGATAAAAGAGCGTCTCTTTTCTGCGGATTTTACGGAAGCTGAGTCCATTTGGACTTCGAGTTAATGGAGGCTTTCATTTGAAGGATATTCTTAGTCCTTTCCGAAATTACCCCTCGAACCCAGGGGTCGTCCGTAATTGACGCCCAATCGTTTATAAAACTCGATAATCTACCGGAACACGATAGAGGTTCAAACCATCACCTCCTGGACCTGCGAGGCTTGCGGAAGGAGAAACTACGTCCTCCACAACCCGCACCTCGCCTCGTCGACCTAGAGACGTCTGACCGGTTATCTCAGCCAGAATAACGTCCCCCACGTGAGTCGCTGCCTTGTCGGTCTCTAGAATAAGACCTAGAGGACGCATAGGAACCTCTACAGGAACTTCTCTCGGGTGTACTTGTCCCAGAAGTGCCTGTCTTACTCTATTCTGCTGTATCCGACTTTTTAGAAGCGGATTTGAATAGCAGAGAATCCGAAGCTTTCTGAGTTATCTTATCATAGATTGCTGAAAGCTTGCCGTCGAAGAGAAGCTCTCCGGAGACCGAAGCGACTCTGAGAGAGTTTTTCACCTTACCATCCATGCGCGTGGATGTAGCTAGGGCTGCGTCACGTCCAACCAACTACAGGTTTGCCACTGAAAGGGCGGAGTTATACGTGGAATAAGCTATTGCCCTTGAAAGAACTCTTAATGAGGATTGTATATCCTGGAATTCTTTCCCTTGAAGACGTAATGATAACGCCTTAGTAAGGTGATCTGTGTATGATAAAGCGTCTAAGTTAACTCTGTTAGACATTATTGTCGTTTCCAACGTCGTGGTTGGAATTGACATGGACGACGGTATAGACAATTCTAAGTCTTCAGCCTGGTCGTCTAGATGCAGAGGAACTCTCGGTATGCCCTGTCCTGCCGTTTCGAATTTATTCCTTGAATTGATGAAAGGCAGATTTAGAGCATTTGCGGACAAGAAACCAGCCTTGCTAGTTTTGGTAGCAAGCTTATATATAGCGTTATTCAATAATTCAAATGTTTTTGTGACATTATTGGACTGTGTCGGAAACTCAGGGACGATGTCCCTGAACCGATCAAAAAATTCTGTGTCCAATGACACTATCAGTCTCTTATCCGGCATCGCAGCATTCTGGTCCGACGGAACAACCTCTGGAAGATAATGCCAGATAAAATCTACGGCAGCTTTATGTTGTTCCGAAAGGGAAAGCTCCAAATCCTCTGAATCCCTTTCGCCATCCTGTCGGACCCTATGAAGTTCTCGGTCGTCCGTACCTGATGCTTCAGCGGAGCGTACCGACCCAGCGTCGTCGCATAATTCCTGATCCGACAGAGATTTTGTCGTCTGCTGGGATGCTGTGATAAGTTGTGCTATTTGGGATAGCACGTCCGTCACTGAGGCCTGTGGAATAGCGGTCTAACGTTGCTTTGCCGCTGGAAGGTCCGTGTACGTTGACTCCTGCATACTTCTTTATGAGAACGTCCGGAGTCTACAGGCCTCGTGTCCCTGGCTACTGGATGGCGTGACCTGGTCGCCGAGGAATCCCTGATCGGCGAAGCTGGCTGGATATCCGTGGTCACGTAGCCAAGGTGTGGTCGTGTGCGCTGCCGTGAGGATGAGGAAGCCATATCGACAGTCTCTCCGGATTGTCTATATAACGGAGAGTCCCAAGCGGCAGACGTATGCTCTGAATGCAAAATGTTTTGTATCACAACATCTGGTCCCAGATGTTGTTGTACGAGAGAGGGACCTCTCTCGCTCGCAGCCCGGATGGACCTGGACGAGCTAGGAACTGGACTAATAGGCTTCCTCCGTTCTCTCCTCTGATCCGTCGTCACTGGGTGTGCACTTTGTCTTATTATAGTGCTCGCATCACCCAAATCTCCTTCCTGGACCGCAACGGACGAACCCGGCTGCCGAGCCATTCGATGAATGGTCGCTACACCGGGCGAGCTAGCGGACGCCAATGCCGTCGATCCTACTAGGGACCTCTTAGGCAATTGACGTAATATCATGAGCACTTATCCGCTAGCTCTTCATTTGACTGTGACGACGGAAGCACACTTTTGAAGACATCACAGAAAATCACCGCATTCTTATTCCTGAATGAGGCCTGTGGAGCTGTGACTTACATAATATCCACTGTCAGCTCCAGGGACGTTCATTCCTGCATTTATATAATATGCGAACGTCCCATCAGGAAAGACCTCATATCCTTGGCTAACAGATGAAGTAACCTGGTCGACAATATTCCCTGGTCGGCAAAGCAGGAGCTCTAGGAACGTTCATTCCTGCATTTATATAATATGCGAACATCCCCTGAAACTCTGTGGTTACAAGCCAAGGTGCGGTGGTGTGTGTTGTCATGAGAATGAGGAAGCCCATAACACAGCCAGTTCGGACTGTGTATGTGACGGAACGTCCCGAACAGGTGGATTGGACGTATGTTCCGACTAACAAACAAACATACAGCAACATTGCGGCTCAAATGTAGTTGTAAGAGAGAGGGGGCCTCTCTCGCTCGCGGTCCGGATAGACCTGGACGAGCTAGCTACTAGACTGACAGGCTTCCTCCGTACTATTCTCGGATCCGTCGTTGCTGGGTGTGCACGTTCCAAGTTTATAGTGCTCGCATCACCCACACTGCTTCCCAGAACCGTAACGGACAAACCCGGCTGCCGAGCCATTTGATGAATGGTCGCTACACCGGGCGGACTAGCGGACGATCAATGCCTTCGATCCTACTAGGGACCTCTTCGGCAATTGTCATATTACCCTGAGCACTTAGCTGCTAGCCCTAACACTGCAACGATGGAGACACACTTGTTGAAGACCTCACGAAAACATCACTCTGAATTCTGAAAAATAAAATGATAATATAGAGTGACCCTACGGAGAGAGGCCCGGTATGGACCCCTCCCCGCAAACACCATATCGTGACACACGTCTCCAACGTTGTAATTTCAATCAACACACACAGAGCAGGAATTAGTGCGAATACATTGAACCTGAGAATTAGAGGAAGATATCCTCGCATTATAAATAAAAAAATATTTTTTCATCAATAAAAAAATACACAGTCATATTAGTGGCACTATCCCTTGAAATAAAGATACATAATATAACATAATCCATTATAATCTTTGAAAGAAAATAATTTTCCAAAAAAAAAAATTTTTGAAAAAATTTTTCAGAAGAGCCCAAGTTCCCAATGGGAACACCGAGCCCAAATGGATCCCAAAAAAGCCTAAGTATGGACAAAATTTTTTAAAACATTTCAAAAAATTAATGCAACACTTACATACAATATTAATGTATCTTGCTATGTCTAAACTGATGTAAAGACAAGAAATCACTATCAGCAGTAACCATTGTCAATGAAAACAAGAAGTTGTACAAAAACCGGAAACATGACTCCAGGCACTGATAAACATGGCCCGAAATCAGTTACCAATTTAAACACTATCTGATGCAAAACAGAGATTTCCATAGAAGAAACTGCAGAACATCAGATGGTAGATGCAGATCACAACGCCTAAACACCTAAGGGTGAGGACGTCAACATGGGGAAAAGAACAGAAATTCATTCTGTTACGAAGCCAAAACTCCCAATAAATTTTAGTAATAATTATTACAGAAAATATACCAAAAGCATGGGAGAATAGCAAGGGGGGAATAAAGGAAAGGGAGAGAGGCAACACTGATCAAGCAGTGGAACTTTCATAGCAAGAATGATAACAACAGGCTCATGCCTCGAAATTAGGTAACATAACATAATTTCGTAAAAAAATTTAAGTTACAGCCCTGATTATTTCCTGCCACTGAATTTTCCTCTCATCCTTCTATTTCCTCTTTAGATCCACCATTTCTCTCATATTTATGTGTCTGGCATCATTTAAACTGAGATTTACAAGCACAAATATCAGTCAGATGTGAACTGATGAAGAGCCAAACAAAGAATGACTTTTGGCGCCAATTTCGAGACCTCCTTGACACTGCACATGCGCAGTGGAGGAAAGGTATGGAGGACCATATAGGACATGTAATTTTCGGTTTTAGATGCAAATTTTGGGGATTGGGGGGTCAAATTTGTGTTTGGCCCTAGAATTTAAGAGTTAGCACCAGCTAAGTCTGGGTCATTGGTACAGTATAAAAATTTTGGAATTTCCTGACAACATACACAAACTATAAATAACAAAAAAAATTATAAATTTAAAGTACTTTGTATATTTTTTTTAACTTACCAATGGCCCAGACTTAGCTGCTGCAAACTCAATATTATCAAGGGCCAAACACAAATTTTTAACCCCCCCAATCCCCAAAATTTGCATACAATACTGAAAATTAAAAGTCCTAGCTGGCCCTCCATACTTTCACTATCTGCGCATGCGCAGTACTCAGGAAGAGATCGGAATTGGCGCCAACATCATTCTTTGTAGATAAGCCTACTAAAATAATAACTCAGCGGGGAGGTATGAGTGCCCACTCATGGGAGGGCCATCCCCATCTGGGCTACTGGTAAGTATAAATAATATACAAATTACTTTCAATTTGTCATATTTTTATACTAATAACCAATGGCCCAGACTTAGCTGAATCGTAAAAAGGCGGAGGGCCTAGGACTTCAGAATTAGCAGACCAAATACAGCTCCTAAGCCTGTATTCCAAGGTGAAAAGGAGATTAAATTAACAGGAATTACATGTATGTCTCTCTACACAATAATAGAGAAGACATATCATTAATAAGGAGCCATATCCAAGTAATTCCGTAATCTTAGCATGAATGATTATGCTAATTGAGTGTAACAAGCCCCCAATTTTATGGCTTGTCCAGACTAAGCCCCTTAAATTAGGGTGGCGTATTTGAGAGTGAGAGATGAACCCCCACATAAATAATAAACAAGCTTTATCTAGGATCAGTAATAATCTACAGACAAAACAGCTTCACTTATAGTTACACACTTATCAAGCTAGAAAAGATGAAGAAAAATCCCCTCCCCTCCTTTTTTTTGGAAGGAATATTCTTCAAAACAAAGAGGGAAACGCTCTGGAAACAGTGAAAAGCGGAACCAAATACTCAATATATATTCGCCCAACAGGCACCCAGTTATAAATTATTATTAATTATTGGTGCTTAATGCCACTTCAGAAGCTACGGCTATCGTGGTGATCCTGGTTATTAACAGCACATGCTTGTAACGTATACCAGAGTTGGACTACGTAGATAGGCCGAAAACCGGTGATATAACGTGTACAACCATACGCTTGTCCAATTGAATCCCAATGGAAAGTATCTGTAGAGCAAACACGCTTCTAAGGCAAACAACAGGCGACCCCGTTCAGGTGTACAATTAATTTCAATAATAAAACTCCAATTGAACCGTGCGAATATACGAGAATGTGTACCGTCTCTGGTAGAAACCTGGATTTAGAACATGGAACGAGCTATGATTAACAGACTCGTCACAGACCGTCCCCGAAATAATTCATTGTTTCCTAGGCCCGTAACAACCAATGACAGTTCGGATAAAGAATTTACTACTCAAATAATGATGCCAAAAATGGAGAACGTATGCATAGACGGCCTATTGGAAGTTCCATAACGAATAATTCCTATCAAACCCCCCTCACCTGCATTACTTGACTCACTCTTGTGTTAGTTATCAAATAGTATAGGAACCGTAGGGCTCCCTCACGTCTGACCGACTCCATAATGCCACTAAGGAAGGAGAAGGATGTGAAGAACAAATAATACACCATATAGACATAATATCCAGTCTCTACGGTGGAAATATAATCCACAGCAATAGATTGGATAGAAATGAAAAGGGAGACGAAAACAATGTTCCGACACCCAATCATAAAAGTCCAGATGAGCTCCTTACATTCGATCTGATATATTCCTGAGAAGGAGTTAGTACAGGCGTTTGAAGAAACGCTCATTAATCAGACTAGGTAAATGAGGCATCATCAATAGGGCTTATCGCCTCATATACAATGTGACTAACACCAAACCATACTGGAAGGAAGAGAATAACCTCCACTAATGGTATCCTGTCCGATAGAACAATGAACTCAGCTTAGTTGAAGCAGCTAAAGGTCTATCAGTCTTTATATAAAGACAATAAAAAGGCTGATAACTGCAGCCTTAGAAGCTCACTAAGGAGACTTACAATGCCAGCCGTAGCTTATAAGTCTTTATCTCCGTGAAGACAGATATATCGGTGTAAGTTGCGTCCTTGAAAGCTCACTGAACAGAGACTTACAAGTATCGTTGCGCAAGGTAGGGAATGAAGAGCCGCTATTTTAACAGCCCTAAATTCCCGAAGAGACAGTAGTCTCAAGAGATAATTATTTCAGTTCAGTCATTGTATAATTACTGAAAAACATCGCTCATGATTCTAGCTAGGCTACTATGGTGTAAACAATAAGACTCAAGTCTATGACACCTAGAAAAACAAACCGAAAAGCACTCTACCTTCAGCAGTTTTATTCCCAAAAGACAGCAGTCAGAGCCTTGCTAACATAGCTTAGAAGTCTTCATCTCTGTGCAGACAGATATCTCGGTGTAACTTGCGATCTTGAAAGCTCACTAAAAGGAGACTTACAACCATCGTTGCGCAAGGCAGGGAATGATGAGCCGCTATTCTAGCAGCCATAATTCCCAAAGAGACACTAGTCTCAAGGTAGCTATGCAATTATGAGTCTTTGTCTGTGTGAAGACATATCTGTGTCACTTGCAGCCTTTGAAAGCTCACTAAATGGAGACTTGCAACACTAGCCGCTAATGTAAAAGAAAAGACCGCTGTAACAATACATAAGGCTACTATGGCATCCACAATGGCATTAGATGTCCTGACGCCAAAGAATACAACACCAAGAAAGAAAAGACGCACTTATTCTCTCTAATGCCTCTATTCCAAACAAGACAGCTGTCTCAGCCTAACTATGCACTATGGAACCTCTATTCATAAAGAATGGGGCATTGCATTTCTTATACTATTGCTAAGGCAAGGAAGGCGTAATTAATCAGGACAAAAGCCCTCGACACCTGAGCCAAAAGATCCGGGGATGAAAGATCTTCGTCTTTCCATCGCCCAGTATAAGCTGTTTTTGCCTAGCAAATTCATACTTATATTCAGATGGAACAATATTCTAAGAGCTTAAGACTAAAATTTCATAGTCTTAAAGTGCCCTTCTGTGAGGGATGGAGACTCACACTCCTCTCAGCATCCAAATGTTCCATCTGAAAATATGGTCAACTCCATATGACTGAATGGATGACTGGACCAATGCAGCACCGTCCAACACCTCACCATCGGGGCCTGTTAAACGGTTAGTACAAGCGACTACTGGAATGCTGTCCGGGACCAAGGCTAGCAAAGCAATGATAATCCACTTGTTACGCTAAGTTGCTCACAGGACAGAGATCTGGCCTCAGATCCTCGACACATGTCCCGTATAAAAATGCCTTGAACGACTAGCTATCGCCCAGAACATGCGAAGTCAGATAGCTGGTCTGCGGTCAATGTGCTTCATTAATGAAGCAGGGGAAGATGCCATAGCTGAAACCGGATCTGGCTGCAGTGTGGAAGGAGCGTCCTGAACCGCAAGCGTAAATAGGCGTCCCAACTCACTAAAGTTTCTTGAACCAAAAACAGTTGGCCCGACTGCTGATGGAAAGGAGAGGGTTCTCCGGCTCACGGTCTGCTCCAGCACTCGCCAAGCATTCCGTTAGAAACTTGTAGACATCTATCCCTTATCATGCATATCCATGGAAGAAGAGGAAGATGTAACCACAGCCGACCCCAGCTGAAGAAGCACCCCGACTCGTCATATAGGACGGATGATCCTACTCACTGAAGTTTCTTACAACACAAAACAGTAGTCTCCGACTGTTAACGGGAAGAAAAAAGCTCTGCAATCGCGATTTGTCCCCAGATCTCGCTGAATATCCGACCCCGGCTGCAGTGTGGAAGGAACATTCCAATGCGTGTTCTGACTCAATATGGTTTCTCACAATGGACACAGTCGACCTCAACTGTTAACAGGATGGAGAGGGTTCTCCAATCGGTGATCTGACCCCATATCTAGCCGAGTGTCCCGTAGAGAAACTTCTGGCTTCTTCTACATGCACAATTGACCAGACTGACCCAGCACCGTCCAACGGCTCACTACCATTCTGCTGACGGGTGCCCCTTCCTGGGTTTTTAAGCTGCGCAAATTGCGACAGCAAGTCCATTACGGAGGCTTGTGGAGCAGCGGCTTATTTCCTGCCACATGTTGCTCCTGATCTGGCCACCGATCTCTTCGTCGAATGCCCCGATGAATCAAGCCTCGAATCACTAGCCACTGGATGGACCGACTTTCTTTTCCTTCTTTTTATCTTCTTTCTCCGAGGGTAAAGACTGGCTGCATGAACATCTATAGTCGGGTAGCTAGTGTGCAGTCGCATGTGCTTCGCTAAAGCAGAGGAAAAAGCCGTAACTGCAGCAGGCCCTGGCTGCAGTGTAGAAGGAGCGTCCCGAGCGGCCAGGGAGGACGTTAGATCCGACTCAGTGCAAGTTTCTCAAAGCAATAGTCGACCCCGACTATTACTGGGTTAGGAAAGGTTCTCCCACTTGCGGTCTGATGCAGACCTCGCCAAGCTTTCTGAATAGAAACTTGCTGACTTCTTCCCCTTATTTTGCCATCGTCGCTGGGTGAGCTTTTGATTAAAAGAGGATCGCTCTACCCAAATCTACACTCTCCTTGACCACATCAGCCATACCCGGTATTACGGTTCCCACTTACGGGTAACCGCCTGACTCGTCGAGCTAGCTGCTGGAATAAGAGGCCTTATTCCTTATATTCAAGAGCACCTTAGCAGTTAGCTAACTCTATTTACTCCTCAGAGCGCGACGACAGCAGCACATTTTGGACGGGTGTCACAATACCATGTTCTTGTTCCTCTGGAAAAGAAACTGAGAAATCAAATTATCTTGCAGCGACTGCCCCAACATCGGAACTTCACAGTGAATACATAGCGCGACAACCGCTTCCAACATTTGTGTCCTAATGAGTCGACTCTGACCACACAAATATGACCAGAATCAGTAGGAGTGCAGTGACTACAGGCAAGGCAACAAGCATGTAAATCCATTGTAGACTATTCCGCCCTCCACAGAGAGCAATAATTCATAAATAATTATAATCCAACAAGTTCACTGCACTCCTAACATCTTACAATATAAGGATACATGATGAAGACAATCAAAAGTAATTTTGAAATAAATTAAAACAAATTTTTTCCTTAATTTTTTTTTTGAAAATGCCTAAGTTCCCTAAGGGAACCACACGAGCCCAAGGGCATCCTGATAGCGCCTAAGTGTAGACATCACCAACATATTAAAGCTACACTACTGGAATATTAATAAATGTATCCTACTATAATTGAGATGAAACAAGAGCGCTCGTATCGCTGAAGCAATACAATGTCCCCTACCGGACTAATGAGCATTAATAATTATACAAATGTTATAACCCAGATGTGATCAGCGTGAATTCCGTTCAAGCATTTCCAAAAAAAGTCCAGAAAACTGATATTCTGGCACTTTTCCATATTTCCAAGGGCTATAACTCACACAAGAATAATGCAATCAGCATGAAACTCAAACTTGATCTGTAAGTCATCGTTCTATAGTAGGTTACCAAGAATGAAATCATTCGGTTGAAGCATTTCCAAAAAAAGTCTGGAAAACTAAAGTATGACTGACAGATGCCGGTAGGGGACTAATAAAACCCTGAATATACCTGTTAAGGGCATTGTTAAAAGTAAACAACGTCAGGCTAGAAAAAACGGAAGCTAGACAAAAGACACACCAAAGGCCCAAGTCAGTAAATAATTAACTGATACATGATGCAAAGCTAGATCTTCATGTGAAGAAAAAACAATGCATCCAGTAGGAGATCCAAGACAAAAATGACCCAACACCCCTAGGGTGAGGACGTAACAATGGGGATAAACAGAATAAACATTCAGTACAACACATTAAACTCCCAAGAAATTTAATAAAAAATTTCAATAAAAAAAACAGCCAGAAAGCTTAGGAGTTTAACCGGAGGGTTCATGGAAGGATAGGGAAGGAACACATAATCAACAGTAGGCAAATCATTAGCAAAACTAATGAGGTCAAGGCGTATGTCCCAAAATTGGGTAACATGAAATAATTTTCTTATTATTTAAAAGTTACAGCCCTGAACGTCTCAAACCACCGTTGTTCACTTTCATCATCCATTTACTGCCTTGAATCCACCATATACTTCATTGATTTGTGTCTGGCATCCACCAAAAGAGAGATTTAAAGCACAGATGTCAGTTGAAATGTTTACTGACTTTGGGCCAAACAAAAAATGATTTTGCGCCAATTCCAGTCTCTTCCTGAGTACTGCGCATGCGCAGATAGTAAAAGTATGGAGGGCCAGATAGTACTTTTAATTTTCGGTATTGTATGCAAATTTTGGGGATTGGGGGTTTAAAATTTGTGTTTGGCCCTTGATAATACTGAGTTTGCACCAGCTAAGTCTGGGTCATTGGTTATTAGTATGAAAATATAAATTAGATAGCTATCGATTGCACTTTGCTCTTTGTTTTCACAGATATTTTAAAATCGCTGAAAGAGTTATTCTATTCCCTACTACCTACTTTCAGTGGTAAGTATTCACAAGGTCTGAACAAATAACTCAGTACTTACTTGTTTTGAAAGCATTCAATCTTAGAAAGACATTGTAGTTTACTCAAAACAGGATATATACTCCGACTACTTTCAAGGCTAGATTCTTTCAATGATTTCAAAACATGTTCTCTGTAAAAATAAATTTGTTCAGGTAAAATTTCAGCACACACTTCATACAAAGTGAACTGTTGTCGATACTTTCATTTCACATTTTATAATTCTCTGGATGTTTAAGGAGCATGGGAAGTAAGAGCAAATTAACTGAATATTACATACTGCTCAAGACTTAAGAGCTTGGTATTTCTAGTCAAATTTCATAAGACTGTGCAGGCAGGTGACACTTAAAAAAAAAAAACAACTGCTCAAATCTTATGCCTTTCTCTGCACACAAGTATCCAGACAATCAGTGCCAGGGCAATTGCTGAATTACATCTTTGACAAACAGACTTGCCTTCAAGTTTATAAGCATTAATTCTGTCATTTTTATATGATCACCTACTAAAAGATGTCTTTTACCTAATGTAAAAAGAGAATGTAACAAGAGAAGTAAACAAATTTGTAAAACAAATGGTTAGTCCACATCATCAGAATGCTAAAGAGAAAGTTCATGTCTGTTAGCTCTGTATTATTCTATTCAACAGACAGAATACAATACGTAACAAGATTACTGAATATTGTTGCGATTATCATAAAATGCAAATGACCTTAAAGCATTTTTCTAACAAATAATGAAATCTTTAATATGCAAAGAATAACAAGTCATCAAACTACCGCTCTTAGTGCAAAAGCTAATCTCTGTAGACTCTTATGAAGTACTTGCACCATAAAAGTATCATTGTCTTAACATATTTAGTCCTTGAAATACTGAAATGAAAATTTTCCTAGACAGACAGTCAGGTTGGTAAAGTACCTGATTGTTTTTTTCATTTATTAGATATGATTTTTTTTCCACTGAATTTCCATTATCAAACTCAGCAGATATGGCTTCAAACTTGGTTGGTATGATGCCAATACCGGTTGATATGAACTAAGCTAGAGTTGCCCCCCTTGATGCATTACTAGGCACAACAAATTTGTTTATATCAAATTCATTCAGTTATTAATCAAATGCAATCAGGAAAATTAACATGACCAGGCATGATGGATGTCGATTTTTTGTATGATGAGCATTATGTAAGGAACAGGTGGATGGAGGGAAAAAAGAAGAGAGTTGTATAAGAATTCAATACAGACAAAGATTCAGTGTCATAAGCAGAGAATCGTTGAAGTGAGAGAAGTAGTTCAGCTACCCAAATGTCATAGCTTTCCCAGTGGGGAAGCCAAGACATTTAGATTCCTAACTTGGAGGAAGGGGAAACTTTGGACTTTGCAAAAAGAATGAGAAACAATAACACTGTAAAACAACTGCAACCAATTTGAGAACGTTTTGTAATTATTTGTTTTGGTTTAATAAATAATGAGGTTATTACTCAGTAACTTCACACACAGTAACTTCACATCAGCCTTCGATATTTGGTCTCAGGCTAATAGGAAGTTACCTAGGTGATGATAACTATGCAGATGTGAAATGCATCAAGTAGTCACACATTTTTTATCCCTGAGCACACTCAAAAAAAAACATAGTTACAAATTGAAACTTTTATTAAATGAAAGTGTCAATGACACTGTAGCTCAATTTGTTGAAGACATGTACATGTATAGTATGTGACACAGCAATGACAAACATCTAGGTAATGACCTGATAACAAAGGTACATGTAAAGTATTGTAATGGTCTGTACATAAATGCAGACCGTAGCCTGTAACACATATATAGGTAAAGTATTGTAAAGGTGGGGGACAGTTAGATGCTAAACTAGAAAAGAAATCTTTGAGTCCCAGAGTGGATCTGCCTGAACCCAAAAATATTTGTTCTCATAGCACAGTGATAACAAAGGCACCCAAATACACTTGTTCCTGTCACAAGGTGATAACAAAGGTACCCAAGAAGTTTTGTAAAGATCGGTTCATCAATACGGCCTCTAGCCTGAGCTGAAAAGAAGTTGTGTACAAAAAACTGATTGGATCTAATTTCGGTACAAAATGGCCACTGGCAGCCCTCTTGAATTTTGGACCGCACCCAGAAACACTCGTTCTCGTCCCAAGGTGATAACAAAGGTACCCAAAAAGTTTTGTGAAGATCGGTTCATAAATACAGCCTCTAGCCTGAGCCGTATTGACACATGCACTTACTGTGTATAAGTAGCATTGAATAAATCAAAGTTCATCTAATTTGCATAATTTCTGCACAAGAAAAAAACCCGTATTATATGTGATGTATTCCATGTTATTAAACATTCATACAAAAATTTATTCAAATCAGAACTTTCATACAGAAGTTCTGTACAAAAAAACTGATTGCACTAATTTTGGTACAAAATGGCTGCTGGTGGCCATCTTGAATTTTGGACTGCCCCAAAACCACTCATTCTCGTCCCACGGCGATAACAAAGGTACCCAAGAAGCTCCGTAAAGATAGGTTCATAAATACAGCCTCTAGCCCGAGCCATATTGGCATTTGCAGTTACAGTGCTGAAAGTAACACTAACTAGATCAAAGTTAGTTTAATTGGCATAATATATGCACGAGAAAAAAACCTGTATTATATGTGATGTATCCCATGGTACTAAACATTAACACAAAAAATTATTCAAATCAGTGCTTTCATATGGAAGTTCTGTGCAAAAATCTGATTGCACCTAATTTTGTACAAAATGGTTGCCAGCGGCCATCTTGAATTTCAGACCGGACCCCAAAACACTCGTTCTTGTCCCACGGTGATAATAAAGGTACCCAAGAAGTTTCGTAAAGATTGGTTCATAAATACGGCCTCTAGCCTGTGCCGTATTGGCATTTGCACTTACAGTGCTGAAAGTAACACTAAATAAATCAAAGTTAGTCTAATTTGCATAATTTATGCACGAGAAAAAAACCTGTATTATATGTGATGTATCCCATGGTACTAAACATTCATACAAAAAATTATTCAAATCAGAGCTTTCATATGGAAGTTCTGTGCAAAAATCTGATTGCACCTAATTTTGTACAAAATGGCTGCCAGTGGCCGTCTTGAATTTCGGACCGCACCCAAAAACACTCGCTCTCGTCCCATGGTGATAACAAAGGTACTCAAGAAGTTTCGTAAAGATCGGTTCATAAATACGGCCTCTAGCCCAAGCCGTATTGAATTGTTGATGGACAAACGGACAGACGGCCAGATGGATGACTGGCCATGGCATAAGCTCAAATTTGACTTACAACAAAGTTGAGCTAAAAATGAATGAACCCTTTACCCAACGCAGACGATATCAAAATTTATTATTTTAAATACCATTTTTTTAAATTTCTCAAAAAATTTCAACAAAACCATATCATGTGACCCCTCGTTGGAACGGGCTCGACGAGCTCGTTCCAATGAGGGGTCACATGATATGGTTTTGTTAAATTTTTTTTAAAAATAGTATTTTTTCAACTGCTGAATTTGCATATTATGCGGGCGGATGCGGGCGATTCGTTGGGTAAAGGGTTAAACATCACATGTTCATTTACTTTATTCATTTATTCACTCAAGTTATCACTGAATTGTAAACAAAATGTCTAAATCCATTGCAATTTTGCAGAATAATTTGGCAACCAAATAGATTTCATTTACAGCAATTCACACTGATACCATAAACTGCCGACAAACTTCAACATAATTTTATTACTAAATAGCTGCATTTGGTAGTGAGGGCATCTGTTGCCAGAATATTGCAAATCTTTAATGGTTGACATTAAATATTTCCTAAAATGTTCCTGGCATGCAATGAACAAAATGGCCACAATACACCTTTGACAGAGCTGTCTACAGGGGCCGACATTCAGCCAATTCCCAACAACAAATAGGCAGGTTTTTTTTCCCAATTTCAGGCTCAAAATTCCCAATTTACCCAGGTTCTTCCTCCTCCAGTTTCAGTTCGAAGTCATTATTCTTTTTAATGTGGACAAGACATGACCACATGCCAAAAGTGCAGTGAGTTAATCATGGAAAGCCATGTAACTGTGACAGAACTGTATTCACTAATGTAGACAGTGTCCTCTTGTAATCCAATCTCAACTGTCATCAAAAGGAAATTCCATTACACATGCACATTGTACAGAGAGCTTATAACTTCATCAGTCATCTGTCAAGAATAATGCATAAAACATGCCTACAAAATATTCTCACACTCCAATACTGCCAATAATATGCAAATTAGCAAGTGTCAAAAATTATTCACAAAACATGCCTACTACAAAATTTCCATACACTCTAATACTACCAAATAGTATGCAATGAGTAAAGTGTCAGAATCATGTTCTGATAATTTCATATGTACCTCATTTTTGACAAGGTCATATTGTGTTGGTGACAGTTTTACAGGTGGAGGAAGACGGAGTACCCGGAGTGAACCACCAAGCAACTACGAGCAGCTCCCCAACATTGTAACTCCGCACTGCAGCACAGGCAGGATTAGACTGGTTGAAGACATGCGCACCATTGACGTGCAGTATGCCTTAGTACACGGCATCACCGTGCACCCATGTGGACAATCAGGGTTAAGTGCCTTGCCCAAGGACACAATGAGGGAGCCCAAAACGATTGCTCAGATGGTCACCCATCCAAGGACTAACTAGGCTCGATGTTGTTTAACTTCGGTGATCTGACAAGAACTGGTTACTGCAATGCCACCATGGCCCCTTATTTGAACTGAATTGAAAATAAGAACAGACTGAAAATAAAGTTTTTCTGACTGAACCGATCCAAGTGGCACATACCCATTCCACATACTGGAAAACAACAACACATTCAGAATGTGTACTTTTGGCTTCACATATTACTTGACTTGAGGAAAACAAACTGCAATGTGGTTATGGTCACCTTTGTCTTCGTGACACCCACTTTTCAAGACTAAATTTTCTTATAAAAAGATATAACAAAGGCACATAGGGCAAAAGACTTCAACAAAATCCCTGGGTTAATTATGGATGAGGAAAAATAGATTTGATGCACAAAACTGAATTTGAAATATAAAATGAAAAAAAGAATAACAAAATTATCAACTCACCTCCCTTGTTTCAATGCAGTTTCAATTACTGTATTTTGAGCAGCCTTTACCCCTCCTAATGCACTGTAGAGCGCTTTATTGAAACCACAATCTGTATCCAACCTAAAAAAGTTCAATTCCTCCAATATTCAGCAAACGATGCTACAAAAATTTCAAGATAAAACTATAAATCTTCAGATAATACTATCATTATATTTCAACCCATGGCTTCAACTTCCTCCCAAAATTACACTAGTACACTGTGTGCTCAAATTACCAAGTGTTCCTATATAAATATATGTGATAACACACTTTCTCATTGAAGAAAGATGCAATGTTTTGCCAATGATGTTTTTCATATCCTAACTGTAATTGAAACAAGAGGTCCAATGGCCCTTGATAACTCATGTGTTTAATGAAGGATTTAACGTTACATTCAGCGTCTATAGCTAGCTAACACTACATAGCCCAAACATGAACCCAGGCACTTGATTTAAACAAGCATGAATCTGACACCCTTCTCCTATAACTGCCCACCAAAGATGCTGTATGTATGAAATATCAAAAGATTCTGACTGATAGATGAGAAGAAAATTTTTTTTAAAGATTTTCTCTCATATTGCACTAAGTTAAAATTCAGGCTCCCACAAGGAGCCCAAATATGAACCCAAGGACTTGATTAGAACAAATTTCAATCTGACACCCCCACTCCCTCCCTGATGCTGTATACTAAATATGAAAACATTCCGACTGGTGGACCTGAATAAGATCTTCAAAGACTTTTTCTTATATTGCTCCAAGTTAGAATTCAGTCCTTCATAAGGAGCCCAAATATAAACCCAGTGTCTTGATATGAATAAACTTGAATCTGCCTCTCCTAAGGATATTGTTTACCAAATATCAAAAGATTCTCACATGTGACTCTAAGAAGAAACTTTTCAAACAAAATTCCTGATATTGTACTAATTTAAAATTTGGGCTCACATGGAAAGCTCAAATGTGGACCCAGGGGATTGATTTGAACAAATTTGAATCTCCCCTCCCAACCAATGCAATCACAAATACTTACACCTTTTATACAATCGATGGGTAGAATTTATAGTTTTGTGTACAAAAGGCAACTACATTTATTGCACAGAAACCAACCACCTTTTTATACTGATAGTGACCTTTGGCCGCAAATGCAATCACAATCAACAACACCTTATTTGCAATCTGTGTATGAAGTCATAGTGTTCTGTAATCAGAAGGAAACTAGTCATTACATGGATATCAAAGATCTATTTATAGCAATGCTGACCTTGATCTTTGGCAACTTGCATACACAATCAGTGAATAAAGTTGTAGTTTTGTACATAACAGGAAATCTATTTATAGTGACAGTGACTTTGACCTGTTGACCAGAAAACAAAATCCCAATCATCACCCCATTATGAACAACTTATGTATAAAGTAGGAGCAATGTGAAATCAAGGGATTAAAAGTTGTCTAGAAATGGGACAGACCAATGGACTGATGGGCAGACATGCAAATGGATAGATGACAGAAAGAGGAGCATTCACAGAAATATCTTCAATGGTTCAAAGGTGAAAGCTGATTGAAAAATTTGACAAGAAAAGATAACCTTAAAGAGAAATTCTATTTTTAATGACAGCATCCATGAACTTAAATCTTGTGCCATGGTTTTGATTCTGACATATCTCATGATGGTGTATATCCATATAAAGCTTCACAGAATTTTCTTCAGTATATAAAAAGTTATTGGTGATTGACTAGATACTTAACCTTGAAGTGAAATCTATTTTTAGTAACAGCAACCATGAACCTAGAAGCTTGGTACTGATTGTAGCATATTATCTCATGGTGCTGTACAACCACATAAAGTTTCAAGGAATTATCTTCAACTGTTAAAAAGTTAGAGCTAATTGAACAAGAGGCCCCAAGGGGCCTGAGGGAGCTCACCTGACATGGTAGCCTAAATATCAACCCAGAGAATTGATTTCAACAATTTGCATCTGCTCCTCCTAAGAAAAGCTTATACCAAATATCCAAAGATTCCCACAGGGAGCTCATATATGAACCCAGGGACTTGGCTTTAACAAACTTGAATCTCACCCCCCTAAGGATGCTGCATACCAAATATCAAAACATTCCGACTGCTGGATCTGAATAAGAAGATTTTTAAAGAAAATTCTTCATTTTGATCTAAGTTACAATTCGAGCTCCCACAGTGAGTCCAAATATGGACCTAGGGACATGGCTTGAACAAACTTGAATCTTACCTCCTAAGGATGCTGCATAACAAATATCAAAACATTCCGACTGCTGGATCTGAAGAAGATTTTTAAAGAAAATTCCTCATTTTGAACTAAGTTACCACATTGAGCCCAAATATGAACCCAGGGACTTGGCTTGAACAAACTTGAATCTCACCCCCCCCCCCCCCCCCCCCTCCCCCTAAGCATGGTGAATACCCAATATCAAAAGATTCTGCCTGCTGGATCTTGAGAAGAAGATTTTCAAAGAAATTTGCCTGAAATGCACTAAGTTCAAATTTGGGCTCCAATACTGAGCCCAAATATAAACCCAGGGGGCGGATTTGAACAAACTTGAATCAGATCCACCCCACAATGTTGCATACCAAATATCAAAAGATTCCGCCTGCTGGATCTGGAGAAGATTTTTGAAGAAATTTGCCTGAAATGCACTAAGTTCGAATTCGAGCTTCTATAGTGAGCCCAAATATGAATCTAGGGAGCCGATTTGAACAAACTTGAATCAGATCCACCCCACAATGTTGCATACCAAATATCAAAAGATTCTGCCTGCTAGATCTAGAGAAGAAGATTTTTTAAGAAATTTGCCTGAAATGCACTAAGTTCGAAATCGGGCTCCTATACTGAGCCCAAATATGAACCCAGGGGGCCAATTTGAACAAAATTGAATCAGATCCACCCTACAATGTTGCATACCAAATATCAAACGATTCTGCCTGCTGGATCTGGAGCAGAAGATTTTTTAAGAAATTTGCCTGAAATGCTCTAGGTTCGAATTCAAGCTTCTATAGTGAGCCCAAATATGAATCTAGGAAGCCGATTTGAACAAATTTGCATCAGATCCACCCCACAATGTTGCATACCAAATATCAAAAGATTCTGCCTGCTGGATCTGGAGAAGAAGATTTTTTAAGAAATTTGCCTGAAATGCACTAAGTTCAAATTTGGGTTCCTATACTGAGCCCAAATATAAACCCAGGGGGCCGATTTGAACAAACTTGAATCAGATCCACCCCACAATGTTGCTTACCAAATATCAAAAGATTCTGCCTGCTCGATCTGGAGAAGAAGATTTTTAAAGAAATTTGCCTGAAATGCACTAAGTTCGAATTCAGGCTTCAATAGTGTGCCCAAATATGAATCCAGGAGGCGGATTTGAACAAACTTGAATCAGATCCACCCCACAATGTTGCATACCAAATATCAAAAGATTCTGCCTGCTCGATCTGGAGAAGAAGATTTTTGAAGAAATTTGCCTGAAATGCACTAAGTTCGAATTCGAGCTTCTATAGTGAGCCCAAATATGAATCTAGGGAGCCGATTTGAACAAACTTGAATCAGATCCACCCCACAATGTTGCATACCAAATATCAAAAGATTCTGCCTGCTGGATCTAGAGAAGAAGATTTTTTAAGAAATTTGCCTGAAATGCACTAAGTTCGAAATCGGGCTCCTATACTGAGCCCAAATATGAACCCAGGGGGGCCGATTTGAACAAACTTGAATCAGATCCACCCTACAATGTTGCATACCAAATATCAAACGATTCTGCCTGCTGGATCTGGAGCAGAAGATTTTTTAAGAAATTTGCCTGAAATGCACTAGGTTAGAATTCAAGCTTCTATAGTGAGCCCAAATATGAATCTAGGAAGCCGATTTGAACAAATTTGCATCAGATCCACCCCACAATGTTGCATACCAAATATCAAAAGATTCTGCCTGCTGGATCTGGAGAAGAAGGTTTTTTAAGAAATTTGCCTGAAATGCACTAAGTTCAAATTTGGGTTCCTATACTGAGCCCAAATATAAACCCAGGGGGCCGATTTGAACAAACTTGAATCAGATCCACCCCACAATGTTGCTTACCAAATATCAAAAGATTCTGCCTGCTCAATCTGGAGAAGAAGATTTTTAAAGAAATTTGCCTGAAATGCACTAAGTTCGAATTCAGGCTTCTATAGTGTGCCCAAATATGAATCCAGGGGGCGGATTTGAACAAACTTGAATCAGATCCACCCCACAATGTTGCATGCCAAATATCAAAAGATTCTGCCTGCTCGATCTGGAGAAGAAGATTTTTGAAGAAATTTGCCTGAAATGCACTAAATTCGAATTCGAGCTTCTATAGTGAGCCCAAATATGAATCTAGGGAGCCGATTTGAACAAACTTGAATCAGATCCACCCCACAATGTTGCATACCAAATATCAAAAGATTCTGCCTGCTGGATCTAGAGAAGAAGATTTTTTAAGAAATTTGCCTGAAATGCACTAAGTTCAAATTTGGGTTCCTATACTGAGCCCAAATATAAACCCAGGGGGCCGATTTGAACAAACTTGAATCAGATCCACCCCACAATGTTGCTTACCAAATATCAAAAGATTCTGCCTGCTCAATCTGGAGAAGAAGATTTTTAAAGAAATTTGCCTGAAATGCACTAAGTTCGAATTCAGGCTTCTATAGTGTGCCCAAATATGAATCCAGGGGGCGGATTTGAACAAACTTGAATCAGATCCACCCCACAATGTTGCATGCCAAATATCAAAAGATTCTGCCTGCTCGATCTGGAGAAGAAGATTTTTGAAGAAATTTGCCTGAAATGCACTAAGTTCGAATTCGAGCTTCTATAGTGAGCCCAAATATGAATCTAGGGAGCCGATTTGAACAAACTTGAATCAGATCCACCCCACAATGTTGCATACCAAATATCAAAAGATTCTGCCTGCTGGATCTAGAGAAGAAGATTTTTTAAGAAATTTGCCTGAAATGCACTAAGTTCGAAATCGGGCTCCTATACTGAGCCCAAATATGAACCCAGGGGGCCGATTTGAACAAACTTGAATCAGATCCACCCTACAATGTTGCATACCAAATATCAAAAGATTCTGCCTGCTGGATCTGGAGAAGAAGATTTTTTAATGTTTTTTCCCATTGCCTTCAGTGTTAAAAAGTGCTAACTCAACACTTTTTCAAAGTCCTGAAAAAAAGTACCTTGTGATCTAACCGATAGGGATTTTTTTTAACCATTCTATTCTACTGGATAAAAGTAAGCTTTATACAAAATAAGAATTCTCTGTGCCGTGTAGTTTTGGAGATATGGCAGTTTTAAGGTTTTTCCTATTTTTAGCTCCCAAGGTTCCCACGGGGCAATGAGAAAATTTTTGTTTGCATCAATCAACTACTTATGGCCCATTATCATCTCATATCAAATTTGGTTCAAATCGACCTCACGGTTCAGAAAATAGAAATTTTAGGCGTGACCAAAATTTCTGCCCCTCCCAAACGAAGGCAAATAAAGCCAAGCAAACTTCTCTTGAACAAACTTGATTCTACACCTCAAAAGGAAGCTGCATACAAAATATCAAGTCTCTGCTACTGCTGGTTCATGAGAAGAAGATTTTCAAAGATTTTGGTGCCCCTTGGGGGCGTGGCCCCACCCAGGAGGAGGGGCAACTTTATTTGAACAAATCTGAATTGACATTAGGTAATAAACATTTACCCAACATTTGAAAAATATTGGGCCAGTGGTTTCTCCGGAGAAGTTGGTTTTGTAAAGTTTACGCTGGACGACGACGGACGACGACGGACGGATGACGGACAGAAAGCGATCAGTAAAGCTCACCTTGAGCTTTGCTCAGGTGAGCTAAAAATTGAGCCAGAAAACTTGACCATAAAGTGAAATTATCGTTTTAGTAACAGCAACCTTGACTTTAAGTATAGTGGCTTCGTTTTGTTTGTGACTATTCTGTCATGGTGGTGTTTTACTCCATAAAGTATCCTCAGTGGTTCAAAATTAAACCAATTGTTGACAAAAGTTGGTCAGAATTAGTAACACCTATGTAACACCTCTGTTAAAGCATGCAAGACAAAAACTAGGTCTCCTGACACTGCAGGAAAAATATTCCAAAAAAACTTTAAATTAGATTGACCAGTTGGGCTGGGACATTTACCTAATCTTCATTTTCCAAGATCTAGAGATGGTCTGTCGCCCACAAAACTGCCACCGTGGCATACCCCCTAGTGTGGGTGACTGAAAAGGGGTATTAAATTTTTCTAAGTAAAAAAAAATCCAATATGGCCACCAGTCGGCCATCCTGAAACCGAGCGGGAAAACAATTATGTCACGCACTTCCCCTCATCATGTTGATAATTTTTGTGAAGTTTCATGAAAATGCGGCTAAAACTATGGAAGTAGTTCGCTCCCCAAGTTTACATAAAAAATGAAAGTGTCAATGACACTGTAGCTCAACTTGTCAAGACAAAGACATGTACATGTATAGTATGTGACACAGCAATGACAAACATCTAGGTAATGACCTGATAACAAAGGTACATATAAAGTATTGTAACGGTCTGTACATAAATACTGAGCGTTGCCTGTAACAAATGTATAGGTAAAGTATTGTAAAGGTGGGTGACAGTCAGATGCTAAACTAGAAAAAATCTTGGAGTCCCAGAGTGGGTCTGACTGAACCCCAAAATATTTGTTCTCATAGCACAGTGATAACAAAGGCACCCCAAAACACACTCATTCCTGTCCCAAGGTGAAAACAAAGGTACCCAAGAAGTTTCGTGAAGATCAGTTCACAAATATGAGCTGTGTAGAAGTTGTGACAAAAAACTGATTGGACCTAATTTTGGTACAAAATGGCCACTGGCAGCCATCTTGAATTTTGGACCGCGCCCAGAAACACTCGTTCTCGTCCCAAGGTTATAACAAAGGTACCAAAGAAGTTTTGTGAAGATCGGTTCATAAATACAGCCTCTAGCCCGAGCCGTATTGACATGTGCACTTACAGAGTATAAGTAGCACTGAATAAATCAAAGTTCATCTAATTTGCATAATTTCTGCACGAGAAAAAAAAAAGTACTATATGTGATGTATTCCATGTTACTAAACATTCATACAAAAATTTATTCAAATCAGAACTTTCATACAGAAGTTCTGTACAAAAGACTGATTGCACTAATTTTGGTACAAAATGGCTGCTGGTGGCCATCTTGAATTTCGGACCAAACCCCAAAACACTCGTTCTCATCCCACGGTAATAACAAAGGTACCCAAGAAGTTTCGTAAAGATCGGTTCATAAATACGGCATCTAGCCTGAACCGTATAGAAGTTGTGTACAAAAAACTGATTAGACCTAATTTCGATACAAAATGGCCACTGGCAGCCATCTTGAATTTTGGACCGCACCCAGAAGCACTCGTTCTTGTCCCAAGGTGATAACAAAGGCATAAATACAGACTCTAGCCCGAGCCGTATTGACATGTGTACTTACAGTGCTGAAAGTAACACTAAATAAATCAAAGTTAGTCTAATTTGCATAATATAAGCACGAGAAAAAAACCCGTATTATATGTGATGTATCCCATGGTACTAAACATTCACACAAAAAATTATTCAAATCAGCACTTTCATATGGAAGTTCTGTACAAAAAAAAATTTTTGGCATCGTCGGTACAAAATGGCTGCTGGCAGCCATCTTGAATTTCGGACTGCACCCAAAAACACTCGTTCTCATCCCACGGTCATAACAAAGGTACCCAAGAAGTTTCGTAAAGATCGGTTCATAAATACGGCCTCTAGCCCGAGCCATAGCAGCTTGGCACTTACAGCTCTGAAAGTAACACTAAATAAATCAAAGTCAGTCTAATTTGCATAATTTACGCACGAGAAAAAAATCCGTATTATATGTGATGTATCCCATGGTACTAAACATTTATACAAAACTTTATTCAAATCAGAACTTTCATACAGAAGTTCTGTACAAAAAACTGATTTTTGCATCATCGGTACAAAATGGCCGCTGGCAGCCATCTTGAATTTCGGACCACACCTAAAAACACTCGTTCCCATCCCAGGGTCATAACAAAGGTTCACAAGAAGTTTCGTAAAGATCGGTTCATAAATACGACCTCTAGCCCGAGCCATAGCCAATTGTTGACGTACGGACAGACGGACAGACGACGGACGACGGGCCATGACAATAGCTCAAATTTGACTTCGTCAAAGTTGAGCTAAAAATCCTATATGGCCACCAGTCGGCCATCTTGAATCCGATCGGGAAAAAATTATGTCATGCACTGCTCCTCATCATGTTGATCATTTTTGGGAAGTTTCTTGAAAATGCGGCTAAAACTGTGGAATTGTTCGCTCCACAAGTTTACATGTGCAACGGACCGACAACGACAACCGATGGACAAGCTGACTCCTATATACCCCCTCTAAAACTTCGTTTAGTGGGGGTATAATAAATTAACTTATTGATGTGTACAGAACTTTAAAATATGAGTGTTGGAGTTTATCAGACTACATAGGTTTGCTTTTTCAAGGATAGTAACTTCAAAACAAATCAACAAGAATTCTGCCATCTCTATACATGTTACACATCAACAAACTGTTGATTAGAATTCTGTTAAGATTTCAGTACTCTAAACAGAAACAGTGGAAGGATCTACCTTGAGACCACATGGGTACCTTTTCTATGGAAATGCACATTTTTTCTTGGAAGATAAAAGTGCAGTAACTCCTACCTGATTAACAAATTCCATTATACCACGGATGCTGTGTATTCAACATTACCTGGTACAATAATACAGACATTGAAAAATGTGCCAGGTATCCAGGAATCCAGCCTACATGTAAGAACATCATGTAATATGATGTTATGACCTAAATGAAATGCTTCAATATAAAACGGTGGCAAGCAAGATTGTAAAGAAACAACCAAAAGATGATATTTTTCTTTTAAAATAACAGCATCATTCACTTAATTCAACTTCAATTGTAATATAAATACAGAACACAACTCTGGTAGAGTATGGGAGTCAGGAATAAACAAGCTTTGTTAGGATTTTTCCAGAAATACAGGAAGAACTACAACTTGGGTTATTGATTCCAGGTCCGCATACTCCACCCTCATGTGTTCTGCCTTGTAATCTCTATACATATTACAAAATCAATGAACTATCAACAATAATGTTTAATGGTTTCATTAACAAGAACACATGTCAAAGGAGCTGATAACACAAAATTTCAATAATCTAAGTTGCAAAAGGGAATAACTAGCAAAAAGGTATGTAGTGACATAACCTAGCAATTAGCACAAGTTCAAGCCATTATTGTTCAATAATAAAATATCAGAGCAATGCAGTCAAAAATGTGAGACCAGTTGTGGTTACAAGTTTGGGCTGGATGCTCAGACAAATGGCCAAACTAACAGACAGATGAGCAAATGAAATGAAATAAATTGGGAAGGCTCAAGTAAGTATATTGTTTTTTGCTTGAAAAGGCAAAAAGAGACACACTAGTGAGCAAGTATCCAAAATAAGACACTGATCCCAAAAACAAACTCACTTGGTTGGTGCACTGAGATTCCATTGCCCAGTTCTCCATGCTGCCTCATACTTCACCTCTTCCAGTTCAGGAGATGTTTCTGAATCTATCAGTATTCCTTTCAAATATGTATCTAAGACTCTATCTGCACCATAATTCTGGAGAGCCTACAAGGTAGAAATGGCCAGTTGTGGTATCTGTAACATAACTTGTTTTTACCTCTGTTGTGTTTGGTAGCAAACAAATTCTAAACTGATGTTTAATAAACCAAATTTTACATGCAGTTCATTTATATAGAGCATAAAACTGAGAAAAAAACAGGAAAAATCACCATATTTGAAAGAAAAGTTAAAAAATTTATAGTAATTTATATATTTTTTATACTTACCAATGAGACCCAGACTTAGCTGGTGCTAACTCTTAAATTCTAGGGCCAAACACAAATTTTGCCCCCTCAATCCCAAAAATTTGCATCAGAATCCAAAAATTAGATGTCCTATGTGGTCCTCCATACTTTTGTCCACTACGCAAGTGCAGTGTCCAGGAAATAACGAAATTGGAGCCAAATCCTCATTCTTACAACCAGTGTCTGGTAAGTGTTATGTAATCAGCAGGGAGGTATGAGTTCCAACTCATGGGCAGGCCATCCCTGTCTAGGTCATTGGTAAGTATAAAAAATATATAAATTACTATAAATTTTTCAACATTTTTATACTGTTCCAATGACCCAGACTTAGCTGAATAGAAATAAGGCTGGAGGGCCTAGGACATAAAGGAAAATCCAATAGGCTCAATTACATGTAAACAGAATTATCCCCTCAAGGAGAAGAGGAGAACAGGTTTTACATGTATCTTTCTTGTTTGTATCAAAAAAGACACAATACCATTCCGTAATTGAGCACAATAACATCAATGATCTCTATTAACATCCAGTATAACCCATTATACTAATCTTTTTAAAGGAAAGCCAATAAATAAAGATAGTCCCGAAAATGAGACTCTTTATACTCATTTAAAAGTGTCTGAGGATTGTATATTAGCGCTTGTATGACACATGACATATACAAATGCTTCACACCGAGCTACACTTTAAAAATATTACATAAATGAGATAGACATTAGCTTTACACTTTAAACTATCCTGGCACAGACTCAGAATTACTGACTCCAGAGGAGGTATTCCCTTGCTTTTCACTATAAAGCAGGTGATATAAGGGAACACCACCCCCCCCCCCCCCCCTTCCCCTTGCTCTGGGTCAAATACCCCAGAACGAAGAGGGCAGCAGGACATAGTCACTACCGGAACAGAAAGCCTGCATAACTATAGTTGCAACTGTTTAGTGGACGACATTCTGAGCAACAGATAACGGACCTAAACATCGAAGGTCGCCAGAAATGGACTCAATATTTCTAAGATAAAAATTTGTGAACGTGGAAGGCTGAGACCAATATGCAGCCTTCATCAAATCGGTAATAGCAACACTATTAACATAAGACCAAGATGTAGACAGCACTCTTACTTCATGCGCCGAAATCTTAAGCAAAGACTGCTGATTGAAGATAATTTTTTCATAAGCAGTACGGATAGTTAATTGAATCCATCTTGCAATAGAATGGACTGTAATGTCCTTTCTATTAGGCAGCAGAGAAAGAAAGAAACGCTTATGTCCCTTTCTGATAAACTCAGATCTACGTTTGTAAATACGCATGGCTCTAACTGGACAGAGCAAAGGCCTATGACCGTCTGAAGACGGCAGAGCCTTAATAACAATAGGTTCAGGATACTTATTAGGAGCCTGATTCTTAGCCAAAAATCCAACATTAGTAGTTAAAGTAATAGTATTACCAACACTACGATAGTGAGAATCATCAACAGATAGTGCATGAAGCTCACTAACTCTTCTGGCAGAAGAGAAGGCTAAGAGAAAAGCTGTCTTATAAGATAAGAATTTGAAGTCCACAATATCAAGAGGCTCAAATGGCGCATCTTTAGCTTCAGAAGAACCCAAGATAAATTCCACTTAGGAATTAACCTAAGGGTTCTAGGTTTATTTATCGAAAAGTTTTTCTCTAACTTAGATAAAGAGACATTAGATCCAATCTGTAACCTTTCATGATGAGCATAGGTATCCGATAGCACAGACATATACCCCTTAATGGTTATTGGCTGCAGTTTGATTTCGTCAAACAAGTAGACCAGAAAATTAGAAATGTCTGGAATGGAGGGATCATAAATATCAATAGAATGATCCCTACACTACCTATAGAAAACCTTCCACTTAGCAGCATAATTTAGCGAAGAGAAGGTCCTCCTACAGTTAGAAATTGCATCCACTGCCCTTCCTGTAAAATGCTTGCCGTGCAAGAAGGACCGCACAACGGAAATATGTGAAGGTTGAGACCTTGCGGGTTGTGATGCAGTGTGCGCGATTTCCCCTGCAAAAGAAGATCCTCCCGTGGAGGAAGCTTCCGAGGAATGTCCCACAACAGACACCTGAGTAGATTTATCCATGGTCTCTGGAGTGACAGAGATGCTACCAACAGAATCTTGCAGTGAGATTGCTTGATTTTTAGCAATATCTGCTGAATCAACGGAGCTGGAGGATACGCGTATCCTATCATTCCGTCCCAAGAGATCGAGAGAGCGTCTACTGCAAACACTCAAGGATCTGGGCATGGCGGCACATACGTCTGCAACTGATTGCTGAGATGCGTCACAAATAAGTCTATCACTGGACGATCCCATTGGTAGCAAATCTGATTGAATGTTTGTTTGCTGAGAGTCCATTCTGATGGCAACATGCGACCTTTCCGAGAAAGGGAGTCTGCTAGAACGTTCAGACGACCCGGTATATGATGGACCGATAGAAGAACTTGATGCTCTAGGACAAACAGAAGGATCCTTTCCATTAAATTGAATAACGGAATGGAATGAGTGCCTCCCTGGTTCCGAATATACGCTACTACTGTCGAATTGTCGGACAGAATTTGAACATGCGAATTCTGAAGAATGTTCATTCATTGACGTAGCGCAAGCCATATTGACATCATCTCTTTGATGTTTATGTGCTTGTTTAGGAACTGCGGATCCCAAAG
This sequence comes from Pictodentalium vernedei, assembly GCA_031216915.1. NCBI lineage: Eukaryota > Metazoa > Mollusca > Scaphopoda > Dentaliida > Dentaliidae > Pictodentalium > Pictodentalium vernedei. The sequence goes on along the minus strand of CM062296.1, from coordinate 342,754,233 downwards.
ACCCTGGCACCTCGAATCCAATGGGCTCAGAGTTGCGCCCCAACCTGTTTGACTCTCATCCATCATTATCGTAAAACTCAGATCCGGCAGTTGCAGTGGTACTCCTTGAGTTAACCACTGAATATCTGCCCAAGTCTGAATCTCTTGTTTCACTTGATTCGACAAGACAATGTTCGATTCGAGTGAATGAGTCTTCAAACTCCAATTCTGAGATAAAATATATGTGGAGTGGACGAGTGTGTAGCCACTCCATCGGTATAAGATCCGCAGCGGTTCCGCACAAACCTGTCAGTCTCATGAATTCTCTCACTGTTACTACATCTGAGTGAAGACAAAAGCGAGCGTAACAACTGACTAATATCGCTCTGGTTAACGGCAGATGAACGAGATTGTTGTGCGTCTCTAAGCTCATTCCCACGTGGGTGAATGATTTGGACAGCACTAGATCCGACTTCTTTTCGTTTACTATGAAACCGAGACGTGAGAGCAATTGAAGCAGACTCTGAACATCATTCTGAAGCGTTAACTTGCTGCCGTAACCCTGAAGAATGTCGTCCACGCATGCCAACGTTAGCACAGACGAATGAGCTCGGAAATGAGTCATTACCGAGTTCATTATTCGAGTGAAGGCCCAGGGCGCGAGATTCAGACCAGAGCATCATTGCTCGGAACTGAAGACAACTCCTGGGACAGCGAAGCGAAGGTACTTTCTAAACGCCGGATGTACCATGACGTAAAAGTACACAACCTTGAGATCTACGCTCGCAGCATAATCGTTCACTCGAGTGCTCGCTCTGACTGATCGGATGGTCTCCATATAAAATTTTGGAGCCACAATCAGCTTGTTTATCCAGCTCGGATCTATAACTGGACGAAACGAGCCGTCTGATCTTGGAATCAAGAACAGGTGACCGCAGAAAACTGGAGATTCCTGGTTTTCTAGGACATCTATAGCGTTCTTGTCCAGAAGAGACTGAACTTCTAATAGAAGCGAATCTCTCTTCTGAATGTTTAACGGAAGCTGAGCCCAGCGTGGACAAGGTTTTTCCTTGAAGGACAGTTTTAGACCTTCGGAAATAACCCCTTGCACCCATGGGTCGTCCATAATTGACAACCAATTGGTTAAGAATCTTGACAGCCTTCCGCCCACTGGAACGTAATAGAGGTTTAGACCATCACCTCCTGGTCCTGCGAGGATTGCGGGAGGAGAAACGTCCTCCACGACCCGCACCTTGCCCAGTCGACCTAGGGGCCTCTGACCGGTTATCTCAGCCAGCATTACGACCCCTATGTGAGTCGCTACTCTGACGGTCTCAGGAGTAAGACATAGAGGCTTTCTTAGATTCTCTATAGGAACTTCCTTTGGATGTATTCGCCCCCGAAGTTCCTGCCTTACTCCTCCCTGCTGAGTCCGACTTTTTCAAAGCAGAATTAAAAGCAGAGAATCCAAAGCTTTCTTAGTTATCTGATTATAGATTGTAAAAAGCTTAACGTCGAAGAGAAGCTCTACTGAGACCAGAGTGACTGGAAGAGAGTTTTTTCACCTTACTATCCACTCTTGTGGCAGCATCACATCTGACTAACTCCATATTGCAACTGAAAGGGCGGAGTTATACATAGAATATGCTATAGCCCTTGAAAGAACTCTTAAGGAAGTTTGAACATCCTGGAATTCTTTCCCTTCGAGACATAATGATAACGCTCTGGTAAGGTGATCTGCGTAAGATAATGAGTCTAAATTAATTCTATTAGACGAGATTGTCGTCTCCAGTATACTGGAGTTAACAGACATGGACACCGGCAATGACAATTCCAGGTCTTCAGCCTGATCGTTCAAACGCTTTGCCAGTCTTAGAGGCTAGCTTGAATATAGCATCATTCAAAAGTTCAAATGTCCGTGTGACATTTCTGGACTGGGTCGGAAACTCAGGGACAGTGTCCCTAATCCGGCCGAAAAAGTCTGAGTCCAGTGACACTTTCAGTTTCTTATCAGGTAACGCAGCATTTTGGTTCGGAGAAACAACTTCTAAAAGGTGATGCCGGAAGAAATCTATGGCCACCTTAAGTTGTTCGGAAAGAGAAAATTTCAGCTGCGCTGATTCCCTTTTACCATCCGCCTGAACCACATAATAATCTCGGTCGTCCCTTACTGACTCTGCAGGGGAGTGAACCGACCCAGCTTGCTCAGACAGTTTCTTTATTGAAAAAGTTTCTGATAGCTGCTGGGATGCTGCGATGAATTGAGCTATCTGTGATAGTAAGTCCGTCACGGAGGCCTGTGGAGCCGCAGTCTTATGTAATTTAGCCGCTGGAAGCTCCTGGGATGTTAATTCCTGCATACTTCTCATATGCGAATGTCCCGACTGGAAAGGCCTCATGTCCTTGGCTAGCGGATGGCGTGACCTGGTCGACGTGGACTTCCTGGTCGGCAAAGCAGGCTGGATATCTGCGGTCACATAGCCAATGTGCGGTCGTGTGTGCTGACGTGAGGATGAGAAAGCCAATAGACAAGCCGCGTCGGACTGTCTATGCGACGGAGCGTCCCTAGCAGGAGGAGTGGACTTATGCTCCGACTAATGAATGTTACATACAACAACATCTGGGCCCAGATGTTGTTGTAAGAGAGAGGGGCCCCTCTCGCTCGCAGTCCGGGTAGACCTGGATGAGCTAGCTACAGGACTGACTGGCTTTCTACGTTCCATCCTCCGATCCGTCGTCGCCGGGTGTGCGTGATTCGAGATTAGAGTGCTCTCAACACTCCTTCTCCTCTCCTGGACCGCAATGGACGAACCCGGCGTCACAACCATTTCGTGAATGATTGCTTCACCGGGGGAGCTAGCGGGTGGCAAGTGACCGTCGATCGTACGTGGGACCTCTTAGGCACTTGCTGCATTCCTTCAGCACTTTGCCGCTAGCTCATTATTGCGACGACGGAAGCACACTTTTGAAGACATCACGGAAACATCACCCTGTTCTTGTTCCTCTGAAAAAGAGAATGAAAAAACTAGAGTGACCCTGTGGAGAGAGGACCGGCATGGACCTCTCATCACTAACAATATACCGTGACACACGTCTCAAATGTTTGTCATTCCAGTTGGCACATATTGAGCAAGAATTAGGGCAAGTACACCAACTACAACAAATACGATGAACATGAGAATCAGAGGAAGACTTCCTCGATGTACAATTGAACAATATTCTTTCATTTTGAAAAAATATTAAACAGTCATCGTACTCGCACCAACCCTTGAAAACAAAGATACATAATAATAATAATCCATTACAAACATTTCGAAAATTAATTCAAAAGAAAAAAAAATTTTCGAAAAATTTTCAAGATGAGCCCAAGTTCCCAAAAAAGCCTAAGTGTGGACAAAAAATTTTAAAACATGTTTAAAAATTAATGTTACACTTACGGACAATATTAATGTATCTGGCTATGAGTAGAACTAATAGAAGACAAGGAATCACTGTCAGAAGTAACCGTTGTCAACATAAACAAAAGTGAATAAAAACTGGAAACAAGACTCCAGGCACTGAAATATGGCCCGATATCAGTAACCAATTTTAACACTATCCGATGTAAAACAGAGACTTCCTGAGAAGAAACTGCAGTACATCGGATGGTAGATGCATGACCGAAACGCCTAACCACCCTAGGGTGAGGACGTAACCATGGGGAAAAACAGAATAAACATTCTGTTACCAAGCCAAAACTCCCAAGAAATTTCAGAAAAAAAATTACAAAAATTATGCCAAAAGCATGGGAGAATAGCAAGGGGGTATAAAGGAAAGGGAGAGAGGAAACTCTGAACAAACTGTGGACATTTCATAACAAGAATGTAAACATCAGGCCTATGCCCCGAAATTAGGGTACATGAAATAATTTTGCATAAAAATTATAAGTTACAGCCCTGAACACATCCTTCCACTGTTTCTTCCTCTCATCCTCTTATTTCATCCTTAGATCCACCATTTCTTTCATGGTTATGTGTCTGGCATCATTTAAACTGAGATTATAAGCACAGATATCAGTGAGATGTTACTGTTTGAAGGGCCAAACAAAGAATGAGGATTTGGCTCCAATTTCGTTACTTCCTGGACACTGCGCATTCGCAGTGGACAAAAGGATGGAGGACCACATAGGACATCTAATTTTTGGATTCTGTTGCAAATTTTGGGGATGGGGGGGGGGGGGGGAATTTGTGTTTGGCCCTAGAATTTAAGAGTTAGCACCAGCAAAGTCTGGGTCATTAGTACAGTATAAAAATAATATGAGTTGCAAATAACGGATATTTGTCTGGCTTGTCAAAATAAGAGAGAACTCTAAGGCCTATAAGAATTTTTTCTTGTTTCTCAGGCAATTTTTCCTCAACTTTATAAGGGAGGGAGACCTGTTTTGTTCACAAAACAGTTCTGAAACTAGTTGGAATCAGAAATTTAACTACTCACACTATCATGTGGCAAATCAATGTTTTCAGCAGTGAAAATTCCCCATAAAGGAGTTGCAAATTTAATCAGCTGTATCTTGTTTGACAGAGCTCTGTGAAACAAGATAGAGTATGTTAAATATTTGTCCTACAAGTGCAAAATAGTGTAATAGAAGAAATTTCCAGGTGAAAAAAGTTTTTTTTTTTAATAGCCAAATCTAACAAGACAACAAAAACCCTTGAATAACTAAAAACTTTCATTTTTGGCCTCAAACACATACCATGTAACTCTCTCGTTGGCTTGTTCTAATAAGGACACTCAAGCCACCTTTTGGGGCAAAAGTGTTGAGAAATAATACAATTTAATGTTTTTGAAAAGCAGTGGATGGATATAGTGGCTACACTATGCAGATGGTTAATTAACAAATATCAGAGTAATCTATCCTGTGGCTTAAAGTGACAGTCTCTACTTTTTCACAATGTTAAAATCTGTGATCCTTGAAAAATGTTAGACCATAACCTCATTGAAGTTGAATATGTCTATAGTAAAACACACTGAAGGACAAATGTTATTTTCACAATGATGAATGCCAGAAAGGTGGCCAACAAATGAAAAGTACTAAAGTTTCACTCGGGTAATCTCAAAATTTCAATTTCAAAACAGTCATGCAGTCTGAGTGATCATAAAGTAAGCAAAAACACCATGTTAACTATATTTACCTACTACAAAAGGAGGTAAAACTAGGAAGCCCAAATACTAACCACTTAACTTGAACAAACTTGAATCTTTGAATCTGACTGCCCCACTCCCCCCCCCCAACCCCCCAACTAAGAATGATGTATACCAAATATCAAAAGATTCTGAATGGTGGAACAAAAGAAAGAAAGAGATTTTTAAAGATCATTCATCATTTTACAAAGAGTTAAAATATGGGCTTCCATAGAGAGCCCAGATATGAATCCAGGGACTTGATTTGAACAAACTTGAATATGAGCACCCCCCCCCCCCCCCCCTTTCCCCTCAAGAGTATACCAAATATCAAAAGGTCCCAAATGGTGGTTCTGGAGAAGATTACTTAAAATTCGGTCTGATCGTGATCCCAAATATTACCCAGGGACTTTATTTAACTGGTCGAGTGCTAAATTATGTTTCAAAGTTGATTTATAACGAGTATTTTTTTTCAAAGATACAATGATACCAGCAAGGGGAGCCTGAGGTTTGCAAGATTTTGTTCTTCAGTAATTGTTTTGTTACTATTTATTGGAGAGTGCCTGTTGGCACTCTCCAATAAATTGTAACAATATAATTTTATATGAACATTTCTTTATCTCCTGTGACACAACCGACAAGCTAATGCACACAGTGTAAAGCCACTAAAGTGGCTTCCAGCACTTTTCAGTAGAGCCCTGATAGTGGCTTCTAGCACTCTACCAGTTAAACAAACTTGAAGGATGTTGTATACCAAATATCAAAAAAATTCTGACCGATGGTTTTCAAGAAGATTTATAAAGAATATTCCCAATGTAGCACTAAGTTAAAATGTGGGCTCCCTTAGGGAAGTCAAAAATCAACCTACGGACTTGAATTGAACAAACTGAAACTGACCCCTCCAAGCATGCTGAGTACCAAATACTAGTCGGTTCTTGAGAAGATTTTTGCAGAATATTTCTCATATTGCACTATGTTCAGGTTCCATAGGAAGTCCAAATATCAACCTAGGGACTTGATTTGAACCAATCTGGATCTGACCAACCAAGCTTGTTCCAAAAAGGGGTCATAACCTATGTTTTTGAGACAAATGAAAGGGTCAGTGACACTGTAGCTCAAATTGACAAACTTGAACTTGGTAAGTTATAGATGAAATGGCAAAATTGAAGATCATTGGCAGCAATGTTATTTGATGAAATTTCAACATAACAGCATTGTGTGTTCACAACGTCAGGGTAATCCATGCATTTTTAAATGTAAACTGTAAGACTGGCTAAAGGAAGAATGTTGATACACAAATGCAGTATGTTCAGAGGTTATTGTAAATGGCAACTTTTTTCACAGAAATGAATGCTTTCAACAGCTCTTATCTAAAGTTCTTGCCTAATGAGCACACCAAGTTCAAAAACAATCCTATGATAAATGTGGCCTATAGGCCATGTAAAAGAATGTTGATGCACAAATGCAATAAATTCAAAGATTGTTGATAACAGCAACAGTTTTTGATGGAAATGAAAAGAAAATCAATAGGTCCTATCTTTGTCACCCTGCATAAGCATACAAAGTTTCAAAACAACCTGATAATGAATGTGTCCTCTGAGGCATGCCAAAGGAAGATGTTAATGGACAAATGCACTAAGTAGAAGGTCATTGCTTGTGGCAATGGATTTTTTATGGAAATTCATATATATACCCCGCAGAGAGCGCAAAAGGGACAAGTTGATGCACAAATGCAGTAAGTTCAAAGGCTGGTGATAACGACAATAAATTTTTATGGAAATGAAAAAAAGCAATAGCTCAAATCTAGAGGTCACATGGAACACACATACCAAGTTCCGAAGTGATCTGATCATAAATGTGCCCTGAAGGCCGTGTTGAAGGGAAATATTGAGGTCTGACTAAGTTCAAAGGTCAGGGGCAATATTTTTTGACAGAAATGGAACAAAATCGTCAGCTCCCATATAGATGTCACCCCACACAAGCTGCCCAAGTTTGCAAGCGATCAAATCATAAATGTGCCCTGCAGGGTGTGTCAAAGGGAAATATTGATGCTTAACTGAACTAAGTTTTACTAAGTTCATTGAAGGTCATTGCCAGTGGCAACATTTTTTAACGGAAACCGAAGAAAAACGATAGCTCCCATCTAGAGGTAACACCAAACAAGCATGCAAGGTTTCAAAGCAATCCGATCATAAATGTGCCCTGTAGGGTGTGCCAAAGGGAAATATGAGGTCTAACTAAACTAAGTTCTAAGAACATTGGCAGTGGCAACATTTTTTGAGGGAAATGGAAGAAAATCGATAGCTCCCATCTAGAGGTCACCTCAAACAAGCATGCCAGGTTTAAAGCAATCCGATCATAAATGTGCCCTGTAGGGTGTGCCAAAGGGAAATATTAAGGTCTGACTAAACTAAGTTCTAAGAACGTTGGCAGTGGCAGCATTTTTTGATGGAAATGGAAGAAAAGCAATAGCTCCCATCTAGAGGTCACCCCAAACAAGCATACCAGGTTTCAAAGCAATCCAATCATAAATGTGCCCTGTAAGGTGTGCCAAAGAGAAATATTGAGGTCTGATTAAACTAAGTTCTAAGAACGTTGGCAGCAGCAACATTCTCTGACGGAAATTGAAGAAAATTGATAGCTCCCATCTAGAGGTCAGCCCAAACTAGCATGCCAGGTTTCAAAGCAATCCGATCATAAATGTGCCCTATAGGGTGTGCCAAAGGGAAATATTGAGGTCTTCTGATTAAACTAAGTTCTAAGAACGCTGGCCACGGCAAAATTTTTTGACGGAAATGGAAAAAAATCGATAGCTCCCATCTAGAGGTCACCCCCAATAAGCATACCAGGTTTCAAAGCAATCCACTCATAAATGTGCCCTGTAGGGTGTGCCAAAGGGAAATATTGTGGTCTGACGAAACTGTGTTCTAAGAACGTTGGCCGTGGCAACATTTTTTGACGAAAATTGAAGAAAATCGATAGCTCCCATCTAGAGGTCACCTCAAACAAGCATGCCAGGTTTAAAGCAATCCGATCATAAATGTGCCCTGTAGGGTGTGCCAAAGGGAAATATTAAGGTCTGACTAAACTAAGTTCTAAGAACGTTGGCAGTGGCAGCATTTTTTGATGGAAATGGAAGAAAAGCAATAGCTCCCATCTAGAGGTCACCCCAAACAAGCATACCAGGTTTCAAAGCAATCCAATCATAAATGTGCCCTGTAAGGTGTGCCAAAGAGAAATATTGAGGTCTGATTAAACTAAGTTCTAAGAACGTTGGCAGCAGCAACATTCTCTGACGGAAATTGAAGAAAATTGATAGCTCCCCTCTAGAGGTCAGCCCAAACTAGCATGCCAGGTTTCAAAGCAATCCGATCATAAATGTGCCCTATAGGGTGTGCCAAAGGGAAATATTGAGGTCTTCTGATTAAACTAAGTTCTAAGAACGCTGGCCACGGCAAAATTTTTTGACGGAAATGGAAAAAAATCGATAGCTCCCATCTAGAGGTCACCCCCAATAAGCATACCAGGTTTCAAAGCAATCCACTCATAAATGTGCCCTGTAGGGTGTGCCAAAGGGAAATATTGTGGTCTGACGAAACTGTGTTCTAAGAACGTTGGCCGTGGCAACATTTTTTGACGAAAATTGAAGAAAATCGATAGCTCCCATCTAGAGGTCAGCCCAAACAAGCGTACCAGGTTTCAAAGCAATCCAATCATAAATGTGCCCTGTAGGGTGTGCCAAAGGGAAATATTGTGGTCTGACTAAATTGAGTTCTAAGAACATTGGCAGCGGCAACATTCTCTGACGGAAATCTAAGAAAATCGATAGCTCCCATCTAGAGGTAAACCCAAACAAGCATGCCAGGTTTCAAAGCAATCCGATCATAAATGTGCCCTGTAGGGTGTGCCAAAGGGAAATACTGAGGTCTGACTAAACTAAGTTTTAAGAACGCTGGCAGTGGCAACATTTTTTGACGGAAATGGAAGAAAATCGATAACTCCCATCTAGAGGTCAGCCCAAACAAGCATACCAGGTTTCAAAGCAATCCAATCATAAATGTGCCCTGTAGGGTGTGCCAAAGAGAAATAATGAGGTCTGACTAAACTAAGGTCTAAGAACGTTGGCCGCGGCAACATTCTTTGACGGAAATTGAAGAAAATCGATAGCTCCCATCTAGAGATCTCCCCAAACAAGCATACCAGGTTTCAAAGCAATCCAATCATAAATGTGCCCTGTAGGGTGTGCCAAAGGGAAATATTGAGGTCTGACTAAACTAAGTTCTAAGAACGTCGGCAGTGGCAACATTTTTTGACGGAAATGGAAGAAAATCGATAGCTCCCATCTAGAGGTCACCCCCAATAAGCATACCAGGTTTCAAAGCAATCCAATCATAAATGTGCCAATGGAAAATATTGTGGTCTGACAAAACTGAGTTCTAAGAACGTTGGCCGTGGCAACATTTTTTGACGGAAATTGAAGAAAATCGATAGCTCCCATCTAGAGGTCACCCTAAACAAGCATACCAGGTTTCAAAGCAATCCAACCATAAATGTACCCTGTCGGGTGTGCCAAAGGGAAATATTGTGGTCTGACAAAACCAAGTTCTAAGAACGATGGCCGCGGCAACATTTTTGATGGAAATTGAAGAAAGTTAAAAAATTTATAGTAATTTATATATTTTTTATACTTACTAATGACCCAGACTTAGCTGGTGCTAACTCTTATATTCTAGGGCCAAACACAAATTTTGCCCCCCCCCCCCCTCCCATCCCCAAAATTTGCATCAAAATCCAAAATTTAGATGTCCTCTGTGGTCCTCCATACTTTTATCCACTGCACATGTGCAGCTGTCAAGAAGTCCGAAATTGGAGTCAAATCCTCATTCTTACAACCAGTGACTGGTAAGTGTTATGTAATCAGCGGGGAGGTATGAGTTCCCAACTCATGGGAGGGCCATACCCGTCTGGGTCATTGGTAAGTATAAAAAATATATAAATTACTATAAATTTTTTAACATTTTTATACTGTACCAATGACCAAAACTTAGCTGAATAGAAAAAAAGGCTGGAGGGCCTAAGACATAAAGGAAAATCCAATAGGCTCAATTACATGTAAACAGAATTATCCCCTCAAGGAGAAGAGGAGAACAGGTTTTACATGTATCTTTCTTGTTTGTACTAAAAAAGACACAATACCATTCCGTAATTGAACACAATAACATCAATGATCTCTATTAACATCCAGTATAACCCATTATACTAACCTTTTTTAAAGGAAAGCCAATAAATAAAGATAGTCCCGACAATGAGACTCTTTATACTCATTTAAAAGTGTCCAAGGATTGTATATTAGCGCTCGTATGACACGTGACATATACAAATGCTTCACACCGAGCTACACTTTTAAAATATTTCATAAATGAGATAGACATTAGCTTTACACTTTAAAACCATCCCGGCACCGACTCGGAATTACTGAGTCCAGAGGAGGTATTCCCTTGCTTTTCACTATAAAGCAGGTGATATAAGGGAACACCATCCCCCCTCCCCCTTCCCCTTGCTCTGGGTCAAATACCTCAGAATGAAGAGGGCAGCAGGACAGAGTCACTACCGGAACAGAAAGCCTGCATAACTATAGTTACAACTGTTTAGTGGACAACATTCTGAGCAACAGATAACGGACCTAAACATCGAAGGTCACCAGAAATGGACTCAATATTTCTAAGATAAAAATTCGTGAACGTGGAAGGCTGAGACCAATATGCAGCCTTCATCAAATCGGTAATAGCAACACTATTAGCATAAGCCCAAGATGTAGACAGTGCTCTTACTTCATGCGCCGAAATCTTAAGCACAGACTGCTGAGTTGAAGATAATTTTTCATAAGCAGTACGGATAGTTAATTGAATCCACCTTGCAATAGAATGGACTGAAATGTCCTTTCTATTAGGCAGCAGAGACAGAAAGAAACGCTTATGTCCCTTTCTGATAAACTCAGATCTACGTTTCTAAATATGCATGGCTCTAACTGGACAGAGCAAAGGCCTATGACCGTCTGAAGATGGAAGAGCCTTAATAACAATAGGTTCAGGATACTTATTAGGAGCCTGATTCTTAGCCAAAAATCCAACATTAGTAGTTAAAGTAATAGTATTACCAAAACTACGATAGTGAGAATCATCAACCGATAATGCATGAATCTCACTAACTCTTCTGGCAGAAGAGAAGGCTAAGAGAAAAGCTGTCTTATAAGATAAGAAGTCCACTGTATCAAGAGGCTCAAATGGCACTTCTTTTAGCTTCAGAAGAACCCAAGCTAAATACCACTTAGGAATTAACCTAAGGGTTCTAGGTCTATTTATCGAAAAGTTTTTCACTAACTTAGATAAAGAGACATTAGATCCAATCTGTAAGCTATCATGATGAGCACACGTATCCGATAACATAGACCTATAACCCTTAATGGTTATTGGCTGCAGTTTGATCTCGTCAAACAAGTATACCAGAAAATTAGCAATGTCTGGAATGGAGGGATCATAAATATCAATAGAATGATCCCTACACCACCGAAAAAAAACCTTCCACTTAGCAGCATAATTCAGCGAAGAGGAGGTCCTCCCACAGTTAGAAATTGCATCCACTGCGCGTCTTGTAAAATGCTTGCCGTGCAAGAAGGACCGCATAACGGAAATACGTGAAGGTTGAGACCTTGAGGGTTGTGATGCAGTGTGCGATTTCCCCTTGCGAAAGAAGGTCCTCCTGTGGAGGAAGCTTCCGCAGAATGTCCCACAACAAACACCTGAGTAGATTTATCAATGGTCTCTGGGGTGACAGAGATGCTACCAACAGAATCTTGCAGTGAGACTGCTTGATTTTTTGCAATATCTGCTGAATCAACGGAGCTGGAGGATACGCGTATCCTATCATTCCGTCTCAAGAGATCGAGAGGGTGTCTACTGCAAACGCTCGAGGATCTGGGCATGGCGACACATACGTCTGCAACTGATTGTTGAGATGCGTCGCAAATAAGTCTATCAATGGACAATCCCATTGGTAGCAAATCTGGTTGAATACTCGTTTGTTGAGAGTCCATTCTAACGGCAACATGCAACCTTTCCGAGAAAGGGAGTCTGCTAGAATGTTCAGACGACCTGGAATATGACTGACCGATAAGAGAACTTGATGCTCTAGGACAAACAGAAGGATCCTTTCCATTAAACTGAATAACGGAATGGAATGAATGCCTCCCTGTTTCTGAATATACGCTACTACTGTCAAATTGTCGGACAGAATTTGAACATGCGAATTCTGAAGAATGTTCATCCACTGACGTAGCGCAAGCCAAACTGACATCATCTCTTTGATGTTTATGTGCTTGTTTAGGAATTGCGGATCCCAAAGACCCTGGCACCTCGAAATCTGTTGGGCTCAGAGTTGCGCCCCAACCTGTTTGACTCGCATCCGTCATTATCGTAAAAATCGGATCTGGCAGTTGGAGTGGTACTCCTTGAGATAACCACTGAATATCTGCCCAAGTCGGAATCTCTTGTTTCACTTGATTCGACAAGACAATGTTCGTTTTGAGCGAATGAGTCTTCACACTCCAATTCTGAGTAAAAAATATCTGGAGTGAACGAGTGCGTAGCCGTCCCATCAGAATAAGATCCGCAGCAGCTCCGCACAAACCTGTCAGACTCATGAATTCTCTCGCTGTTACAACTTCTGAGTGAAGACAAAAGCGAGCGTAACAACTGACTAATTTCGCTCTGGTTAACGGCAGATGAACGAGATTGTTGTGCGTCTCGAAGCTCATTCCCAGGTGGGTGAATGACTTGGACGGCACTAGATCCGACTTCTTTTCGTTTACTATGAAACCCGAGACGTTGGAGCAGTTGAAGCAGACTCTGAACATCGTTCTGAAGCGTTAAATCATTGCCGTACTTCTGAAGAATGTCGTCCAAGTAGGCAGACGTTACTACAGACGAATGAGCTCGTAAATGAGTCATTACCGAGTTCATTATTCGAGTGAATGCCCAGGGCACTAGATTCAGACTGAAGCACATTGCTCAGAACTGATAAACGACTCCTAGGACAGCAAAGCAAAGATACTTTCTGAACGCTGGATGTACCATGACGTGAAAGTACGCATCTTTATGAGATCTATGCTCGCAGCATAATCGTTGACTCGAATGCTTGCTCTGACCGATCGGATGGTCTCCTTATAAAATTTTGGAGCCACGATCAGCTTGTTTATCCAGCTCAGATCTATGACTGATGAAACGAGCCGTCTGGTTTTGGAACTAGAAACAGGTGACTGTAGAAACCTGGAGATTCCTGGTTTTCTATGACCTCTATAGCGTTCTTGTCCAGAAGAGATTGAACTTCTGATAGAAGCGATTCTCTCTTCTGAACATTTGACGGAAGCTGAGTCCAACGTGGACTTCGAGTTAACAGAAGTTTTCCTTGAAGGACAGTTTTAGACCTTTGGAAATCACCCCTTGCACCCATGGGTCATCCGTAATTGACAACCAGTTGGTTAAGAATGTTGACAGCCTTCCGCCGACTGGAACGCAGTAGAGGTTTACACCATCACCTCCTGGCCCTGCAAGGCTTGCGGGAGGAGAAGCCACGTCCTCCATGACCCGCACCTCGTCCAGTCGACCTAGGGGCATCTGACCAGTTATCTCGGCCAGCATAACGGCCCCTACCTGAGTCGCTACTCTGACGATCTCTGGAGTAAGACATAGAGGCTTTCTTAGATCCTCTATAGGAACTTCCCTTGGACGTATTCGCCCCCGAAGTGCCTGCCTTACTCCTCTCTGCTGAGTCCAACTTATTAGAAGTGGATTTAAAAAGCAGAGAATCCAAAGCTTTCTTAGTAATCTGATCACAGATAATAGAAAGCTTTCCGTCGAAGAGAAGCTCTCCGGAGACCGGAGCGACTCAAAGAGAGTTTTTCACCTTACTATCCACTCTAGTGGATGCAACCAGGGCAGCATCACGTCTGACTAACTCCAGATTTGCCACTGAAAGGGCAGAGTTATGCGTACAATATGCTATAGCCCGCAAAAGAACTCTTAAGGAAGCTTGAACATCCTGGAATTCTTTCCCTTCAAGACGTAATGATAATGCTCTGGTAAGGTGATCTGCATAAGATAATGCGTCTAAATTAATTTTATTAGACGAGATTGTCGTCTCCAGTATACTGGAGTTAATAGACATGGACGCCGGCAATGACAACTCCAAGTCTTCTGTCTGGTCGTCCAAGCGCAGAGGAACTCTCGGCACACCATGACCTGCCATTTCAAATCTATTTCTTGAATTGATGAAAGGCAGCTGCATAGCGCTAGGCGATAAGAAACCGGATTTAGCAAAAAATAGAGGCTAGCTTGAATATAGCTTCATTCAATAGTTCAAATGTCCGTGTGACATTTCTGGACTGGGTCGGAAACTCAGGGACAGTGTCCCTATTCCGGCTGAAAAAGTCTGTGTCCAGTGACGCTATCAGTCTCTTATCCGGTAATGCAGCATTTTGGGCCGGAGGAACAACTTCTGGAAGGTGTTGCCAGATGAAATCTACGGCCACCTTATGTTGTTCGGAAAGGGAAAATTCCAGCTCCGCTGATTCCCTTTCACCATCCGACTGGACCATATGAGAATTTTGAAAAAATTTTCAAGTTGAGCCCAAGTTCCCAATGGGAATGATGAACCCAAATGGATTCCAAAAAAGCCTAAGTGTGGACAAAAATTTTAAATCATGTCTAAAAATTAATGTTACACTTACGGACAATATAATGTATCTGGCTATGAGCAGAACTAAATAGATGACAAGGAATCACTGTCTAAAGTAACCGTTGTCAATGTAAACAAAAGTGAATAAAACTGGAAACAAGACTCCAGGCACTGAAAATATGGCCCTAAATCCATAACCAATTTTAACACTATCCGATGTAAAACAGAGGCCTCCTGAGAAGAAACTGCAGTACATCGGATGGTAGATGCATGACTGAAATGCCTAACCACCCTAGGGTGAGGACGAAACCATGGGGAAAAACAGAATAAACATTCTGTTACCAAGCCAAAACTCCC
This sequence comes from Pictodentalium vernedei, assembly GCA_031216915.1. Classification (NCBI taxonomy): domain Eukaryota; kingdom Metazoa; phylum Mollusca; class Scaphopoda; order Dentaliida; family Dentaliidae; genus Pictodentalium; species Pictodentalium vernedei. The sequence goes on along the minus strand of CM062296.1, from coordinate 342,739,005 downwards.
AAGAAATTTAAGTAAAAACAAGTGTTTGACCACCGAGGTGGTATTAGTCCCCTATGGCGCTTTTGTGACATAAGGTGTTTTTGTCACAGAAGACACTAGAGTATATAAGCATCTTGGAGTTTGAAAAAAAAAATATTGAGCGTGCATAATCCCCTCACAACCCTTTATCCATGTACCATATATGAAAGGCGTAGCTTGAACCATGTTGGAAGGAGGGGTGGTAACATAAAATAGAGAAAAAAGCTTAAAAAACACAACAAAAATGGCCGCCATTCTGCCATCTTGGATTTTGAAAAATAAATATTGACTGTGCATCATCCCCTCAGAATCATTTATCCATGTACCAAATATGAAATATTGAGCGTGCATAATCCCCTTACAACCCCTTTATCCATGTATCATATATGAAAAGTGTAGCTTGAACCATGTTGGAGGGAGCTGGGGTAACATAAAATAGAGAAAAAAGCTTAAAAAACACAACAAATGGTTGCCATGGTGCCATCTTGAAGTTTGAAAAAAAAATATTGAACGTGCAACATCCCATTACAACCCTCTATCCATGTGCCAGATATAAAAAGTATAGCTTGAACCATGTTGGATTGAGGGGTGGTAACATAAAATAGAGAAAAAAGCTTTAAAAAAACACAACAAAAATGGCCGCCATGCCACCATCTTGGATTTTGAAGAAAAAATATTGAACGTGCATCATCCCCTCCCAACCCTCTATCCATGTGCCAAATATGCAAAGTGTAGCCTGAACCATGTTGGTGGGAGGGGTGGTAACATGAAAACAGAGAAAAAAAAGCTTAAAAAACACAACAAAAATGGCCACCATTCCGCCATCTTGGATTTAAAAAAAAAAATTTTGAGCGTGCATCATCCCCTCAGAACCATTTATCCATGTACCAAATATGAAAGGTGTAGCTTAAAGCATGTTGGAGGGAGAGGTGGTAACATAAAAAAAGACAGAAAGATGGATGGACGGACAGATGGACAGAGTGCAATCCTACAGTTCTGTTACGGTTCCCATAGGGGACTAATAATTACAAAAATTATGCCAAAAGCATGGGAGAATAGCAAGGGGGGTATTGAGGAAAGGGAGAGAGGAAACACTGAACAAACAATGGAAATTTCATAGCAAGAATGAAAATATCAGGCCCATGCCCCAAATTTAGGGAACATGAAATAATTTTGCATAAAAATTATAAGTTACAGCCCTGAACACATCCTTCCACTGTTCCTTCCTCTCATCCTTTTATTTCATCCTTAGATCCACCATTTCTCTCATGATTATGTGTCTGGCATCATTTAAACTGAGATTTTAAGCAGATATCAGTGTGATGTTACTGATTGAAGGGCCAAACAAAGAATGAGGAGTTGGCTCCAATTTCGGACTTCCTTGACAACTACGCATACGCAGTGGATAAAAGTATGGAGGAGCACATAGGACATCTAATTTTTGGATTTTGATGCAAATTTGGGGGATTGGGGGGGGGGGGGGGGGCAAAATTTGTGTTTGGCTCTAGAAAATAAGAGGTAGCTCCAGCTAAGTCTGGGTCATTGGTACAGTATAAAAATATTATAAGTTACAGCCCTGAACACATCCTTCCACTGTTCCTTCCTCTCATCCTTATATTTCATCCTTAGATCCACCATTTCTCTCATGATTATGTGTCTGGCATCATTTAAACTGAGATTTTAAGCACAGATATCAGTGTGATTGATTGAAGGGCCAAACAAAGAATAAGGATTTGGCTCCAATTTTGGACTTCCTTGACAACTGCGCATGTGCAGTGGATAAAAGTATGGAGGACCACATAGGACATCTAATTTTGGGATTTTGATGCAAATTTTAGGGATTGGGGGGAGGGGGGGCGAAATTTGTGTTTGGCCCTAGAATATAACAGTTAGCACCAGCTGAGTCTGGGTCATTGGTACAGTATAAAAATATCGATAGCTCCCATCTAGAGGTCACCCAAACAAGCATGCCAGCTTTCAAAGCAATCCGATCATAAATGTGCCCTATAGGGTGTGCCAAAGGGAAATATTGAGGTCTTCTGACTAAACTAAGTTCTAAGAATGTTGGCCTCGGCAACATTTTTTGACGGAAATTGAAGAAAATCGATAGATCCCATCTAGAGGTATCCCCAAACAAGCATACCAGGTTTCAAAGCAATCCGATCATAAATGTGCCCTGTAGGGTGTGCCAAAGGGAAATATTGAGGTCTGACTAAACTAAGTTCTAAGAACGTTGGCCATGGAACATTTTTTGACGGAAATTGAAGAAAATTGATAGCTCCCATCTAGAGGTCACCCTAAACAAGCAGCCAGGTTTCAAAGCAATCCAATCATAAATGTGCCCTGTAGGGTGTGCCAAAGGGAAATATTGTGGTCTGACTAAACTAAGTAATAAGAACGTTGGCCGTGGCAACATTTTTTTACAGAAATGGAAGAAAATCGAAAGCGCCCATTTAGAGGTCAGCCCAAACATGCATGCAAGGTTTCAAAGCAATCCGATCATAAATGGGCCCTGTAGGGTGTGCCAAAGGGAAATATGGAGGTCTTCTGATTAAACTAAGTTCTAAGAACTTTGGCTGCGGCAACATTTTTTGACGGAAATGGAAAAAAATCGATAGCTCCCATCTAGAGGTCACCCCAAATAAGCATACCAGGTTTCAAAGCAATCCAATCATAAATGTGCCCTGTAGGGTGTGCCAAAGGAAAATATTGAGGTCTGACTAAACTAAGGTCTAAGAACGTTGGCCACGGCAACATTTTTTAACGGAAATGGGAGAAAATCGATAGCTCCCATCTAGAGGTCAGCCCAAACAAGCATGCCAGGTTTCAAAGCAATCCAATCATAAATGTGCCCTGTAGGGTGTGCCAAAGGGAAATATTATGGTCTGACTAAACTGAGTTCTAAGAATGTTAGGCTGTAGCAACATTTTTTGACAGAAATGAAAAAATTTATAGTAATTTATATATTTTTTATACTTACAAATGACCCAGACTTAGCTGGTGCTAACTCTTAATTATTCAGGGCCAAACACAACTTTTGCCCCCCCCCCCCCCCCCCCAATCCTCAAAATTTGCATCCAAATAAAAAAATTCAATGTCCTATATGGTCCTCCATACTTTTGTCCACTGCACATGCGCAGTGTCAAGGAAGTACCGAAATTGGCACCAAATCTTCATTCATACAACCAGTGCCTGGTAAATGTTATATGATCAGCGGGGAGGTATGAGTTCCCAACTCATGGGAAGGCCATCCCCATCTGGGTCATTGGTAAGTATAAAAAATATATAAATTACTATAAATTTTTTCATATTTTCATACTGTACCAATGACCCAGACTTAGCTGAATAGAAAAATGGCTGGAGGGCCTAGGACATAAAGGAAAATCCAATAGGATCAATTACATATATATAGAATTATTCCCTCAAGGAGAAAAGGAGAAACAGGCTTTACATATATCTTTCTTGTTTATACAAAATAAGAAAGACATATTACAAATCCGTAATTGAGCAAAATAACATCAAAATGATCTCTATTAACATCCAGTATAACCCATTATACTAATTTTTTAAAGGAAAGCCAATAAATAAAGATATGAGACTCTTTATACTCATTTAAAAGTGTCCGAGGATTGTATATTAATGCTCGTATGACACGTGACATATACAAATGCTTCACACCAAGCTACACTTTAAAAATATTACATAAATGAGATAGACATTAGCTTTACATTTTAAAACCATCCCAGCACCGACTCGGAATTACTGACTCCAGAGGACGTATTCCCTTGCTTTTCACTATAAAGCGTGTGATATATGGGAACACCATTGAATCATCAACTGATAGTGCATGAAGCTCACTAACTCTTCTGGCTAAGAGAAAAGCTGTCTTATAAGATAAGAATTTGAAGTCCACAGTATCAAGAGGCTCAAATGGCGCTTCTTTAGCTTCAGAAGAACCCAAGATAAATTTCACTTAGGAATTAACCTAAGGGTTCTAGGTCTATTTATCGAAAAGTTTTTAACTAACTTTGATAAAGAGACATTAGATCCAATTTGTAAGCTATCATGATGAGCATAAGTATCCGATAGCATAGACCTATAACCCTTAATAGTTATTGGCTGCAGTTTGATCTCGTCAAACAAGTAGACCAAAAAGTTAGTAATATCTGGAATGGAGGGATCATAGATATCAATTGAATGATCCCTACACCAATGAGAGAAAACCTTCCACTTAGCAGCATAATTTAGCGAAGAGGAGGTCCTCCTACAGTTAGAAATTGCGTCCACTGTTCGTCCTGTAAATTGCTTGCTGTGCAAGAAGGACCGCACAATGGAAATACGTGAAGGTTGAGACCTAGCGGGTTGTGATGCAGTGTGCGTGATTTCCCCTGCGAAAAAAGGTCCTCCCATGGAGGAACTTTCCGGGGAATGTCGAGTAAATTTATCCATGGCCTCTGGGGTGACAGAGATGCTACCAACAGAATCTTGCAGTGAGATTGCTTGATTTTTAGCAATATCTGTTGAATCAACGGAGCTAGAGGATACGCATATCCTATCATTCAGACCCAAGAGATTGAGAGAGCGTCTACTGCAAACGCTCGAGGATCTGGGCATGGCGACACATACATCTGCAACTGATTGTTGAGATGCGTCACAAACAAGTCTATCGTTGGACGATCCCATTGGTAGCATATCTGATTGAATACTCGCTTGTTGAGAGTCCATTCTGATGGCAACATACGACCTTTCTGAGAAAGGGAGTCTGCTAGAACCTTCAGATGACCCGGAATATGACTGACCGATAGAAGAACCTGATGCTCTAGGACAAACAGAAGGATTCTTTCCGTTAAGTTGAACAACGGAATGGAATGAGTGCCTCTCTGGTTCCGAATGTACGCTACTACTGTCGAACTGTCGACAGTATTTGAACATGTGAATTCTGAATTATGTTCATCCAATGACATAGCGCAAGCCAAATTGACATCTCTTTGATGTTTATGTGCTTGTTCAGAAATTGCGGATCCCAAAGACCCAGGCACCTCGAATCTGTTGGGCTCAATGTCGCGCCCCAATCTGTTTGACTCGCATCCGTCATAATGGTAAAAACCGAATCCAGCAGTTGCAGTTGAACTCCCTGAGTTAACCACTGAATATCTGCCCAAGTCTGAATCTCTTGTTTTACTTGGTTCGACAAGACGATGTTCGTTTCGAGCGAATGAATCTTCACACTCCAATTCTGAGTGAAAAATATCTGGAGAGGACGAGTGCATATGTGCCCAATCGGAATAAGGTCCGCGGCGGCTCCGCACAAACCTATCAGTCCCATAAATTCTCTCGCTGTTACTACATCTGAGTGTAGACAAAAGCGAGCGTAACAACTGACTAATTTCGCTCTGGGTAACAGCACACAAACCAGATTGTTGTGTGTCTCGAAGCTCATTCCCAAGTGAACGAACGACTTGGACGGAACTAGATCCAACTTCTTTTCATTTTCTATGAAACCGAGACGTCGGAGCAATTGAAGCAGACTCTGAACATCGTTCTGAAGAGATAATCTGTCACCGTATCTCTGAAGAATGTCGTCCAAGTAGGCCGACGTTACCGCAGACGAATGAGCTCGGAAATGAGTCATTACCAAGTTCATTATTCGAATGAAGGCCCAGGGCGCTAGATTCAGTCCGAAGCACGTTGCTCGGAACTGATAAACGACTCCTAGGACAGCGAAGCGAAGGTACTTTCTGAACGCCGGATCTACCATGACGTGAAAGTACGCATCCTTGAGATCTATGCTCGCAGCATAATCGTTCACTCGAATGCTCGCTCTCACCGATCGAATGGTCTCCATATAAAATTTCAGAGCCACGATCATCTTGTTTATCCAGCTTAGATCTATTCCTGGTTTTCTACGACCTCTATTGCGTTCTTCTCCAGAAGGGATTGCACCTCTGATAGAAGCGAATCTCTCTTCTGAAGGTTTGTTGGAAGCTGAGTCCATTGTGGACTTCATGTTAACGGAGGTTTTTCTCTGGACAGTTTTAGACCTTCCGAAATAACATCCTGAACCCATCGGTCGTCCGTAATTGACAACCAATTGGTTAAGAATCTCGACAGCCTTCCACCCACTGGAGCGCAATAGAGGTTCTGACCTTCACCTCCTGGACCTGCGAGGCTTTCAGGAGGAGAAACTACGTCCTCCCCGACCCGCATCTCGACCAGTCGACCTAGCGGCATCTGACCCAGCTTCCTCAGACTGTTCCTGATCTGAAAGAGTTTCCGAAAGTTGCTGGGATGCTGCGATGAGCTGCACTATCTGCGATAGCAAGTCCGTCACAGAGGCCTGTGGAGCTGCGATCTTACATTGTTTAGCCGCTGAAAGCTCTTGGGACGGTACCTCTTGCATAATTCTTTTATGCGTTTGTCCCAACTGGTAAGGCCCCGTGTCCTTGGCTACCAGATGGAGTGACCTGGTCGACATGGAATCCTTTGTCGGCAAAGCAGGCTGGTTATCTGAGGTCATGTAGCCAAGGTGCGGTCATGTGTGCTGGCGTGTGGAAGAGGAAGCCAATAGACTAGCCGACCTCCGAGCAGGAGGAGTGGACGTATGCTCTGACTGACAAACGTTATGTACGACATCTGGCCCCACATGTTGTTGTAAGAGAGAGGGGCCTCTCTCGCTCGCGGTTCGGGTAGACCTGAACGAGCTAGCTACCGGACTAACTGGCTTCCTCTGATCAATCCTCCAATCCGTCGTCGCCGGGTGTGCGTGATCCGAGATTATAGTGCTTGCAACACCCCTTCTCCTCTCCTGGACTGCAACGGACGAACCTGGTGTCACATCACCCACATTATGAGTGATAAATCTGCTAGCTGGCGCCAAGGTCGTCAATCCTACTAAGGATCTAGGCACTTGTCGAATTTCCTTGAGCACTTTTGCCGCTAGCTGTTCATTGGTTTGCGATGACGGCAGCACACTTCCGGAAGACATCACCCTGTTCTTGGCCCTCTGAAAAAGAGACTGAAAAACTAGAGTGACCCTGTGGTGAGAGGACTGGCATGGACCTCTCACCACTAACAATACACCGTGACACACGTCTCTAACGTTTGTCATCCCAACTGGCACAGACTGAGCAAGAATTAGTGCGAGTACAGTGACATCAGCAAATACAATGAGTATGAGAATCAGAGAAAGACTTACTCGATTTACAATTTGAACAAGATTCTTTCATATTTAAAAAATATTATATAGCCTTAGTACTCGCACTAACCCTTGAAAATACAAAGATACATAATAATAATATAATCCGTTACAAAAATTTCGAAAAATAATTCAAAAGAAAAAATTTTGACATGAGCCCAAGTTCCCAAAGGGAACGATGAGCCCAAATGGATCCCAAAAAAAGCCTAAGTGTGGACAAAAATTTTAAAACATTTCTAAAAATTAATGTTACACTTATGGACAATATTAATGGCTATATAATGAACCTTACAGAAGACAAGGAATCACTGACAGAAGGAACCGTTGTCAACGTAAACAAAAGTCAATAAAAACCGGAAACAAGACTCCAGGCACTGAAAAACATGGCCCAAAATCAGTAACCAATTTAAAACGCTATCCGATGTAAAACAAAATCTTCCACAGAAGAAGCTACAATACATAGGATGGTAGATGCATGACCAAAATGCCTAAACACCCCTAAGGTGAGGACGTAACCATGGGGATAACAGAATAAACATTCTGTAACTATGCTAAAACTCCCAGGAAATTTAAATAAAAAAATTTCAAAAATTAAACCAAAAGCATGAGAGATTAGCAAGGGGGGTATCAAGGAAAGGGAGAGAGGAAACACTTAACAGTGGAGATTTCATAGCAAGAATGATAACATCAGGTCCATGCTCCGAAATTAGGGAACAGGAAATAATTTTACATAAAAATTATAAGTTACAGCCCTGAACACATCCTTCCACTGTTTCTTCCTCTCATCCTCTTATTTCATCCTTGGATCCACCATTTCCTTCATGATTTTGTGTCTGACATCATTTTAACTGAGATTATAAGCACAGATATCAGTGAGATGTTACTGATAGAAGGGCCAAACAAAGAATGAAGATTTGGCGTCAAGTTCGGTACTTCCTTGACACTGCGCATGCGCAGTGGACAAAAGTATGGAGGACCATATAGGACATTGAATTTTTTGATTTGGATGCAAATTTTGAGGATTGGAGGGGGGGGGGGGGCAAAATTTGTGTTTGGCCCTGAATAATTAAGAGTTAGCACCAGCTAAGTCTGGGTCATTGGTACAGTATAAAAATATTGAAGAAAATCAATATCTCCCATCTAGAGGTCACCCTAAACAAGCATACCGGGTTTCAAAGCAATCCAATCATAAATGTACCCTGTAGGGTGTGCCAAAGGGAAATATTGTGGTCTGACTAAACTAAGTTCTAAGAACGTTGGCCGCGGCAACATTTTTTGATTAAGAAAATCGATAGCTCCCATCTAGAGATCACCCCAAACAAGCATACCAAGTTTTAAAGTGATCTGATCATAAATGCGACCTGTGAGGTGTGCCAAAGGAAATTGTGGACGTACGTACTAACATACTAACGTACGTACATACGCCAACGGACGAGAAGTGATGGAAATAGCTCAGCTTGACTTTGTCAAGTTGAGCTAAAACTGAAAAAATAATGAAAAATAATTGACGTTTTTTGTGAATTGCGCTGGCTTGTTTTGGCCATTACACTGGGTAAAGGGTTAAAGAACATTTCTCATATTTCACAAAGTTAAAATTTGGACTCCTGTATGGCACCCAAATATGAATCGAGGGGTTTAATTTGAAAACTCTTGTATCTGCACCCCCTCTCCCTCCCCCCCCCCCCCCCCCCCCCCCCCACACACACACACAACACTATGGATGCTGAGTTCTTTTAATTTTTTTTAGAATATGCTGACTCAGCATTTTTTCGACCCCCCCCCCCCATGGTACATTATAACACAACAAATAACAATTTTGTTTAATATTTTGATTCTACTGATCCTAAGGATGCTTCATACTCCCCTCCTATAGGGTCGGGGCAAGTTGATGTGAACAAAATCAAAATGCAATGTCAAAACAATCACATTAAATTTCACTGAAATCAGTCCAATAGTTTTGAAGTCGCAAATGCCATGTTAACGGATAACAGATGATGGACGATATATGGAGAGTGATTAGTACAGCTCACCCTTTCAGTCAGGTGAGCTAATAATGGCCATATCTGGCAATCACTATTCACAAAAATCGCCATTCAAATTTTATTATTTTTTCAATTTTTACCTCAAAAAACACAGCTTATGATCCCTAACTTCTCAAGCTCATTCCAATGAGGAATTATAGGACATGTTTTAGCTTAAAAAAGTTAAAAAGTTTTGGCAAAACAATTATTTTTTTTATTCTCGGGCAATCCCTCACTGATGCTGACCCCTCCCCTCAGAACATTTTTATTGCCTTGCAGTGTCTTCCAACATAACTACAAAGTCTGGAGTCTCAAAACCGATTTACGTTTTTTGCTTAATGTATGTAACTGAAATCTGAAGATCATAGCTGAAGAAGCAAAAGTTTTATATTCAAAAATATTTTACAGTATTTCTATAATTATGCAATTTCTGTACATTCTGGGTGTTAACAGACCACAGAAAGCCCCTCAATCCATGCTCACTACATGTAAGAAAAAGAAAAAATAAAACTCCCTCTCTTACAGATTTAAAAAAAAAAATTGCCTGAAAATCAAGTAATTTATTTTGTGTGGCCTTAGTACTTAAGATATTTTTGGCATGTGTCATCGCAGAATTGCGTTAAGTAAAGGGTTAAAAACCAAGCAAAGTTCAGCCTTAAATAATGATGTTACAAGTTAAAAACTTTGCTTTTAAAATAATTCTACAACCAATTTTAGCATTAAATGTCTCAAATATTTTGTTTTCCAATGGAATCATGTAAGACATGTAACTCTATTTCTGAAAACTACCTCCTAAAACTAATATTGAGTAAAACAGTCTATACCTTTATGAGTCCTGTATGAGACATTTGTGGCTGACCAGTTAACTCTATGTCATAAGTTACAACAGCCTTTTCCCAGATATTTTCATGTTGGTATGTCCGTATCCTATAACAAAAGAATATTTATCACATTCCCATCAACAAATAGCTCATTACAGAAAAATCATGCACAACAAGGCTTTTGAAGGAGTGATGTCAGAAATCAACACTGATATCATAACATTGTGAGTTGGTTTCGGAAATAGAATTTAATTTACCTTCTTATATTTCATTAACTGCTTGCCAATTTTCATTAACTGTTTACCCAAAACAAATGCCAGCTAAAAATTTTCATTTTTTATCTCAAAAAAATAACTTACCTCAATGATCAATGAATTGGTTCCAATTGGGGGGTCATAAGCTATGTTTTCAAGGCAAAACTTTAAAAAAAATAATAAAGTTTTGCATTTTTTTTAATAACACTGACCAGTTTTATTTATTTATTGGTGTTTAAGGTCACATATTTTTGCACTACGGCTAATCATGACAGTAACACAGATATAAAGTCAAGTCCGGCCAATCATTTATACCAATGTTGCTCATTTTAGAAGGCTTCCACCCCAGGCATTGGTGACCAGGTCCTATTATACCAGTAAAACAGAGCTTGTCTACCACAGTAAAAAAGCACTGCTTCACTTCCCAGAGTTCCCAGGGGAATATTATGCGATAATATAAGAATCTCAAATTTGTTACAACCGATATTAAATTTTGTAACCTTGTTCATTAAAATTAATCTGAGCCTTGGTAAACCTTGGCTCAAGTCGATTTTAGTTTAGAAATTTCATATCAAATTGTGACTCATTCAAGATCCTCTATATTTCAACAAGAGGCCCCAAGATACCTTAGACACTAAAATGAAAAGAAAAAACGTTTTGGGACAAGTAGTTTTCTAGCACATTTTTAAACATGGAAAAAAGGGAGAGGAAAAGCACAGCATGGAGGGTTTCCGCTAGGCTGGCAGAGCGGCCGTTGACCGGTGACATTCCACTCCCACCCCCCAAAACTTTAATGTTGGCACAGAAAAGGTTAACTGTTCTAGTCGGTCACTCGATTCCTAAAGCCTTATATCTCCAAAGTCGCAGAGATAGTGTCGTCAACCATTCTATAGAAATGGCATCAAGAAACAGGATTAAGATATGTACATTCCTTTGTTGAAGATGATCAGAGCACCTCAGAACATCAATCGGATCGCAAGCATAAAAGAAAATGCTGTAATTGCAAAGAAGTCGAAATACATCACATCTCTTTTTCTGGTCATTTTCGGGTCATTAGCGAAAAAGTATTTGCTGTGCAAACAGCCTTCTTATAATATTAATTTAAGCATGAGCCATAAAGATGGTTTTTACAAAAGAAAACTGTGACCTCAAAATGCCAAGGGTACAGCGAAAATTTCAAAATTTTTTGGGAGTCAGACATGGACTACGGAGGCTAATACGAATCAGCAAAGTGTAGATCATGATATGCATTACAGTATTTCATCCCAGGCTCTGGGGACAAGTGATGCTGAACTTGGAAGTTCAACAGGCTGAGGCTATTCAAAGTTCCCGCCGGCATTGAACAGCACTATTTCCCTGGGTGGCATTCAGCATGATAACAGTAATAGTAGGGCGGCTGAACCCGAATTTTTACCGGAATTGTTCACTTCTTGAAGATGAAACTTTCTATATGTGTAATATGACATCCAGGGATCAAGAAAAAAAATGGATCCCCCCTAAATTTGCACCCCCTGGTGGCCACCATATTGAAATCCAAAATGGCCACCAAATAATCTAGATCTCACATCACCTAACAATGTGAAATCGGTCTCTTAAACCAGGTTTTCAATATCAAAGAATAACTTGGAAGTGTTAAAATAAAGTAAGTCAGCCACCATATTGGATTTCAAGATGGCCGCCGACTAAACACTATTTCTATGGTAAGTTTCAGAGTTTTTCGGATTCCATTGGGGCACTCTTATGCTTTCTCTGTCATTTATATCTATAGAACAATTTATATGGGCATGTCTTGTCAAACAACTTAGATTTCATGATGGCCACCAACATATAGGGCAAAAAGAACGATTTTCACAGCACATACCGGTAAGGTTGGTGTCCACTCGAGTGTAGAATTTCAAATTCTCAAACACCTAATAGAGCCATGAGCACATACTTGTGTATGGATGACCAGGTAATATACCCGATGGTCCATGCACAAAAAAGTGTTGATGTATACACTGATATTTTTAAAAATAGTAATTTGGGGGTGAAATACAACCCGTCAAGTGTTCCTTAGGGGAAATGACTCTTTATGCAATGTATATGCCGGAAAAGGGGTTATTCACCAATGTGTATTTTTATTTCTCTTGAGTCAGTGAAGTTGTTAAACCTGGGGAGGCAGCAGGAGTGCAGAGAATGCCTCTTGATTGGACTTTATGCATTCTGTGTCAGAAGAGATCATCCGAATCTCTAACCCAGCCCTGGAAAGGTTGAGGACGTGGTCGCTGTGAAACCACAGGATCAAGTTACCAGTCATTGCAAAAAACATTCTGAAGTTTAGAGAGTTTGGGAAAAGTACCTTTAAATGTATGCCCAGAACAATTTGATGATGGGTATGGTATAGCAGAGACTTTGCACAAAAATAAAGCCCAGGGGCACAAAACCTGCCGTAACATGTTTAGTGACTCTAGAATGGAGCGACAGGCTAAACAACCATTGGAGGAAAATGATGATGACCACAGTGGTAGTCCTGCAAAACCCTGGCGGTCAAGCATTCAGCATGATATTCATGACATTGTGTCTCTGCTTTTTCTGTGTCGGAGAAGCTGGGAGTTCAGGACTACATACTGCTTCCAATCTGGGGATAGATAAGACTGTTCGAACTTCAGGACACAAAACCCTTAGCAAAACTGACACCAGGAGATATGGTTGCGTTGGATGCCAAGTACCATAAGAACTGTCTATCTGAATTGTATAACAGATACAAGCGAATGAATACGGAAAGCTCTCGACACAGTCAGGATGATGGCAACGTGTTTTCTTCTCATCAAATTGTTGCTCTAGCTGAGTTGATATCGTATATAGACAAAATGAAGATGACTGAAACTACTGTGTCTGTTTTTTGCCTTGCTGATCTCGTCTCTGTATATTGTGAACGTCTTGTAGAAATGAGCCAAGAAAGTAAATCTAATGTCAATTCGTCCCGCTTGAAGGGACGATTCTTATTACATTGTCCATATCTGAAAGCTGTAACCCAGGGCTGTGATATCCTCTTGACATATGACATGGCAATTGGTGATGCAGTTTTGAAGGCATGATCTGATGAGGACTCGGAAGCTTTGCACCTAGCTAGAGCTGCTGCAATCATTCGCAAGCAGCTTTTTAGTCATGGTCATCCATTCGTTGGATCATTGTGTGAGGAAGTCGCCATTCCGAATACGCTGATAGCACTAGAGAATATGATTTTGGATTGTCCCAGTATCAAGTCCCAAATGCGCAAACGAGAAGCACCAACAATGGCATCACAGACCATTTCAGAGCTAATGACTTTCAATAGGATCAAGACCTCTGACCATCAAAGACAACGCGTTGTCCGACATAGCAGTCAAAGAGAAGTTCCCATTCCAGTTTATCTAGGCTTGAAACTCCATGTGAAGACATGGAAGCGTGAACTTATAGACCATTTTAATTTTTTTGGTTTATCTATATCCTATGACCGAGTTCTAAGAATATCACCATTGATTGCAAAGAGTATCATAGATCGATTTGACAGAGATGGTGTTGTTTGTCCACCTCAACTGAAGGGTGGCCTTTTCACAACAGGTCAAGTTGATAATCTTGACCACAACCCCAGAGCTATCACTGCGTCTGACTCATTCCATGGAACAGCTCATTCCTTATGCCAACACCCAACAGAGGAAAATTTTGGCACCACACGTGACAAAATAATTCTGGAGGAAATAACCATAGACAAACAGATCCGTCCTCTTCCATTATCCTACACTAATATTTCACCTGCTGAACCCATGCCAAAAGAAACTAGAAAAATTGTGAGCCCTGCTCACTAAATGATATCACCCACTCCCACCAAGAAACATTTTACAACAGTAAAAGTGTGTTTAATGTGGAGAGCACAAACACTGACACCAATGTTTGAAGGTTTCATTGAAATCCATTCACTAGTTTAAAAGAAGTCATGGATAGCAAATGTCAACAACCCCCACCACGCAAGCTTGAATTGACAAAGGCCATTTTTAAATATGAGAAACTCTAAAAATGGAAATATCTGAAAACAAAACATGAGGTGCACATCTTCAATATATGTAAAAGAATGTCTGAAAGTTTCAATGAAATCTGTTCAATGGTTCAAGAGGAGTTGCGGATAGCAGATCTGTACAGAATGTCAACTGAATTTGACAAAGTTCATTTTTCAATATGGGAAACTGTAAAAAAGAAAATATCTGAAAACAAAATAGGAGGTGCACATCTTCAATGTATGTAAAAGAATGTCTGAGAGTTTCAATGAAATCCGTTCACTGGTTTAAGAGGAGTTGCGGATAGCAGATGTGTCCCCCCCCCCCTCTCCCCCCCCCCCCCCCCCCCCCCCCCCCCCCCCCACAAAGCATAACACCACTGTAGCATAACGGACGGACGGACGGACGGACGGATGTATGTCGGAATATGAAAATATCTGAAAGAAAAATAGAAGGTGCACATCTTCAGTGTATGTAAAAGAACGTCTGAGAGTTCCAATGGAGTTTGTTCAATGGGTTAAGAGGTGTAGCGGATAGCAGATCTATACCCCTCCCTACTAAAACCTGAATTACAAAGACCATTTTTGAATATGGGGAACTGTAAATATGAAAATATCTGAAAAGAAAATAGAAGGTGCACATCTGCAATGTATGTAAAAGAAAGTCTGAAAGTTTCAATGAAATCTGTTTAATGGTTTAAGAGGAGTTGCGGATAGCAGATCTGTACGGAATGTCAATTGAATTTGACAAAGTTCATTTTTCAATATGGGAAACTTTAAAAATAAAAATATCTGAAAAGAAAATAGGAGGTGCACATCTTCAGTGTATGTAAAAGAATGTCTGAGAGTTTCAATGAAATCCGTTCACTGGTTTAGGAGGAGTTGCAGACAGCAGATGAGTACCCCCCAAAGCGTAACAGACAGATGGACAGATGGATGGACGGGCGGACAGACGGACGTACGGACGGACCAAGTGATCACTATATACCTCCCACTTTTTAAGTGGGTGGTATAATTAAAGCACCAGTTATTTACGGGCCAATGAGACCAGAGAAAAACAAGTCAGAAGATGTAGGGGTGGCGCCAGGGATTTCTAGACAAGGGGGCTATAATATTTGACCTCCCAAACGAAGGAAAATGAGTGAAAATTGGTAAATTGGAGAACCAAAATAGAAGCAAATTGAGTATGTTTGTTGATTATTTAACGTAAACATATAATAAGGTCGGGAAATATTTCATCTATAAAGCCAGTTTGACGAACGACATTAAGGAATTTCGTGAGAAACGCTATTCTCTATCAAAGTTCCAGTGCTGCACAGGTTCGAGTCCACCCTGCGACACTGGAATATTGACAGAGATTATATTTGTAGGGGCACATCGACCTGCTTCATGAAGTACTTTATGTTTTGATTTAGTGTGCCTAACTGCATAATCGTTTTGAAATATTTCGCTGCAAATAGAACACCACACATTATAGCGGGATGCCATTGTTGTTTAGATTTTGATAGATTCCAAACTTTTTCCATGACGATAATCGATGATTAGGTATGGAAGTAATGGAACGCCAGTTGGATAACAACTGTCATAATGCCTTACAAAGAAGAACCATATACCTCGTTCTTGATCCGACGAACTGACTAAAAATCTCTGACAAGGGGGGGCTTGAGGGGTGTAGCCTCCCCCTCCCTGGCACCACCACTGAGAAGATGGCAAAAAGAAGGAGTACATGTGGCTCGAGAAGCAAATGTCATTGGTAGTGGAAGGAAACGATTATGTTGAAGATGTGTCATGGGCTGCGTATCATGCTGCCTTGGGAGGGCAAGGTGGTAAACCACCAACAACTGTAGGCCCGATGCCACTGTTTCGCGAACCAGCACATTCCTTTGCTATGATAAAACACAGCATGATGATTAATCGAGCTGCAACTCATTTACTCAATCCGGGACAGATTCCTGTGCTGACAATGGACCAGCTTCTGTTTGCAATTGGCAAGCAGATCCAGTGGCAATATCCTGAGCTGTATGGTGAAGAGATGTACATAATATTGCTTGGCCCACTCCATACAGAAATGGCTGCTCTTAAAGCAATCAGTGAATTCATTGATGGAAGCAGATGGTCAAATGCAATCGTACAAGCGAATGTTGCTACCAAGGGTACAGCGGACAGCTTTATTCACGCAACACTTGTTACAACAAGAGGGATGTTACATCCCAACGCTCACCTACATTCGCGCTTGATAATGTCGTTCCAATGTATTTAATATTTAGTTAATATAAATCATTAACTAGACATCAAATGATTGTGGTTTATGAGATGGCTTTGGAAAGTCAATATTTCTGCATTTATTATATATCAATTCAACATAGAATCATTGGATATAAAAGCATTTTTTTCTTTTAGAAATGTTTATGATTAAGAATATGAATCGTGAGGCCAGATATTAAATCATAAATAAGAATTAGGAAAGGCTTTCATAAATTTATTTTTTACAAAATAAAAATACATCAGATCCAAAAAAAATAAAATAGGGGGTGCAAAATGGCATTATGTAATGAAGGATCATGGAAACTGTAATTGAAGTACATTCATTGGTTAAAGAGGAGTTGTGGAAAAACATTCGTTCAAGCAAGTGACTATAAGTCCCAACAAAAATACATCACATCAACAACTAAAATAAGTCTTAATGTTACTAGTAACAAGTATGAGAAAATATTAAATAAAAAAAAAAAAGTTAAAAAAATTTTTTTTTAAAGAAAGTGAATATAAGTCCCAAAAATCCCCCTCAAATTCCTCAAATATGCATGTAATGAGGGCGAAACATTACCGCAATGTAGTTCAGTAACCCATGTGTACAATATCAATTGCCTGGAAAGACACACAGAAACAGAACTCACCTTAACACAAACTTTTAGAACTTAAAATTGAGTAAGTCAGAGAAAAACAAGAACATTGAGACTGAAAAAAAGAAAAGAAATCAGTTAAATTTCTGCATACAGTAGGGTTAATACCTAAAGTAGTTATTGAAATCAGAAAATAAACAGTAATGAGAGGTGAAGGCACCACAATCTGCACAAAAGCTGACTTTAACGCAAATTCTTACAACACCTAAATGCTAATTCTTACAAGTTTTGGCAGAAAATCAGCCTCAAATTCTTCAAAATGCATGTAATGAGGGTTAAATATTACTGCAATGGAGTTCAGTAACCCAAGTGTAGAATATTAATTGCCTGGAAAGACACATAGAAACACAACTCACCTAAACACAAAGTTCACAAAGTTTTACAACTTAAAAGTCCGAGAAAAACATGAAAATTTTGACAGAAAAAAAAAAAAAATTCCGTTAAATTTCTGCATACAGTAGGGTTAATACCTACAGTTGTTATTGAAATATGAAAATCAACAGTACTGAGAAGTTAAAGCAGCACAATCTGCACAAAAGCTGACTTTAACGCAAATTCTTACAACACCTAAACGCAAATTCTTACAACTTGTGGCAGAAAATTTTAGGTGAAGTTTGGAAAAAAAAGTCGGAGTATCAGGGTTAAATACTGTTCTGCTAGTCCCCTACAACCTACATATGCAATATCAAAGGCCTGAGCCCACTGATCTTTGAGAAATTAACCTAACATTAAATCTTACAATATTGGACACGCCGGACGCCCAAGGTCATGACAATAGCTCACCACTTCTAATAGAAGTAGGTGAGCTAAAAACCAGGAGAGCACACCAAGTTACAGTTGCCAGTTTGTACATTCTGCAAAGACAAGCCTATTCTACATCTGCGGAATAGACAGAAGACTGATCATGTTTCAGGAAGTTCCTTCGCAGAATGGTGTGACAAGACATGCCTTGCCCACCCAATGTTTCTCTACTGGGGTTTGGTTCTTCACCTGGAATTAACCATGTTGAGTTTTGTTTGAGCCGTCCGGACATCTGACTTTCAGCTTTATATGGAGTCCATGGCAAATCTCACACCGTGGTTTTTTGCTTTGGATCATGTTCACTATGCACGATGGATGTCTGTACATATCAGAGATATGGTCACCCTTTCTAAGAGATGTCCTGAAGTGTTTGACCATGTTATGTGTGGCACGTTCACTTCAAACAAAACAGGGCACTTCTTTTCTGCAATAGGCCGGGACCAGTCCCATGAACAGATAAATGCTAATATGAAAGGAGATGGAGCCATTGGCCTAACGGAAAACTCTGGAGCCCTGAGACGTTGGATGGTAGCTGGACCACAGCTTTCTTCAGTTATTTCTGAATATGAAGAGAGTCTAGACATGCATATGGACAAGAGTGATGCACGTAAACACCATGAGCAAATAGACAGTAGGCAGAGGTCCTTCGCCCAGGACGTACGCGCCCTTGTATCTACAATACGAGGAAATGAGAAATCGGTTTCTTGATGAAACCACAGATCTGATTACAACTGATTCACAGGAAATCATGCCAAATTGTGTTGCAGACTGTGTTGTAGAGATAAAGGCACTGGGAGAAAAACAGTATGAGGCATTTGTTAATGAACGTTTGCTAAAGAACGAGAAGCCATTGAGTGCACCAATAACATGGAATTCACTTCCTCTATTCAGCAGTCCAAAGAAACGTCTGCAATCAAAAGATGCAGTGAAGCTAACCGAGCGTAAAAGTGACTGTGCGCTAATTTTTAGATTGTACATCTCCAATCAGTCAAGAGATGGCGATCTTGAAGAATTCTTCAAGCATGAAAACCAACAATACCCTCCTTCAATATCTTCAGCAGGAAAACTGAGGCATGGAAAGAAGTCTGATCTTGTTGGTTTACTGGAATCCATCAAACCGTCAACCATCCCAAATGATTCAGAATTTTAGATGGTGCGGCTGTAGTGCATCTTCTTCCATTGGGAGAATCAAGGACATTTGGTGAATATGCCCAAGATGTGTTCCTTCCATATGTACTTTCTCAGATTCAGAATACACAACTCTTAGACCTTGTCTGGGATGTATACTTAAAAGACAGCTTGAAACTTTCAATCAGAGAAAGTATGGGGACTGGTACACGCAGGCGGGTGTCCTGGAAAGTAAAGCTTCCTGGTTACTGGAAAAACTTCCTTTGCAATGACAATAATAAGGATGAACTATTTCACTTTCTGGCATCCCAGATTACTGTCATTGACACAGATAACAGAGTGATTTTATCGACTCAAGGAAATTCAGTCATCAGCTCAAGACAGGACCTCATCACAGATAGACTACAACCATGTGCACATGAAGAAGCAGACACCGGAATTCTTATTCATGTCCAGGAAGCCAGCGAAGCTAGTTTCCGGAAAGTGATGATTAGAACAGTAGACAATGATGTAGGTAGTTGTTCTGCAGTGGCTAATTTCCAGAATTTGTGCAATCTAGAACACTTTTGGATAGCCTTCGAAACTGGAAAGGATTTCCGCTATATTCCAATTCATGAGATTACTAGTGCACTAGATCCTCAAATGGCAAAGGGTTTACCGTTTTTTCATGCTTTCACTGGTTCAGACACGACATCATACTTTGCAAATTATGGAAAGAAGTCTGCTTGGTTGGCTTGCATTACCCCAAGTCACCAAGAGCTTTGCTCTTCTCTCATCGCCAACGCAATCCAAACCGCCTCAGGATGTGATCTAAAAACTTGAGGGATTCACTGTACTAATGTACAGTCGTACAAGTGATGAGGTGCACGTTAATGCCGCCCGGATGACCTTCTTCTGTAAAATGTCAAGAGGCACTGATAAAATTCCCCCAACAAAAGCTGCCCTAGAGGAACACATTAAAAGGGCTTCGTACCAGGCAGGGCATGTATGGGGACAATGTTTACAACTCCAGCCAAATCTCCCGAATCCAAATGACTGGGGCTGGGAAGCATCGGAAAATGGTTATAAACCTTGGTGGACAACTCTGCCTGTTGCAGAGAAGGCATGTCTAGAACTCATCTCTTGCAAATGCAGCAAGGTCTATAAGGGAAACTGCAAGTGCTTCAAAGCTAATTTGCCCTGCACTATGCTGTGCAAGTGTGATGGGAACTGTTATCAAGTTCAGGTGGAGCCTCTAGACAAGAGATCCTTTACCTGAGTGTTAAAATGAACCACTTGCAATCTTTTAGTATTGCAACTAGTTCATTTGAACATCAGACCACATTTTGCTAAGGTTTGATCGATCCAATTAGTAACAGATGGCTAAAAATCAGAGATCCCGTCCCTAGAGTGCTCAAATGAAGCAGCTGAAATGCCTTCACATTGCAGCTGGTTCATTTGAACATTCTGTGGATATTACAAGGAACTTCAGTCACTACCGTCAGTAACAGTGTTTGTCAGAGAGACGATATTTTGAGTTGATGAAAATACTTTGTTAGCAGCCATCTTGACATGCTCCGAAAATAACTTGGATTCACTGTAGTGTAGGAATGTGATATGATTAGTTTCCTGGTTTTGCTAGGAGCCAAAGACCAAAGACCCCATCTCTTGAGTTTTCAAATGAGCCAACTGCATTGCTTTTGCATTACAGTTGGGTCATTTGAACACTCAAGGCTGATGAAGTCTGTGTGATTAGTAACAGGGTATACCTTCATTATATGAAATTCTTAGAATCTTACAAAATTCAATGGTGCCCAACTCGAAATAATTTAAAGCTGACCTGGGCTATTTTATGCTATGCAAGTATGATTGGCACTTTTACGAGGTTGGTGAGGGATCAACTACTAGATTTTGTTCACTCCACCAATTACTTAAATGAATGAACTTAAATATTTTAGAGTTATAGTTTGTTTATTCAAGAAATCGAGAAACGATTTCGCAAAGTTTTGTCACTGCCTTGTGCAGCAAAATGTATCTTCAGTAGACAATATTATTAGGTTTTGTTTCATTCTAAATGATAACAATGGGTGTCATCTTGCAATTTGATCTGGATGGTATTTTGGGCAATTGTTTAAACAATAAATTGATGTAAATCAAAATGGTATTCCATAGTCATTTGAACTTCACTCATATCACCTCAAAATGACGGCCATCTTGAAATCTAATATGCCGCTCATTTGACTTATTTTTAGATACTTCAAGTTCACGCCTTGATATTGGAAACCTATGCGAAAACACTGTTTTGAGACTGCTAATTGTTGTAGAAGTTGATAGATGGCTGAAAATCAATTATTTTGGCCGCTATATTGGATTTCAACATGGCTGCCACCAGGAAGCATGAATTTTATGGATCCATTTTTTTCTTTAATCCTTTGGTGTTATACTAGCTGTGTGCAAAGTTTCATGCTTTCTTCAAGAAGTGAACAATTTTTGTGCATAGCCACTCTACTATAATAGTGTACGAATGAGTGAAATAATCTGTCCCATCTACAGTCGTTATGGTCTTTTTTAAATACCTTCCATCCCATCTTGTGTTGGGAATAATCCCCCATTTTGCAATTATTTTCTGGAAAGCACAAATTGGTGCTTTGCAAGAAATAAGTGAAACGTAATATATGTAAAAATAAATAATAGATTTTAACTCTTTAGACCGCTGTCAGAATGTAATAGAAATCTTTTGTTATAAAAAAATATGATGTAATCTTTTTCGCCACCGATGGTTTCTCTTCATTCCACTCAACTCCTGGAGATAACGATCCACAGTACATTCATATTAATTTGCAATTATTTACTTCAAAGCAACAACTGGTGCTTCGCAAAAAGTAACTGCAAAATAATTCTTTTAAAGCTATATTGTAGCAAAGATATTCCAATTTATTTTGTAGTTTGGGGGGGAGGGGGGAAATACCTAATAATTTCCATCAGTTATCACACTTGTGAGATAATATTGAATATGAAAAAAATTTAACTTAAAAAAACAACAAAGGGTTGAAATTTCAATGGATTCAGAGATCTGCATTCAATGAATTTCAATCCCTTTTTGTTTGCTTAATTTGAAGTGGCCCCTGACATTGGAAATCACAGAGTGCATTCATTCAGATTGTTTCCAGTCATTAAATGTCATGAAAACAGCGTGAATGAACGCACTCTAAATACCTCGAGATCAACAAGGCTTTTAGGCCCTTCACATTTCAGTCTATCATTTTACAGTCTTGTGTGTTGATGTTTTTAAAAACTGGAAAGTATCAACACATGAGGCTGAAAAGAAACGGTCCGAAAAGAAAAATCGATGACTGTGTCTTTTTGTAAAGTTCGTCCTGCGTGAAATCTGATAACAATGTTAGCAAGTAAGGCCTGCAGATCTAATTATTAACCAGTTTAATGGTCAAAACCCTGATCAACTGTGGCAACAAAGATAGGAATTTGTGTCCAATGCTAGGACATGATGTGATGTTACATTCTTCAGTGCATATTTTCCACCACCCCCATATGTGCAACCATTATTGAACTGGATCATCCATGGACCAGTATTGTCGGTAAGTACTGTAATCTGTATGAGTGATTTTTCACCGGAATTTTTCCTCATTGATCATTCACCCATAATTTATTTATTTATTTATTGGTGTTTTAAGCAGTCTGCACCTCTATCCACGCCGCCCACATTCACCCACAATTAACGGCTCTCGGAATGTGAAAACCTACATATATATCCATGTGAAAAACCTCAAGTAACCCTCAGATGCAAGGAAATGGGGGTTTGGGGACCCTGGAATTTAAAATTTTCATACCCCGGGCCATGGTCAGCCCATGGTAGCAACAACTCTTGGCTGCCCCATTACAGCCTCATTTATTTTACCCCTAGCAGAAACACTGCCCATTGGAATATTATTTCAACAAATTTTATTAAGCAATATCCCAGTTACATTCCTTAGCAGAAAATCTTCAGTTTATGAGCCGAGTGAGATGTGGCCATCATCACAATCACCACCCTCTGCACAATTTGCATTGACTATACCTGTACATATATTGAAATAATAAAGGGCATGGTGCTTGCCAGACAATGATTGTCATAGTTAAAATAACGCCTGATGAGATACGACCATCATCACAATCAACACCCCTGCAACATCTGCATTGATTATACCTGTGCACATATATTGAAATAGTAAAGGGAATGGTGCTTGCCAGTCGATGACTGGCATGATTAAAATAAGGACTAATGAGGTGCACATAATTTTGCATACAAGTCTGATATTGAGGTTTCACCCTGAGTTTGTGAATCTACCCTCAAACCAAGCATCTCTGCAGGATATGTATATATGTATCAGTATTAGCAGGCCTAATGTGGTGGGGACATATGTATGAACTTGAAGGCCTAAATACCCCAAACAAGCATAAGAAATCCCATAATTACCATTTCAAGAATGCAGCATTTCAATTGAATGACCGCAACAAAATCAACAGTTCAGGTCAGTATATCATATCTAATTTACGGATGAGATTTTGTATTGATTGGATGAGAGATGTTGGGCTGTAGTGAATGTTGAAGGAGTTACCATTAAATAATAGGAAAAATCCAGGATAGCCATCAGGGCCTTAATTTTCTCTACAAATGTGATGCTGCTCAATGACTTCCCCAAGCAGATGCCCAGAACAAGCAAATGAAAATTTCATGATGATTGCGATATGCGAGCTGTAGTGTGTGTTGATACATAACACAGTAAAATCAAATATAACTGTTACCAGTTATGTCTTTCAAGTGACAGCAACAAAATTCAAGATTGAGGGACTGGTTGAGGGATATAGGATGTAGGGTCTGCTGGAGGATATACCACATCAAATCCAAGATGGTCATCGGAGGAATTGTCTTTCAAGAAGATGCAATGAAATTTGATAGTTTAACTGGTAGAGTTCCGAATTATTTTTCAAAAGTGACCTGTAGCATGAGTATTTTTATCCAAGATATAATGCTATCAGCAAGGACAGCCGTAGTTTAACAAAATGTTGTTTATAAATGTTTTATTACTATTTATTACTGTTTGTTGGCTCTCTCCAATATATTGTAAGAAAACATTTATAAACAAGCAAATTCAGTGAATTCATGTCTCCCACTGGGCAGCAGTTTCAAGGGGAATCAATGCATCCAGTGGAATATAGTTGAGTTGCAAGTGGAAGTTATTTAGAAGAGACAGAACAGACAGTGCTTCAGACAGTGGTTATCAGATTTATTTTCATGGAGGTCACTGTCAAAGCAAGTGAAGTGATGTGGAGTATAACTGTGAGAATCACTAAAAATTAAGACTGTATGATAAGACATATTACATTAAACTGATGTGAAAAGTAATCCATATATGAAATTTCATTGAAATCGGTCGACTCTAAGGAAAGTTAGAGCCTGGAAACCATTAGCCAATCAAATTTAAGCAGCCTAATTAAATATGCGCAGAAAATGCCTGTGTTCGAACTTGGACCCGCAATTGATGAAAGTGATCTACTCCCCAAATTTCATCGAAATTGACTGACTGTAAGGAAAGTTAGAGTCTGGAAATGAAAAACACGGAAGGAGTGCACTTACTGTGTATTGGTAGTAGCACTGAATAAATCAAAGTTTCCCAATTTGCATAATTTTTGCACGAGAACAAAACCTGTATTATATGTGATGTATTGCATGTTACTAAACATTCATACAAAAATTTATTCAAATCCGAACTTTCATATAGAAGTTCTGTACAAAAAACTGATTACACCCAATTTCAGAACAAAATGGCCACTGACGGCCATCTTGAATGTTGGACCAAACCCCAAAACACATATTCTGGTCTCACAATGATAACAAAGATACCCAAGAAGTTTCGTGAAGAACGGTTCATAAATACGGCTTTTAGTCTGAGGTGCATTGACGCACAGGGCAGACGGACCAATTTTCTGTACAAAATTTCCCACATTCGAACTTGGCCTAGGTATTGATAAAAGTAATCCATATATGAAATTTCATCGAAATCAGTTGATTTTAAGGAAAGTTAGAGTCTGGAAACCGTCAGCCAATCAAATTTCAGCAACTTAATTAAATATGCGCAGAAAATGCCCATATTCGAACTTGAACCCACAATTGATGAAAGTGATCTACTAGCCAAATTTCATCGAAATCGACTGACTGTAAGGAAAGTTAGAGTCTAGAAACGAAAAACACGGAAGGTGTGCACTTACTGTGTTTTAGTAGTAGAACTGAATAAATCAAAGTTTTCCCTAATATGCATAATTTTTGCACGAGAACAAAACCCGTATTATATGTGATGTATTGCATGTTACTAAACATTCATACAAAAATTTATTCAAATCCGAACTTTCATATAGAAGTTCTGTACAAAAAATTGATTACACCCAATTTCAGAACAAAATGGCTGCTGGCGGCCATCTTGAATTTTGGACCAAACGCCAAAACACATATTCTGGTCTCACAATGATAACAAAGATACCCCAGAAGTTTCGTGAAGATCGGTTCATAAATACGGCTTTTAGTCCGAGGTGCGTTGACGCACGGGGCAGATGGACAGGCAGACAGACAGTTTTTTCTGTACAAAATTTCCCACATTCGAACTTGACCTAGGTATTGATAAAAGTAATCCATATATGAAATTTCATCGAAAACGGTTGATTTTAAGGAAAGTTAGAGTCTGGAAACCATCAGCCAATCAAATTTCAGCAACCTAATTAAATATGCACGGAAAATGCCCATATTCGAACTTGGATCCACAATTGATGAAAATGATCTACTACCCAAATTTCATTGAAATCCATTGAAATCCGGTCACTGTAAGAAAAGTTAGAGTCTGGAAACGAAAAACATGATGGAAGGACGGAAGGGCACCCCGAATTTAATAAAAAGACGGGAGACAACAACATTTTGCTAATTCCAAGCAAACAACATGCTAATACACAGTGTGGTGCCTCTGAAGTAGATTTCAGCACTTTTCACTAGAGCCATGATAGTGGCACCTGGCACTCAACCAGTTAATTCAGGTTGTCACTCCAAATCTGCAAATGGAATGGAATTTCATGTCGATCAGATGACCAATTTGGACAGTACAGCATGCTAAAGGTTTGCCACTGAATAAGGAGCGAAACTCTAAATGATTTCCAGGACAGCCAGTGTTTCTCAATCAAAACATGAAGCCGGATACCTCACATCAAAATTTATTTATTTATCTATTGATGTTTAAGGCCACATAATTCTGTACAATGGCTATTTGTGACTGCAACACAGAGATGAAGTCAAGTTTAGCGATTGTTTATACACATATTGCCCATTTTAGAGCCTAGAGGACTGCCACCCCAAGCACTGGTGACTGGGTCTTATTTTACCAGTAAAAGAACTTGTTTACCAGAGTAAATAAGCACTGCTTCACTTTCCAGGGTTCCGACAGACCTTAGATCGAAAAGTGGTCTCAAACAAGTTCATAAAATTTCCAGATAAATTAAGGAATTAGGGCAGGAGAGTGTGTTTTTAGAGATGGGCGGTTTTCAAATTTCATGTCAGTTCTGGTTTCGGTGTCATTCAAAGAGGCAGGTTTTCGGTTTCGGTTTTCATTGTACAAGCACAACAATGCATTGCAATTATATGTAAGACGATGAATTTGGTGCCAGTCAGTGTCACAGGGACTCCCTTTCCAGGGCAACGCACCTGTGTAATAGCCTGTACTCTAATTTCCTGAGCACAATGTATTTGCATAAATTATCTCAAAAGTTTTAAGTTTAATGACGCTGGCTTTGGAGTTCAAACCTTCAAAATTACGCGAAGAAATAAATATATTTGTCATTATAAGTGCGGAACAAGTGACAAGTTCCAGTTCTGCAAAGGAAATCGCATTTGATAAACAGATGAACGTTTAAACCACAATGCATAATAAGTAATTTTGTCACCTATTTTCACGGTAAATGCCACGCTCGAATGCAATAGCCAATGCCAATTAGTGCAGCTGTTCTGGAAAAGGGGTGTCTCGACTCTGAAGTTTTAAAACAAGGTTAACTTTAGGTTGTTTCTTTCTTTATTTTGACAAGTGAAGACCTAATTACAGTTTTTCAACATTGGAGTTGAAAGCTGCGACGACAGATTTTCTGTATCTGTTTTGGTTTTGATAACAAAACCGAAACCAAACCAAATTTTCGGTTAACCGCCCAACTCTATGTTTTAGGACTCAAAAGCAAACTCCAGCCATATTTTTCAAGCTTTGGTAGTGAAACTCCATTGTTCAGGTCTACAAGTCACCTTAAACATGCATATGAATTTTGGGTAATGTTTGCAATGCTTGATGATCAATCGCAAAAGCCCACACCTACATCTCACACCACACAATATATAAAATTTCAGGCTGACTATATAAGGGTTACAGTCTTTAGGGCATGCCAAAGGATAGGTGGATACAAAACTTTTTATTGAATTTTGCCCTTAGCCCCAAATTGGTGGGACAACATGAACTGAACAAACCAGTGTTCTTTTATCATAAGAAACATATATGCCAAGTTAGTGAAAACTGGCCTAGTGGTTTCTGAGAAAAAGTAGTTTGAAGTCATTACGGATAAACCACAGATGATGGTCAAACAGTGATTAAGTTCTCTTTTCAGGTGAGGTACAAAATCAAAATAGACATCTGAAACTAGTGTGCTACCAGACAATTAACACTGCACACTTTTGTTGGGCACTCTCCCATAAACTGTAACAAGGCAAATCCATACAGACTAAATAATTTCACTTCAAAGATTATACCCAGTACATCCAGCGAATATGAAGCCTTTAACCCTTTGATACTTTTATA
Source organism: Pictodentalium vernedei (assembly GCA_031216915.1). NCBI lineage: Eukaryota > Metazoa > Mollusca > Scaphopoda > Dentaliida > Dentaliidae > Pictodentalium > Pictodentalium vernedei. The sequence continues at coordinate 342,711,003 of CM062296.1, read as the reverse complement.
CGTCTTATGACGTATGAAATCAAACATCACGTTGATATTTTGTGGTTATTTGTCTGCTATTTTTCGATTTTTTGAAGTGTTAACCTCAATTCCTATTTCCCCTCGAATAGTGCTCAATGACAACAGTTGAGCCAAATGTTATCCCAGCTTAAAATACAAATATAATCCTGCTGTCAAGACTTCTTTATTGATTGAGTGCTAGAATCCACTGTCAGGGCTTTCAAAAAATGAGGATACCGGAGCAAAAGCCAACACTTTCCTTGCTTATATTTCATGTTCAGTCAAACAGAAATAATATTTTGTTTATATAAATTTGTCTTGTTACAAATTATTGGGGAGTGCCTGTGGGCACTCTCCAATAATTTGTAATAAAACAAGTTTTGAATAACAAATTCGAACCTCCAAAAATAATCTAGCCCACAACCAGATAAACACTAATGTGAAAAATATCTTATTATTTGTACTTCCGACGTTTGACGTCGCATTTTGAAAAACTTTGAAGAAACCGAATCTCCAGTCACGTTTGAACGTCAGGATAATTAAAGTCTCAAAGGCTTAAATGGCAGCAACTGCTCTTCAGAGTAATGTCCAAATATGGTCTTCCAGCACTTTACCAGATAATACAAACATTTGCTGCTTGAGTTTTAGTATTGGATACTAGTGTGCAAAGGATCAAGTTTTTAATCCTGCATATGGCAAGTTACTCTTGAAAGTATGCATGGGCCATATGAATTTACAACATTCACTTTTTCCATCAGTTCTCATATTTGACACAAATAAGATTTAAAGCAAAGAGACATGTTCAAGAAAACCTGATTGAGTTGAAAAAGAATAACTTCATTTGAAAGATTAATGTCACAAAATAGTTGGAAATAACAATACTACAGATAATAAAAATGTGTGAAAATACAGTGCCACACCTTGATAATGGATCTGCAAGCATACCGGCTCCACACCCATATACACCATCAGGTTCTCCAATCCATCTGTATGATTCAAGAAGCATATCTTGTACATTCAAGCCACTAGATGTTGACAGTGAAGACAGTGAATCGATACTGCCCTCCTGACTGAATTCCTGAGATTGGGAAGATGTTTTTGATGAAGCATCACCTGAACCTTTACACTCTCTCCTGAAATACAACCTCTAAATTCTTCAGATTTACTCAATTTGAAAGATCAGCTCATTCATGAGTTGTCCACATCAAACTAAGAAAGGCAGCTGTAGACCAGTCAAAATACGACTAAAATAGGCTAATCCAGACAATATATTGTACAGAATTGGTTTTAATTTTTTTCGAATCAATGAACCTTCCCAAACAACAAAGAAAAAATCTGAGCTCAAACTCGCTTGCATTTTAAAAAAAATTGGTGTCAGATGGCCGCAGATTGTGAAAATCACCCAAGTCATTTTAATGACATCATGCATTAATGAATTGTTAGAAGATGGTTCCATTACAATGGATATATTTGCTACAATAACCAGAGATACATTTTACATTCGAATTGTTCGTCTCAATTAAGGATGGCTGACATAACGATAGCAAAAATTCTAAAAAATCCTTTTTTTTTCATATTTTTAGTGTAGGTTTTCTGATATAGAGACAGGATTTGTGCGCATATGACAAAAAATGCTATACTAACACAAGAGGGTGGTCATCCTCAAATAGCCTGCATCAATTTTTTCCAGAACATTCATTTGGAACACCCACAATTACAAGTTATATAAGGTCAGGGTTCCTGCAAGCAAGGACTGATCAAATTTAAGGCTATTCAAGGCAGTTTCTTGACATTTTGTGGCATTTTTCAAGGCCTTGCAGAAACCAAATTCAAGGATTTTCAAGGCCTTACCACCATGAATGATGATATATGATCACTAGTGTACCCAACAATGACATACATGCTAATGATGATATATGATCACAAGTGTACCCAACAACTGCAGACATGCTGTTAAAAGATACCAAGTAAATTGAACTGATGTAATATTTTAACATACAAGTTATTTTCTGTTCTGAAAAAAAACCAATATGAGTGTGATGAAAACTGTTACACTTGATACTCACACAATCAATGCAGGTCTTTATACTATAACTTCTGAATCAGGCATCTGAGTCAACTTTCAACTTAAGTTTTGATAATGAACAGAAATAACACCTGAACACCAACTTTGTATAACTGTTAACAGGAACATATATACAGACTGGGATCAATTCAACTTTTATGAATCACAATTTTTCAGTTCCTCTTCGAGTCTTTCAATTTGCTTTGAAAGTTTCTCGCTGAGAGCAAGCTTATCCTTCTTCGCAGTAGTGTGCAAGGAGTTTCATTATCATTTGTTTCATCCTCTGACCTTTGAATTTCAAAGAGCTGTGCCTTCTCATCTGCTGAATCAAACAACAGTCTTATATCATCATCAAATTCCTTCTTTCTTTTTTTGCATTCACACAACTCCTCTTGAACTACACCACAAGCTCTTCTCTTCAGTTCATTTTTATTTTTGGCTTTCTGCTCCTCAAGGTGCAATCTATATTGGATTCTCATTGCTCTGGCAATAGCTTTACCTGACATGTGGCTGACAGCATTAACGGCATATCCGGTCGAAAGTATCTCAAAAAGACCAGAATCATTCATGATGTGGCCGATACACCCCAAGAAACTCATCTCTGTATGAAGTCTGCCAAGCCTCAGAACAATCTTACAGACTTCGCAAGTACTACTCTCAGTCTGAATGATATTCATAGGCATTCTCCCAGGATAAATTCTTTGGGCGACCTCTTGAAGATGAGTCTGCCAGTGGGACCCTATTGTTTCTAAACTGAATGCTGCATCTTTGATGGTAAATAGAATCTGATGCATGCAAATCTTGTGAAAATTCTATACGGGCCATAACTTCCCTACCTCATTCATTGTTTCGTTCTGTACATTTTTGCAAAATTTTGTTTTGGAAATCCATTGTTCGGATGGGATAAACTTCAGTGAAATGCCAGGCTCTTTTAAATTCCTCTATACACTGTCCTCAGAACAGACAATTGGAGCTGAAGCAAACCAAACCCTTATGTGAACGGAGACCCCTTTGGTCCACAAGGCTTTCATCGAACTTGCGCTTTGTCAAAGCCAACACCCTGCTACTCTCAGAGAAATTTAAATTTTATAGTAAATTTTCTTTCTTATTATACCTACTGCAATTGTTTGCAACAGGCTTGCACTACAGTGGAAGTCCCTAACTCGGAAAAATACTCTCTCTTTTCTTCTCAATCGATTTGGGAAAGAAAAGTGGTGCAAAACCACCAAGAAAAAATAAGCCCAAACTGGGTTGAGTGCGACCGGCACACACACAGTAGGGGACACTCTTCTCCTTGTATTAATCCATGGCTTCCGGAACCAGTGCGCAGACGTATCAATGTGTCATTCTATTGAATCTGCCAACATTGGAGGTATGTGATTACAGTGAGGAAGGATTCTTACCTGAAAAAGAAGATGAAAGAGCCTCCACATAAACAATTGCGGTAGGTATAATAAGAAAGGAAATTTACTATAAAATTTAAATTTCTTATCAACCTACCTTACAATTGTTTACAACAAGCTGAATGGAGAACAGGAGGAGGGAATCACATAACCAACCCCACATAACCTGACTGTGCTGAAACCGTGGACAGAAGAGTTCCCTAGGCCTATAAAACCATAGCATCACCACCATTAGTAAATGACAGTGCGAGATGAGGCGTATGGCCCTGTGCGACACACAGACAGAAAGGACAGTACCAAGAACAGGGCTGGAACTGACCTTGCAAGAACCCTAATGGCTAGGGTTGATGACAGCCATAGCAGAAGAAAAGAGGGCCTAAAAAAAAAGGTCCTCAGACTGCTCATGCAACTGATGCAGATAGGTGGAGAAAGAGGTAGACAATGCATGCACCTCATGGGCAGAAAAAAACGATTGGTAATACAATCGTCAGTTGCTAGACAAGCATATGACACGCGAACAGCAAGGCAAATCCATCTAGAAATGGACTAAGGAGAGATCAGGGATAAGAGACAGAAATGTATCTTTTCCTGTCTTTCCTAATGAACTGCGTCCGGTTGAGGTAAATGCGAACTGCAAGAATCGAACAGAGCAAAAGGTGATTACCCTCAGCAGAAGGAAGAGCCCTGATACAGATTGTAGGTTGAGCAGTTTCTGGCATCTGATTCTTGGCCAGAAAGGAGCAATCAATGGTAAAGTAACACTGTTGGCAGAGCTCCTGAAAATAGCTGGATCAACAGACAGGTCGTGAAGCTCACTAACTCTTCTGGCTGAGGCAAAGCCATCAGAAAGAGCCATCTTGTATGTGATAAAACGCATATCCACATGGGATAAAGGTTCGAACGCCCCCCCCCCCCCTCCCAAGCAAAACAGCACCCAAGAAAGATACCATCTTGGGGTAAGCCGCAAAATCCTAGGACTTTTCAAAGAAAAGTGCAGAATAAGCTCGAAGAGGGAGGGAATACAGCGATACAACACTTTCCCACATATGAAGAGGTCTCCGAAAGCACTGACCTGTACCCTTAGATGGTAACAGGTTGGAGACCCCTAGAATCAAACAGATATACCAGAAACTCTGCAATCTGTGTTATCGAAGAATTGGCATAATCAACAGAGTGATCAGCATACCATCGACAGAAGACATTCCACTTAGCCGCATAAGTAAATGACAGTGCGAGATGAGGCGAAATGCACTCCACTGCTCGTCTCGAACAACCTCTACGGAGGAGACAGGACCTGACAAAAGATATGCGTGAAGGCACAAGGAAGTCAGGTCAATGTGAAACCTCCCCGGTTGACCTTGCAGAGAAGGTCATGACATAGAGGGAGACATGCCGGAACTGCAGCCAACAGAGAGCGGAGCTGTATAGATCCACACCCGCTGAGGCAACAGGGAGCGATCAGAAGGATTTGACAACTGCAGGTTCGTATCTTGGCTAGAATCTGAGGCAGAATCGGAACCGGTAGGAAGGCGTAGCCGACTAGCCCGTTCCAATCAAGTGACAGAGCATCTATAGTGAAAGCCAGAGGATTTAGACACAGTGACATGAAAGTGTACACCTGAGTAAAACGATCGACGTAGGGGACGACCCTAGAGATTGCAAAGGGACTGGAACACTGCCTTGTGAAGCATCCACTCAGTGGAAATGAACCTGTCCCGTCGGAACAGGGAGTCGGCTAGGACGTTCAGACGACTGGGAATGTAACCAACCACCACCCCGGCGTTGACATCCTGAGCGAGCAGTAGAAGACCCCGAGCCAATTCGTACATAGGAACCGAGTGAGTGCTGCCCTGGTTCCAAATGTAAGCAACCACTGTCGAATTGTTGGACAACGGAAGGACCTGAAGATTCGAAAGGTGGGAGTTCCACTGCCGGAAACGCAGAAGAGCAAGAAGCTCCTTCTGGTTGATGTGAAGAGCTGCATGATCCTGGTCCCATACACCATGAAGGGAGAGACCAGAGGATCCAACGTCATGCAAAAACCGAGATCGCCGGCATCAGCCGTCAGAACACGATCAGACATGGGCAAGTCCAATGGAACTTCCAGCAAAATCCACTGAACATCTATCCAGGGAAGAAGGCGACCATGAAGAGATTCTGGTAACTGAAGCACCAGATCCAGAGGATCGACATTCGGCCTCCAACAACTGAGAAAGTGTTGGAGAGGTCTGACATGCAGCCGACCTAGAGGAATGAGATCCATCACCAAACCGCAGAGACCGGGCAGCCGGAGAATACTCCGATACCACCTCCTCTGCTAGATGAAGGATCCTGAGACCTCAATCTGGACTGCCGATGCTTACCCTTACCACTTGAGTAAGAGGAAGAAGCGGCGGCAGGAGAATCAGCCCTATGCGCCACAGAGGAAGCAGAAGGGCATTTGTTAGGCTTAGAATGGCCCCAGCCTCCAACAGAAGGCGAAGCAGCAGCTGATCTTTGGAATGATGTAGGACGTCATCCTGGACCGTCGCCACTGAATCATGGAATAGTCGCGAAAACACCAAAGAAGCAGATCAAAGAGCAGCGCCCTGCCCTTCAGGAAGGGAATGGCTTGTGTCCAACACAGCGTTCCAGCGAACTAAATCTAAATTAGCGTGAATAAGAAGCATGAGCGTCTTAGAGATCACACGCAATGGAGACTGTATGTCGTCAAACTTACCAGGTGGCAGATAAGCAGCCAAGGCAAAGACGACGTGATCCAAGAGAGAAAGCATGCCCAGCATCTCTCTGGATAAGCCCAACATGGACTCCAAAGTCGCCATAGGAATAATGGCCGACTTGGCTTGGAGTCCTGATCCAAGACTGTCAAAGTCTTGCAGACTGACGGATTGGTGGAATCGTAGGAACGATCATTCACAGGGGGCAAAAAGGTATCAGCCTAGTGAAGAACGAAGTCTTCATAGCCTTGGAACTCAGCTTTGACCACTTGTACCGACTGGTACAGTCGAAGGTGCCCAGAAGCAGGGTGCTCCACAGGCTCCAGGCGTGCGACCGATGATCGCGGCCTGGCTGAAACCTCCGGCTGGTCTGATGGTTTGAAGGAACTCAAACACAAAGTCAAGAGCCGCCCCCAAGTCAGAAGACTGATGGCTCTCAATGTCAGGCATGTCTGACCCATCGCCTGAGTCAGAAGACACATAGCCTATGTTGGGCATACCAGCTGATGCCTCCCATGGTGTAGGAACACCAGGGGATCAGAATGCAGTGCCTTGCTTCCAATCCCGGGAGGCGGCATCGTGGAGGGCTCCTGGAAGCCACTAGAAGCCTCGCTGGAGGCAATGGGAAGGCTCTTGGAAAGAACCTGCGTGAGCAAGAAGGGGCCTCTGCCGGTTTGATGTGGGAACAACCTGGCAAAGTGGCTTCGCATCTGACCCTCTAAACCAGCGAAGAGTCATGATCCTCAAGAACAGGGGTATGAAATACCCAGAAGATCTGAAGTTCGGGAACTCAGGAGAGTCGCCACGGACCTCTGAGAGACAGAAGGTCCAGGCTGCACAAAAATGCACCGTCCCGCAAAACTGGCCGAAAGACCAGAATGCGTGGACGGAAGCGCAACAGAGTCCACGGTGACCCCACCATGGACATCTGAATCCAAACCCATCAAATCAAACCCTGCTGGGCTCGACGGCTGAGAGACCACAGCAGATGGATCGGCCGGCACCTACTTCCGACTTCGCCGAGATGAAGCTAGGGAAGGTTGAGGCCGATGTCCAGGAAGCAGAAATCTCTGCAGACCCCTGGAGGAATAAGACGAGGCCAGCTGAAACAGAAACCGATGACGTCACCGACGGAGTAGCAGCAGGAGAGGATACATCATTAGCTGTTGACAAAGGTGGAAAAGTGGAGAGAGCAACTGAGCTCGGCTCCAAAAGAGGAGTCACAACCCTAGTGACAGCCTCAGATGTCGACTGGAGGGGGACAGTAAGTCATAAAAAGACTGCAAAACCCCCAGGAGGGGGTATAACTCTCTCCAGACAGATTCGAATCAGGAGGCCCTGAACGACTGCGTTTAAAGACTGCAAAACCCCAGGAGGGGGTATAACTCTCTCCAGACAGATTCGAATCAGGAGGCCCTGAACGACTGCGTTCCCCTTTCCACGGGCATGGGAGGAAAACGTCACGTGCCTGAACTACACAATAGACCGAAGCCCAAAAGGTGGAAGACCACCCAGCCTGCCGGGTCTTTCAATAGAACACCCAAATAAAGTTGAGCATGAATAATCGGAAACTTCAACATGCTAAAACAACAAAAATGGCCCGCAAGGTATTGTCCTAGGCATATCTGGCAAGAGCAATGTAGATGGGAAGGTGAACCCAAAGAAAAAATAAATCAGGACACCCCCAGCTACCAGAGTAAGGTGGCAGGAAACAAAGGCCGACAGGAACATCAAAGTACCCCAACAGCCATAAGGGAACTGGCAGAAATTCTACAATCAACAGAGGAGAGAAAAGCTGCCACAACAGCCCCAAGCTGACACCTAATTCAGTTAAAAGCAGAACCCAAAGGGTTAGCATTAATGAACAAAAGACCGAAATGGCACGGTATTCGAAAATCGTGCGCGAAATCGGTATTGAGATTTATCACAAAAAATACATACAGTGAATAATCAAGAGAATATATAAAAACACAGCCCTGTTTGTCTGGATAATGAAGAAACAGCTACGAATCCACATATCAGAACAGGAAACATCGTTAACATCGAGTCAAAAGGTATCATTGTTGAAGAGCAAGACGATCCGCATCCTTGTAAGATGGCGGAAAAAATAAAATGACATGCTGGTTATACGCCTGCGCACTGGTTCCGGAAGCCGTGGATTAATACAAGAGTGCTCCCAACTGAGTGTGCGCCGGTCTCACTCGACACAGTTTTGGCTTATTTTTTCTTGGTGCTTTTGCACCACTTTTCTTTCCAAAATTGCTTGGGAAAGAAGAAAATAGACAGTATTTTTCCGAGTTAGGGACTTCCACTGTAGTGCAAGCCGGTTGTAAACAATTGTAAGGTAGGTTGATAAGAAATCACACTGGCATTTAATGTGAACGACACACCCAGTAGTGACACTGAGAGTCTTGCCACATGTGGAAGCTGCATCCAACAGCCCCTGAACACCTTTCTCACGCAAAGTAATCTGAAGATGAGTCTGCCAGTGGGGCCATATTGTTTCTGAACTGAAGGCTGCATCTTTGATGGTAAATAGAATCTGATGCATGCAAATATCATTAAATTTTTATACGGGCCATAACTTCCCTACCTCATTCATCGTTTCGCTCTGTACATTTTTGCAAAATTTTGTTTTGGAAATCCATTGTTTGGATGGGCTCAACTTTACTGAAATGCCAGGCTCTTTTGAATTCCTCTATACATCATCTGCAGAACAGACAATCAGCACTGAAGCAAACCGAACCCATGTGAATGGAGACCCCTTTGGTCCACTACGCTTTCATCGAGCTTGGGCTTTGTGAAAGCCAACAACACCCTGCTACTCTCAGAGAAAACCTATCTGCATTTAATGTGAACGGTACACCCAGTAGTGACATTGAGAGTCTTGCCACATTTGGAAGCTGCGTTCAACAGCCCTTGAACACCTTTCTCATGCAAAGTGTTCATGATCTTTCCCTCTGCAGGGAAGCTACATATAACACACAATTTATCCATTCAAACAATAATATTAGATACATTTAAGCAAATGGGAAACAATGGCAACAGACAAGCGAATATAAAGAATTATCTCCAGAGGATAGACTGGATGTAATTTCGAATTGAAAAGATAAGTAACAAAGCGAGTAAAACTATTGATCGATACGTAAGGAAGTCTAAGGTAGACTAACACAACAGCGTCGCAAATCTGGTGTTATTTCACATCAAGGCTCTTTATTCGAAACTTAGCTCTAACACACTCTATGGACTTTTGAGTTTGTTTACCTTAGACTCACTTACCTGTCGATCGATAGTTTTACTTGCTTTGTTACTCATCTTATCTTTTCATTTTTAAGAGGTGCTTGTTTTGTTACATCTGAATAATTTATATTTTGTCGCAATCAAATCACAAAGTAGTACATTGTTGCAATAAAAAACATAAAAAGCCAAAAAATGCTCTTTATTCGACATGTAGCTTTAACACGCTGTATTGTTCAGACAGATGTTGGTTCAAATTGTGAGTGCAACTGCTGCGAAATGTCTTAATTTACGTGCGAGGTACCCTTTAATATGAATGATGGGTAATTTTGATAATCCTCCTAGAAATTCAAAACACTGATAGAATATATTTAGCAGAATTCAAAACTGAAAATGTATTTTTTTCCATTTCAGAGCCTCATTTTTACAGTCACTTGGAATATAATATAGGCAAATATGGTACCGTATGGTGAAGTTTCGTCTGTAGATCACAATACATGTATAGATAAGCCTATATTGTCATACTATAAAGTCAAATAAGGGAGTTAATATGAGTAATGCAGTTTTTTCTTCATTTTGGTGGCCATCTTGGATGCCATATTGGATTTCTCAGGAACACGCATGACTTCAAGCTCAGATTTTTTTCTGAAACATTTAAACCATTTCTGAACAAATTTTTTCTAGGTCTATCATACTTTGACTAGACTACTTTGGAGTAAAGCATTTATGCAGCATATGGAGAGTGGATCACATTGAGAACACCAATAGAGAGTTTCAATAATCAATGTTATTTGGTCTAAAGTTATGGGACCATAAAGAAAATGGATTTCAAAGTATAAAACTGCAGAAAATTATTAGAATGAATAAAATAAGTTCATTATTTTCTGATCTAGAACTACAGTTATGTGTATATTCTGAATTAAAGTATGATTTTTAGATAAGAAATTAGTGGTAACTGGTTAATGGTAATTTTTTTTCAAATGGTGGTTCAAAACCAGACATTCATTCTTCTAAAGAAATGTTCATTCACACAATTATGTCAATTTTTTCCCTCAATTTTTATCATTTTATATTTTTTGTTCTTATATATTGGAGTGTGCCCATTTTAACTCAACAAACTTTCTGTTAATGTCAAGAATACATACCTTGCATGGATGATAAAGTCAAAATAGTGGTTTTCATAACTTTTCAGAAAAACCGGGTAGTAATTTTCATCACTCACCCAGTGAAATAATTTGATGGCGGGCTCACAAAGAAGAAAGAATGCAGCTGTCTTTCAGTTCATTTTGATACAGAAAGTTTCTAATAAATATAATTTATTGATTGTTTCGGCTCATTTTGGAACAGATAGTTTCTGTTATATATCATTTATTGATTGCTCAAAATGAAAAACATCTTGCATTTGGGTTTCTTTAAAAATCAAAACAGTCTAACCTGGAAAACAATCTGATCGTGAAGTATGACTGATTATTATTAGAAATGATAACAGTGAGAATGAAATATTTTGGGTCTGTATCCCATGTTGTTAAACATTCTGCTAATAGTACATACCTCTGAGCATCATGCCAGATCTCTATATACAGAAGTGCTGTAAAATGGGCAGAACAAAGCTGTGCAGCTTTGGCCACCTGCAAATAATCAACGTCCAACCAAAAGTTGTTGTCCCAAAGTGTCAATACTTGTCTTCTGAAATTGAACAAATGAACAATGCTCCACAATAATTGTTGTTTGCATGTGGGTATTACACAAACTTATAATATTTTGTGAGGATGAATGAAATGTATATATTGAAACATTAACAATAGTGGGCTGATTAATTCCTAGCAATTGGACATTTTTTCTTGGTATCTTAACTATGAGATCTAACAAGAGGCTACCAAGAGGCTTGAAGCACTCAAATCACAAAAACCCATGGATTCTTCCTCTTCCTAAAGAGAATTAAAGATTTTTAAACAATAATCAGTCACTCAATATTTACCATATAGATGTCAAAATGGGTTCCAGTGATATTTCCTCCCATTATCAACCACACTTAAAATGGGGCTTGAGAATGCAGTAGGAGACTATGCCAAACATGAAAGCCTTTGGAGCAGTGGTTTAGGATAAGAAGATTTTTAATGTTTTCCCCATTACCCACACAGTTAAAATATGAGGGCCTCAAGGAGCTCCTCTATAAGGCCAAAGAGATTTGATTTGAACAAACTTGTAAATCAGCATAACAAAGATGCTATGCATCAAACATACCCACAGTTTGAAAACATAGGGCTCATGACACACCTAAATTTGATGACACAGATTCGATTTGGTCAAACTCGTAAATCATCACCACAAGAATGTTAAGAATCAAACACAGAAGCATTTGGAGCAGTGGTTTGAGAGATTAATTTATGTTTTCTCACTTACCTTTAGCTTGAAAATCTGTGGCCCCATGACCACTAAATCTGATGCCAGGGGCTTGATTTGGTCAAACTTGTATATCATACTCACAAAGATTTTACATGTCAAACATTGAAGAATTTGTAGAAGTGGTTTGAGATTTTACTGTGTTCAATGTTTATGAAAGGATTATGAAATATTGTGATAATTGAGAATATGTTAATTTCTGTTCCCTGTATGCTATGTTTTCAATTATGAAAGTGTCAATGACACTGTAGCTTAACGTGTTTGATGAAAAGGATAATGTTCAATGTTTATGAAAGGATTATGAAATAAGACAAGAATTGTGATAATTGGGAATATATGCATTTTGTTCCCTGTATGCTATATGTTTGATAAAAATAATATGAGGTGTACACTGTACTAAAGAGCTGAGGGGTGGGTAAATATGACCTCACAGTTAATGTATGTGGCCCTCACAGTTAACGTATATCAACGAAAGTTACCAAGTTACAGTGAAATTATTCCAAACGAGTCATCCTATCAAGTTACATTGAAATCCCTTCATAAATATGGCCTGTAGACTGTGCTAAAAGTTTTCGGGCTTCGGGCTCCTGTAGCCGTCAGTTTCCCAATTGCGTCCAAAGGAGACGTTCTCATCTAGACATTATATGAAGTCAACCTACCAAGTGACAATGAAATCCCTTCATAAATATGAACTGTAGACTGTGCTAAAGGTTTTTTGGGTTTTGGGCTCGGGCAGCCATCACAGTTGAATGATCGCAACCAAAAGGGGACATTCTCATCTGGGCATCATCAGGAGTGATCCTACAAAGTTACAATGAAATCCCTTCATAAATATGACCTGTAGACTGTGCTCAAGGTTTTCTGGCCCCTGAAGCCGTCACAGTTGACCAATCATGACCAAAAGGGGACGTCATCATCTAGGCATTATATGGAGTCAAACTAACAGGTTACAATGAAATCCTTCCATAAATATGACCTATAGACTATGCTAAAGGTTTTGGGCTCGGGCAGCCATCAAGGCTGAATGATCGCGACCAAAAGGGGACATTCTCATCTAGACATTATTTGGAGTCATCCTACCAAGATACAATGAAATCCCTTCATAAATATCACCTGTAGACTGTGCCAATGGTTTTCGGGATTTGGGCCCCTGTAGCCGTCACAGTTGCCTAATGGTGTCCAAAAGGGGCTGTTCTCATCTAGACATTATATGAAGTCAACCTACCAAGTTACAATGAAATCCCTTCATAAATATGACCTGAAGACTGTGCTAAAGGTTTTTGGGCTTCGGGCTTTGGGCAGCCATCATGGTTGAATGATCGCAACCAAAAGGGGACATTCTCATCTGGACATCATCTGGAGTGATCCTGCGAAGTTACATTGAAATCCCTTCATAAATATGACCTGTAGACTGTGCTCAAGATTTTCGAGCTTTGGGCACCTGTAGCCATCACAGTTGACCAATCATGACCAAAAGGGGATGTCATCATCTAAGCATTATATGGAGTCAACCTTACAAGTTACAATAAAATCCTTTCATAAATACGCCCTATAGACTACGCTAAAGGTTTTTGGGCTCGGGCAGCCATCAAGGCTGAATGATTGTGACCAAAAGGGGACGTTCTCATCTAGACATTATTTGGAGTCATCCTACCAAGGTACAATGAAATCCCTTCATACTTATAACCTGTAGACTGTTCTAAAGGTTTTTGGGCTTCGGACCCTTGTAGCCGTCACAGTTGCCCAATCGTGTCCAAAAGGGGACGTTCTCATCTAGACATTATATGAAGTCAACCTACCAAGTTACAATGACATCCCTTCATAAATATGACCTGTAGACTGTGCTAAAGGTATTCAGGCTTCGGGCTTGGGCAGCCGTCATGGTTGAATGGTCACAACCAAAAGGGGACATTCTCATCTGGGCATCATCTGGAGTGATCCTATGAAGATACATTGAATGAAATCCCTTCATAAATATGACCTGTAGAATGTGCTCAAGATTTTCGGGCTTCGGGCACCTGTAGCCATCACAGTTGACCAATCATGACCAAAAGGAGATGTCATCATCTAGGAATTATATGGAGTCAACCTAACAAGTTACAATGAAATTGTTCCATAAATATGACCTATAGACTATGCTAAAGGTTTTTGGGCTCGGGCAGCCATCAAGGCTGAATGATCGCAACCAAAAGGGGATGTTCTCATCTAGACATTATTTGGAGTCATCCTACCAAGCAACAATAAAATCCCTTCATAATTATGACCTGTAGACAGTTCTAAAGGTTTTCGGGCTCCTGTAGCCGTCACAGTTGCCCAATCGTGTCCAAAAGTGGACATTCTCATCTAGACATTATATGAAGTCAATCTACCAAGTTACAATGAAATCCCTTCATAAATATGACCTGTAGACTGTGCTAAAGGTTTTCAGGCTTCGGGCTTGGGCAGCCATCATGGTTGAATGATCGCATCCAAAAGGGGGCATTCTCATCTGGGCATCATCTGGAGTGATCCTACGAAGTTACAATGAAATCCCTTTATAAATATGACCTGTAGACTGTGCTCAAGGTTTTCGGGCTTCGGGCACCTGTAGCTATCACAGTTGACCAATCATGACCAAAAGGGGATGTCATCATCTAGGCATTATATGGAGTCAACCTAACAGATTACAATGAAATCCTTCCATAAATATAACCTTTTGCCTATGCCAAAGATTTTTGGGCTCGGCAGCCATCAAGGCTGAATGATCACGATCAAAATAGGACAATCTCATCTAGAGATTATTTGGAGTCATCCTACCAAGTTACAATGAAATCCCTTCATAAATATGACCTGTAGACTGTGCTAAAGGTTTTCGGGCTTTGGGCCCCTGTAGCCGTCACAGTTGCCCAATCACGTCCAAAAGGGGACTTTCTCATCTAGACATTATATGAAGTCAACCCACCAAGTTACAATGAAATTCCTCAATAAATATGACCTGTAGACTGTACTAAAGTTTTTCGGGTTTTGGGCTCGGGCAGTCGTCACGGTTGACAGATCACGCCCAAATGGGGAAATTCTCATCTAGACATCATAAGGAGTCATCCTACCAAGTTACAATGAAATCCCTCAAGATTAAACATGACCTGCAGACTGTGCTAAAAGTTTTTGGGTTTTGGCCATGGGCAGACATCACGGTTGACAGATCATGCCCAAAAGGGGACGTTCTCATCTAGGCATTATACAGAGGCATCCTACCAAGTTACAATGAAATCCCTTCATAAATACGACCTGCAGACTGTGCTAATTGTTTTCGGGTTTTGGGCTTGGGCAGCCATACCTGTTGACCAATCGCGACCAAAAGGGGACATTTTCATCAAGACATGACCCTAAACCTGCATATGAAATTTCGTGATGATCAGACAAGAACTGCGGGGTGTAGCCCGTGCTAAAGGAAAATGTGAACAGACTCTCAGACTAACAGACTTCCGCACGCGTGATGGCAATAGCTTATCTTGACTTTGTCAAGTTAAGCTAATTAACTAGTGTGTTATGTTTGATGAAAAGGATAATGTTCAATGTTTATGAAAGGATTGTGAAATAAGACAAGAATTGTGATAATTGAGAATATGTTAATTTCTATTCCCTAGATGCTATGTTTTCAATAAGAATAATTTGAGGTGTAGACTGTACTAAAGAATTGAGGCCTGGGTTGATGTGGACATCACAGTTAAAGTATGTCAACCAAAGTTACCCAGTTACAGTAAAATCATTCCAAAACGAATCATGCTACCAAGTTACAATGAAATCTCTTCATAAATGTAACTCACAGTCTTTGCTAATGGAAGGGGAGCGCGGTGGCTCAGTAGGTAGAGGTGCAGGCTGCAAGCCGAGAGGCCCTCGGTTCGAATCCCACCTGTGGCAACCGCGTTGTGTCCTTGGGCAAGACACTTCATCTCCATTGCCCGCGTGGGGGCACGATGATGCCGTGTACTAAGGCGTACTGCACGTCGATGGTACGCATGTCTTCAACCAATCTAACCCTGCCTGTGCTGCAGTGCGGAGTTACGATGTTGGGGAGCTGGCAGCTGCTCGTCGTTGCTCGGTGGTTCTCTCTGGGTACTCCGGCTTCCTCCACCCGTAAAACTGTCACGGTCATGATTAGCCATTGTGCATAAATATGTGACCTTAAACATCAATAAATAAATATTTGCTAATGGAATCTGGGTGACGTGCCGGTCCGGATATCACAGTTCACTGATCATGACCAAAATAGGACAGTCTCATCTGGATACCATACCGAGTTATCCTACCAAGTTACAATGAAATCCCTTCATAAAAACAACCTGTAGACAGTGCTAAAGGAATCTAGGACATGTGACCAGGCAACGGTAACGGCTGACCGATCGTGACCAAAATAGGACAGTCTCATTGAGACATCATACCGAGTTACCTTCCAAGTTACAATGAAATCACTTCATAAATATGAACTGGAGACTATGCTAAATAAATCTAGGTCACATGTCAATGGGGCTGGCACAGTTGACCGATCAAGGCCAAAATATGAAGTTCTCATCTAGACATTATACAGAGTCATCCTATCAAGTTACAATGAAATCAATTCATAAATACGACCTGTAGACTGTGCTAAAGGTTTTTGGGCCCGCACAGCCATCATGGTTGACAGATTACGAGGGACATTCTCATCTGGACATGACCTCAAACCTGCATATAAAATTTTGTGATGATCGGACAAGAACTAGGGGGTGTAGAATGTGCTAAAGAAAATGTGAACAGACTCCCAGACTAACAGACTTCTGCACACGTGATGGCAATAGCTTATCTTGATTTGTTCAAGTTAAGCTAAAAATCACGATCTTCAAAATCAATAGGGGTTATCCTTATGCCATAAAGAATGTATATGGTAATTTCATCCTTTTAGGTAAAATATTTCTTGACTTTGAGTGCAGAAAGCATTGTGTCTACAGACACAATTACAGATGGATGAAAAATAAGAGGCCTCTTGGCCTATATAGCTCTGCTTAGGGCCACTACTTTCAGGGCAGATATATACAGGGTAAATATAAGACAGAGAGAGTATAAGGGAAATGGTTATCTTAAAATCTCATTAATTATGACAAGGCTCTGACGGGATGATATTAAAATTGCTGACACTACTCATTAACCTATGTTGAAATGAAAAATTAATGCTTCACCTTTGAGTTCTGAGCCATAATTGGTCCAAGTATGAATAAGATCTTTCAATCACAGCTAATTATATGGACCAGACAAAAGTCATCAAATTGTACAACCCTGACAAGAATGGTATTTAATATTCCAAGTGTTACTGCTTGTGACCTTGACCTTGATATGACAATTGGACAAGGTCGGGACACAATGTTATGTGATCAATTGTGTGAAGGATGAACATAGATTCAATAATACAGACCAGACCATTGCTGCATAACAATACCAAGTTTTGCTGTCTGTGACCTTGAAGATATGATCTTGGGTCAAAGTCGCGACACACCTTTGAATCATGAGCAATAACTGTACCAAGTATGCATAAGATCTGTCAATGATACCAAATTATATGGACCAGACAAAAGTGACAGTGAACTGTCAAAGTGTTTTTAACTGTCACCTTAACATAGGGCCTGTGACCTCATACCATATTATAATTCGCGACACACTGTCTTTTAATAATACATATTGAAATAAAGTTTTGAAAAAACAAAATATTCAGTGGTTAAGAAGTTATGGCAAGGACATACAAAAAGACATACAAAAAGTTGACAGATGGGTGATGGATGGACGACGGACAAACCATTACAAGAAAGGCTCTGCTGACACTTGTCAGGTGGAGCTTATGACTGACTTTTGACCTTCAAAATCAATCAGGTTATCCTTAAGCCATAATGGATGGACATGGGTAATTTCATCTTCCAAAGCAGAAAACATTGTCTGCAGAGTTTGAAAACAATCTTGACCTTTCAAATCAATAGGCATTAGGGCAAGTTGGCTGGCTGTGATGAAACTAATATACCCCCCCCCCCCCCTTCCCTCTAGAATGTCATTGCAGGAGGTATCATAATTGTCTTGAATAGCATGATGTGAATTTATAAAATCTGTAGGTTTATATTTTTAATTGACCAATTTTGTTTCAAGACAAAATTGACAATGGTCTTTAAAAAGTTGAAAAATAGGGGAATTTTCATTTTTCAGAGGGTATCACCCACAATTTCAATGGTCTTCAATTGAAGATGCCAAATCTAAAATCGCTCTGAGGCATGATGTTGACATCACATGTGGACTCCCACCCCCAAACGTATGCGATGCAAATCAGCTGTCTCATAAAATGCATTCCATTATGGCACACCATACGATTCAATCAATAAAAACTGCAAATGTTCTCTACATGCTATTGAAATTTCACCACATTAACACAAGATATGAATTAGGAAATTTGCAACTTTAAGATTGCAAGTAATTTTCTTATATCCCTATCACCAGGTGTCTAAAGATGAATGACAACAGAAAATGTCACATGAGTGAACAGTTCAATCAAAGCGATGCAGAACAGAATGCATTTATTCACAGATAGTGAGTTTTTTTGTCAGGTGAAAATCCACCCACAGGTAAAGTTTGGGTCGAGATCCACTGCATATTGTACAAAAAATACTATTTTTTATGCATTAGAGATGTGTCTTTGACTCTTTGAACAATGCCTTACATGAATACTACAAAAATAATTCATGTCTTCAAAATTTCAGATGGGAATGTATTTTAAACATGTTCTAAACATTGAAAAGTTCTTCAGGGGGCTGTATTTTTTGTTTTATTAATTAGCATGAAATTGAATATACTGTTTTTCTTACTTTCACATAACCTTGTATTCTAAAAATATATATTTGACTGCTAGGAAAATATTGCAGAGTTTTTTTGCTTTCAGTATTGCTCAGCACTACTGCAGGGGCTTGATTTGAACAAATTTGTGAATGATCCTTCCAAAGTTATGTAACAAATTTCTAGCTGAATAGCTTCACACACTCCCCATTTATGTAACTGATATGGAAGAATTTGGGGCAGTGAATTGGGAGATTTTTTTTTTAAAGTGTTTTTTTCTTCTATTACCCACAATGTTAAAATCTGGATGTTGTATGTTAAATATGAAAGTTTTGGAGCAATGGTTTAGGGGTAGATTTTCAACTGTTTTTTTCCCATTTCACTAGTGTGAAAAAGATTTTTGATGTGTTTCCCACAGCTTTAAAACATGAAGCCCCATAAAACCCCTAAATATGCTGCCAAAAAGCTGGTGTGAACAAACATGAAAAGCATCCTTACAATGATGTCATATATCAAGCATGGAGGACTTCGTGGCATGGACCTACTTGGGCAATCTTGACCAAGAACATAACACATACGATGCTGATCAGGACTGAATGTCACCTTTTAACCTGAAGTCCAATCTGCTAACTAATGAGTCCCCACATTAAATGTTTGTAGTTATACCTGAAATAAAATAAACAAATAAATCCCTATATTATAGAACTGACATACCCTTGAGGTGACCGTTGTTGTTTTCGAAGGTACTGAACAACATTCAATAAAATTCTCAGTGATTCAACATTTATAGATGCTTCTTGGTTTCCTAAAAAAAAATATTACTTCTGAATTGGTAATGGTTAAATCCTTGCATGGAAATAATTCAAAATTTATTTTGTCAATATAATAATGATAAAACCAGAGACTCAAGTGAGCCTAAAATGCTCACCTGGCTTAAGTTATCAAAAAGGAAGAGTGTGTCAGTAAAGAGGCAGGAAGAGCTATTTTGGGATTTGCCATGACACAACCAAAGGCAATTTTTCTGGCCATTCATTTCTGCTGGTCCTAGGAAAGCTTCCTAGACAAAAACAAAGCTCTGTTCTGTGAAGTCTAAAAAAAAAGTGAACAAATTTTTTGTTTGTTTTAACTCATGTGGTTCTCTCTAGCACCTCCCCCCCACCAAAAAAAAAAGTTGCGACATAAATCAAGTACTTATGACCCAGGTATACTACACGATAAATTTGGTTCAAATCAGCCCCTTGGTTCTGAAAATAGAAATTTTGAGTGGAACCCAAATTTGGGAGCCCAAAGTTTGACCTACTGAGTTCCTTTGAAAAAAAAGTGAATCTGCATCACTGAATAAGTTCCATACCAGAAATCAAAGCATTATTGTGAGTGGCTTATGAGAAGATGATTTTTAAAGCATTTTAGGCTTATGGAGCATTAACCCCACCCCAAGGGTCATAGTAACTTCTTGGTAAAAAACTCTGAATAGTAAACCTCCACCAGCCCAAAGGTAGTAGCAGCTTCATTTGAACAAAGTAGAAAGAATATACTCCACAGATGGTCTTTGCCATATATGAATGAATTTGGTCCAGTGGTTTTAAAGAAGAGTTTCAAATTAGTTGATGGAGTACAAAAAAGATGATGACACAGCATTTTTCATTGCCAACAGCATTAAAATGGGCATCCCCTATCGCAATTTTTTTGGTCCATCTGCTTCCATGGGACCTAAGGAAGCTGCATACCAAACAAGAGGCCCCAAGGGGCCTTAATCGCTCAAAGTGGTTCAAAGAAGTATTTGGGGTCACATTCAGCTAGTCAGTTTCATTAACACTACAGAGGAATGAAGTCATGAAAGGCAAATTTTATTGAAAAACACCAAGGAATGGATTTGAACAAACTTGAACTTAACCCGCTCCCCTCTGCACCCCCCACCCTACCATAGAGAGCCCAAGTATTAAGCCAGGGACTCAAATTGAACAGACTTGAATCTGATCCCCCAAGATATGTTTTCTACCAAATATGAAAGAATTCTGACAAGTGGATCTAAAGAAGAAGGTTTTCAATGAAATGTCCTCACATTGCATTAAGTTAAAATCTCCAATAGAGAGCCCAAATATTAACCCAGGGAACCGATTTGAACAAACTAGAATCTGACCCACCTAGAGAGGTTGTATACCAAATATCAAAAGATTCTTATTGGTGGATCTGAAGAAGAAAATCTATAAAAAAAAATTCTCTCATATTGAACTGAGTTCAAAGTCGGGCTCACATAGAGAGCTTACGTATTAACCCAGGGACCCAATTTGAACAAACTTGCACCCATGGAGATGTTGTATACCAGTATTAAAGCATTCTGACTGGTGGATCTGAAGAAGTTTTTTAAAGAGGTTTCCTCAAATTGCACTAAGCTAAACTTTGGGCTCTAATAGAGAGCCCAAATATTAATGCAAGGGCCCAATTTGAACAAACTTGAATCCGACCCTCCTACAGATGTTGTATACCAAATAAGAAAGCATTCTGACTGTTGGATCTGAAGAAGAAGATTTAAAGAATTTGCCCATACTGTACTAAGTTGAAATTTGGTCCCACAAAAGGAACCCAAATATTAACCCAGGGATCCGATTTGAACAAACCTGAATCTGAACCCCCCCCCCCCCCCCCCCCTTCCCACCCCCCAGAGATGTTGCACACTAATTATCAAAATATTCTAATTGATGGTTCTGGAGAAGATTTTTTAAATTCTGGAAAACAATTTATGGGTGCTATCAGAGTAATGCCCCTTGTGGTGCCCGCTGTGGGTGTGGCAACTTTATTTGAACAAACTTGAAATGACATAAGGAACATGCACATCAAATTTGATTCAATTTGGTCCAGTGGTTTATGAGGAGAAATTGATAATGTAAAGTTCATGACAGATGGACAGGCAACAGACGGATGATGGACAACGGACAAAAAGTGATCACTTAAGCTCCCCTGGACTTTCAGTCAGGCGAGCTAAAAACAATAATCTGGTCTAGGCAGTTTTGGAAATAATAATAATGCACTAAGTGAAACTTTGGGCTCCCACAAAGATAATAATAAGCCAGGAACTCGATTTGAACAAACTTGAATCTGACACATCTAGATATCTCACATACCAAAAACAATAGGATTCTGACTGGTGGATCTGAAGAAGAAGATTATTTAAGAAATTTTCTCATATTGCACTAAGAGAAAATTCGGGCTCCCATAGGTGGCACAAATATTAACCCAGAGACTCAATTTGAACAAACTTGAATATGTCCCCCTAGAGATGTTGTATACCAAATATGAAAGCATTCTGACTGGTGGATCTGAAGAAGATTTTAAAGAAATTTCCTCATATTGGACTGAGTTAAAATTCGGGCTTCTTCAATCTAAAATGGGTATGCTCCCACAGAGAGCCCAAATATTGACCTACAAACTTCCTTTGAACAAACTTTTATCTTCAACACCAAAGAACGTTCCATACCAAATATGAAGCCATTTTCTCTGGTGGTTCATGAGAAGAAGATTTTAAAAGATTTTTAGGCTTTTGGAGCATTGACCACAACCCGAAGATGGCAGCAGCTTCATTTGCACAAAATTAAAAGGTTATACTCCAAAGTTGGTTGGTGCAATATATGTTTGAATTTGG
The DNA here is from genome assembly GCA_031216915.1 of Pictodentalium vernedei. Taxonomy (NCBI): domain Eukaryota; kingdom Metazoa; phylum Mollusca; class Scaphopoda; order Dentaliida; family Dentaliidae; genus Pictodentalium; species Pictodentalium vernedei. The sequence goes on along the minus strand of CM062296.1, from coordinate 342,688,716 downwards.
CCTAGTTGTTGTGAAGAAGACAGGTTTCAAAAGTTAACATACGACGGATGCCTACTGATGGCAATAGCTCCAACAGACTTGCAGTCAGGTGGGCTAAAAAAGCTTTATGGATATATCACCTTCAACAATAACTAGTTTTTATCGGCAACAAGTTTTCAAATTTATTAATTACAGCTACAAACATCTCTCAAACTAGACTTGAAACATATTTTAACCATTGGGCATTTACTAATTAATTTAACTGACTTAATTTATGCAAGCCATTGATCTAATTGCCTATGTACTTGGTGTCAATTTCACTCAACTTAATTAGAGGTACAATCCCCAATAAAAACAGCCAAGATACTGAATGTATCACACAGGAGAAAGATGGATAGTGTGTGAATGAATTCTTTGTTGATGTACCATTTTACATGTGCGTGTTATTCATAATAAATAAAGATTTTTTTTTTTTTTTCATGTTTCAACACCTAAATTGCACACAGGGGATTACTGGTATATTTACATAACATAATTTCCTGTTGGCTTATGATAAATTACGTGTGATGTCATTCATTTGTTCTACTGATTCTGTTTACATCAGTAATTTTACAGAGTAGGCAATATTTAATGATATCGCAATAATTTTTTAATTATCATTATCAATATTTTTTCCCATTCAGCTGGCAGATATTCTTACCGGAGACTGCCAATATGTCTTGTCACTAGTATAGGTATAATTTAATCATTTTTTTTCTTGTAAATGGAATTAACTTTCTGACCAATTGTCTCTGGAGTAATTTTTTCATCAAATTCAGTGTAAATAAATACTTTGTTGATTTGTCATGACTGAATATGCTAAAAAATATTAAAAAAATACCCAGCAGGTTAAGGGTTTAATACCAGAGGCTAAATAGAGTTTAATATCATGTTGTTTAATTTGGTATAAACAGTTTTTTGTGATTCTACCCTCATATAGAGCTCCAAATAGACAATTTTTTTGCCCCGATTGATTTCTCAATCCACAAAAAATATGCCATACCAAAATCTTTTTTTTTATTTGAATCAAGTCACTCAGAAGAGACATTTAATTGTTTTTTTTCATTTTTAACATGTGTAACAGGTCACAGAGCTTGTACACGCTTAGCAGAAAAAAAACCAAATTTTCAGGGATCTATCTACAGAATTTTCAAGCACTTTCCAAGACATTCAAATAAATTTACTCATCTCTGTTTGTATAGGTGATCGGACACTAAGAAATAGGACACTAAAAAACAGGAAACCAAGAAACAATTTGAGGTAGGACAATAGGAAACAGGACACTAAGAAACAGACACTAAGAAACACTTCTTTCAATATTTCAACCAGTAATTTATTTTAAAAAATCTGAATAAAAATTGTCTGAAAGGCAATTTTAAAGCAAATTGATGGAAACAAATTCTTTCGGAGCCCAAACAAGGACACAAAAGAAATATTTCTTTTATATTTAAGAAAAGAAAAGAACAAACAAAAAATAGAGGGAACTGTTTTAGTGAACTAAAACACATGTCTCCCCTTCGATTAGTTCCATGCTTCCAACTTACAACTAACAAAGATCAAACTAAAGGTCAAATGTCAAGATCACGGAAATTCATGATAGGATTTGACACATCAGCCTGGTCAAGGTCGAAGGTCATATGTAGGTCATGAAGGTACGTGACACATTTTTTTTGGTGATACACTCACATGCCAAAAATCATATGCCTAGGTCAAAAGATTAAAAGTCAACAATGTGACCTTGAGGTCAACGGTCAAGGTCATATGTGGATCATGATGGTATGTGACACATCGTCTCATGGTGATACACTCACATGTCAAATATCATAAGCCAAGGTGAAAAGGTAAATAAGTCCTTGCCCAGACAAGCTTACATGCCAAAAAAATCAGTAATTTGGCCTTGAGATCAAAGGTCAATATCATATGTGAGTCATGATGGTACATCATCTCATGGTGATACACCCACATGCCAAATGTCATAAGCCGAGGGTAAAAGATAAAAAAAAAATCAATAAAATTTGACCTTGAGGTCAAAGGTCAAGGTCATATGTGGGTCATGATAGTACGCGACACATCATCTAATGGTGATACACCCACATTCCTAATATCATAAGCCAAGGTGAAAAGGTAAATAAGTTCTTGCCCAGACAAGCCTACTTGCCAAAAAAATCAGTAATTTGACCTTGAGGTCAAAGGTTAATGTCATATGTGGGTCATGATGGTACGCGACACATCATCTCATGGTGATACACCCACAAGCCCAATATCGTAAGCCTAGGTCAAAAGATAAAAAAAAAAAAATTTGACCTTGAGGTCAAAGGTCAAGGTCATATGTGGGTCATGATAGTACGCAACACATCGTCTCATGGTGATACACCCACATGCCAAACAGCATAAGCTGAGGTGAAAAGGTAAATAAGTTCTGGCCCGGACAAGCTTACTTGCCAAAATGTGGGTCATGATGGTACGCGACACATCGTCTCATGGTGATACACCCACAGCCTAGGTCAAAAGATAAAAAAAAAAGTTCTGAAGAAGAAGAAGAAGAAGAAGAAGAAGAAGAAGAAGAAGAAGAAGAAGAAGAAGAAGAAGAAGAACAACAACAACAACAACAACAACAACAACAACAACAACAACAACAACAACAACAACAATGAAAAGGAGAAGAGTTCAGAGTAAAACAATATGTCTCCCTTCGGTGAAGGGGAGACATTATTACATATGGACTAACAAGCTAACTATAACAAGTGTTTGACCACCAAGGTGGTATTAGTCCCCTACGGCGCTTTTGTGACATAAGGTGTTTTTGTCACATAAGACATGTGACCACAGTCAGCAGGAGTATCAGACCTGGGGGAGGGGGGGGGGGGGCAGTTTTGGTCAAATAATTGGGGACGGTTTGGCTTGGGGGCAATTCGGGTTTCATGACAACAGTCAACAGGAGTGTCAGACCTGGGGGGGGGGGGGGGGGGGGTGGTTTGAGTAAAATACAGGTTATCAGACAGGATTTCAAATGTGAATAGAATCTAAAAATTGAGAATTGAGAGAAGTGTAGCTTGAACCATGTTGGAGGGAGGGGTAGTAACATAAATATAGAGAAAAAAATGCCGCTCAGGATCACCGATCCAATGTCGAGTTGTGACAACAGAAAAGGTGGGTTTGATCATTATGAAGTTATTGTCTGCAAATGAATTATTGAGTGTGTGCTGGGTCTGTGACCTTTACATTTGACGTACTGAATTTCAAATAAATTGAGTTCCTATGAAGAATGACAGACGAGGGTTGAACGATTTTCATGTTATTGTGTAGAAACCAATGGAGTGCAGAGTTCAACAATTTATATCTTGCTTGACAAAAGTGAAAGAACCCTCTGTCTGAAAGAAGATAACAATTGTAGAATTGATGACTATGCAAGGGACTAAAAGCTTGCCGTGAAGAAGGGTTAATAGTTAACAATATTATTCGACATGGAAATACCAAGGCCAACACACCTATGAAGTTTCATGACTCTAGGTTGAACCACTATCAAGTTCTCATCTGGAAACCAATTGTTGCGATATACTCTGTTCAAGGTCACTGTGACCTTGACCTTTGACCTGGTGAGTCCAACATCAATAGGGTTCTTCCTCGCACCAAGGCCAACACGCCTGTAAAGTTTCATGACTCTAGGTTGAACCACTATCAAGTTCTCATCCGGAAACCAATTGTTGCGATATACTATGTTCAAGGTCACTGTGACCTTGACCTTTGATCTGGTGAGTCCAAGATCAATAGAGTTCTTCCTCGCACCAAGGCCAACCCACCTATGAAGTTTCATGAATGTAGGTTGAACTACTATCAAGTTATCATCCGGAAAGGAATTGTTGCGATTTACTATGTTCAAGGTCACGTTGACCTTGACCTTTGACGTAGAGAGTCCAAAATCAATAGGGTTCTTCCCCTCACCAAGGCCAATCTACCTATGCAGTTTCATGAATGTGAGTTGAACCATTATCAAGTTATCATCCGGAAACCAATTGTTTAAGATTTACTACGTTCAAGGTCACTGTGACCTTGATCTTCAACGTAGCATGTCCAAAATCAATAGGGTTCTTCCTCCCACCAAGACCAACCTACTTATGAAGTTTAATGAATGTGAGTTGAACCACTATCAAGTTATCATCCGGAAACCAATTGTTTACGCCTGCCCGCCCGCCCGCCCGCCCGCCCGCCATTCACGAAACTATAAGTCGAGTTTGACTTCGTCACAACTCGACTAAAAAAGCTTAAAAAACACAGCAAAAATGGCAGCCATTCCGCCATCTTGGAATTTGAAAAAAAAAATATTAAGCGTGCATCATCCCTTCAGAACTATTTATCCACATACCAAATATGAAAGGTGTAGCTTAAAGCATGTTGGAGGCAGAGGTGGTAACATAAAAACAAACAGACAGACAGACAGATGAACAGACAGACAGACAGATCTTAGATTTTGAAAAAAAAATATTGAGCGTGCATAATCTCCTCACAACCCTTTATCCATGTACCATATATGAAAGGTGTAGCTTGAACCATGTTGGAGGGAGGGGTGGTAACATAAAATAGAGAAAAAAACTTAAAAAACACAAAAATGGCTGCCATGGCGCCATCTTGAATTTTGAAAAAAAAAAAATTGAACATGCATTATCCCATCACAACCCTCTATCCATGTGAAAAATATGAAAAGTGTAGCTAGAACCATGTTGGAGTGAGGGGTGGTAACATAAAATGGAGAAAAAAGCTTAAAAAAACACAACAAAAATGGCCGCCATGCCGCCATCTTGGATTTTAAAAAAAAAATATTGAACGTGCATCATCCCCTCCCAACCCTCTATCCATGTGCCAAATATGCAAAGTGTAGCTTGAACCATGTTGGAGTGAGGGGTGGTAACATAAAATGGAGAAAAAAGCTTAAAAAACACAACAAAAATGGCCACCATGCCGCCATCTTGGATTTTAAAAAAAAAATATTGAACGTGCATCATCCCCTCCCAACCCTCTATCCATGTGCCAAATATGCAAAGTGTAGCTTGAACCATGTTGGAGGGAAGGGTGGTAACATGAAAATAGAAAAGAAAGCATAAAAAAACACAACAAAAATGGCCGCCATTCTGCCATCTTGGATTTTGAAACAAAGATTTTGAGCGTGCATCATCCCCTCAGAACCATTTATCCATGTATCAAATATGAAATGTGTAGCTTAAAGCATGTTGGAGGGAGAGGTGGTAACATAAAAACAGACAGACAGACGGATGGACAGACAGACAGAGTGCAATCCTATAGTCCCCTTACGGTTCCCGTAGGGGACTAAAAACAATGTAGCTGAGGGTACCCGGACATGTAGGTATCGCTGGTAGCACCAAAGCAGACAGTGCAGCAAAACAGGCTTTAACAAAGCCTCTCATTGATTTTAACATCCCTTTCAGTGATTTTAAGCCTCATATTAGTAGTTACATCAAATCTATGTGGCAGGCGGAATGGGATGGGGCAACTAATAACAAGCTCCATCGCTTTCGACCAACTATTTCTGATAACTACCTGTCCAGTAAACTTTGTGGAAAGGATCTTGTAGTTTTGACGCGATGTCATATTGGTCATACACGTTTTACACATTCCTTTTTGTTAGAGGGCAATATAAGCGACCAGAGTGTGTCCCCTGCCAGCAGGTGTTGTTAGTGGAGCACATTCTTTTACACTGTACTGAGTTTAATCTTGTTAGACGACTGTGTTTTAATGTTGTGTCTCTTCGAGACCTATTTTATAATACAAATCCACATAAATTTTAAATAGTCTGGTTTTATTATTTTAAATTCTCATCTATCATTTATATCTGTTTCACAGGTTGATTTTCACAACTGTTTTGATGAACTGCACACATTGTTCACTTGTCAGGTGTACTCCATGTTTTTCATATGTCGTCATCTCTTTTTTAACTTCTGCATTGAAAATAATGATTATTTTTAACATTTCATACTTTCATCGCCACTATATAGCCTTAGTTGCTGATGTGGCGTAAAGCACCAATAAATAAATAAATAAATAAATAAATAAATAAATAGCTGAGGGTAATTAATTATTGAACAAACACACACAAGCTGATCATAAATCTTAAACACTCTTTGTTGTCATTACTATTAATTTATTCATTTACATGTCTTTAATTTTTTATCTACCTATTCTTTTTGAGTAAATAGTAAATATTAATAAATATTACATTTACATGTCTTTAATTTTTTATCTACCTATTCTTTTTGAGTAAATAGTAAATATTAATAAATATTACAACTTAAAAAAATATGTTAAAATTTGTATGTAGGAATATTTTCTAAAAACAATTTATATTAGTAAACTGGTAAATAATAATGATGAATAAATAAAAACGTTCAAAATATACTCTTCCAAAAAAGAAAGTGCGCAAGCTAAAAAATAACACTAAAAAAAGATATATATCATTTTCATTCATGGAAATTTTATTCAATCACAGATGAATCAATTTGTGATCAACACGAGAAATTTCATTACGCTACGACGAATACTCTTGGTGCCATGGAGAGTCAAAGACACTAAGGGTCAAACACAAAAGTCACACACTCAATATCTGGTATGACCTCTGTCTGCATCGACTACTGCTGTGCATCTATGCCTCATGGAAGTGAACAAGTTAGCATGGAAGTGGTTTAGGGTAGGGTTAGGATAGGGTTAGGTAGGGTTAGGGTTAGGTTTGTTAGGGTTAGGGTTAGGGTAGGGTAGGGTTAGGTTAGGCTAACCCTAACCCTACTCTACACCACTGCAGTCGAGCACGACGATGACGTAACGTCAAAATCGGACGAATTGCAGGTCTTCGAGGACGTAAGCCGTATTCTCTCAGGTGGTTGATTACTGTTTGAGGATGTATCCATCTCAGGTTAGGGATGTTCCTGGCTGTCGTCATTGCCGTTTGTTAGCGGTTCCGGAGATGGGCGACACAGATATACCGATCTTGTGCAGGGGTGGTAACTCGGGGTCTCCTGCAGCAGGGTCGGTCTCGAGCATCATCATGTTGTGCATGTCGATGGACTAGCCTGTCTACAGTGTTACGGTGGCAGTTCAAATGCTGGGCAACCTCTCTGTGTGTTCTGCCAGCTCTAATCATACCCAAGGCAAGGAGACGTTGATTCATTGTCAATCTTGGCATGCAAATGTGGAGTCGTTTTAACAGCAGCGCAAGTTTGAATGTGAACGAAAGGAAGGCCTTACTTTAGTGTTTAAATACCCAAGGATTCACACTGCTGCATGAATTTTCAGACTCTCCACGTGCAAAACATGCCTTTTCACAAACGTGCAGCACGTCATTTAACGTTGATGCAATTTTAATGGGGAAAGCTTTTTTTGTGTTCAATATAACGTATTCATGAACAGGTTAACACTCTTTACACCTACGAAATTATTTTTTTGGAGTTTGATCAATTTCTGCAATGCACACTTTCTTTTTTGGGCGAGTATATAATTAAAAATATTTAATTAACTAAACATTTTAGTGGGAATTACTTGGAAAGGGTTATTTCCTAAATATAGTAACTTTCAAAATAAAAAAAAACTATGTTTCTTAGTGTCTGTTTCTTAGTGTCCTGTTTCATAGTGTCCTACAACCGTTTGTATACAGTACATGTCAAAATAAGTTGTAGCATAACAGCAATAAACTAAGTATATTGCTGCTCCTGCACTGATAAGATCAGAATCTGACAACATTTTCTGGAAAGCTCTCAGTGACAGCCTTCGAGAAAATGATGTCAGCTTCTGGTCTTATCAGTGTAGGAAGAGAAAGATACATAGCTTATAGTGGTTATCCTACAACTTATTTTGACTTGTACTGTACATACCAGTTTACGATTCTAGTGGATGAATTGCAAAGCAATAACACCTGCACTTTACACTGATTCTTTAAAAACTTGGTTGGTGAGCTTCAAAGTAACTAGTTATTTAAACTATTTTCAATGCTGTTGTAAGCAGGCCCAAAGTTAGGACTTCATAATTTTGCGACATGGTGGGTCGTTAGTTCAAATTTGAGGCAGTGCTCCCTGGTCATTGACCATCTGTTCAAACTTAAAACCTAACTCAGATACTTCATTAAATCAATAATAAATGAAACAGGTCCAAAATTTTCATTTATTATTATTATTTTAAAGACTTACTTTTAACAAATTCTTTCAAATAATAATAATACACAAACTTTTTTCTTTACATGACAATGCAATTGTCATATACTTATAATTTGAATGACCAACAAATCAACAATTTTGCCTACAAAAATAATTCTGATAGGGTCATGGGGTGGAGTAGGGGATAACTAGCACTCATCCTCCACCCGAACAGCCTCAGTCCCATTGTAAGCATTAGAAAAGAGGCTTTCTTCTTCATGACAATAAATTCATGACAAACTGCCAGAGAAATAAGAATTGTTTTCATAGGCCTTAAGGTACAATTGTTAAAAGACAAATCACACTCTTATTCCTTATCTAATATAACAGCCAATATGAGTCAGCGCCATTCACACAAAAGGGTTCCTTGAAATATATTTTTTCTTTAGTTTTTTTGCCAAAACACCCATAGTTTATGACCCTCCACTGGAACATGCTCATTTTAGTATGCTTGTGAGACAAAATATAAAATTTTTCAGTTAATCAAGAATTATTTTTGCAAATGTCATCTACTATTTGAGTTGGGCCACATGGTTTTAAGACATAACCATCTCCAGGATGAAAGGTCAGTATGACTTCACAATCAAAGACAAAAATATACTTCCTATAACACTTTTCTTGATAAATCACTGAAACTAATGACCAAAAATTATCTGGTGAAAACATTGTATATGTTACAGTGTTTCAATTTTAAGATGCACTATCACTATGACAAGCATTATTTGCAACTGAAGAAGATTTTATCATGCTCCTAAAATATCAGCAGTGGGGTATGTCTAATAATTTATTCATCACACTCCAGGTCCATTTATTTGTAAAATAGACACACAAGATTTTTTTTAACTCTTAAAGGACTCGACATGGGTCCTGAATTACCAATAGCCCATAGCTTCTATATGTATAGTGGCTTAGCAGCGATTTTTTGTCAAGTCTAGGCTGCCTGTTAAGGCAGTCAAGATGTGAGTAGACACTTCATAGAGAATTTGTCTCTCATCAGTAGAACTTCCTACGGGCACCTGTTCTGATGTCAGAAAAGTCGGAAATAGGCCCATAAGGGTTAAAATGGACACCGCGATGTTGCTCCCTTGAATTGTATGCAATATTTTGTCCTCATTCATGAAGTACAACTTTCTGACTGTGTCTAATTTCTTAGATGGCACATAGGTGGAACAATAAGTTCTTCAACTTTGTTGGACACTCATCCTTCTGTTTGGCATGTAATAGAGTGGTTCCAACACGAGGCTTCAACTGTGCAGACAGTTATCCGCCAAAATGCTGTAGGAACCCAATCTCAACAAAGAGCTCAGCAACTCTATATTCAAATGCAACAACGCAAGAAGAACTTGTGCAATGATTTGCTTCAAGGTTCGAAGTCAGTGTCAGATTTTCTCTGTGGAGTAGTTTGGAATATCTGCCTGAACCACCACCACCACCAATAATACAGACTGAATTATGTAACTAAAATGAACTGACCAATAATACACCAGCAATAATACAGACTGAATTATGTAATAAAAATGAACTGAGTATGCAATAAAAATGAACTGAGATATACCGTGATGTGGAGGGAGAAGAGAAGCAGGAAGTGGAGGCTGAGAAGATGGAAATCGTCCAACCTGTGTCTGAATCTCCTATCAATCACCACAAATCGAACCACAAATCCAGTTCGGCCTTGGACCTCGAGTACGAAACTGAGGATATAAGCCTTGGGTATCTAAATTGAAATCCTAGATGAGAATGTCTTTGAGTGCAAAGGCAAATTCAAACTGGATTCCGATGGAACCACTGATGACTACTGGGAATACCTGAAAGCCACCCAAAAGAGTTATGCTGAGGGCTCTTACAACTTCTTGATCAATAAACCTGACTTCATGGAAGCAGCCAAGATCGGCAATCTGTTCTTCCACAGATGGCTAAAACGGAAAAACTCAGAAACTTCAACATCAACAACATAAGCTGCCACACCCTCTCCTTCACAGCCACCTCTGTCTAAGAACAAAACACAGAAACGGAACAAGCGCCACTAAACCCCTAACACCTTCCTCCTTTCATGTGCAATGACCTGCTGCCAAAACTCACTCTACAGTTAAAGAGGGTCGAAAGGGGCTTGTCCCACACCGTTCTTGCGCGTGCCTTCGGCGTGCAAGAACCATTGCTTGCCTGTGATGCTTATGTGACACATGTACGTTTGATGAATAAACAACTGACATTGTGACTTTTTTCCTACCCAAAACTGTGGGGGGTTTTTCTGTGACTTTTTTTCCTTTGACTTTCCGTTTACCCATAGGCCTGTACTGTGCAATTTTAATGTTGACAATCTTAGCTCCCTAGCCACGTATCTTAATAAATTTAGGTGTAGTATTCATTATTCATTTCCAGTCTTTTTTTGACAGAAATGAAATACTATGTTGTGTAAACCATATATAAATTGCATTAATCCTTTACTTAACAAAATGGCCACATCTGCCAACATACTTTACAAATTGAGCTGTTAAAAAAAAAAATTCAAAGAATTTCAACAAAACCATATGTTGTGAGGGCTCAATGGATCAAGGTCGTTTCTATAAGGAGTCATATGATATGGTTTTGTTGAAATTTTTTTTTTAAATTTGAAAAAATTAAAATAACAAATTTTGATATTGTGTGCATTGGGCCAAAGGTTAAAAGCAAATTATCAGAAACAACAAGTAAATGGCAAGAAGATCATTCACATTACAAATAATAAATTTTCTCCCTTATAATATAGACTGAATACATAATAATTAGACTTTTCAAACACCAAACCATTTACCATACCTTCAATGCAATTTTCACCAGTCATTGTGTAAATTTCTGTTTATCTTGTTGTTTATCAAAAAGTTACTCTGACAGCCACTAAATTCCCTGTTTATAGTCCTATTTGACCTCTGTACATCCCATATAGGCATTTATTCTATTAAATCTTGTTTGACAGAGCTCTGTCAAAAAAGGATTTAATAGAATAAATGCTCCTTTTTACACTGGAATACAAGAAAATGATCAAATTCATGTTAACCAAACACTCACATTAATTGAATATTTTTCACATGCAAATTCAATTAACAGGGTTCACTCTGTATGGGTAGTTCACATTCATATACTTAATGTGGTAAAATGGAAAAGCCAGGTCAGTTCACTTACTTTCTTCTCCAGATATACTGGAAGTTTCCTGCCTTTCAGGACTACAGTGAAATGCGAAACAGTTGGAAATTTGCCTTGAAAGTATGCCTTTATGATAGGCCTGTCCATTCAATAAAATATCATGTATCAAATATGGAAGGATCACCTCAGAGAATTCAATCTGAAAGAAAGCCAAAATAACTTGAATACGCTGATCAGAATCATTTACACCCAGGCAAAATAAAATTATCTAGTCAGTAAATCATCATAAATCAAATATAAAAGGATTGCCACTGAATGCATGGCAAATAAAAACAAGAGACCCCAGGGGGCCTGAGGGCGCTCACCTTACATGGTAGCCTAAATATCAACCCAGAGATTTGATTTCAACAAGTTGCAACTGCTCCTCCTAAGAAAAGCTTATACCAAATATCCAAAGATTCTGACCAGTGGATCTAAAAAAATTAAAAAAAAAAGATTTTTAAAGAATATTCCTCATATTGAACTAAGTTATAATTCGGGCCCATATATGAACCCAGGGACTTGGCTTTAACAAACTTGAAGAATCTCTCCCCCCCCCCCCCCCCCCCCAGCCCCCTAAGGATGCTGCACACCAAATATCAAAACATTCCGACTGCTGGATCTGAAGAAGAAGATTTTTAAAGAAAATTCCTCATTTTGAACCAAGTTATCATTCAGGCTACCACAGTGAGCCCAAATATGAACCCAGGGACTTCGCTTGAACAAACTTGAATCTCACTCCCCTAAGCATGGTGCATACCCAATATCAAAAGATTCTGCCTGATGGATCTTGAGACGAAGATTTTCAAAGAAATTTGCCTGAAATGCACTAAGTTCAAATTTGGGCTCCTATATTGAGCCCAAATATAAACCCAGGGGGGCCGATTTGAACAAACTTGAATCAGAACCACCCCACAATGTTGCATACCAAATATCAAAAGATTCTGCATGCTGGATCTGGAGAAGAAGATTTTTAAAAAAATTTGCCTTAAATGCACTAAGTTCGAATTCAGGCTTCTATAGTGAGCCCAAATATGAATCCAGGCGCCGATTTGAACAAACTTGAATCAGATCCACCCCACAATGTTGCATACCAAATATCAAAAGATTCTGCCTGCTGGATCTGGAGAAGAAGATTTTTGAAGAAATTTGCCTGAATTCGAGCTTCTATAGTGAGCCCAAATATGAATCTAGGGAGCCGACTTGAACAAACTTGAATCAGATCCACCCCACAATGTTGCATACCAAATATCAAAAGATTCTGCCTGCTCGATCTGGAGAAGAAGATTTTTGAAGAAATTTGCCTGAAATGCACTAAGTTCGAATTCAAGCTTCTATAGTGAGCCCAAATATGAATTTAGGGAGCCAATTTGAACAAACTTGAATCAGATCCACCCCACAATGTTGCATACCAAATATCAAAAGATTCTGCCTGCTCGATCTGGAGAAGAAGATTTTTGAAGAAATTTGCCTGAAATGCACTAAGTTCGAATTCGAGCTTCTATAATGAGCCCAAATATGAATTGAGGGAGCCGATTTGGATCTGGAGCTGGAGAAGAAGATTTTTTAATGTTTTTCCCATTGCCTACAGTGTTAAAAAGTGCTGACTCAGCACTTTTTCAAAGTCCTGAAAAAAGTACCTTGTGATCAAACCGATAGGGATTTTTTTTAACCATTCTGTTCTACTGGATACAAGTAAGCTTTATACAAAATAAGAATTCTCTGTGCCGTGTAGTTTTGGAGATATGGCAGTTTTAAGGTTTTTCCTATTTTTAGCTCCCGAGGCCTTCCACCAGCTGGAGAGCAATAGAGGTCTAGACCATCACCTGTACGATTTTTGAGGCTTTCGGGAAGAGTAAGTACGTCCTCCCCGTGAAGCACCTTGCGCCTTAAAGTCTCTGTAAGACTTACGCCCCTTACCAGTGTTGCAATATTGACGGTTTCCCAAGTATCCGTTTCTTAGCACCCCATGAGGAGCACCTTTTCGATGACTGCGAATTGGAGCATCCTCGCCTACCACATCCAGCAGACGACTGCTGCTGGGAAACTCACCTAACCAACAAAGTGCTGGTAGCTTTTTTGGTAGCTTCGTCATATACAAATGATAGCTTGTCATCAAACAAGGTATGACTGGAAACCGGAGCAACTCCTGAGAGAGCTTCTCATTCTATCATCTATTAATGATGTCGATGCTAAGGCTCCATCACGTCTTATCAACTCCATATTAGCCACTCAAAGGGCGGAGTGATATGTGGCATACACAAATGCCCTAGAAAGAACTCTAAGTGACGGATTAATGTCGTTGAATTCTTTCCTGCTAAGACATTGAGCCAGAGCCCTGGTGATATGGTCTGCGTAGGACATAGCGTCCAGAACCGCCCGACTGGAATCAATGGAAGTTTCTAACACGTCAGAGCGGACATTGAATGATGCGGGTAGCGAGATACCTAGATCCAAAGCCCGCTCATCCAGACGCAGAGGAGGTCTCTGGACATCTTCTCCTACCGGTTTTTAAGTAACATGGTTCAGGAAACGGTATATGGACAGAAGATGAAGATAAGAAACCGCTTTTCCTTTTTGAATTCGCTAGGCTAAAGATTGCGTTGTCAATCTGGCCGAAGGCCTCCGACATATGAACAGACTGACCCGGGAAGGAAAGAACATCATCTTTCCTCTGCAGAGTGTCCATAGCGAGGGACGATAGTGGTTTCTGCCTAGCTGACACAGCTTGTTGACCAGATGGAACAAGATCTGGAAAAAACTGATGAATAAAATTAATAGCTTCCATGTGTTGTTTCGAAAGGGACGGAGAATCTTCCTCAGGCTCACTTTCACCATCTGACTGGCCCAACTGTGAATTACGGTCAACTCCATCTGAATAAACAGATGACCGGACCGACCCAGCACCATCCGACATCTCACTACCGTAGTCTGTTGACGGCCGAACCTGTGTTTGGTGGGAAGCTGCGATAAGCTGCGCAATCTGCGACAGCAGGTCCGTAACTGAGGCTTGCGGTCTTGTTTTTTCGCTGCATGCTGCTTGCAGGACGGAGATCTGTCACCTGATCTCTTCGACGAACGTCCCACATAATCAAGCCTTGAACCACTAGCTATCGAGTGGCCTGACTTTGGTGGTGAAGACTGGGAGCATCTTCGATAAACAGCTTAAACATCCGAAGTTGGACAGCTAGTGAGCGGTCTAATGTGCTTTGTTGGAGCTGAGGAAGAAGCCATAACTGCCGCCGACCCAGCTCCAGTGTAGAAGGAGCATCCCGCACAGCCACCGAGGACATTAGCTCCGACTCAGTAAAGTTTCTCGCAACAGAAACAGTCGACACCGATCTCGCCGAGCGTCCCAATGAGAAACTTGCAGGCTTCTTCCCTTTTTCCGTCATCGCTGGGTGAGCTTTTATTTTTGAGGTGCTCGCTCTACCCAAATCTACACTCTCCTCGACCGCTATGGACTTTCCCGGTGTCACGGCTCCCACTAACGGAATAACTGCTTCACCGGTCAAGCTAGCTGCTTGTACAGGAATAAGAGGCCTTATCCCATGTTTGATATTCATGAGCACCTTTGCAGCTAGCTCTGTTTGCTCATCAGAGCGAGACGATGGCAGCACGTTATGGATGGGTGTCGATATGCCATCACCATGTTCTTGTTCCTCTGAAAAAGAAACTGAAAAGCTAGAATTAGCCTGCGGTGATAGTTCTGGCATCAGAACTTCACAGTGTACGACATAGCGAGACACCCGCTTCCAACGTTTGGAATCCCTAAGTACACAAGTAGCACATGTATCAGTAGGATAGGAGTGCAGTGACTACAACAAAGACAACAAGCATGTAAATCCAAGGCAGACTTCCTCGACTTACCTTTTTAGCAGAAAGTTTTCATAATTAATATTTCAAGCCAAAATCAAAGTCCACTGCACTCCTATAAACATAACATATAATTATACATAATAAGGATACAATAAGTTGGCAATCAAAATTATTTCGAAATAAATAAAAAAATATTTTTTCCGAAAAAATTTTGAACCTCAAAAGCCCAAGGGCGTCCAATTAAAGCCTAAGTGTGGACAAACACTACATAATCAAAGCTACACTACAGGAATACTAAATGAAATGTATACTACTATAATCACAATAACTGTGCTACACTAAATACTGAAATAATACATATTTAAGGCGTTGTTAACTGAAGTCAGTAACCGATCAATTACTACCTGATGCAAAGCAAGATCTCCATAGGAAGAAAAAACAATGCATCTGGTAGAAGATGCAAGACTACAAACATCCTAGCACCCCTAAGGTGGGGACGTAACCATGGGGATAAACGAAATAAACATTCCGTAAAACACGTTAAACTCCCAAGAAATTTACTAAAAAATTTCGATAAAAAACACAAAAAAGCATGGGAGTTTAACTGGAGGGTTCATGGAAGGAGAGGGAAGGACCATTTAACAAACATAGGTTTTATCATTAGCAAGAAGGATAACGTTCAGGCCTATATCCCAAAATTGGGAAACATGAATAATTTTACATAATTATTTTAAAGTTACAGCCCTGAATGTCCAAAACCACCATAGTTTCCTTCCAGCATCCTGTTACAACATTGAATCCACCATAACCATCAATGATTTGTGTCTGGCATCTTCAAAACAGAGATTTAAAGCACATATGTCAATTCAGATGTTTACTGACTTGGGCCAAACAAAGGAATGATGCTTTGCACTAATTTCAGTACCTTCCTGGTTACCGCGCATGCGCAGTACACAAAAATATGGAGGACCAGATATTACTTTTAATTTTCGGATTTGTATGCAAATTTTGGGGAATGGGGGTTCAAATTTGTGTTTGGCCGTGGATAATATCAAGTTTGCAGCAGCTAAGTCTGGGCCATTGGTTTTTGTATAAAAATATATTCCTCACATTGTTGTAAGTTACAATTTGAGCCCCAAAACAAACACACGGACAAAATTTAAACAAGAGGCCCCAAGGGGCCTGAGGGCGCTCACCTGACATGGTAGCCTAAATATTAACCCAGAGAATTGATTTCAACAAGTTGCATCTGCTCCTCATAAGAAAAGCTTATACCAAATATCCAAAGATTCTAACAAGTGGATCTAAAAAAAAAAAGATTTTTAAAGAATATTCCTCATATTGAACTACGTTATAATTCAGGCTCCCACAGGGAGCCCATATATGAACTCAGGGACTTGGCTTTAACAAACTCGAATCTCACCCCCCTAAGGATGCTGCACACCAAATATCAAAATATTCTGACTGCTGGATCTGAAGAAAATTTTTCAAAGAAAATTCATCATTTTGAACTAAGTTACAATTCGAACTCCCACAGTGAGTCCAAATATGGACCTAGGGACATGGCTTGAACAAACTTGAATCTCACCCCCTAAGGATGCTGCATACCAAATATCAAAACATTCTGAAGAAGATTTTTAAAGAAAATTCCTCATTTTGAACTAAGTTATAATTCGGGCTACCACAGTGAGCCCAAATATGAACCCAGGGACTTGGCTTGAACAAACCTGAATCTCACCCCCCCTAAGCATGGTGCATACCCAATATCAAAAGATTCTGCCTGCTGAATCTTGAGAAGATTATACTATACTGAGCCCAAATATAAACCCAGGGGGCCGATTTGAACAAACTTGAATCAAATCCACCCCACAATGTTGCATACCAAATATCAAAAAAATTCTGACTGGTGGATCTGGAGAAGAAGATTTTTGAAGAAATTTGCCTGAAATGCACTAAGTTCGAATTCGACCTTCTATAGTGAACCCAAATATGAATCTAGGGAGCCGATTTGAACAAATTTGAATCAGATCCACCCCACAATGTTGCATACCAAATATCAAAAGATTCTGCCTGCTCGATCTGGAGAAGAAGATTTTTGAAGAAATTTGCCTGAAATGCACTAAGTTCGAAATCGGGCTCCTATACTGAGCCCAAATATGAACCCAGGGGGCCGAATTGAACAAACTTGAATCAGATCCACCCTACAATGTTGCATACCAAATATCAAAAGATTCTGCCTGCTGGATCTGGAGAAGAAGATTTTTTAATGTTTTTCCCATTGCCTACAGTGTTAAAAGTGCTGACTCAGCACTTTTTCAAAGTCCTGAAAAAAGTACCTTGAGATCAAACCGATAGGGATTTTTTTTTAACCATTCTATTCTACTGGATAAAAGTAAGCTTTATACAAAATAAGAATTCTCTGTGCCGTGTAGTTTGGAGATATGGCAGTTTTAAGGTTTTTCCTATTTTTAGCTCCCGAGGTTCCCACGGGGCAATGAGAAAAATTTTTTTTGCATCAATCAACTACTTATGACCCATTATCATCTCATATCAAATTTGTTTCAAATCGACCTCACGGTTCAGAAAATGGAAATTTTAGGCGTGGCCAAAATTTTTGCCCCTCCCATAATGAAGGCAAATAATGCCCGACAAACTTCTCTTGAACAAACTTTATTCTACGCCTCAAAAGGAAGCTGCATACCAAATATCAAGTCTCTGCTACTGCTGGTTCATGAGAAGAAGATTTTCAAAGAGTTTGGTGTCCCTTGGGGGCGTGGCCCCACCCAGGAGAAGGGGCAACTTCATTTGAACAAATCTGAATTGACATTAGGTAATAAACATTTACCCAACATTTGAAAAATATTGGGCCAGTGGTTTATTCGGAGAAGTTGGTTTTGTAAAGTTTACGCCCGACGACGCCGGAAGGACGACGGACGGAAAGCGATTAGTAAAGCTCACCTTGAGCTTCGCGCAGGTGAGCTAAAAACAAACTTGGATCTGAGCTCCCCTATGGATGCTGGTATACTACATATCAAAACATTTTGACAGATGGATGTGAAGAAGAAAATTTTTAAACAAATTTCCTTAAATTGCGGCAAGTTAAAAAATCCAAACATGGCACCTGGGTCTTGATTTGAACAAACTTAAATTTCTTCCCCCTTAGGAAGTTGTATATCAAATATTGCAAGATTCTGATTGGTGGTTCTGGAGAAGATTTAATTTTATTTTTTTTTAAACTGAGGGTGCCAACAGAGTTATGCCGCTTGTGGTAACCCTGTAGGTGTGACACTGTGATTTGAACAAACTTGAATTGACACATGATATTGAAAATGCACACTGAATTTGGTCCAATTCGATCCAGTTGTTTCTGAGGGGAAGTCGATAAAGTAAAGATCATGATGGATGATGGATGGAAGATGGTCTGAAAATGATCAGTAAAGCTCATTTTAAGCTTAGCTCAGGTGAGCTAGTAAAACAAAAGTAAAAATCCTTTTTTGGATGTGTGTAAAAAAAACTCATGGATGGACGCACAGACAAGCACAATCCAGTATACTCCACTTTTTTTTTTAAAAAGTGGGGGTATAATAAACATATTACAAGATGCAATTGATTTTTTTCTCTAACCACTGTGTAAGAGAATGAAAGTGTCAATGACACTGCGGCTTAACTTGTCTGTGTGTTGCGTTTGATGAAAAGGATAATGTTCAATGTTTATGAAAGGATTATGAAATAAGACAAGAATTGTGATAATTGGGAATATGTTAATTTCTGTTCCTTGTATGCTATGTTTTCAATAAAAATAATATGAGGTGTAGACTGTACTAAAGAATTGAGGGGTGGGTTAATGTGGCCCTCACAGTTAATGTATGTGGCCCTCACAGTTAATGTATGTGTCCCTCAAAGTTAATGTATGATAATGAAAGTTACCAAGTTTCAGTGAAATGATTCCAAAACGAGTCATCCTTTCAAGTTACAATGAAATTCCTTCATATTTATTATTTATTTATTTATTAGTGTTTAAGGTCACATACTTATGCACAATGGCTAATCATGACTGTAAATCCCTTCATAAATATGGTCTGTAGACTGTGCTGAAGGTTTTTGGGCATCAGGCCTGTGTTGCCATCATGGTTGACTGATCGCAACCAAAAGGGGACGTCCTCATCTAGATATTATACTGAGTCATCCTACCAAGTTACAATGAAATCCTTTCATAAATTTGACCTGTAGTCTGTGCTAAAGTTTTTGGGGTTTTGGGCTCGGGCAGCCATCATGGTTGAATGATCGCGACCAAAAGGGGACGTTCTCATCTAGGCATTACCTGGAGTCATCCTACCCAGTTACAATGAAATCCCTTCATAAATATGAGACTGTGCTAAAGGTTTTCGGGCTTTGGGCCCCTGTAGCCGTCACTGTCGACCAATCGCGACCAAGTGGGGACATTATCATCTAGGCATTATATGGAGTCAACCTACCAAGTTACAATGAAATCCCTCCATAAATACGACCTGTAGACTGTGCTAAAGGTTTTGGGCTCGAGCAGTCATCAGTCATCACGGTTGAATGATTGCGACAAAATGGGGACGTTCTCATCAAGACATTATCTGGAGTCATCCTACCAAGTTACAATAAAATCCCTTCATAAATATAACCTGGAGACTGTGCTAAAGGTTTTCGGGCTTCAGGCCCCTGTAGCTGCCACAGTTGACCAATCGCAACCAAAAGGGGACATTCTCATCTTGACATTATATGGAGTCAACCTACCAAGTTACAATGAAATCCCTCCATAAATACGACCTGCAGACTGTGCTAAAGGTTTTCTGGTTTTGGGCCTGGGTAGTCGTCACAGTTGACAGATTGCAACCAAATGGGGAAGTTCTCATCTAGACATTATCTGGAGTCATCCTACCCAGTTACAATGAAATCCCTTCATAAATATGACCTGTAGACTGTGCTAAAGGTTTTTGGGCTTTGGGCCCCTGTTGCCGTCACTGTCGACCAATTGCGACCAAGTGAGGACATTATCATCTAATGAAACACCTCCATATTAAATATGACTTCTAGACTGTGCTACAAGTTTTTGTGTTTTGGGCTTGGGCAGCCGTCACAGTTGACAGATCATGACCAAAAGGGGACATTCTCATCTAGATATTATACAGAGGCATCATACCAAGTTACAATGAAATCCCTTCAGATATACAACCTGTAGACTGTGCTAATGGTTTTCGGATTTTGGGCTTGGGCAGCCATCATGGTTGATCGATTGCGACCAAAAGGGGACGTTCTCATCAAATCTGCATATGAAATTTCATGACGATCGGAAAAATTTTAAATTTTATAGTAAATTCCTTTCTTATTATACCAACCGCAATTGTTTACAACAGGATTGCACTACAGTGGAAGTCCCTAACTCGGAAAAATACTCTCTTTTCTTCTTTCCCAAGCGATTTGGGAAAGAAAAGTGGTGAAAAACCACCAAGAAAAATAAGCCAAAACTGGGTCGAGTGCGACTGGCGCACACCCAGTAGGGTAACTCTTCTCCTTGTATTAATCCACGGCTTCCGGTACCAGTGCGCCGACATATAACCAACGTGTCATTCTATTGAATCCGCCAATATTGGAGTTATGTGATTAGCGGGGAGGAAGGATTCTTACCCGAAAAAGAAGACAGGAGGGCCTCCACATAAACAATTGCGGTAGGTATAATAAGAAAGGAAATTTACAATAAAATTTAAATTTCTTATCAGCCTACCTTACAATTGTTTAGGCTGAATAGACAACAGGAGGAGGGAATCACATAACCAACCCCCACATAACCCGACTGCACTGGAACCGTGGACAGAACAAGAGTTCCCTAGGCCTATAAAACCATAGCATCACAACCATAAGTAAATGACAATGGGCGATTAGGCGTTGGGTCCTGTGTGACACACAGACAGAAAGGACAGTACCAAGAACAGGGCTGGAACTGACCTTGCAAGAACCCTAATGGCTAGGGTTGATGACATCCAAAGCAGAAGAAAATAGGGCCTAAAGAAAAAAGGTCCTCAGACTGCTCCTGCATCTGACGAAGATAGGTGGAGAAAGTAGAAGCATTTCTCCAGTAGGCTGCCTGCATAACATCCGACAATTGACGAAGTTAGCATAAGCCCAGGAGGTAGACAATGCATGCATCTCGTGGGCAGAAAAACGATTGGTAATAGAATCGTCAGTCGCTAGACGAGCGTATGACGCGCGAATAGCAAGACAAATCCAACTACAAATGGATGGAGGAGAGATCTTCTGTTGACCAGGGATAAGAGACAGAAATATATCTTTTCCTGTCTTTCCTAATGAACTGCGTCCGGTTGAGGTAAATGTGAATAGCATGAACCGAACAGAGCAAAGGGCGATTACCCTCAGCAGAAGGAAGAGCCCTGATACAGACTGGAGGTTGAGAAGTTTTTGGCATCTGATTCTTGGCCAGAAAGGAGCAATCAGTGGTGAAGTAACACTGTTGGCAGAGCTCCTGAAAAAGGCCGGATCAACAGAGAGGGCGTGAAGCTCACTAATCTTTCTGGCTGAGGCAAAAGCCATCAGAAAAGCTGTCTTGTTTGTGAGCAAATGCATATCCACCTGGGAAAAAGGTTTGAATGGCAAAACCCACCTGCCCCCCCCTCCACCACACAACACCCTTCCCAAGCAAAGCAGCACCCAAGAAAGATACCATCTTGGGATAAGCTGCAAAATCCTAGGGCTTTCCAAAGAAAAGTGCCAAAGAAGCTTGGAGAGGTACGGATTAGTGCCGATACGATGCTTTCCCACATATGAAGAGGTCTCCAAAAGCATGGACCTGTACCCTTAGATGGTAACAGGTTGGAGACCCCAAGAATCAAACAGATATACCAGAAACTCCCCAATCTGTTATCAAAAGATCGGCATAACCAACAGAGTGATCAGCACACCATCGATAGAAGACCTTCCATTTAGCTGCATAGGCTAAACCAGTGGAGTGCCGCCTTGAAGAAGAAATGTACTCCACTGCGCATCTTGAAAAACCTCTACAGAGGAGACAGGACCTGACAAAAGATGTGTGAAGGCACAATGAAGTCAGGGTGACGAGAAAACTCATCGGGTGACCTTGGCAAAGAAGGTCATGACGTAGAGGGAGACGTGCCGGAACTGCCACCAACAGACAGCAGAGCTGATTGATCCACACCCGCTGAGGCGACAGGGGAGCGATCAGAATGATTCAACAACTGCAGGTTCGTATCTTGGCTAGAACCTGAGGCAGAATCGGAACTGGTGGGAAGGCATAGCCGACTAGACCGTTCCAATCGAGTGACAGAGCATCCATGGCAAAAGCCAGAGGATCTGGTCACAGGGACACGAAAGTGTACACCTGAGGGTTCAAATGGGTCACAAAAAGATCGATGTGGGGACGACCCCAGAAATCGCATAGCGACTGGAACACTGCCCTGTGAATCATCCACTCAATGGAAATGAAGCTGCCCCATTGAGACAGGGAGTCGGCTAGGACGTTCAGATGACTGGGAATGTGAGAAACCACCACCCCGGCATTGACATCCTGAGCGAGCAGGAGAAGATCCCGAGCCAATTCGTACAAGGTACCGAGTGCGTGCCGCCCTGGTTCCAAATGTAAGTGACCACTGTTGAATTGACGAACAACAGAAGGACCTGACGATTCGAAAGGTGGGGCATCCAGTCCCGGAAACTCAGAAGAATAGCAAGAAGCTCCTTCTGGGTGATGTGAAGAACTGCTTGATCCTGGTCCCATAGCCCGTGAAGGGAAAGACCAGAGGATCCAACGTCGCGAACCATCCGAGGTTGCTGGCATCAGCTGTCAGAACATGATCGGACATGGGCAAGTCCAACGAACTCCCTGCATAATCCATTGAACATCCTTCCAGGTAAGAAGGTGATGGTGAAGAGATGCTGATAACTAAAGCACCAGATCCAGAGGATCGACATGTGGCCTCCAACGACTGAGAAAGTGTTGGAGAGGTCTGACATGCACCCGACCTAGAGGAATGAGATCCACCACCGAACTGCAGAGACAGAGCAGCTGGAGAATACTCCGAGCAGTGGCGGACTGGGTCAGAGTCAGGGCGAAAGCCGAGAGAATCACAGCCCCCGCCCGGGGATCGCCACCGTATTCAGATGAATACAGAAGTCCATCCCCCGATGGCAAAACGACTGAGAAGGGACCAGGTCCGACTTCTCTTCGGTGACTCTGAACCCTAGCGATGGGAACAGGCTCAAGTGTGTCGACATCTGACTCCAAAAGAGCAGCATTGGAGTGCCTCTGGAGGATATCGTCCAGATTCACCAAAGTAGTCGCCCTGGACTGAGAGTGATGGAAGGCTAACACATGCGACATCAGTTGGATGAAGGCCCAAGGAGCCAGGTTGAGGCCAAAAGGCATGGCCTTGAACTGGTAAATTCGCCCCAGAAAAGCGAACCTGATATACTTTCGTGATGTCTGATGAATCAGAACGTGAAAGTAAGCGTCTCGCAGGTCGATACTAGAAGCGAAATCTCCCTGGTGAATGGAGCAGTGAACCAACCTGAAAGTCTCCCCAACTAATTCCAAAATAGCCATGTTACATGAATGCGTGTAACATGCATGAGCGCCTTAGAGATCATACCCAAAGGAGCCTGCACATTGTCAAACTTATCTGGTGGCAGATAAGCAGCCCAGGCAGAGACGACCTGATCCGAGAGAGAAAGCATGCCTAGCATCTCTCTGGATAAGCCCAACATGGACTCCAAAGTAGCCATAGATATAACGGCCGACTTGGGCTTGGAGTCCTGATCCAAGACCGTCAAAGTCTTTCAGACCGACGGGTTGGCGGAATCGTGGGAAAGATAACGCACAGGGGGCAAAAAGGTATCAGCCTGGTGAAGAACGAAGTCTTCAAAGCCTTGGAACTCAGCTTTGAGTCCAATGCTGCAAAAGCTTCGACCACTTGTACCTCCGACTGGTACAGTTGAAGGCGCCCAGAAGCAGGTTGCTCCACAGGCTGTAGGCACGCGACCGATGATCGTGGCCTGGCTGAAACCTCCGGCTGGTCTGACGGTTTGAAGGAACTCAAACACAAAGTCAAAAGCTGCCCCCAAGTCAAAAGACTGATGGCTCTCAACGTCAGGTGTGTCTGACCCATCGACTGAGTCGGAAGACACATAGCCCATGTCGGGCATACCAGCCAATGCCTCCCATGGTGTAGGAACACCAGGGGGATCAGAAAGCAGCAGCCAGCTTCCAATCCCAGCAGGCGGCCCCGCGGAGGGCAGCTGGAAGCCACTAGAAGCCTCGCTGGAGGCAACGTGAAGGCTCTTGGAAAGAACCTGTATCTGCCGGTTCGACGTGGGAACGGCCCGGCAAAGTGGCTTTGCATCTGACCCTCTAAACCAGCGAAGGGTCATGATCCTCTAGAACACACGACACGGGGCGACAGGTGGCAGCCGAAGCATCTGAATACAGATGCTTATAGGGGTATGAAATACCCTGAGGATCTGAAGTGCAGGAACTCAGGAGAGTCGCCACGGTCCTCTGAGGGACAGAAGGTCCAGGCTGCACAAAAATGAGCCGGTCCCGCAAAACTGGTCAAAGGACCAGAGTGTGGGGACGGAAGCACAACAGAGTTCACGGTGACCCCACCATGGCCATCTCAATCCAAATCAAAACCTGCTGGGCTTGACGGCCGAGAGACCACAACAGAGGGATCAGCTGGCAATTACTTCCGACTTCGACGAGTTGAAGCCAGGGAAGGTTGTGGCTGATATCCCATGTCCAAGAAGCAGAAATCCCTGCAGACCCCTGCAGGGATAAGCTGAGGCCGGCTGAAACGGAGACTGATGATGTCACTGATGGAGAGCAGCAGGAGCAGATACATCAGTAGCTGTTGACAAAGGCGGAAAAGCAGAGAGAGCAACTGAGCTCGGCTCCAAAAGAGGAGTCACAACCCTACTGACAGCCTCAGGTGTCGACTGGAGGGGGACATTAGTCCCGGAACCAGGTATCTCTTAGCCAGAAAGTCAGCAGCTACTGCGGTATCCACCCCATAAAAAGACTGCAAAACCTCCAGATTTCATTGAGGTTATGGGGTCTGCTATTGAGCATTCGCCAGAAGCTTCCCCATTAGACGGTTTCTTCTTTAAGGGAAGTTTTATTCTGCACGTCATTCTCCGCTCTCAGTGGCATTACAGAGTATTCAGACGTGACAAGAGCTTTATGATCACTATATTATTGCTGTCTGCTCCAGCAATGATTAGTAATGTGGGTGAGGAGGTTTCGACATATATTTATTTGAATTCAACCCCCCCCCCCCCCCCCCCCCCCCCAAACACACACACACACTCACGCAGGCAGTCGCGTATATATTTTTTACTTTGCGTCTGGGTCGTGTTGGATGGCACCTTCATACGTATATATGCTGTTCTGTTGAATTTGTTTCTGGTATTTACTTTCTGATTTTGGAGCCAGTTTATCATACCTACCTCCATTTCTAGAACCTGGTCTCTATTTTGTCGGTTCTCAAATCGCATATTATCACGTGTTTATAGTTGTAGATACCAAATAGTACACGTTGGAGAGTGTTTTTTACCGCATTTAATATTACAGTGGCCTCCTGTGAATGATCTTGAAGCTTGTTTTCTCTGCAGAGATTGTTTATCTAATCCCGCTTTTGTATGTATATGTTATAATTAATTTCTTACTGATTTCGTCGTACCATGTATACGGCGTCTGCACTGCATATTTTATAGCAGATAATGTTATTTACCAAAATCGTCACTATAGCCTTGGCTTGTGAAGTGGCGTTAAGCACCATTTATTATTCATGAATTAATTTGTTGAGTGCCTGATCGATATATACTTATATCGTTTCCGGGTTCTGCTCATTGATTCCAGAGCTCTCCCCTCTTTCTTTTGAAGTTATGTTAAAAAAAAAAAGGCGGGGGGGGGGGGGGGCATTTTGTCCACTTCTCTGCCTTATGGGGTATGTAACTATTGAGGAAGCTGCCTTGTCCGTACTATGTTCGGTGATCGGCTGCAGTATTATTGTGTGGCGTAGGTTCATGGGAAATTTTCTCTCATTCTCAGTATGCCATAATAATTTTTAGGGCCTAGTCCAGACTAGTCTCTAAAATTGTTTATTTGTTACATCCTAATTAACATGATTTTATGCTTAGATATGGGATTTACATTATTGGGATCCATATTAGGTTATGTCTCTTCTATTATGGTATCAAGAGACATTCATGTAAATTCTAATTTCTTTATTATGGATTGAAGGTTTTGATCTATGTTGATCTAATATTTCAGAAATTCTAGGCCCTCTGCCTTTTTACGATTCAGCTAAGTCTGGGTCTTTGGTTACAGTATAAAAATATGAAAAAATTTATAGTAATTTATATATTTTTTATACTTACCAATGACCCAGATGGGAATGGCCCTCCCATGAGTGGGCAGTACTGGGCACTCATACCTCCCCGCTGAATTATTATAATCTTTTTTCTACAAAGAATGATTTTATTGGCGCCAGATTCGGTGACTTCCTGGCGTCTGCGCATGCGCAGAGGGTGAAATGTATGGAGGGCCAGTTAGTACTTCTAATTTTCGGTTTTGCATGCAAATTTTGGGGATTGGGGGGCAAAATTTGTGTTTGGCCCTAGACATTTTTGGGTTAGCACCAGCTAAGTCTGGGTCATTGGTTACAGTATAAAAATATAGAACGACAGTCTTCTTTTTTGAGTAAGAATCCTTCTTCCCCACTAATCACATAACTCCAATATTGACGGATTCAATAGAATGACACGTTGGTTATACATCTATGCACTGGTTCCGGAAGCCGTGGATTAGTACAAGGAGAAGAGTTCCCCTACTGGGTGTGCACCGGTCGCACTCGACCCAGTTTTGGCTTATTTTTTCTTGGTGCTTTTGCACCACTTTTTTTCCCAAATCGCTTGGGAAAGAAGAAAATAGAGAGTATTTTTCCGAATTAGGGACTTCCACTGTAGTGCAAGCCTGTTGTAAACAATTGTAAGGTAGGTTGATAAACTACGGAGTGTAGCCTGTGCTAAAGGAAAATGTGAACAAACTCACAGACTTCCACACGCGTGATGGCAATAGCTTATCTTGACTTTGTCAAGTTAAGCTAAAAACACAGTGTAAGAGAAAACAGCAATCATACCATGAACAAACTGATAATGATCTTCATCTTATTTATTTATTGGTATTTAAGGTCACATACTTATGCACAATGGCTAATCATGACCTTGACAGTTTTACGGGTGGAGGATGCAGCAGTACCCGGAGTGAACCACCGAGCATCGACGAGCAACTGTCAGCTCCTCAACATTCTAACTCTGTTCAAGCTCCGCTCAAACAGGGTTACAGCAGTTGAAGACATGTGTATCATCGATGTGCAGTACACCTTAGCATACGGCATCATCGTGCAACCATTTAGGCAACCGAGATAAAGTGCCTTGCCCAAGGACACAACGCGGGTTGTCCCGGATGGGGATCGAACTTGGGACCTCTAGCACAGAAGTCCAACAGTTTACCACTCAGCCACCGATCTTCATCTTACAAAAAGATGCCCTCCAATAATCCTCAATCCTTCATCCTGTGGAGTGTATATCTCAAGACTTAACATCCTGGAACGCAGAGACCACATTTAAAAAAAATTTTCAACTTCTGAGAACTAATGGGTGAACTGGCATTTTCACTAATAAAAACTCCATAAGCAAGAAAGTAGACCAGTGGGGCCAATTTAATTGGATATCTCTTTATTGAATTATCCTGCTAATTGAATATAACTTCAATACCATTTACCTTACCTTTGGTACAAATTTGACCTGTTAATTGCTTATAGATTATAGGCTAGAGTAAACTCCTGTTGATTGAATAAAATATCTTGTAAAATATCGAGAAATAACATTGGCAATCACAGATTTCCCCTCATTCACAGACCTATTTGGCCTCGGTACCCCCAATAGAGGCATTTAATCTATTATATCTTGAGAGAGTCAAACAAGATATAATGGAATAAATGCTTCAATTATCTCTTGAATACAGAAATGAAATTGTCAATGACACTGTAGCTCAACTTGTCAAGACAAAGACATGTACATGTATAGAATGTGACACAGCAATGACAAACATCTAGGTAATGACCTGATAACAAAGGTACATATAAAGTATTGTAACGGTCTGTACATAAATACTGACCGTTGCCTGTAACAAATGTATAGGTGAAGTATTGTAAAGGTGGGCTACAGTCAGATGCTAAACTTAAAAGAAATCTTTGAGTCCCAGAGTGGGTCTGACTCAACCCCAAAATATTTGTTCTTATAGCACAGTGATAACAAAGGCACCCCAAAACACACTCGTTCCTGTCCCAAGGTGAAAACAAAGGTACCCAAGAAGTTTTGTGAAGATCAGTTCATAAATACGAGCTGTATCGAACTTGCGACAAAAAACTGATTGGACCAAATTTTGGTACAAAATGGCCACTGGCAGCCATCTTGAATTTTGGACCGCACCCAGAAACACTCATTCTCGTCCCAAGGTGATAACAAAGGTACCCAAGAAGTTTTGTGAAGATCGGTTCATAAATACAGCCTCTACCCTGAGCCGTATTGACATGTGTCCTTACATTGTGTAAGTAGCACTGAATAAATCAAAGTTCATCTAATTTGCATAATTTCTGCACGAAAAAAAAAAACCTTACAATATGTGATGTATTCCATGTTACTAAACATTCATACAAAAATTTATTCAAATCAAAACTTTCATACAGAAGTTCTGTACAAAAGACTGATTGCACTAATTTTGGTACAAAATGGCTGCTGGTGGCCATCTTGAATTTCGGACCACACCCAAAAACACTGGCTCTCATCCCACGGTGATAACAAAGGTACCCAAGAAGTTTCGTAAAGATTGGTTCATAAATATGGCCTCTAGTCTGAGCCGTATAGAAGTTGTGTACAAAAAACTGATTAGACCTAATTTCGGTACAAAATGGCCACTGGCAGCCATCTTGAATTTTAGACCGCACCCAGAAACACTCGTTCTCGTCCCAAGGTGATAACAAAGGTACCCAAGACATTTCGTGAAGATCAGTTCATAAATACAGACTCTAGCCCGAGCTGTATTGACATGTGTACTTACTGTGTGTAAGTCGCAATGAAAAAATCAAAGTTCATCTAATTTGCATAATTTCTGCACGAGAAAAAAACCCGTATTATATGTGATGTATCCCATGGTACTAAACATTCACACAAAAAATTATTCAAATCAGCGCTTTCATATGGAAGTTCTGTGCAAAAATCTGATTGCACCTAATTTTGTACAAAATGGCTGCCATCGGCCATCTCGAATTCGGACCGGACCCAAAAACACTCGTTCTCGTCCCACGGTGATACCAAAGGTACCCAAGAAGTTTCGTAAAGATCGGTTCATAAATACGGCCTCTAGCCCGAGCCGTATTGGCATTTGCACTTACAGTGCTGAAAGTAACACCAAAAAGCATCAAAATTAGTCAATTTACGCATGAGAAAAAAACCCGTATTATATGTGATGTATCCCATGGTACTAAACATTCATACAAATGAAAGTGTCAATGACACTGTAGCTTAACTTGTGTGTTGTGTTTGATGAAAAGGATAATGTTCAATGTTTATGAAAGGATTATGAAATAAGACAAGAATTGTGATAATTGGGAATATGTTCATTTCTGTTCCCTGTATGCTATGTTTATGATAAAAACAATATGAGGTGTACACTGTTCTAAAGATCTGAGGGGTGGGTTAATATGACCTCACAGTAAATATACGTGGCCCTCACAGTTAACGTATATCAACAAAAGATACCAAATTACAGTGAAATTATTCCAAAATGAGTCATCCTATCAAGTTACATTAAAATCCCTTCATAAATATGCACTGTAGACTGTGCTAAAGGTTTTCGGGCTTTGGGCCCCTGTAGACGTCAGTTTCCCAATTGCGTCCAAAGGGGACATTCTCATCTAGACATTATATGAAGTCAATCTACCAAGTTACAATGAAATCCCTCCATAAATACGACCTGTAGACTGTGCTAAAGGTTTTTGGGCTTTGGGCTCTGGCAGCCATCATGGTTGAATGATCGCAACCAAAAGGGGACAATCTCATCTGGGCATCATCTGGAGTGATCCTACAAAGTTACAATGAAATCCCTTCATAAATATGACCTGTAGACTGTGCTCAAGGTTTTTGGGCTTCGGGCCCCTGAAGACATCACAGTTTACCAATCACGACCAAAAGGGGATGTCATCATCTAGGCATTATATGGAGTCAAACTTACGGGTTACAATGAAGTCCTTCCATAAATATGACCAATATTTAGACTATGCTAAAGGTTTTGGGGTTTTGGGTTCGGGCAGCCATCAAGGCTGAATGATCGCGACCAAAAGGGGACGTTCTCATCTAGACATTATTTAGAGTCATCCTACCAAGGTACAATGAAATCCCTTCATAAATATCACCTGTAGACTGTGCTAAAGATTTTCGAGCTTTGGGCCCCTGTAGCCAACACAGTTGCCTAATGGTGTCCAAAAGGGGCTGTTCTCATCTAGACACTACATGAAGTCAACCTACCAAGTTACAATGAAATTCCTTCATAAATATGATCTGAAGACTGTGCTAAAGGTTTTTGGGCTTTAGGCTTGGGCAGCCATCATAGTTGAATGATCGCAACCAAAAGGGAACATTCTCATCTGGACATCATCTGGAGTGATCCTATGAAGTTACAATGAAATCCCTTTATAAATATGACCTGTAGACTGTGCTCAAGATTTCCGGGCTTCAGGCACCTGTTGACATCACAGTTGACCAACCACGAGCAAAAGGGGATGTCATCATCTAGGCATTATATGGAGTCAACCTAACAAGTTACAATGAAATCCTTCCATAAATACGACCTACAGACATGCTAAAGGTTTTTGGGCTCGGGCAGCCATCAAGGCTGAATGATCGTTACCAAAAGGGGACCTTCTCATCTGGACACTATTTGGAGTCATCCTACCAAGCTACAATAAAATCACTTCATAATTATGACCTGTAGACTGTTCTAAAGGTTTTCGGGCTTTGGGCCCCTGAAGCCGTCACAGTTGCCCAATCGTGTCCAAAAGGGGACGTTCTTATCTAGACATTATATGAAGTCAACCTACCAAGTTACAATGAAATCCCTTCATAAATATGACCTTAGACTGTGCTAAAGGTTTTCGGGCTTCGGGCTCGGGCAGCCATCATGGCTGAATGATCGCAACCAAAGGGGACAATCTCATCTGGGCATCATCTGGAGTCATCCTGCGAAGTTACAATGAAATCCCTTCATAAATATGACCTGCAGACTGTGTTCAAGGTTTTCGGGCTTTGGGCACCTGTAGCCATCACAGCTGACCAATCACGACCAAAAGGGGACGTCATCATCTAGGCATTACATGGAGTCAACCTAACAATGTTACAATGAAATCCTTCTATAAATATAACCTTTTGCCTATGCTAAAGGTTTTTGGGCTCGGGCACCCATCAAGGCTGAATGATCACGGCCAAAATGGGACGTTCTCGTCTAGACATTATTTGGAGTCAACCTACCAAGTTACAATGAAATCGCTTCATAAATATGACCTGTAGACAGTGCTAAAGGTTTTCGGGCTTCGGGCACCTTTAGCCATCAAAGTTGCCCAATCATGTCCAAAAGGGGATGTTCTCATCTAGACATTATATGAAGTCAACCTACCAAGTGACTATGAAATCCCTTCATAAATATGACTTGTAGACTGTGCTTAAGGTTTTCAGGCTTCGGGTTCGGGCAGCCATCATGGTTGAATGATCGCAACCAAAGGGGACAATCTCATCTGGGCATCATCTGGAGTGATCCTATGAAGTTACAATGAAATTCCTTCATAAATATGACCTGTAGACTGTGCTCAAGGTTTTGGGGCTTCGAGCACTTGTAGCCATCACAGCTGACCAATCACGACCAAAAGGGGATGTCATCATCTAGGCATTAAATGGAGTCAACCTAATAGGTTACAATGAAATCCTTCCATAAATATGACCTTTTACCTATGCTAAAGGTTTTTGGGCTCGGGCACCCATCAAGGCTCAATCCAGACATTATTTGGAGTCATACTACTAAGTTACAATAAGATCCCCTCATAAATATGACCTGTAGACTGTGCTAAAGGTTTTTGGGCTTCGGGCACCTTTATTTATTTATTTATTTATTTATTTATTGGTGCTTAACGCCACATCAGCAGCTAGGGCTATATCGTGGCGAGAAAACAGAGGTATCTAAAAAGTCATTATCAAGAATGAAGTAAAAATTGAATGAAATAAAAATTTATTTATTTATTGGTGCTTTACGCCACATCAGCAGCTTAGGCTATATCGTGGCGATGAAAGTGTAAATTTCAAAAAGACCATTAATTAAAATATGAAACAAATTGAATAAGAGGTTTAAAAATGATGAGTGTGAAACATAATGAGAAGGTGAGATCAGTAGTGCAAAAATATTGTGTAAATCAACCTGTGAAATAAATACAGATAGATGAAAATTAAAATGGTAAAAACAATTTAAAATTTATTAAAAAGGTTGATTACTTTCAAGAA
Organism: Pictodentalium vernedei; assembly: GCA_031216915.1. NCBI lineage: Eukaryota > Metazoa > Mollusca > Scaphopoda > Dentaliida > Dentaliidae > Pictodentalium > Pictodentalium vernedei. Next base: position 342,655,867 of record CM062296.1, on the reverse strand, counting down.
TGAGATGACTTTTTGCGGGCTCGTATGATAAAATAAATCTCTCAAAGATCCAACTGTGAAATACTGCCCTCTAACATGATTAAAATCAGTACAATTCAAAAGAATGTGTTCCACTGACAACACCTGCTGGCAGAGAACACATTCTGGTCGCAAATTACCCTCTAACAAAAAGGAATGTGTAAGTCGTGTATGACCAATATGACACCGTGTCAAAATTGCAAGATCCTTTCTACAAAGGTTACTACACGGGTAGTGATCTGAAATAGTTGGTCGGAAGCGATGAAGCTTGCTATTTGTCGCTCCATCCCATTCCGCCTGCCACATAAATTTGATGTAACTACTAATATGAGGCTTAAAATCACTGAAAGGGATCTTAAAATCAGTGAGAGGCTTTGTTAAAGCCTGTTTTGCTGCACTGTCTGCTTTGGTGTTACCAGCGATACCTACATGTCCGGGTAACCAGCAAAACACGATATCATATTGGTCAGACATGAGAGTTGTTAACTTCTCACGAAGTTCCATGATGAGAGGGTTCTTCAACCTGGGGTTGAGTAAAGCAAGTAAAGAGGAAAGAGAGTCGGAGAAGATGATCGACTTTCTTTCCTGTGAATTCTCGATGTGCTCAAGTGCGAGTTGAATAGCTTTAACTTCAGCTGTGAAAATAGAACTTTGATTCGGTATTCTGATTGAGGTGATATGATCACCAGTAACAGCAGCTGATGATACTTTGTCACCATCTTTAGACCCATCTGTATAGATCCTTGTATATGCACTATACCTGGACTTTATTTCGGCATATTTTTGTTTAAACTGCAAGGAATTGGTATCAGATTTTTTGGTAGAAGCAAGGTCCAAAATAATTGTAGGTTTTTTAAGATGCCAAGGAGGAATATGTGATTTACGGTTTCTTTTATAGAATCAGAATCAATTTTGGCAGACTCCATGTGGGGTTTAATTCTAATTCCCAATGGAGGAATGTGTTTCTGGTGGCGGTTAAAAAATTCAACATTTTGAGGGTCTGAAACACAATTATAAGCAGGATTTGAAGGATTGGCCAAAAGTTTAGACACATACTGGAGAGATAATTTAATTCTACGTTTCTCAAGAGAAGACTCCCCTGCTTCAACAAGCATCGAGTCTATTGGGGATTAGCCCCTAGACTAATTCTAATACCACTATTATGAATTGCATCAAGTGGTTTGAGATATGATTTCCTTGCAGAACCGTAAACTATACAACCGTAATCTAACTTTGATCGAACAAGTGATCTATACAGATGGATCAAAGTTTTTTGGTCAGCACCCCAATCAGTGCTACCAACAACCTTCAGTAGGTTCAGTGCTCTCTTACATTTAACTTTTAGTTGTTTTATGTGGGAAGTGAAATTCAGTTTGTTGTCAAACAACAAACCTAAGAATTTCACTTCCTTGACAACCTTAATAGGACTACCATCTATTTTCAACTCCGGATCGAGGTGATGTTTCCGAAGTTTGCAAAAATGAACACAATTCGTTTTTGTCTTTGAAAATTTAAAACCATTTTCGATAGCCCACTTTTGAATCCTATTTAAACACAGCTGAAGTTTGCGCTCTATAGCATTCATCTTTTTGCTGCTATAGCAGATCAAAAAGTCATCGACATACAATGACGAATCTACCATATTCTCAATTGCGTCGATGATACTATTAATTTTAATTGAAAATAGGGTAACAGATAAAATACTACCCTGAGGGACCCCCAATTCCTGCTCGTGAGGATCAGATAACGTTGACCCAACACGAACCTGAAACTGGCGGTCCTTTAAAAAGTTTTCAATAAAAAGAGGCATACGCCCTCTCAACCCTATGTTAAAAAGATCTTTTAAAATCCCATACGTCCACGTTGTGTCATATGCCTTTTCCAGGTCAAAGAAGATGGCGACCACATGTTCTTTTCTGGCGAAGGCATTTCGTATAAACGTTTCTAATCTAACCAAATGATCCACAGTACTTCTCTGGTCTCTGAAACCACACTGAACATTCGCAAGTAGATTGTTCGATTCCAGAAACCAGACAAGTCGATCATTGATCATCCTTTCCATGGTTTTACACAGACAACTTGTTAAAGCGATAGGCCTATAATTACTTGGGTTGCTGTGATCTTTATCAGGCTTTGGGATGGGAATTACTGTAGCATTATGCCAAGAAGGTGGAAATTGGCCAGTCACCCATATCTCATTGAAAACTGACAGTAAAAGTTCAAGTGATGATCGTGGCAGATGCTTTAAAATTTTGTAATGTATTTGATCAGGTCCAGTGGCAGAATCCTTTGCTCTATGCAAAGAGTTATCTAACTCTTCCATAGAGAAAGGTTCGTTGTAGTCCTCCAAGTTATTGGATGTAAATTTAATCTTTTGTTTTTCTTGTTGTTTTTTAAGTTTGAGGAACTCTGGGTTACTATTTTCAGACGACGAATGTTTAGAAAATGTAGAGGCCAACTTGTTTGAAATTTCCTGTTTTGATGTTATGAGTGTGTTGTTATCTTTTAGGTGTTGTACAGCTGATTGTGTTTCTTTTCCTTTAATTTTTCCAATCATCCTCCAAATTTTAGTGATGGGGGTGTTTTGATTTAGTTTCGAAACGTAAGTTTCCCATGAACTTTAAAAGTCGTCTTGTTTTTGCCCGATTTATACGTAATCTATCCAAATTTTGTGTAGTTGGTGACTTATTAAATTCCCTCTCAAATTTCTTGCGATCTTTTATAGCCTGTTTGCACTCAGTATCAAACCATGGTTTAGTGAAACGTTTTGGATTTGCCGAGGTTTTAGGAATGACTTGGCTTGCAATGTCAATCAACTCTGTGGTGAAGTGTTCAATCTGGTCAGTACTGTCCTGAAATTTCTCCCGTGTGAGGCGTTCAGAACAAAGCGATGAGAAAGTGTCCCAGTCAGCCTTTTTAAAGTTCCACTGGGGCACCCTCTCATCATCCGCCGGAACTACACTCTCCAACACAATCGGAAAGTGGTCACTCCCGCACAAGTCATCTTCTGCCTTCCATGAAAAATCAAGGAAGACAGAAGGGCATGCAATTGTTAAATCAATTGACGTGTAAGAACCAGATGCGGGGTGCAGGTAAGTATCTGAACCATCATTGAACAAGCACAAGTCATATTTTGTAATGAACTCTTCTACAGTTTTACCTTTTGCATCTTCTTGACTGCAGGAATTACCCCAAAGGGGGCTATGTGCGTTAAACTCGCCCAACAAAATGTATGGGGTTGGGAGTTGTCGGGCCAGCAGCTCAAGGTCATTCAGTTGTAAGGCTTTACTTGGTGAAACGTAAATAGAACAAAGTGTAACTGTTTTGTCCAATGTTAGGCGTACCGCCACAGCCTGCAAATTTGTCTGTAGTGGTACAGAACTGTGAATGATGTCGTTCCTAACCAAGACACTCGTTCCACGAATATGAAGATCATTATCATCTGCCCAGGCATTATACGGTGTATAATGCTTAAAGGTTGAATGACCCTGACCATCTGGTTTCTTTAAAAGAGTTTCCTGCAGGCAAAAAGCAACAGGTTTATATTTTTGGCTGAGAAGGCCTAGTTCATTAAAATTGGCTCTAAAACCTCGGCAATTCCACTGTATTATGTTATTTTTGTTTGTATTAGCCATATTTCGAGGGAGATTTAGAGGGTGGACGTATGGGCAAAATAGCCCCTGTAATATTCTTTGGTGAATTTTTCCTCGGGGATCTATTCTTTGAAGAAGTCGGACGTAATTGTTCGAATGTATCATCGATACAATCACCTACGTCCATATCCTCAAAGCCTTCAAACCTGTTGCGAACAACAGGGTTTTGAAGAACCTTAGGTAATCTGTCCGATAACTGTTTTTGTTTCATCTTTTCTTTTTTCTTTTCTTCTTTGTCTAATTTTCTCATTTGATTCTGACTCAGAGTGTGTTGTTGTGATCTTTGTTCTTGTTGTGATTTTGGCTTTGTTTTGTTTTGTTCCTTTTTCTGCTCTGAATTCGTGGTATGATCCTTATTTTGTACGGGTTTAGGCGAATTGTTTCCTAGTTTTTGTTCTGGTTTATCCTCTGTTGTTTTTGAAATTGTCTGTTCAGGTTTGGGATTTTGTTCTTTTTTCTGTTCAAAGTTGGCTTTTAATTGCTCTGTTGTTTGCGATGTAGAATTTGTTTTTGTTGATTGTGTGTCTGTTTGGTCTAATGTGAAACCCTGTACTAAAGATGGAATTGTACCTTTAAGCCATGTATATTGAGTTTGGCATTCCACTGACGTTGTTGGTAATTTTTGGATTAATTTTTTAGCGTATGTCGGCGATGATAAATTCATGCCAGGCATTGATGATACTATTTCCCTGGCCTCTTTAAAACTGATCTGTTTTTGACATTTAATCTTTTGGATTTCTTTTTCTTTTTTCCAGACTGGGCAATCTTTTGAGGCAGCTACATGATTGCCTTGGCAGTTACAGCACTTAATGGTATTTGTGCATGGGTCTGGATGTTCTTGACCACACTTAAAACAGATATTTCTCCCTCTACAATTATTCTGGCCGTGACCATACTTCTGACATTTGAAACATCGAAGTGGATTTGGAATGTACAAATCCACTCCGATGTTCATGTATCCTACTTTTAATGACCTTGGTGGTTGGGATGAGTTAAAAGTTAAAATATAAGTGTTTGTTTGAATAATCATGCCATCTCGTTTAATCTCTATTCTTTTAACATCAGTGACCCCCTGTGATTTTAGTTCTTGCTGAATTTCTAGCACATCAATGCCTGACAGTTCTTTTGTTCGTAGCACACCTTTGCAACTATTTAGTGTTTTGTGTGCAAAGGCGTGGACCTCCATGTCAACCAGTTTTTCCATTTTTAACAAATTGATAGCCTGCATTTCTCTTTTGCATTCAATGAGTATCCCACCTGATCGTAACTTTTTAACATTCTTGACCTCCCCAGCTATTCCTTTGATTGCTTTTTCTAATGCAAAGGGGTTAATATTTGATGCCAATTTTCCATCCTCTGCAGCATAAATCATAATAAATTTGGGCCAAGTGTTAATTGACGTATTGCCTATGTCTTGATCTGAGTCAGAATCAGAATCAGTGAACCGAAGTTCGCGCCCGCGTTTTTGTTTTTTGTTTGGTATGTTTGCCATATTTTATTGTAAGTCGTTCATTGCCCCGGCTCCCACCCACCATGGAGTCCAACAAGGGGTAGGGTTACTGCCCTGCAGTGAACCCACCGGGTTGCCGGTATTCCCACATACCTGGTATGGGGCAGTATACTCAGCCAGTGTTGATACCGAAGTATGCCACTGACTGATTGGCCCGTGTGTGGAAGTGCCAGGTCTTCAGATGGCGGCCATCCAATCAATCGCTGTATAAACCACCGAAATAAAAGGTTGCCATGCATAACCGAAACAGACAGTGCAGCAAAATTAAGTGGCTATTAAAATATAAAGTGTTTAAAAACAGTACACAATGGCAATTATGTTATGTGAATAAAAGAAATGATTGACTGAATGGTCACCAAATGCCCCCCGACGTGACACTCAGTACTTTTTGGGGTGGGGGCTCCCGATTGGCCAGAACGGACCATCCGACCATCCTTCTACTCCCAAAATTGGGGCCAAAGCAGTGTGTTGAACAAGATTATCTCCGAAATGGAGACCAGGGCTCCATCCCGGAGACTGCCCTAACGGGGGCCACGAGTCCTCAACTGCCAGGATTCCTTCTTCCGGGGCCTTCGGAACGCACCTCACGGGAGAACAAGGTGCCTGCCAGATGGTATTAGCAGGATTGATCATTTTGGTCCGGGGCTGCGTATTTATGTATTTCGCAGCGAACCAACTCAATTGAGCAAACCTGCCAATTAGAAATTAGCAAACCTGCCCAATTGAGCAGGCCGTCCTCTATCCGCCACCTGAGGAACCGCCTAGTAGGGGATGATCAAACCCCCCTAGGACGGGCACCTTTAGCTGTCACAGTTGCCCAGTAATGCCCAAAAGGGGACGTTCTCATCTAGACATTATATGAAGTTAACCTACCAGGTTACAATGAAATCCCTTCATAAATATGACCTGTAGACTGTGCTTAAGGTTTTTGGGCTTCGGGCTTGGGCAGCCATCATGGGTGAATGATCGCGCGTTCTCATCTAGACATTATATGAAGTTAACCTACCAAGTTACAATGAAATCCCTTCATAAATATGACCTGTAGACTGTGCTAAAGGTTTTCGGGCTTCGGGCTCGGGCATCCATCATGGGTGAATGATCGCAACCATAGGGGACAATCTCATCTGAACATCATCTGGAGTGATCCTAAGAAGTTACAATGAAATCCCTTCATAAATATGACCTGTAGACTGTGCTCAAGGTTTTCGGGCTTCGGGCACTTGTAGCCATCACAACTGACCAATCAAGACCGAAAGGGGATGCCATCATCTAGGCATTATATGGAGTCAACCTAACAGGTTACAATGAAATCCTTCCATAAATATGACCTTTTGCCTATGCTAAAGGTTTTTGGGCTCGGGCACCCATCAAGGCATGACCGCGATCAAAATGGGACGTTCTGATCTAGACATTATTTGGAGTCATCCTGCCAAGTTACAATCAATGAAATCACTTCATAAATATGACCTCTAGACTGTGCTAAAGGTTTTCGGGCTTCGGGCTCCTGTAGCCGTCACAGTTGCCCAATCACGTCCAAAGGGGGACTTTCTCATCCAAACATTGTATGAAGTCAACCCACCAAGTTACAATGAAATTCCTCAATAAATATGACCTGTAGACTGTGCTAAAGGTTTTTGGGTTTTGGGCTCGGGCAGTCGTCATGGTTGGCAGATCATGACCAAATGGGGAAATTGTCATCTAGACATCATAAGGAGTCATCCTACCAAGTTACAATGAAATCCCTCCACATTAAACATGACCTGCAGACTGTGCTAAAAGTTTTTGGGTTTCGGGCTTGGGCAGCCATCACAGTTGACCGATCACAACCAAAAGGGGACATTCTCATCTAGACATAATACAGAGGCATCCTACCAAGTTACAATGAAATCCCTTCATAAATACAAACTGTAGACTGTGCTAATGGTTTTCGGGTTTTGGGCTCGGGCAGCCATACCGATCGCGACCAAAAGGGGACGTTCTCATCTAGACATGACCCCAAACCTGCATATGAAATTTCGTGACGATCAGACAAGAACTGCGGGGTGTAGCCCGTGCTAAAGGAAAATGTGAACAGACGTCACAGACGTCACAGACTAACAGACTTCCCCACGCATGATGGCAATAGCTTATCTTGACTATGTCAAGTTAAGCTAAAAATTATTCAACTCAGAGCTTTCATATGGAAGTTCGGTACAAAAAACAGATTTCTGCATCGTCGGTACAAAATGGCAGCTGGCGGCCATCTTGAATTTCGGACCGCACCCAAAAACACTCGTTCTCGTCCCACGGTCATAACAAAGGTACCCAAGAAGTTTCGTAAAGATCGGTTCATAAATACGGCCTCTAGCCGGAGTCGTATCCAATTGTTGAAGTACGGACAGACGGATAGACGGACGACGGGCCATGACAAAAGCTCAAATTTGGCTTCAATAAAGTTGAGCTAAAAATGGAATTTTTAATAATTTTTGTATTTACCATACCTACCACTGGCCCAGAGATGTTAGCTAATCTATTTGTAAGCATTCAGACCAAATGCTTAATTTGACATTTGATATTATTTATTAAACAAAGGGCAATAACTCCCATAATTTTCATCGGATATCGCTGGTCAGCGAACCTGACGTAGACACTGTTGCTACAGAGACATATACCAAAAAAGAATTAAAATCTGCTACCCATTGTTCAAGTTATGCCATAAACAAGATTTACGGAATATTTTTATATCAAAGGGCAATAACTCCTATAATTTGCAAGAGATATTATGTAGACATTGTTGCTATAGAGACATATACCAAAAGGAATTGAAATCCGTTAACTATTGTTCAAGTTATGCCATAAACAAAGTTCGAACAGATGGACAGACGGATGGATGGACAGATGGACAGAGCTCTATGCTACATCCCTCCCTTGCGGGGGGATAATAAAGTGCCACAGACAGCGAATGTAGGCATAAGTGCCTTCCTGTCAGCTATTCGAGATTACTGAAATGTATAGAACCTGGAAGGCTGACCTGATAGTAAGCCTTCCACATGTCGGATAATCCTGCTAACACCTGGACATTATTAAATAAATAATTAAGATGGAAGGTGGAATCCCCGAGGAAACTGAATAGAATGAAATATCCTTTGCTTTGTAATAAAGGAAAGGAAAATCATCTGAATAAAAACAGGTTAAAAAGGCAGAGGCAGAATTTTGTGAGATTTAGAGCATCTGATTCTCGTTATGATTAATTACTTAATTTTTGATAAGTAGAAAAGAATGGCCATTGCGTCATTTTTATTCTCTCAAAATTTTAAGAAATGCTAACCCTGAATTGGATGTAAAAATTAAGCTTGAAGCTCAATTGACATACCTGCACACATTGCCCAGTAAGTTACAAAGTGAGTAACTTAGCTTCATGACGGTTTGATGTAAAGGAATAATTAGAAGGGAAAAGGAGGTCCACTTAATATACAAAGCTGCAGTTTTATTATTCTATAAGGAATGGCTATGCATGTGAATGGTACTTAAGACAACCTCGATTTGAAATATAGAAAATGTCTCACAAAATTTAGAATATGTACATATGAATTGGAAATCGAACACGGTCAATACAATAAGCCTAAACCTGTCCCATGCGAACACCGATACTGTAAACAATGTGAGCTAAATCTTGTTGAAGAAGAAATACATGCTCTCTTTGTCTGTTCTAAGCACAAAGAGGTGCCCCAGAAACTTGCCAAGACAGCATGCAAACAATATGCAGCTTACACCCATCTCAGTAATCACAATAAAGTCCTGTGGCTTTTCAACTGTCAAGAGATTGATGTGAAATGAGCCCTTGGATATCGTTTATCTGAGATTTTCTCCAACAGGGACCACATGTAGTCACTCCACTCACCTGGCGATGCTGAGAAAAATACCCTCTCCCCCCACGTGTATAACTGCATGGTGGCAATGATGTGAGTGTGTGTGGTGGTGTGTGTGTGTTTGAGGGTGTGTGTGTGTGTTTGAGGGTGTGTGTGTGCATGTGCATGTGTGTGAAGAAAGGTGTGTACAGGAAATGTCTCCTTTGATTTATTTCTAGCATATTGCAACTTATATGTATCTCTGTATTATGTGCCATACACATTCATGTAGTGGTTGTGCAATAAAATTTATCTTATCTATCTATATATGAGGGTGGAGTCAGAATGACACAGACATGGTGAATAGCAGTCAATCACAGTGAAAACTATGAAGATTTATTAGGACCTTATTCTGTCATATGGTAAATTTGTTCTGTTGAAATACCAGGAACATTTAACTGAATATGCAAATGGAATGCAGAATTGAGAGGATTATAATTAAAATGTTAGAATTCCACTGACAGCAACAGGACAATGGCAGAATGTATTTGCTTAGTTTCGACAAACAAATTGTTCCACTAAAATAATATCCAGAAAAAATATACATATGGAAGTATACAGTGTGGATCAACCAGCAAAAGAGGTCTGAAATATGGCATGGGCTACTGTGTAGACAGAAAGAACACTAAATGATAGCGAAACATAATGGACTGAAATACAGAAGCATAATTTCTAAAATACATAAGTTCCTATTGAATATTGTTGCTAATTGACAACCAGTCTGCTCAATATGCATAGGGATAAAGATTTATGCTAAGAGATCTGAACTGACTGACCAGTCAATTGACACCAATTCCATAGGAAATGTCTATAAAATGACACCTTCTGGAGACAGTGGAGGGCTAAAAGGCTCTGTGATAAGACCTACTCTATTAAACTAGAGCAACGCAGAGGGTGACTTATGCCCCTGCCAGCAAAACCATGGATAGCATTACAGAAATAAACATTTTTTACTGAGTGACAGATGAAGGATGACAAATGAGACCTTTGACAGTACTTATGACTCACTAATACCACATACCAAATTTGTTTCAAACTGGACCATTAGTTCAGAAAATAGAAATTTCAGTCGGGCCCAAAAACTTGCCCCTCCCAGGGCAACTACAGATATTACCCCACAAACGTTTGTTTGAACAAATCTTGATCTAGACCTCACAAGGAAGATGTATACCAAAAATGAAATCTCTACATACATTGGTGCATGAGAAGATTTTGGTTAAATTTGGGGTATTTTTCCTCCGCCCCCTCCCTAATGGCAGCAGCACATTGGATTGAACAAAAACACAATGCCCCTTTGGGACCATCGCTCAAACAAACTTTCACTTGAGTTGGCCCAGTAGTTTTGGAGAAGACTCAAACACAACTTAACATGTGATGACAGACGCTGGACGACAGATGCTGGACAATGGACAAAAAGTGATGACAATACTTCACCCTGACTTTCAGTCTGGTGAGCTAAAAAGACAAGAAATTTTTCAAGTCAATAAAGGTCGATAATTTTGTGAACAAATATTTTTTCTGCAAACTGTATAGATGTTGCACATCTTCACTGTGTGTGTAAACACATCCTGAACTTTCAAATCTCTACATTACAAACTGTGGAAGGAGTTCATTACCCCATGAAGGTACCCTCAACTAAAAAGACAGGAAATTTTCTGAGTCAATAAAGGGCAATAATTTTGTTAAAAAATATTTTTTCTGCAAACTTTATAAATGTTACATATATTTAAGACATGTGTAACCATATCCTAAAGTTTCAACCCTTTACATTAGAAACTGAGGGAAGAGTTGTTTACACCATGAAGGTATCCTCAATTAAAAAACACAGGAAATTTTCTATGTTGATAACAAGCAATAATTTTGTGAAAAAATATTTTTTGGGCAAACCTTATAGATGTTGCACTTCATGGTGTGTGTAACCATATCCTAAGGTTTCCTAAGGTTTCAAATCTCTACATAACAAACTGTGGAAGGAATTTATTGCACCATGAAGGTACCCTCAATAAGAAACCCTCAAATAAAAAAAAACAACTGGAAAGTTGATAAAGGGCAATAATTTTGTTAAAAATATTTTTCTGCAAATTTTATAGATGTTACATATCTTCAAGGCATGTTGTAACCATATCCTAAAGTTTCAACTCTCTACATTAGCAACTGTGGGAGCAACAACTGTGACAAAAAACAAACAGTCATCTGACCTTCTAACATGGTAATGTGCTGAATGTAGTTTTGCATTATGAATGATTTCAGAAGGCTGCCTTGATAGGTGTAGTGTATGATACAACTTCGGGACGGACGGACCGAATGACAGAGACAAGGAATACTATATATTCCCACCAGGTTGACGGGCGTATAAAAATAACACTGTGACAATAGACTGAGTTAGTAGTACAATAAGGCAAGGCTGAATATGGAGGGCATGAATCCTAATCCTAAAAGTCAAATACTCTAAATGGATAGGAAGTACTTCGTAAAAGGTATGTGGACCTTTACTCGCAGTAACACTACATTTATACTCAATGTCAGTCCCAATACCGACGTTTTCAATATATAAAAAAAAGTACATTGAAAAGATGACAGGTATATCTATAAGTATATGATCTAATAACACTTGTATATGCACGAGAGACGTGGATCATGTTTACTGAATTAAAAAAGCAAATAAGTTTGTAAGAGATACGTCAAAACCAACTGCGATAAAGTGGTAGATAGAACTGTTATGGTAAATGCAGAAATTGATATTTCAATTTTCTGAAAGCAATAATTAGCTGATATCTGACAGAGGTCTATCACAAGCCAGAAAGATGCACCAACTTTTGGCACAAGACAAACTCTCATTAACAATGTAGAGTTTTCTTGTTTACTATCGCTACTGTTTTTTCCAGAATCATAAAGTGATAAAAAAAGGCAATTCACTGTAATGAAGATTTTGAAGGTGAAAAACAGTTACAACCCCTCCTTTACAAGCAGTATGTGGCAAGAAAAGTTGAGATTTCCTGCCTATAATCTATGCAAAATAATAACACAAGCTACTTGGTCAGTGAAAACATGAGCTCCCATCAGAGAAAATACATGAAGTGAAGACTTCCAAAATGCAAAACTGATGAAGTAGTTGAAGCATTGCCCCACCTAGTACGATTAAACAGTGAGCCCAAATGTTGGATACTTCATAATAACATTTCTGTTCAAAGTAGGGATTTTACATAAAAATTCCATAATGGGTTTTTTGTGATAAAACTGATTGGAAAATATTCCTTATGTGGTGAGAAAAAGAAATCTTTTTACAGAATCTAAATATTCCATGTAGTTTTCAAGTTATGGTCATTGGATGTTTCAAAATTTGGGACACATTGCTTTCTGCATAAATCCCAGAACCCAAAACGTCCCCAAAAGTGGTGATTTTAGCATACTTTTTTCATGTAAATAAAGACATTAACACTCATAAAAATGAAAGCAGTAATCACAGAGTCTTGAGATTCCACACAGTCATGGGCCATACGTTGGCCCAGATGTTAACGTTGAAATTTTTTAACATGACTGAACCGTCTTCAAGTTAATTAGAATATAATTTGCATAAAAATGTTAATTTTTTCCATTATTTAGAGAATATTCCCATATTTTTCCTACTAGACCGGAAATTACATCACATGAGTATTGCAGCAACTTGCACAACATTGACAGTTTGTTTTGTAACCATATCTGATTTTAAAAAACAGCTAAAATTTCTTAATTTGCATATTTAAGCTCCGCCCACTTTTTAAAATTCCACTATTAAGGAATGAATTGAACACTGACAAGCACAACTGACCACAAAATGGCATAAGTGATGAATCCACAACAGTTTGAACCCCTGAAACATGTCAGCATGCCACCAGCCAGATATAACTATAAATAGCAGCAGCACAATTAAAATATTTAGGCCAAACCCACTTCTTTGGAAAAATAAGAAAATGTGTGTAACTATTTGAATATACAACCAAACTAAAGCTTACCAAGAAAACATGTGTCTACTAACCAACAGATTCCAATATTACCTTGAAGACAAAGTTCATAGAAGCCCAGTTCAGGTTCTAATAAAATTTAAAACTAATTAAATTTGCAAATTTATTCCGTGATGTTATGTATTTAAAAAAAATCATTCTCATCTCAATCCATCATTTTGTCTCACTTCTCAAAGTCAGTCAGCATGGTGAGAATAAAATCTAAACCCTCTAAACTTCATGAGGTGATAAAATATAACAAGAGCGCACATATCGCTGAAGCAATACAATGTCCCCTACCGGACTAATGAGCATTAATAATTATACAAATGTTATAACCTAGATGTGATCAGCATGAATTCCATTCAAGCATTTCCAAAAAAAGTCCAGAAAACTGATATTTTGGCGCTTTTCCATATTTCCAAGGGCCATAACTCACACAAGAATAATGCAATCAGCATGAATCTCAAACTTGATCTGTAAGTTATCGTTCTATAGTAGGTTACCAAGAATGAAATCATTTGGTTGAAGCATTTCCAAAAAAAGTCCGGAAAACTAAAGTATGACTGACAGACTGATGGATGGACAGAGTGCAAATGAAACTTGATCTGTAAGTCATCGTTCTATAGTAGTTTACCAAAAATAAAATCATTCCGTTGAAGCATTTCAAAAAAAAAACTCCGGAAAACTGATATTTTGGTGCTTTTTTCCCATATTTCTAAGGGCCATAACTCACACAAGAATAATGCAATCAGCATGAAACTCAAACTTGATCTGTAAGTCATCGTTCTATAATAGGCTACCAAAAATGAAATCATTCCGTTGAAGCGTTTCCAAAAAAAAAAGTCCAGAAAACTAAAGTATGACCGACAGACTGACTGACAGACTGACGGATGGATGGACAGAGTGTAAATGAAACTTGATCTGTAAGTCATCGTTCTATAGTATGTTACCAAAAATGAAATCATTCCACTGAAGCGTTTCCAGAAAAAGTCTGGAAAACTGATATTTTGGCACTTTTCCATATTTCCAAGAGCCATAACTCACACAAGAATAAGGCAATCAGCATGAAACTCAAACTTGATCTGTAAGTCATCGTTCTATAGTAGTTTACCAATGAAAGTGTCAATGACACTGTAGCTCAACTTGTCAAGACAAAGACATGTACATGTATAGTATGTGACACAGCAATGACAAACATCTAGGTAATGACCTGATAACAAAGGTACATATAAAGTATTGTAGCAGTCTGTACATAAATACTGACTGTTGCCTGTAACAAATGTATAGGTAAAGTATTGTAAAGGTGGGTGACAGTCAGATGCTAAACTAGAAAAGAAATCTTGGAGTCCCAGAGTGGGTCTGACTGAATCCCAAAATAGCACAGTGATAACAAAGGCACCCCAAAACACACTCATTCCTGTCCCAAGGTGAAAACAAAGGTACCCAAGAAGTTTCGTGAAGATCAGTTCACAAATATGAGCTGTGTAGAAGTTGTGACAAAAAACTGACTGGACCTAATTTCGGTACAAAATGGCCACTGGCAGCCATCTTGAATTTTGGGCCGCACCCAGAAACACTCGTTCTCGTCCCAAGGTGATAACAAAGGTACCCAAGAAGTTTTGTGAAGATCGGTTCATAAATACACTCTAGCCCGAGCCGTATTGACATGTGTACTTACTGTGTGTAAGTAGCACTGAAAAAATAAAAGTTCATCTAATTTGCATAATTTCTGCACGAGAAAAAAACCCATATGATATGTGATATATCCCATGGTACTAAACATTCACACAAAAAATTATTCAAATCAGCGTTTTCATTTGGAAGTTCTGTGCAAAAATCTGATTGCACCAAATTTTGTACAAAATGGCTGCCATCGGCCATCTTGAATTTCGGACTGGACCCAAAAACACTCGTTCTCGTCCCACGGTGATAACAAAGGTACCCAAGAAGTTTCGTAAAGATCGGTTCATAAATACGGCCTCTAGCCCGAGCCGTATTGGCATTTGCACTTACAGTGCTGAAAGTAACACCAAAAAACATCAAAGTTAGTCTAATTTGCATAATTTCTGCACGAGAAAAAAACCTGTACTATATGTGATGTATTCCATGTTACTAAACATTCATACAAAAATTTATTCAAATCAGAACTTTCATACAGAAGTTCTGTACAAAAGACTGATTGCACTAATTTTGGTACAAAATGGCTGCTGGTGGCCATCTTGAATTTCGGACCACACCCAAAAACACACGTTCTCATCCCACGGTGATAACAAAGGTACCCAAGAAGTTTCGTAAAGATCGATTCATTAATACAGCCTCTAGCCTGAGCCGTATAGAAGTTGTGTACAAAAAACTGATTAGACATAATTTCGGTACAAAATGGCCACTGGCAGCCATCTTGAATTTTGGACTGCACCCAGAAACACTCGTTCTCGTCCCAAGGTGATAACAAAGGTACCCAAGACGTTTTGTGAATATCGGTTCATAAATACAGACTCTAGCCCGAGCCGTATTGACATGTGTACTTACTGTGTGTTAGTAGCACTGAAAAAATCAAAGTTCATCTAATTTGCATAATTTCTGCACGAGAAAAAAACCCGTATTATATATGATGTATCCCATGGTACTAAACATTCACACAAAAAAATATTCAAATCAGCGCTTTCATATGGAAGTTCTGTGCAAAAATCTGATTGCACCAAATTTTGTACAAAATGGCTGACATCGGCCATCTTGAATTTCGGACCGGACCCAAAAACACTCGTTCTCGTCCCACAGTGATAACAAAGGTACCCAAGGAGTTTCGTAAAGATCGGTTCATAAATACGGCCTCTAGCCCGAGCCGTATTGGCATTTGCACTTACAGTGCTGAAAGTAACATCAAAAAACATCAAAGTTAAGTCTAATTTGCATAATTTACGCACGAGAAAAAAACTCATATTATATGTGATGTATCCCATGGTACTAAACATTCATACAAAAAAATATTCAAATCAGAGCTTTCATATGGAAGTTCTGTACAAAAAACAGATTTCTGCATCGTCGGTACAAAATGGCGGCTGGCAGCCATCTTAAATTTCGGACTGCACCCAAAAACACTCGTTCTCGTCCCACGGTCATAACAAAGGCACCCAAGAAGTTTTGTAAAGATCGGTTCATAAATACGGCCTGTAGCCCGAGCCGTATCCAATTGTTGACAGACAGACGGCCAGACGGATAGGCGGACGACGGGCCATGGCATAAGCTCAAATTTGGCTTCGCCAAAGTTGAGCTAAAAATGAAATCATTCCATTGAAGCATTTCCAAAAAAACTCCGGAAAACTGATAATTTGGTGCTTTTCCGTATTTCCAAGGGCTGTAACTCACACAAGAATAATGCAATCAGCATGAAACTCAAACTTGATCTGTAAGTCATAGTTCTATAGTAGTTTACCAAAAATGAAATCATTCCATTGAAGCATTTCCAAAAAAAAACTCCGGAAAACTGATATTTTGGTGCTTTTTCACATATTTCTAAGGGCCGTAACTCACACAAGAATAATGCAATCAGCATGAAACTCAAACTTGATCTGTAAGTCATCGTTCTATAGTAGGCTACCAAAAATGAAATCATTCCGTTGAAGCGTTTCCAAAAAAAGTCCGGAAAACTAAAGTATGACCAACAGACTGACTGACAGACTAACAGACTGACGGATGGATGGACAGAGTGTAAATGAAACTTGATCTGTAAGTCATCGTTCTATAGTAGGTTACCAAAAATGAAATCATTCCGTTGAAGCGTTTCCAGAAAAAATCTGGAAAACTGATATTTTGGCACTTTTCCATATTGCCAAGGTCCATAACTCACACAAGAATAAGGCAATCAGCATGAAACTCAAACTAGATCTGTAAGTAATTGTTCTATAGTAGGCTACAAAAAATGAAATCATTCCGTTGAAGCGTTTCCAAAAAAAGTCAGGAAAACTGATATTTTGGTGCTTTTCCATATTTTCAAGGGCCATAACTCACACAAGAATAATGCAATCAGCATGAAACTCAAACTTGATCTGTAAGTCATCGTTCTATAGTAGTTTACCAAAAATGAAATCATTGCGTTGAAGCGTTTCCAAAAAAACTCTGAAAAACTGATATTTTGGTGCTTTTCCATATTTCCAAGGGCCGTAACTCCCACAAGAATAATGCAATAAGCATGAAACTCAAACTTGATCTGTAATTCATTGTTTTATAGTAGTTTACCAAAAATGCAATCATTCCGTTGAAGTGTTTCGAAAAAAACTACGGAAAACTGATATTTTGGTGCTTTTTCCCATATTTCCAAGGGACGTAACTAACACAAGAATAATGCAATCAGCATGAAACTCAAACTTGATCTGTAAGTCATAGTTCTATAGTAGTTTACCAAAAATGAACTCATTCCGCTGAAGCATTTCCAAAAAAACTCCGGAAAACTAAAGTGTGACTGACAGACTGACAGACCTACAGACTGACGGATGGACAGAGTGCAAACCTAGAGTCCCAAATATGCATATTTATTCATTTCAGTTTGATTTTTTACTATTATTCATTGCTAAAACCAACAACTATTTTTTCTTATAATTTCTCACGTAACTCAAGCAGCAAGGTGGGGAAAAGAATGTTAAATGCTTGTGACTAAGACTACCAAAAGGCCACTCTGATAGCTAGCCACCTTTCTTTCAGCTAGCTGGACAGACCATGTTTACAAAAGTAATGTGCTGCTTGAAATATGTAACATTCATTGTATAAGAAAGTTTTACAGCTTTGATCAGCAGTGCAAAATCCAAGAGGCCACTGGCTAGGATTGACAATAAATCTTTGAGTGAAAAAGACAACAGAAGAATGAAATGTAGCATCAGTCAGGAAAAAGGTATTTGATTCCTGCACTTGTGTTCCATATAATCCTACCTGTAATATTCATATTTTTTTTATATAATTTTCTACTCTATGTTATTCGAATTTGAGCCTCTATTTTTATTCATTTTCACCAGGATGGACTGAGAGCGAATCATTAGGATACATTATTTTGGAGTTTGGATAAAGCAAGATCTTCAGAAGAAAAAATGACACTTGTAGAGCTAATGCAGTTGCTAGAGGCATATGTAAAGTTGGAGGAAGAGCTGCAGGTGGTGAGGGGGAAACTGGGGAGGGCAGGAAAGTCTGGTGTTACCCCAGTTAGGGTGGCATTCGATGGGGGATGGAAGATGGTGGGTAGTAGGAAGCGGACTTTTGACGTGGATAGTGGGTCTTTTGGGAATAGGAAGGTGCGTCGGGTTGAGGGTAGAGGAGAAGTAGGGGCTAGAGTGTCAAATTCCCAGGCTAGTAGTGTGAGTCGGGGGGCAAAAAGGCATATTCTTTTAGAATTGGATAGTGAGGGAGATAGCGATAACCATGTGGAGTCTGTCAGGGCAGGAGTCAGAGGGAAGGTTAGGAAGGTGGTAAATGAGGACAAGGTGGCTTGTAGTGGGAGTGGGCAGAAGTTGGGGTGCAGTGTCCAAAATAGATTCAGTGTTTTAGGGAATTTCGAGAATTCTGAGGAGCAGGTTGGGTCTGAAGAGGTGGAGGTGGTGGAGGTAGGCATGGGGGTTAGAGTGGCGAAGGGCAAGATTGCGAGCCGGCCCAGTGGGGACAGAGGTGGTAACAGGGGTAGTAGGACGGGAAAGAGGACAGGAAAGGACAGGAAGAGGCAGGTGGTGGTTGCAGGGAGTAGTATAGTGCAGGGGTTGGATAGGGTGGTGTGTGGGCTCGACAGTGTCAACAGGACCAATTTGTGCTTTCTGGGGGCTAGAGTGGAGGACCTAAGGGACAGAGTGGGTGGATTAGTAAAGGGGTCAGGCCCAGACCCAGTGGTTGTTGTACACGTGGGGACCAGCAACATCAGGGAGAGAAAATCAGTTCAGCTTATTGAGACTTACAAGGACTTAATAACTCAACTGAATGCCAAGAATGCACAGGTAGTGGTTTCGGGGCTTCTCCTAGTACTAGGTGGTGGGGACAAGCGTAATTCGGAGATCATTGGGACCAACGAGGAATTGGGGGAGTATTGTAAGGAACTTGGGATACCCTTTGTAGACAATTGGGGATCATTTTGGGGCAGAAATGACCTATATGGAAGGGATGGTCTCCATCTTAGCCCAAGGGGTACAGAGGTTTTAGGAAGAAATATGTTGCAGGTGGTGGAGCCTTTTTTGGTATAGGGAGGGGAGGGGGGGGGGGGGGGGGGGTCAGTGAAGGGGGGAATAATCACAGAAAATGTGTCACGAACCATAGGAGTAAAAAATGGGACAAGGGGGATAAGGAAAATGGACCAAAAATCCAAATCAGTAGGAACAGCTTCTCAAGAAAAGCACAGGTACACAAAGTAGGATATACAAACATACAGGGACTAGATAATAATGGGACCAGTAGGCGGAAGCCAATGAACCTTGACACCCTGAAAGTGGGTTATAGCAACATCCAGGGTCTCCACCGGAAAGTAAGTAAAATTGCTACATTGATTGAGGCAGAGGAGTTTGACGTCATGGGCTTAAGCAAAATGTGGGTAAGACACGAGGAACGGGTAGACCAAGTAAGGGGGTACGTGTGGATAGGTGTAGGGCGAACGAAAGGCCAGAAAAAAAGGGGGGGGGGGTAGGCATGTACATTAAAGAGGATTTAAAACCATCGCTGATCACAGACCTGGAAAACATCAGCACCCCGGCTGAGGTATCGAAAGAAATTGGATGGGTAAGGATCAGTCTGAAAAACAAAAGTATTGCCCTTGGGGTTGTGTATTGTGCAGTGGAGGGAAGCAAACCTGAATGGAATGATTCGATATACTCAACACTAAGGTCCAATATCACCGAATTACAAAACAAGGGGCTCGTATAATTCTGATGGGTGACTTTAATGGCCACATAGGTAATGATGAAGAAGGCATAGAGGGTGGGGACAATAAAGTCAACAGGAATGGAAGGAAGCTGTTGAACTTCACAAACGAGCTCGGTCTGAAGATTCTGAACAGGGACGCGAGGTGTAAGGGGAAATGGACCTGGGAGAGGAACGGCAGAAAATCAATAATCGACTACATCCTCACAGATATTAATCTATGGAGGGAGGTGATAGGGGTAGAAGTGGATGATGAGGGTAAAATGGAGGTGGATAGTGATCACAACTTGATTACAGTGACGATCAGGGCCAAAACTCTAGTAAAAAACAAAGGAAGCTATAAGATTTGGGAACTCAAAAAAGATGCTGACTGGGCAAAGTTCAATGAAAAACTGAAACCAAAGCTTGCAACCGTACCCAAGAGGGGCGGTGTCCAGAAGATGGCCGACGTCATAGTTGCGAGCCTGGTGGAGGCAGGAAAGGAAAGTGTAGGAAAGGTCAGGGTGCCAACACGGGAACTTGGGTAGAGAGTGATCGAAGAACTGAAAAGGGCCATTAAGGGAAGAAAAGCTAAATGTGCTGCATACAGGAGAAGTAGAAAACTTAAGGGAGCGGAAAGCAATGAGGCCACAGTTGCTAAGGAAGAATACCACCAAGCACGAAATAAAGTAAATAAGATTAAAGATGATAATCGGAGAGAACGAAATAGCAGTCTTATTAGGACGATAAGAATGACAGGGGGGTCGAGTTCGAACGTATTTTGGAAATGGGTGAATAAACGTAACAAAGGAAGTAACCCACAGAGTATTAAAGTAGATGGCAGAGTTACAGACGAGCAATATCAAGTCGCATCAGAACTAGTCAAGCACTGGGAAAAGGTAAATGATAAGCGATGGGGCATGGGGAGCCCACCAGAGTGTCCGAATCAGGTCGAGGGGAACTTATCGAGCTTCGTGTGCAGCGAAATTAAAACGGAGGAGGTGCGAAAGGTGATATAAAAAATTAAGGGATGGAAAAGTGGGAGGAGTGGATGAAATTCCTAACGAGTTTATCAAAAAAGGGGGAGAGGAACTCGTGGAAAGCCTAACTGCCCTATTCAATCTAGCCATAGAAAATCAAGAGGTCCCAAAGGAGTGGAGAGAAAGTAAAGTGACATTTATTCACAAAAAGGGGGAAAAAGACGTTTTGGATAACTATCGAGGGATCTCTCTCAGTAGCAACATTGGAAAGGTTTTCTGTAAAGTCCTGTATGGGAGATTAGAGGAGGTGATTGAGGAGAAGGTTTTTTTGGGAGAAATCCAGAATGGCTTCAGGAAGGGAAGGAGAGTTACTGACCATCTTTTCACACTATCCCAAATGATAGAATCCGCGTAAGCAAAAAAGAAAAAGATGTTTATGGCTTTTTTGGATATCAAAAAGGCATACGATAGAGTATGGAGGGAAGGTATGTGGCGCAAGCTGGAGGCTATGGGCTTAGGAGGCGAGTTTGTTGGAATTATGAAAGCATTATATAAAGATGTACAGAGTGAACTTAGCCTGGGAAACATTACAACGAAACGTGTGCCTATGGAGATAGGCCTAAAACAGGGGTGTATCCTTTCGCCGATCCTGTTTGCATTGTACATCAAAGGTTTAGGAGATGAACTCCTGCGTAGCGAAGAGGGGGTAGCAGTTGGGGACTTGAAGATCCCAGGGCTATTTTTTGCAGACGATATGGTTCTAGTGTCAGAAAGCGAAGAGGGGCTAACGAAAATGCTGGGAATTGTTGGGAAATATGGGAGCAAATGGAGACTCGAACTTAATGAAAGCAAGAGCAAAGTTATACCTGTGGGCCGCAAAGTGGACCCCACTCGAAGGTGGAGAGTGGATGAGTTCTGCATTCCGGAAGGGAGCAGCAAACTTCTCAGTGTGGGAGACACAGGTGATTACGAGTATTTGGGGGTAAATATAAACATTACAGGAAGAGGTATCTACCGGAACCACACAAATAAATTGATTCTGAAGGGGAAGCGAATCCTTAACCAAATGAAACTTATAGGGAGAAACAGTTTCAATAAGGTTTTCGTGGGGAAAACCATTTGGGAAATGGTGGGGGCTGCCAAGTATAACATACGGTACGGAAGTGGTACCCCTAAACCAGATGGCCGTAAAGAGCTTGGAAATCCTGCAGAACGATGCAGGCCGATGGATAACGGGGTCGAGTAATGCCGCAGCGCTAGAAGCAATCAGGGGTGAGCTTGGGTGGATGAGGATCAAGGACAGGATAGACCTGTTGAAGCTCGGTTATCTTAATTATTTGGTAAATCTCCCCGACAGCCGATGGTGTAAAGTAATGTTCCTGAGAATTTTCAACTCAAATATCAAAACGGGGTGGATGGTCCAAGTGAGGGAGTTAGTAGAGAACTACTCATTGGAGATCTCGGACCTGGACGTTGGGGCAAACCAGGGTAAAAAAATCGTCAGAGAAAGGGTCATGGAGGGTTGTAACCGTAATTGGTGAGAGGGGGTCAAATCCAAGAGGTCTTTGGGTGGCCTGCGTGATAAAGAGAAGCCAGGTTTTGAAGAGTACCTTGATGGCACCTTTGGGGGGTCACTGTTGTTCAAGCTGAGGTCGCAATCCCTGGAGCTGAGGGGAAAAATTGGGAAAGACAGTGAAAGGGAGTGCCAGATGTGTAACTTGGACATGGTGGAGACCCTGGAGCACTTTCTTCTAGAATGCCCAAAGTATCAGTCTAAAAGAATGAGATTCACTGGGAGTATAATGGGGAAGTGGGATGGGAGAATGAAGGACATGTGGTTAGGGGGAGATTCAAAGGAGAGGGTTAATATGCTAATCGGAGATATTGGGAAGAATGTGACAAGGGATATCATCAAGCAGTTCGTCTCTGAGTGTTGGGAGGAGAGGAGAAGCGTGGGAATAGGGAGGCAGTTGGGAGTACAGGGGTAACCATGGCCTTCTCGTCCGAGAACCGCGACAAATCAGCGGCTGGCCAAAGTGTTATTATTATTACACATCGGATGTAAGATGCATGACCCAAAATGCCTAAGCACCCCTAGGGTGAGGACGTAACCATGGGGTTATACAGAATAAACATTCTGTGTAACACATCAAACTCCAAAGAAATTAATAAAAAAAATTCAATAAAATAAGCCAAAAAGCTTGGGAGTTTAACTGGGGGCTTCATGGAATGATAGGAAAGGAACACAAAACAAACAGTGGAAATATCATTAGCAAGAATGATGATGTCAGGCCCATGTCCCGAAATTGGGAAACATGAAATATTTTAGATAAAAATTATAAAGTTACAGCCCTGAACGTTTCCAACCACCGTTGTTCCCTTCCATCATCCAATTATGTCCTTGGATCCACCAATTCTACCCTTGATTTGTGTCTGGCATAATTAAAACTGAGATTTAAAAGCACAGATGTCAGTTTGTTGGGCCAAACAAAGAATAATGGTTGGCGCCAATTTTAGTGTCTTCCCGGATACTGCGCATGCGCAGTTTGCAAAATTATGGAGGACCAGATAGGACATAAAATTTTTGGTTTTGCATGCAAATTTTGGGGATTGGGGGGCAAAATTTGTGTTTGGCCCTGGATTATTTTTTGAGTTAGCACCAGCTAGTCTGGGCCATTGGTTGTTGTATAAAAATATCAGCCAATTATCTCACTGCATTGTGAAAAAAGACCAGAAAACTATTTTTTCTGAATGATGGAAAGACGGAATGATGGAAAGACAATGGGTAACTCTGATAACATTTGAATTTTGATTTTTGTGCATAGCACTCTCAGGATAAGGCTATTACATTAACCTTTTACCCAACACACATGATATCAACATTTGTTAAGTTAATTATATGTTTTTCATATTTTAAAAAAAAATTCAACAAAGCCATATCATGCTACCTCTCATTAGAATGAGTTCAAATAGTTTGTTCTAATGAGGTGTCACATGATATGATACAAGGAGACGGCTTATACAAGCTAAAAGCTTACTGCTGAATCCTTCCAACAAATCTCGTTCTTGACTCATTACTTTAATGCATACCATTGTATTGAGCACTCTGTATGACAATCATGTTGTAGTTTATAAAATGTATGCACCATACCATACTTTTTCATGAATAAATATTGTTTAAACTATATGGTTTTGCTGAAATGTTTTAAAAAAATTTTTTTTTTTAACTACTCAATTTGGAATATATGTAAGGGTTAAACCAAACATGATAAATTCTTGTGGAAATATTTTGAAGATATGAGGTTTTTCGATTGGAAAATATAACAAGAATTCCACATATTCACCACTGAAATGTAAAAGCTTTTATCTTCAATCTGATTTCTACTTAAAGTTTATTCTGTCGTGTTGTTTTCCAAAATTGTGAACAGCTAATAAGTCTGTGCTTCAGACTTTTCTGTGATTGAATTCAAATATATCTCTGACCACAACAAACAGTGGCTGACAAATTAACCACAAGGAAAACCTTTAATTCACACACTGGGGCTACCAATTTAAAAATTTCATCTTTGACAGCACAACCAAGTATCAGCTGACTAAATTAACCATGATTGGAAAGAGGTTGTCATATTACCTTTAATTGACACACTGGAGCCACTAGTTTCAAAATTTCATCTTTTACAGCACCACTAAGTATTAACCTTTCAACTAGCTTCTTAATCCAACAACCATGGTTTAAATGAGGTTGCCATAAATTATCATCATCAATCAATGTCATAAACTGATCAACAGGACTGACTTTTGACTGCGATAAATCTTGTGCCTACAAACAGAAATATATAAAGTGTTAAAATTTCTTAAGGCCCAAAAATATATATATGTTTAAAAATTTATGCACTCATTTTTTCCAAGCAAACAAGTCAAATCTATCAGCTGCACATGTTAAAAAGTACTTCCAAACTAGAGAATTGTAATTTGTTGGACAAATTACGGGCTTTCCCAACTTTTCAATGTGAAAAGGCAGACTACATATAGCAAAGCAAAGTGTTTGAAATTAACCCTTTCCAAAATGATAGAAAAACCATCCAAAGTTGGCTAATTTGGGCATTTTTAAACAGTACTCTTATTCTCACCCTCATTATGCTTGAGGGTTAAATCTGAGAATAAAAAGTAAATAGTAACTTTCTTCTGTAGCCATTGTTGCATATATCCATACCAAAATAATTGACCACAACCTTGCAATTAGAGCAAATGACTACAGAAATTTGCAAAATTCACTAAAAATCAATTTTTTTCAGACATTACTATTCTTTAAGTGGCCAAAGCATATGTTGGGTTAAGAACCAGAGCATAACTTATAACAGCGGATTTGTTCATTAAACATCTCTGCATATAGCAAAGCAAAGTGTTTAAAATTAATCCTTTCCAAAATGACATAAAAGAGCAACCAAAGTTGACTAATTTTGGTATTTTTAAATGGTACTCTTATTCTCGCCCTCATTGTGCTTGAGGGTTAAATAATCTGAGGTTAAAAAGTGGACGTACGTACGCCGACGGATGAGAAGTGATGGCAATAGCTCAGCTTGACTTTGTCAAGTTGAGCTAATAAAAAACTGCATTGCGATTTTTCATGTATATATAGTGCTGGCTGCTTTGGGCCGTTACATTAGGTTGCGAGGTATAGTAGTGATTTTTACAGAAAAATGGTGTTGTTTTGTGCAACAGAAACTGAAAATTCCCATTTCTTGCTTCAAAAACATATGTTGTAACCCTTATTGGAACGAGGTGCATAATCTATGTTTTTGAAGCAAAAAATAAAAGAATAAAAAACTGAATTGCAATTTTTCGTGTATATATAGTGCTGGCTGGTTTAGTAATCTTTTTTCTACAGAAAACTGGTGTTGTTAACTGTTGTTGAACAGAAGTTCCATTTTTTTATTCAAAAACATCAAGTCTTTGTTAAACCATTTTATTTGTTTATGAAATAAAAGTTATATTAACATTCTACACCCTTCTGTTATCACATATCCGGGTTGGGAGCAATTTGCTGATCGGGGCAAATGTCCGTGGGGCAATTCACTGATCGGGGCAAATATCCATGGGCCAGTTCACTGATTGGGGCAAATGTCCATGGGGCAATTTGCTGCTCAGGGCAATTCACCAATCAGGGCAAATGTCCGTTTTTTCTTGAAAAGGGATGTGGAGCAAATCTCCACGGGGCAATTGTCCGGGATTCAAAAATTAACTGGGGGCAGGTGTCCTGTTAATAAAATTTAGTAGGGGGCAGGTGTCCAGTCTTCAAAAATCCTAAGGGGGGCAGGTGTCCTCTTCTGTCAATTTTTACAGGGGGGGGGGGGAGGGGGCAAACAGGCGGGGGGCAGGTGTCCATATCCCCAATTTACAGTTTATTTCTTACAGTACTGTAGCAGAAAATTAATGATAATTGAGTTTTACACTTGTATAAGGATTAGAAATCCATGCAATTGACACTTCATGAACCTTTTGTTCTGCCAATAATCTTTTCTGATCAATATGTTACTTTTCAATAAATTATGATATAACTAAATAGGGATTAATAAAAAAATGAAATATATTCAACTTACCTTCATATGTAAAATAAAATTTGATGTGCTATTAGCTGGACCTGATATGTAGGTTTAACATTGTCTACACTCCACTTTGACTGTACCATGAATGAATGAAAGGTTTTAGCACGCCGAAGGCGTGCAGGGACGATGTGGGATTTACAAATCCCTTGTGACCTGGTTAGCCTTATTTTATTTCACTTGGATCATACAGGCCTTGCTTTCCTATTGCCTCAAATGGGGTCTGAGGGGTAAGCACACGGTTAGAATTCCCGGCAATTACGTTGGAGTGATAGATTGTCAATAATCAATCCCTCAACGCCATTAAGACTATTACAGAGTGGGTTCTATTCGGTTCCAGCTTGGTGATGGGAGAGGTTTGAGTCCCACCATGGTGGCGAGCCAGAATATAATGTTGTGCGATGGTAAATTTAAGGGAAGAAGAGAAAAGAAAACCAAACAGCAACGCCGGTTTGGTAGCGGCCCCGGTATATGACCATAGCGGTTACAAAAAAGGAGTGGAGAAAGCTCCAACAGTTTAGTTTTGAAAAAACGGGAGTCATCTATCAAGCCTTCTGGGAGATAGGATGCTGTATGTGATTATGAGGTATCTGGTTATCCTTTGGGAATTCCAAATGACCTCCCCCCCCCCCAAAAAAAAAGAAGCCCTTAAAAGGGCTGTTTGCTGGCAAGATTGTTTCAATCCTTGCCTTGGTCTTGTTAGGTTTTCTGCATATCTTTGCATGAGGATTGTTTCAATCCCTCATAGTTTGTCATTCAGTTTGGTCGTGTGTCTGATGAGATAGAGGAGGTAGAAAAGATAGAGAGCTGGAAATTAGAGCAATTCGGTTTTTAATTTACAACTGTTCCGTCCATGACGACCAGTGACATGTGGATGGGGAAGCCAGCAATTTTTCCCCGAAATTTATATACTCGCCCAAAAAAGAAAGTGTGCATTGCAGAAATTGATCAAACTCCAAAAAAATAATTTCGTAGATGTAAAGAGTGTTAACCTGTTCATGAATAAGTTATATTGAACACAAAAACAGCTTTCCCCGTTAAAATTGCATTAACGTTAAATGACGTGCTGCACGTTTGTGAAAAGGCATGTTTTGCACGTGAAGAGTCTGAAAATTCATGCAGCAGTGTGAATCTTTGGGTATTTAAACACTAAAGTAAGGCCTTCCTATCGTTCACATTCAAACTTGTGCTGCTGTTAAAACGACTCCACATTAGCATGCCAAGATTGACAATGAATCAACGTCTCCTGGCCCTGGGTATGATTAGAGCTGGCAGAACACACAGAGAGGTTGCCCAGCATTTGAACTGCCACTGTAACACTGTAGACAGGCTAGTCCATCGACATGCACGACATGACGTTCGAGACCGACCCCGCTCCAGGAGACCCTGAGTTACCACCCCTGCACAAGATCGGTATATCCGTGTCGTCCATCTCCGGAACCGGCAACAAACGGCAACGACGACAGCCAGGAACATCCCTAACCTGAGACGGATACATCCTCAAACAGTAATCAACTGGCTGAGAGAATACGGCTTACGTCCTCGAAGACCTGCAATTCGTCCGATTTTGACGTTACGTCACGGCCCCGGCGTCATTCTACAGCAGGACAATGCCCAACCCCACGCAGCTCGTGTTGTTCAACAGTATCTGCAGCAACAACAAGTGGATGTTCTTCCCTGGCCTGAAAATTCGCCCAATATCTCACCCATTGAGCACGTATGGGACAAAATGAAACGTCAGCTACGCCGGCTTCCCCATGCACCGTCAACGCTTGTGGAACTCCAAAGACAGCTTATTAGAATATGGAACAACATCCCACAACACTTCCATGATAACTTGTTCGCTTCCATGAGGCATAGATGCACAGCAGTAGTCGATGCAGACGGAGGTCATACCAGATATTAAGTGTGTGACTTTTGTGTTTGACTCTTAGTGTCTTTGACTCTCCATGATACCAAGAGTATTCGTCGTAGCATACTGAAATTTCTCGTGTTGATCACAAATTGATTCATCTGTGATTGAATAAAATTTCCATGAATGAAAATGATATATATCTTTTTTAGTGTTATTTTTTAGCATGCACACTTTCTTTTTTGGGAGAGTATATCTCGGGGAGGGGAGACCCGGCAGCAGGTGGAGATTTTTCTCGCTGTTTGCAACTCCCACTGGTAACAGAGGCAAGCTTTCGTCCGTATCGTGTCACTCACAGCCAGTTCTGAATTTATGTCACAGAATGCCTGGCTCACCCCATTGCAATGATGTAATCTTTAACCCTTTCGATGGACATGCCCTAGATTATTTAGTTTTCCTATTGAGGACGCGATGTGCATTGAGTTCTATTATTAATTCGCTGTCTTTAAGTCTTGCTTTGAAGATCTTTTAAGCGCATTGCTATAGTGTCTATGTTTGCTATCTCGTGAAGTTGTTTTATCGATGTCCACAAGGGCTTGCGCAGGGCCACGTGCAAGGCATGATTTTGGACCCGTTGTAGTTTTTCAATGTTGGTTTTATTCAGGTCACTTGTTATTACTCGAGTACTGGGCGTATATATGATTTGTAAAGCTTGAGGAGAACTTCTTTATTGGCTCCCCAATTTTTACCTCAAATCATTTTCATGAAATTGATGCATTTAGTGGCTTTGACAGTGAGAGAGTTTACGTGATTGTTTAGACTGAGACTGTTATCCAGGATGAATCCCAGAAACTTTGCCTCATTACTAGCTTCAAGTTTATGGGCGTAAAGCTTAAGCTCAATATTAGGGACAGGTTTTTCCTTTGCTTTTTATAGAATGTGATTCTTTGTGTTTTGCAGCATTTAGCTTGATGCGCCACAGAGCGCACCAGTCTTGAAGGTCACAGATGGTATCCTGCAGGCGGTTTTGTATTATTCGAGACTTACTGGCCATCCACATTCCTTTGTCGTCTGAGAATTGAGATAGTTCAACATGGTTCTTCCCTACTTTGTCAATGTCATTCACATATATTATAAATAGAAGTGGGCTAAGGACAGAACCCTGTGGAGTGCCCGCTTCGAGTTTTACCTCGTCTGACACCTTGCGGTTGACCCTCACTTTGATTTTTCGATCAGATAAAAATGATGATATGATCCTTAGAATTTTGGTAGGTAGCCCCATTTTAGCTAGTTTGCATCTCGTGCCATTGTGCCAGACAGAGTCAAACGCTTTTTCTACGTCGAGTAATAGCGCAGTTCCTATTTCATTTTGACTGAACGCCGTTTTCAAAAAATCTACCAGTCTATAAACATGCTCGATTCCCTCTTTTTGGCTTCTGTAGGCCTTTTGCCCCTTACTGAAAAAGCTGATTGATTCGAGATAGCTGCGGAGTCTAGTCGTGAGAATCCGTTCAAACATTTTTCCAATACAGCTGAGTAGGCTGATTGGGCGGTAATTTGCTGGGTTGCTCAAGTCCTTGTCGGGTTTGGGTATCATGACTCCTATAGCTACGTTCCAACATTTTGGGAAGTATCCACTAGAGAGACAGCAGTTTAGGAGGTTAGTGAGTCTACCGAAAAAAGTATAGGGACATTGTTTCAGGATTTTATATGAGACCTCGTCCCCTCCTGGGGAAGAAGAAGAATTACATTTTTTAATTGTGTTAGCCACTTCTTCTTGGCTTGTCGGTTCCGTAAGTTCATGGCCATCTCAGTCCTCGGGCATTTGGCTGAAGTTGGCTGAATCGCCCTCATGGGGGCGGTGATATTTTTGAAGGAGCTCTGCAAAGGCACCAGCCTTCGCCTTGTCATCCAGGGTCATAGTTCCATCGCTGATCTTAAGATCCTTACTGTTGGCTTCTTTATGTTTTTGTCCAGTAAGGGTTTTAAAAGTATCCCAAAACTTTTTAGGCTCCCTTAATCCATTTAGATTTTCCGTTGCTTTTTTCCATCTCACGCGATTGTCGTTTGCTATTGCTTTTTTAACTTCGCCGTGGAGGCGATTATACACGGCTTTAAGTTCGACCTTTTTAGTTGGAAGTTTTTCTGATTTGTATGCAAGGAAGGCCTTTCTTTTTTGTTTTTTTATTTGGAGTGTGGTTTCAGTTATTCTGTTGGGCCACGGGTTAACCGTCTGTTTGGGACAAATCTCATCAAGAGTGTTGTTAATTACTTCACTGAGATTGGTACATGCTTGTTCGAGCTCGCAGGTATTCATTGGGTCGTTTTTATTTATTTTAACCTAAATTATTTTTCTGAAGAGGTCCTAGTCAATTTTGGATAGATTCCTCCTACTCATTGTGGGGTATCTTGTGGGTCCGGTGCAACCGTGTAATGTGGCATGAACAGGCAGGTGGTCACTACCTAAATCATCGTCCCCCACAAATATGTCTTGCATTTGATTAGTTAGTGATTTACTGGTTATAATAAGGTCATGGATGTCGGATTGGTGGAGCGTGTTGTTACTAACGTGGGGAATGTCTTGGTCATTATTTAATACAAAAAGATCAAATTGTTCGATGATATTGAAGAGGGCGTCGCCATTGGGCTCCATTTTATTACATCCGAAAACATGATGTTTGGCATGGAAATCACCTAAGAAAATACAGTGTTTGTATTTCTTCACAAAGAATTCAAAGACTTTGCTGTCAATTGTTTTTTTTCGGTTCATTATAATATGAGATTACGGCGAATTTTTTTTTATCTAGTTCAATCTCAGCGGCAATCATCTCTGCGTCAAGGTGATCGCTTGATATCGTTTTATATTTTAAGTCCTGACTTATGAGAAGAGCCACTCTGCCTCCAAGTTGTGTGGGACGGTGTCATATAATAATGTTGAATCCACTTAGCAAAAATGTCTTGCTTGGCTTTAACCATGTTTCGCTGATACCAATTGACTGTACCAGAAGAATTATCTGGCATTTTATAATGCATAAAAACTGAAGATTTATTTCTGGATGTCATTTTTCACTTCTCTAAGTAATGAGTAAATTAAAAGTGACTGAAACTTGAGCTTGAGCACACTTATATATTCTCTATTGTTTTCGTAAATATTATAATTAAACAAATAACACATTTGCTCTGAAGCTGGAGACAATTAAGCCATGACTGTCTGTTTTTGTATTTAACCATTGTTTTCATTATGAATCCATATCACCCTTGAGTAAACTGACCATCTGTTAGAGATAAAAATCTTTGAAGTTAAAATCAAACATGTTTCCATCAAACAACCTTTACAATGAACTTTCCTGCTCAGCTGAGGTATTAATTATTATTTTGAGGAAAGAAAACATGTGACATGATTTATGTCTCAGCTTATCTATGATTTTTAATTTGAAAATTTCTGTCATTTAAAAAAAAACAGCTGAAAAGTATTCAAAAGTATTCATGAATACACCTCATATTTGACTGTATTTGAATACGAATACAAATACTTTTAAATTGCATGAATACTGAATACAGCCGAATACTTCAAAAAATGTACTGAATACTATTCAAATACCGAATGCGAATACCCCAACCCTGCTGGGTGAGGGGTATAACTTTGAATAAAACATATAACAAAATTATTCTTGGATGAATGCCCTATCTTCTCATGGGAAATGCTTTGAGAAAATATTTCTGCAGTGCTGAGAAATCACCTGTAAAAGTTGGCGAAAATAACAATTATTCCGACAGTACCCTTATGGGAAGACAAAAATCTGACAAGGGTTAAACTTTTAATAATAACATATAAAACTAAATTTGTCATACTATGACTGCTGCATGCAGCCATAGAAAACATTCAGAGATAAATCAATTAGAAATGGAGTAAATTGTCACTTAAACTTACCAAATTCTGAAAAATGGGAGGTTTTTTTTGGACGGCATCTACTTTTATGCAACCAGAATGGGCATAGGGTTAAATTTTCCAACCAAACTTACAACAGCAGATATGCTCGGTAGTCAATTATGAATAGGGATATGCAAAGTGTTTGAATTTAACCCATTCCAAAATGATAGAAAAAAGCAACCAAAGTTGTTTAATTATGACATTTTCAAATGGTACTCTTATTCTCACCCTCATTGTGCTTGAGGGTTAAATCTAAGATTAAAAAATAAACAGTAACTTTCTTCTGCCATCATTGTTGCATCTATCCATACCAAAAAGATTATTACAACAATCTTGCAATTAGAGAAATTTGACCAGTTGGTCAATCTTGAAGATAAAGTGCTATATTGATATCATTCCTGGCCAATAGTGGTTAATTTTGAAATATTTATGTGGTGATTTTGGTGTATCACATTATGCTCTAAATATATGGACATCAATCACAGATTGAGTGTCTGATAAATGGCTTGGAGGAATCTTGAATCTTGGTATTTGGATGAAAATGTACAATTTGAGGCTACTCCAATTCAAGGCCTGACAACTGGGTGAGGGTTAGAACTTTAAATATAGCATATAACAGAAAAACTGTTCTTGGATGAATGCCCTATCTTCTCATGGGAAACGTTTTGAGAAAATATGGCTCCAGTGCTGAGAAATCGCATGCAAAGTTGGCGAAATTAACAATTATTCCGAGAGTACCATTATGGGAAGTCTGAAATCTGCCAAGGGTTAAACTTTTAATAATAACATATAAAACAAAAGTTGTCATACTTTAACTGCTGCATGCAGTCATAGAAAACATTCAGCACTTAATCAATTAGAAATGGAGTAAACCATCACTTAAACTTACCAAATTCTGAAGAAATGGGAGTTTTTTTGGATGGTACCTATTTTTATGCAATGAGAATGGGCATAGGGTTAAACTTTACAACCAAACTTACAATAGCAAATATGCTCGGTAGTCAATTGTGAGTACGGACATGCAAAGTGTTTTAAATTAACCCTTTCCAAAGGGATAGAAAAAAGCAACCAATGTTGGCTATTTTTGGCATTTTCAAACTGCACTCTTATTCTCGCCCTCATTGTGCTTGGGGATTAAATCTGAGATTAGAAAGTAAACAGTAACTTTCTTCTGCAATCATGGTTGCATCTATCCATACCAAACTAACCTTGCAAGCAGAGAAATTTGCCCTTGAAGTTGATCAATTTTGAAGACAAAACTGCTATATTCATTTTCATTTTTGACCAATAGGGTTAATTTTAAAATACCCTGTGTGGTGATTGTGGTGGAGAGTGGGGGAGTTCTGCATTCAGGAAGGTAGCAGTAGACTTCTTTTTGTAGGAGAGACTAGTGACTATGAGTACCTGGGAGTAAATATAAACATCACAGGAAGAGGCATCTACCGAAACCACACAAATAAATTGATTCTGAAGGGGAAGCGAATCCTTAACCAAATGAAACTTATAGGGAGAAACAGTTTCAACTAGAACTATCACTGAAGGTGATTAATACCCCCGCTTTGGGTTTTTAGAGGAATGCACTTCTGATCATGTAGGCGAAGGCCATAAGGAAATGTATACATAAAGATCATTTTTTGTTGTTGAAATTTGTATTTGCATGTGGCCTTCCACAGAAAAGCACTGAATACTTAAAGAGCCCACACATATATGGTTTACATTTGGAAAAACACATTTACAATGTGCAACATGTATTCGAAATCGGTTCATTAATGTAGGAGGAGTTGCACACACAAGAATCCCATTTGAAAACCCATAATAAATCCAAGTTAAAGGGAGATAACCTGGTTAAAATTGTCGCAGATCATTTGGGAATATGCGTATGTTCACTTAGTTGTGATAATGTTTGAAAGGTTTCGTCAAAATTGATTGATAAATGTAGGAGGAGTTGCACGCACAAGAATTTCATGTAGAAACCCATAATAAATCTAAGTTAAAGGGAGATAACCTAGTTAAAATTGCCACAGCTCAAAAATTTTGGAATATGCGCATGTTTACTTAGTAGTGATGATGTCTGTAAACTTTTGTCCAAATTGATTGATAAATGTAGGAGGAGTTGCGCACACAAGAATTTCATGCAGAAACCCATATTAAATCAAAGTTCAAGAGAGATAACCTGGTTAAAATTGTCGCAGATCAAAAAGTTTGGAATATGCACATGTTCACTTAGTAGAGATGATGTTTGAAAGGTTTCATCAAAATCGGTTCATTAATGTAGGAGGAGTTGCGCACACAAGAATTTGTTCAAATGGAAAGACATAATAAATCTAAGTCAAAGGGAGATAGCCTGGTTAAAATTGTCGCAGATCAAAAATCTTGGAATATGCGCATGTTCACTTAGTAGTGATGATGTCTGAAAAGTTTTGTCCAAATTGATTGATAAATGTAGGAGGAGTTGCACGCACAAGAATTTCATGTAGAAACCCATAATAAATCTAAGTTAAAGGGAGATAACCTAGTTAAAATTGCCACAGCTCAAAAATTTTGGAATATGCGCATGTTCACTTAGTAGTGATGATGTCTGTAAACTTTTGTCCAAATTGATTGATAAATGTAGGAGGAGTTGCGCACACAAGAATTTCATGCAGAAACGCTTATTAAATCAAAGTTCAAGAGAGATAACCTGGTTAAAATTGTTGCAGATCAAAAAGTTTGGAATATGCACATGTTCACTTAGTAGAGATGATGTTTGAAAGGTTTCATCAAAATCGGTTCATTAATGTAGGAGGAGTTGCGCACACAAGAATTTGTTCGGATGGAAAGACATAATAAATCTAAGTCAAAGGGAGATAGCCTGATTAAAATTGTCGCAGATCAAAAATCTTGGAATATGCGCATGTTCACTTAGTAGTGATGATGTCTGAAAAGTTTTGTCCAAATTGATTGATAAATGTAGGAGGAGTTGCACGCACAAGAATTTCATGTAGAAACCCATAATAAATCTAAGTTAAAGGGAGATAACCTAGTTAAAATTGCCACAGCTCAAAAATTTTGGAATATGCGCATGTTCACTTAGTAGTGATGATGTCTGTAAACTTTTGTCCAAATTGATTGATAAATGTAGGAGGAGTTGCGCACACAAGAATTTCATGCAGAAACGCTTATTAAATCAAAGTTCAAGAGAGATAACCTGGTTAAAATTGTTGCAGATCAAAAAGTTTGGAATATGCACATGTTCACTTAGTAGAGATGATGTTTGAAAGGTTTCATCAAAATCGGTTCATTAATGTAGGAGGAGTTGCGCACACAAGAATTTGTTCGAACGGAAAGACATAATAAATCTAAGTCAAAGGGAGATGACCTGGTTAAAATTGTCGCAGATCAAAAATCTTGGAATATGCGCATGTTCACTTAGTAGTGATGATGTCTGAAAAGTTTTGTCCAAATTGATTGATAAATGTAGGAGGAGTTGCGCACACAAGAATTTTATGTAGAAACCCATATTAAATCAAAGTTCAAGAGAGATAACCTGGTTAAAATTGTCGCAGATTAAAAAGTTTGGAATGTGCATATGTTCACTTAGTAGAGATGATGTTTGAAAGGTTTCATCAAAATCGGTTCATTAATGTAGGAGGAGTTGCGCACACAAGAATTTGTTCGGATGGAAAGACACAAAAAATCTAAGTCAAAGGGAGAAAACCTGGTTAAAATTGTCGCAGATCAAAAATCTTGGAATATGCGCATGTTCACTTAGTAGTGATGATGTCTGAAAAGTTTTGTCCAAATTGATTGATAAATGTAGGAGGAGTTGCACGCACAAGAATTTCATGTAGAAACCCATAATAAATCTAAGTTAAAGGGAGATAACCTAGTTAAAATTGCCACAGCTCAAAAATTTTGGAATATGCGCATGTTCACTTAGTAGTGATGATGTCTGTAAACTTTCGTCCAAATTGATTGATAAATGTAGGAGGAGTTGCGCACACAAGAATTTCATGCCGAAACCCATATTAAATCAAAGTTCAAGAGAGAACCTGGTTAAAATTGTCGCAGATCAAAAAGTTTGGAATATGCACATGTTCACTTAGTAGAGATGATGTTTGAAAGGTTTCATCAAAATCGGTTCATTAATGTAGGAGGAGTTGCGCACACAAGAATTTGTTCGAACGGAAAGACATAATAAATCTAAGTCAAAGGGAGAAAACCTGGTTAAAATTGTTGCAGATCAAAAATCTTGGAATATGCGCATGTTCACTTAGTAGTGATGATGTCTGAAAAGTTTTGTCCAAATTGATTGATAAATGTAGGAGGAGTTGCGCACACAAGAATTTCATGTCCGGAAAGACGTACGGACGGACGTACGGATGTACAGGGCGATTCCTATATAGCCCCCACTTCTTCGAAGCGGGGTTATAATAAGGTTTTCGTGGG
Source organism: Pictodentalium vernedei (assembly GCA_031216915.1). NCBI lineage: Eukaryota > Metazoa > Mollusca > Scaphopoda > Dentaliida > Dentaliidae > Pictodentalium > Pictodentalium vernedei. The sequence goes on along the minus strand of CM062296.1, from coordinate 342,619,161 downwards.
GAAAACTATTTGGGAAATGGTGGGTCTGCCAAGTATAACATACGGTATGGAAGTTGTACCCCTAAACCACACAGCTGTTAAGAGCTTGGAAATTCTGCAGAACGATGCAGGCCGATGGATAACAGGCTCGAGTAATGCCGCAGTGCTAGAAGCGATCAGGGGTGAGCTTGGGTGGATGAGGATCAAGGACAGGATAGACCTATTGAAACTCGGTTATCTTAATTATTTGGTAAATCTCCCCGATAGCCGATGGTGTAAAGTAATGTTCCTGAGAACTTTCAACTCAAATATCAAGACGGGGTGGATGGTCGAAATGAGGGAGCTAGTAGGAAACTACTCATTGGAGATCTCGGACCTGGACGTTGGGGCAAACCAGGGCAAAAAGATCGTCAGAGAAAGGGTCATGGAGGATTGTAACCGTAATTGGCGAGAGGGGGTCAAATCAAAGAGATCTTTGGGTGGCCTGCGTGATAAAGAGAAGCCCGGTTTTGAAGAGTACCTTGATGGCACCTTTGGGGGGGTCACTGTTGTTCAAGCTGAGGTCGCGGCCCCTGGAGCTGAGGGGAAAAATTGGGAAAAACAGTGAAAAGGAGTGCCAGATGTGTAACTTGGGCGTGGTGGAGACCCTGGAACACTTTCTTATAGAATGCCCAGTCTAAAAGAACAAGATTCACGGGGAGTATAATGGGGAAGTGGGATGGGAGAATGAAGGACATGTGGTTAGGGGGCGACTCAAAGGAGAGGGTTAATATACTAATTGAAGAGATTGGGAAGAATGGGGCAAGGGATGTCATCAAGCAGTTCGTCTCCGAGTGTTGGGAGGAGAGAAGAAGCGCAGGAATGGGGAGGCAGTTGGTAGAACATGGGTAACCAAGGCCTTCTCATACAAGAACCGCGACAAATCAGCGGCCGGCCGAAGTGTTATTATGGTGTATCATATTATGCTCTAAAAGTCCGGAAAAATTGAGTTAAATGACTGTAAACAATTTTGAGACTTTTGGAAAATGGTGAAATTTTGATGGTTTTGGCAGAAAATTTTGAAGCTAAACGTTTCCATGAATATGATGACACCTCATTTCAATAGATTTTGTGACAGTACATAAGTTTGCCAAATTTGGTTGAAATCGTACAGCTCGTTTTTTGAGCAAAATTGAAAAATTGTGAAATTTTGGTTTTGGCAGAAAATTTTGAAAATAAGCGTTTTCACAGACATGACGATACCTCATTTCACTAGATTTTATGACAATACATAAGTATGGCAAATTTGGTTGAAATCGTACAGCTTGCTTTTGAGCTGTGCAACAGACAAAATTAAGGGGGGGGGGAAGAAAAAGAAAACTAGAGAACTGTAATTTGTTGGACAAATTACGGGCTTTCCCAAGTTTTAATGTGAAAAGGTAGACTGTATTGTATAGAAAGCACCTTGAGCTATGCACTTTTGGTATTTGAAGAAAATGAGTGCAGAAAACTGCAAAATTCACTGAAAATCACAATATTTCAAACTGTACTATTCTTCAAGTGGCCAAAGCCAAGTTATGTTGAGTTAAGCCATAGAGAAAAATTTAAAACACAAGAATTGTTCAGCGAGTGGCAGGCAGGCAGGCCTGTATAACAACCGTACCGACTGTACTCTTTCACACTGGCATGAGCCCTTGAAGTTGGTCAATTTTGAAGAAAAAATACTATATTCATGTAATTTTAGGCCATCAGGGTTAATTTTTAAATATTTGTGCGGTGATCTTGATGTATCATATTATGCTCTAAATGTTTGGAAAACTGGAGCTAAATAAATGTACACAGTTTTGAGACTTTTGAAAAATGGCGAAATTTTGATGGTTTTAGCAGAATATTTTGAAAACACAAGCATTTTCACGAATATGACAATACCTCATTTCACTTTCCAGAGACCTGTCATCAATCACAGCTTGAGTTTCTGATAAGTGACATGGAGGAATCTTGAATCTTGGTATTGGAATGAACATATACAAATTGAGGGTACTCCAATTCAAGGCCAGAGAACTGGGTGAGGGTTAGAACTTTGAAAAAGACATATAACAGCAAAATTGTTCTTAGTTTAAACAATATTTATTTCCAAGTTCAACAGACTCAATAACAGAAAACAATTACAGATGATATATATAGAACCTTAGACTAACAGATATCAGCGAGTGCCAGAGTGAAAACACCGATCAAATCATCCTGGACGTAGCCAGTAAAATCGGAGTGGACTTAACATTGCAAGATGTAGCGCGTAGTCACCGCGTCGGACCGAGGGTGATTCGGGGCGAAAACGTCAAGAGTAGACCTATCATATTCAGACTCAACAATTACAGAATTCGGGATAAGCACAAAACTGAAGTTGGCAAGGTTTGGATCTGAGACTGTTTCCACTCCACCTAGGGGTCGGAACTCAGGGGTGTTTATAAATGAGGATCTGACGAAAACTTGTGCCACTATTGCCATGAGAGCTCGGACACTTGCCCGTGACAAGAAAATAAAAGAAACCTGGACGTTCGATGGAGTTTTTTTGTCAAACACAACAACGATTCTGTTCAAAGGATTACAACATTATCCCAGATCTGTGAACTTGAGAAGAGATTCAGACTGGTAATGAATGTTGATTTAAATAAATCTAAGGTTGTAAACAACTAAGGTATCCGAATCCCGCTGCCATGTTTACATAACTACATATCAGACCCACCCTAACCTACTTACAAGACATAATAAACACGGGCAATGTTTCAGTTGATGGACCTCCTGGTCCATTGGCTGAAACATTTCTCGGGTCCCTAGTGCACATATAAATAATTTGGGTGATTCTTGAGTGATGACTCCACTATCTGAGTTGTCTGGTGTTGATTCACTGGTAACCAAACCAAAATTCCACTCCGCATGTGATTTCACGATGATTAGCTGCAAGACATAGTAAACACTGGCAATGTTTCAGCCAATGGACCTCCTGGTCCAGTGACTGAAACATTGCTCGTGTCCCAAGTGCGCATATACACAATTTGAATGATTCTTGAGTGATGCCGCAACTACATGAGTGGTCTTGTGAAGATCCACTGTCAACATACTGCTGCTACTGTACTAACTGCAGCACTTGGTAACCAAATGATAATTCCACCCCGTGTGTGCTTTCTTGATGATTAGCTGTGAGATATAATAAACACGGGCGATGTTTCAGTCAATGGACCTCCTGGTCCATTGGCTGAAACATTGCTCATATCCCATGAGCGCATATACATGATTTGAGTGATCCTTGAGTGATGACTCCACTACCCGAGTGTTCTGGTGAAGATCCACTGTCAACATACTGCTGCTGCTGTAGCACTTGGTAACCAAATGATAAATTTACCCTGTGCATCACTTCAAGATGATTAGCTGCATGACCTAATAAATAAGGGCGATGTTTCAGTCAATGGACACCCTGGTCCATTGGCTGAAAAATTGCTCATGTCGAAAATGTGCATTTAACTAATTTGAATGATCCTGGAGTGATGACTCCACTACCTGAGTGATCTGGTGAAGATCCACTGTCAATATACTGTTGCTACTGTAGCACTTGGTAACCAAATGATAATTCCACCTCGTGTGTGATTTGATGATGCTTAGCTGTAAGATATAATCAACACGGGCGATGTTTCACTCAATGGACCTCCTGGTCCATTGGCTGAAACATTGCTCATGTCCCAAGTGCACATATAAATAATTCGAATGAATGTTGAGTGATGACTCCACTACCTGAGTGGTCTGGTGAAGATCCACTGTCAATGCACTGCTGCCACTGTAGCACTTGGTAACATAACGATAATTCCGCCCGGGTGTGACTTCATGACGATTAGCTGCAAGACACAATAAACACGGGCGATGTTTCAGGCAATGGACCTCCTGGTCCATTGACTGAAACATTACTCATGTCCCAAGTGCGCATATACATATGGATCCATTGGCTGGAGCATTGCTCATGTTCTAAGTGAATATGTACATAATTTGAATGATGTTTGAGCACTAACCTCATTATGTGAGGTAACTGTTGAGTGACAATTTACTGTCCGTGGTACTGTTGTGACTGTAGCACTTGCTAACCAATGGACCTCCTGGTCCGTTGGCTGAAGCATTTCTCGTGTCCCAAGTGAACATATAAATAACTTGAATGATTGTTGAGTGATGACTCCACTACCTGAGCGGCCTGGTGAAGATCCACTGTCAATACACTGCTGCTACTGTAGTACTTGGTAACCAAATGATAATTCCACCCCGTGTGTGATTTCATAATGATAACATGTTGATGTTAGATATAATGAACACGGACAGTGTCTCAGCCAATGGACTCCCTGGTCCATTGGCTGAAACACTGCTCGTGTCCACTGTGCACATATACATAATCCGAATGATTCTTGAGTGATGACTCCACTACCTGAGTGGTCTGGTGAAGATCCACAGTCGATATACTGCTGCTACTGCAGCCCTTGGTATTCAAATGATAATTCCACCCTTTGAGCGATTTCATAATGATAACACATAGGTGTAAGGTATAATGAATACGGACAGTGTCTCGGCCAAAGGACCCCCTGGTCCATTGGCTGAAACATTGCTTATGTCCCCTGTTCACATATACACAATTTAAATGATTCTTGAGTGATGACTCCACTACCTGAGTGGTTTGGTGAAGATCCACTATCAATATACTGTTGCTACTGTAGCACTTGGTGACACCCCCCCCCCCCCACCCCCCCCCCCCACCCCCCGTGTGTGATTTCATGATGACTAACTGCAAGATATAACAAACACGGGTGAGGTTTCAGTTAATGAACCTGGTCCATTGGCTGAGACATTGCTCGTGCCCCAAGTGCAGATATAAATAAGTTGAATGATTCCTGAGTGATGACTCCACCACCTGAGTGGTCTGGTGAAGATGCACTGTCAATACACTGCTGCTACTGTAGCACTTGGCAACAAAATGATAATTCCACCCGTGTGTGACTTTATGATGATTAGCTGCATGACATTATAAACACGGACGCTGTTCCAGCCAATGGACCTCCTGGTCCATTGACTGAAACATTGCTCAGGTCCCAAGTGCGCATATACATATGGATCCATTGACTGAAGCATTGCTCGTGCTCTAAGTGAATATGTACATAATATGAGTGATATCTGAATACTAACCTCATTATGTGAGGTAACTGGTGACAATTTACTGTCCATGTACTGCTGTGACTATAGCCCAGTTGTTAACCAATGGACCTCCTGTTCCATGGGCTGAAACATTGTTCGTGCCCCAAGTGGGCATATACACAATTTGAATGATTCTTGAGTGACGATTTCACTACCTGAGTGGTCTGGTAAAGATCCACTGTCGATATACTGCTGCTACTGTAGCCCTTGGTATTCAAATGATAATTTCGCCCTTGAGTGATTTCATGATGCTTAGCTGTAAGATATAACGAACACGGACAGTGTTTCAGTCAATGGACCTCCTGGTCCATTGACTGAAACATTACTCGTGTCCGAAGTGTGCATATACACAATTCAAATGATTCTTGAGTGATGTCTCCACTACCTGGAGTCCAGTGAAGATCTACTGTCAATATACTGCAGCTGCTGTAGCACTTGGTAACCAAATGATAATTCCACCCCGTGTGTGATTTCATGATGTTTAGCTGTAAGTTATAATAAACACGGGTGATGTTCCAGTCAATGGACCTCCTGGTCCATTGGCTGAAACATTGGTCGTGTTCCAAGTGCAGATATAAACAATTTGAATGATTCTTGAGTGATAACTCCACCACCTGAGTGGTCTGGTGAAGATCCACTGTCAATATGCTGCTGCTACTGTAGCACTTGGTAACAAAACTCCAGCCTTGTGTGACCTCATGATGATTAGCTGCAAGAGATAATAAACACGGGCGATGTTTCAGCCAATGGTCCTCCTGGTCCATTAACTGAAACATTGCTTGTGTCCCAAGTGTGGGTGAAGCATTTCCCGCACTTCCTATGCAGAAACACATAATCTGAGAGTGTTCTTTGAATGATAATTGCACTGCGTCTGTAATCCACTCTTCACAGTCTGCATTACGTATGCTTTGAACCAACCGCCCCTCACTCCACCTTCCAAACCACGGTAAAGATCAGTGAATGTTAATTGGTTATTCTCCTCGGCATGAATTTCTTCAAGTTAGTCATTTTTATAATTTTCATTTTTTGTTTTATACTACCAATTCATAAGTGTTTCTCTACTCCTTCTATCTCAATTCCTGCTTCATGTCTCCACGTGAAAACTGCCGGTCTGACGATTTCAAGCACAAGCTTTTTGCTTGATACAGCATGTCGATGTGGAATTTACCTGTCCTTGTATCTTAATTTTCCATACTTCTGTGATCTTCCAAGATGATTGATACGTTAATCCACCGTGTACGGATAGGTCTGTTCCACATTTCCATGCAGGTACGTCGAGTAAAAAATGCTCTGTCGCCTCAGGCATTATTGGTTGCAACGCGTTACTTGTTCTTGCGTTTATCGGGTGTGAAACTCACTAAAGGTTTAACATTAATGCTCTGTTCCTTTTTTAACTTACCCTCCTATGGTGAATGTACATTTAGGTTAAAATTGAGCTCCTTGAGAGAACATTCCGGAAAATGTCTCAAGCCTTTTGTGAACAATATCTTTCCTCTGAGTCTGTCAGGTCTCAAGTTATATGTTCAATGGTTGTTGACAAAACAGTCATTTTCGTTTGTCTTTAGGCCTCTTTTAATATTACTCCAGTCTGGAGACATTGAATCAAACCCTGGACCCTCTCCTCTAAAAGACTGTAACCAACCTCTTACCCATCAGAAGAACCAGCTAAAAATTATGCAACTGAATATTCAAAGTATTGTTCCGAAACTTGATATATTGAGGACTGAAATGGGCTCCTATGACGTTTGCGTCTTTACTGAAACTTGGCTCTCCGACACAACCAACTCGATTACAATAGATGTACCCGGCTTCCAACCCCCACTGAGAAGAGACAGAACAGAAAGAGGTGGAGGCGTAGCAATATATGTAAGAAATAACATGTCCCTTATTTTTCGCAATGATCTCTCTACCCCCAACCTTGAATGTATTTGGTCTGAAATATCTGATGGCAAATTCAGCTTCTTACTTGGAGCATTTTACCGTGCGCCCAACTTGCCTGTTGCATCGTGGCATGACATTGAATTATCCATCGACAGTGCGGTCGATACCCGTATAAAGAATATAATTGTAACAGATGACTTTAATGAAGATCAAGTTCTATATGGGACAAATCACATACACTCAATCGGCCAGGCCAATTCACTGAAGAAATCGTCTCTTCGCCGACATATTTTACTGAAACTTCCTCATCACTTCTTGACATTTTCTTAGTTAGCGATTCCATATCAGTAGTTGAGACAGACTCCTCCGATCCCTTTTTCGCTGACCTGACCCGATATCATGTACCAATAATCCTAACGATCTATACTAAGATGGGTCACCTGCAAAACACAAAAGCGTCCTACAACCGAGAAATTTGGCAGTATGATCAAGCAAATTAAGCAAAATGACTTTAATAATTACGATTGGCTAAATATGATTGAAAATACGCTACTTGAAGGCATGTGTGATAAATTAGAGTCTGTAATAAAAGAGTATTCCATAAAACATGTCCCTCATAAAACTGTTACCATAAGACCATCAGAGCCCAAGTGGATGCACAACTGTATTCGACTCCTAATTAGGCAGCGACGACGTCTCCACCTATCCGCAAAGACACATAATACACCAGAAGCTTGGGCAGAATATCACTTCAAACAAAATGCTGTAATTGCCGAAGTCCACAAAGCGAAAGAAGCCTTTCTTAATAAAATTGAAAACACACTGACAAATACCTCAACAAGTTCACCTCTGTGGTGGAAAACATTGAATCGGCTGATCGACAAGTCATCAAAAAACTGTATACCTGCCATCCAGCATGGCAATGCTGTTCTGACGTCTAACACAGGCAAGGCAGACCTGTTTAATGATTAGTTTTCTTCAATCTCAAATATTGATGACAATGGTCACACTATTCCGCATTCTGTATTTGACAACGGTCGGCCAATACTTAACAATATATGTCTTACAGTGGAGGAGGTCCTGACAGCATTGAAGGAACTGAAATGTAACAAAGCAATAGGCTCCGATTGTGTTAACCCATATATACTTAAAAATTGCAAAGACAGCCTAGCTGAGCCCTTAACCTTGATTTTTAATACGTTCCTACAAAACTCCTTTTTCCCAAATGAATGGAAACTTGCGAATGTCTCACCGGTCTCTAAAGGTGTTGATGATTCCAAAGTAAATAACTATCATCCCATTTCAGTACTCAGTTCTTTAAGTAAAACATCTGAAAAGTGTGTTTTTAAGAAAATGTTTGATTTCTTGAAAACTAATGGCCTTCTATCGAAGTGTCAATCTGGTTTTACACCGAGAGACTCAACTGTGTACCATCTAACGCATATTTATGAAAATATTATCAGCGCCTTAGACGACAATAAAGATGTTAGACTACTCTTTTGCGATATTAGTAAAGCATTTGACAAAGTCTGGCACAAAGGTTTACTTCATAAATTAGAAAAAATCGGAGTAACAGGTCATTTACTGGCGTGGTTTAAAGATTATCTCAGCGACAGGAAACATCGAGTTGTCATAGGTTCCTGCGCCTCACAATGGACAACTGTATCAAGTGGCGTTCCACAAGGGTCAATTCTTGGTCCCCTTTTATTCTTAATATATATTAATGACATAGTAGACGATATAATATCTGACATCAGACTGTTTGCCGATGATGCCACGCTATTTATTGTAATTGACAACCCCGAACACTCTGCCCAAATACTCTCAAACGACATCTCCAAAATCAAATCATGGTCCCAGCAATGGATTGTACAATGACAATTACAAGGAAAAGAAACCCCCAGATACAGCCAGAACTTAAAATGTTTAATCAACGCATTCAAGAAGTAGCAAACCACAAACACCTCGGATTAATATTTAATAATCGAGCGACATGGGAAGAACACATTGACATGATCACCAATAAGGCATGGAAGCGTATTAATATTCTTAAAAAGTATAAATATCAGTTGAATCGCTCCACTTTACAAACAATCTACTTTTCCTTCATCCGCCTCTTGTTAGAATATGGCTGTCAAGTGTGGGACAACTGTACAGTTGAAGAATCCCAAAGACTAGAAAAAATTCAAATGGAAGCAGCGAGAATCGTTACAGGTGCAACGAAAAGTATATCTAGGGCCCAAGTCGAAATAGAAACTGGCTGGGAATCTTTGGAAGCAAGGCGTAAGAAGCATAAACTTATCCAGTTTCACAAAATGGTTCAAAAACAAACCCCAGCATACCTTTACAATTATATCCCACCACAAGTATCACAAACACAAGACTACAACCTAAGGAATTCTCTGACTTGTCGTTACCTAACCGAAGATCAACCCAAGGTCAGCGTGCATATCTATATTCATCTGTAAAGTTATGGAATGACCTGCCTGTAGATACTCGAAACTGTACAACAACTGTTGCCTTCAAGCACGTACTGAATAATAATCTTCAAAAACCCCCTAAACATTTTAATCAGAGCTACAACCGCAAGGGCCAAATTATCCACTGCCGACTAAGACGAAGATGTAGTAACCTTCAGGAAGACCTCTTCAATAATCATTTGTCTGTTTCACCCCTCTCTCGGTGTGGAGCCGTTGAAACATGTGAACATTTCTTACTGTATTGTCCGATTTACGATGCAACGTGGCTCAGTACCCTTGGAGCTCTCGGTATTCATTTAGACAACGATACTTTAATATTTGGTTCACAATACAACGATAACATAACGAATACTCAGGTATTTCTAAAAGTCCAAGAGTTTATAATCAAAAGTAAAAGATTTTAGTAACGTGCTGTTATGAGAAGTGTGGATAAAAGCAGGCCTTTTACATCGCGTAACGGTCTCTTTCGGTCAGTGTTGTTGCAAAGGGCAACACACAGGTAAAGATCTGTATAATCTTCGAAGAGTCAGCTACAATTCATCTGCAACCTTCTTGTGATAATTATACTCCCCGGAGCATTTTTACTACCTCCCTACGTCGACCGGCACCATTCATTCATTCTCTTTCCTCTCCCTCTCTCTCGTTCTCCCTTTCCTATCTCTCTCACACGTTCTTTTTCTCATTCTTTTTCTCTCTCTCTCTCTCTCTCTCACAGCAAAAACAGTTCCAATACAGCTTGTACAGAACATTTCACAAAATGTCAATCCCTCCTTCTCAAATGTGAATGCTGAAGGTGAAAGGAGACGGCTTAAAATAAGCTCAGGCTTGATGCCGAATCCTGTCAATATCTCAATTTTCCATTATTCAATTATGCTTAACTTATATCGATGTTCGTATTATTAAGTTGTATATCTCCTTATTGTATATGTTTTGCATGCGTTTATTTTTTACTCTTTGAATAAATTACTGTTTAAACTATATATATAGAACAAAAACGGAAAATGGATTCAGCAGCAAGCATATGCTTATGTGAGCTGTCTCCATTGTATTTGCACACATTATTTATATATCAGCATGGCGAGAACAATTGTTTTACATAAAGATTAGCTGGGATACTCCTGAGTTCGGGAATGATAAGTAGTGAAAGAGATGAAAAAAGAAAAAAGGGAGAAGACAAAAAATAAAATAAAAAATCAAAACAGTTGAGAAAAATAGATATTAGTGTGAGTTTGTATTAAGACAGGACTAGTTGATGGCAGAACTGTGGGTGGTGGTTAAGTTGAGGGTACACCAATTCAAGGCCTGACGAGTGGGTCAGGGTTAAAACTTTGAATAAAACATATAACAGCAAAATTGTTCTTGGATGAATGCCCTATCTTCTTATGGAAAACATTTTGAGAAGATATGGCTCCAGTGCTGAGAAATCGAATGTAAAAGCTGGCGAAATAACAATTATTCCGACAGTACCCTAATGGGAAGTCTTAAATCTGCCAAGGGTTAAACTTTTAATAACAACATATAAAACCAAAGTTGTCATACACTGACTGCTGCATGCATCCATAAAAAACATTCAGTGCCTAATCATTCAGAAATGGAGTAAACTGTCCCTTAAACTTACCAAATTCTGAAAAATGGGAGTTTTTTTGGACGGTACCTACAACCTTTATGGGCATAGGGTTAAACTTTACAAGCAAATTTACAACAGCAGATATGCTCGGTAGTCAATTGTGAATACAGACATGCAAAGTGTCTGAAATTAACCCTTTCCAAAATGATAGAAAAAAGCAACCAAAGATGATGTCATTGCTGTCACTGAATCGTTTTTAAGTGCTACTACTGATAGTAAGGACATCAAAATGCCAGGATATCACATTGTAAGGAAAGATAGGAGTGATGGAGTTGGTGGTGGGGTTGTTATCTCGAGAACGTCCATGGCTTGTCACAGATGATAAAAGAACCAACGTGAACAAACATTCTAGCACACTAATCGATCTATTGTTAACCTCATGTCCTGACTGTTTCCATAAAGTACAGGTTATCCCTCCTTTCTGTAGCGACCATCATGCAGTTTCAGCGAATCTAAAATCTATGAAATACAAAGCCCCTCAACATATGAGAACTGTGTGGGACAATGGCAACATGGATGTAACTGGTATGTCAAATGCATTTTCTTATACAAACTGGAATTAATTTTTTTAGTGGATGTGTTGATGAAATCATCAAAAACATCACAACTTATATAACAGAAACAGCCAGATCTGTTGTTCCATCAAATATAGTTGTCCAACCGAAGGATAAGCCTTGGGTGACTTCCTTTGTCCGTAGACAAATGCGGATACATAACAAAGCTCATAACAAAGCCACACGGACGAATGAATTTGGAAGACTCAGAAATTATACTATAGAATGTGTAAGACAGGCCAAAAAAGACTTTGATGTTAAAATTGAGCAGAATCGACTAGAATGCCATCTTCCAAGCAATGGTGGAAATGTTTAAAAAACTTTTCGAAAGAACACTGTAATGTCAGCAATATATTTCCATCACTGCTTGAGGGGAAAAGTGTCGTCAATGACCCATCAGAAATTGCACAACTTCTGAATAACTATTTTATCAGCCAGTGTAATGCGGTTATTGATAAGGAGCTGCCAGACATAGAATTTAACAAGAATTTTATTGATAATGTAGAAACAACTGCTTTGGAGGTTGAATGACTTTTGTCGAAGCTAGGCACTAAAAAAGCCAGTGGGCCGGATAGAATTAATAATTTAATATTGAAGCAATTTGCACACCAACTGTCATCTCCCTTGTGTAGGCTGTTCATCTTATCATTAACAACCAGAGAGTTTCCTGATATTTGGAAATGGGCAAATGTTATCCCAGTTCATAAGAAATCATCCCGTAACAAAAAGGAAAATTATCGCCCCGTCTCAATGACCAGTTGTCTCAGCAAGGTTCTGGAAAAGATAGTTTTTAATCGCATCTATACGTTTTTAACTGAAAACAATCTTCTAACAAATTTACAGTCAGGTTTTAAACCAGGGGATGGAACAGTGTATCAGTTAGTGTTTCTTGACCACTACATTAAATCGGCACTTGACGACGGTAAAGAAGTCCGGTGCGTATTCTGTGATATAAGTAAAGCGTTTGACAGAGTCTGGCATGTAGGTCTTCTGCATAAACTTGACGGAATTGGAGTACAAGGAAATTTACTGTCTTGGTTCAAAAGCTATCTAAGTGAACATTCACAAGTAGTCGTAATCAACGGGAAAAAATCAGAGAATAACTGGATTTCATCAGGGGTTCCTCAAGGTTCGGTTTTGGGTCCCCGTTCTCTTCAATATTTATATAAACGACATCGTAAAAAACATTCATTCAAATATTAGACTACATGCAGATGACACTTTGTTGTTTTTAATTGTTGAGGATGTAAACTTGGCTGCAAACATTCTGAACGAAGACTTGAAGAGTATTGGTGAATGGGCTAGTAAATGGCAAGTTAACTTTAATCCGTTAAAAACAGTTACGCTGTGTTTCTCTCTAAAAAATCCAACTCCCAAACCCACTCTATATTTGTCAGATCACCCAATAGAAGAAGTTGACAGCCATAAACACTTGAGTCTTCACTTCCAGACTTCTGGTACTCGGAATACTCAGGTAGAGAATCTAGTTGAAAAAATCAGCCCGATGATAAATTGTCTTCGGAGTTTAAAATACAGATTGTCGCGATCTGCACTGGAAACTCTGTATACCAGTTTTATGATCCCGATTTTTGACTATGCAGATGTTATTTGGGACACCAGTGTGGAAAACATTAACTAACTTACTGGAAAATTTACAACTAGATGCTCTGCGTACAATTTGTGGTGCTCCTAGAGGCACGAGCCATAATGTAATTTATGAAAAGACAGGCTTTATCACTTTGAAGGAAAGGAGGAAAAGACATAAAATAATCATGATGTACAAACTCGTATCTGGAAATGCTCCATCGTATCTTACGCTTCTAGTACCCCGACAGATTACTGATATCACAACTTACCACTTACGTTCTTCAGATAATCTGCGTGAAATACAGTGTCGCACCAAACTCTTTTCTGATTCATTTCTGCCTTTGGCCGTGAAACTGTGGAACAGCCTGGGCACGGACATGCGATCCTGTGATTCTCTTGAGTCTCTGAAAAATTCCCTTCGAAGAGATGACAGGGTGGTTCCAGAGTATTACTATGCTGGTTGTAGACAAGGTCAGATACCCCATAGTAAACTTAGAAAGAGATGCAGTGACTTGAATGCTCATAAAAATCGAGCACTTCTTAACAAACGACCCTAAATGTTCTTGTGGAAATGATTATGAGGATGCAGCTCATTGGGTCCTAACTTTCGCATCCAGCGTCAGTCTTTCCATCTATATATCGAGAACCTAACACACAATATCAGTTATATTCTGTACGGTAATCCAGCATGGCCTAATGTAGTTAATCAAAGAGTATTTGTGGCCTTCCAAAAGTACATTGTAGAAACAAAGAGATTTGAGTAGAGGCTATCTCCAACCCATGGGATAAGATATAATTGATACCGTCACAAATCATAATGCATCAAGTAATCACAGAAGACAGCTGGCTCTGCACAATGCACCTGTTCAAGAACCATTATTGTCTGTAAGTTCTACAATGTAACAGTGAGGTACTCAAATAGGCCTAGCCTGTTTACCAAACCATTTTGATTTCGAAAGAAAATATGTTTAAAAAAAAAACCAACTAAAGATGGCAAATTTTGGCATTTTCAAACAGTACTTTTATTCTCACCCTCATTGTACTTGAGGATTAAATCTGAGATTAAAAAATAAACAGTAATTTTCTTCTGCAATCATTGTTTCATCTATCCATACCAACATAATTGTTACAACAACCTTGAAATTAGAAAATTTGCACTTGAAGTTGGTCAATTTTGAAGAAAAAAGCTATATTCATGTCATTTTTGGCTACTGGGGGGTTAATTTTGAAATATTTTTGTGGTGATTTTCGTATATCATGTTATGCTCTAAATGTGTGGGAAATTTGACAATTTTGAGACATTTGAAAAATGGTGAAATTTGACGTTTTCGGCAGAATATTTTAAAAATGAAAAAATTTAAAGTAATTTATATATTTTTTATACTTACCAATGGCCCAGACTTAGCTGGTGCTAACTCAAAATTATCTAAGGCCAAACACAAATTTTGCTCCCCAATCCCCAAAATTTGCATGCAAAACCGAAAATTAGAAGTCCTATCTGGCCCTCTATACATTTACTCTCTGTGAATGCACAGATGCCAGGAAGTCAACGGACCTGGCGCCAACATCATTCTTTGTAAAAGAGAGTATTATATAATAATTCAGCGGGGAGGTATGAGTGCCCAGTACTGCCCACTCATGGGAGGGCCATCTCCGTCTGGGCCATTGGTAAGTATAAGAAATATATAAATTACTTTAAATTTTTTCATATTTTTATACTATGAACCAATGACCCAGACTTAGCTGAATCGTAAAAAGGTGGAGGGCCTAGAACTTCCAAAATAGTTTATCAACATAGATCAAATCCTTTAAGCCATGATGAAGGAATTAGAATAATTAGGATTTACATGTATGTCTCTCTATACCATAATAGAGGAGACATATCCTAATATGGATCCCAATTTATGTAAATCCTAAATCTGAGCATGAAACCATGCTAATTAGGATTTAATGAGTTCCCAATTTTTAAGGCTAGTCTGGACTAAGCCCCAAAAATTAGGATGGCATATTCGAGAATGAGAGAAAATTGCCCATAAACCTACGTCATACAATAACACTACAGCTGTATGCAGAATATAATTACGGATAAAACAGCTTCCTTCATAGTTACTTACCCAATAAGCCAGAGAAGGGGTGAAAATGCCCCCCCCCCCCCCCCCCCCCCCCCTTTTTGAACATATCTTCAAAAGAAAGAGGAGAGAGCTCTGGAATCAATAAAAGCGGTAGCAAAAAACAATATAAATAATTATCGATCAGGCACTCAGGAATTAATTCATGAATAATAAATAGTGCTTAACGCCACTTCACAAGCCAAGGCTATAGCAATGTTTCTGGTAATTAATATTGCCCACTACAAAATGTACACTGCAGACATCATACACAGGTACGACGAAATCTGTGATATAAAATATAACATACACATATTAAATCGAGATACATTGAACAATCTCTGCAGAGAAAACACACTTCCACGGTAATCCACATGCGGCCTCTGTACAATAAAATCCAGTAACAACACTCTCCAATGTGTACTATCCGATATCTACAACCATAAACACGTGAGAATATGCGATTTGAGAACCGACAAAATAGAGACCAGGATCTAGAAATGGAAGTAGGTATGATTAACAGGCTCCGACACAGACTGCCCCCGAAATATATAATAATTTCAAGGTACACCAAAGTGATAGCCTAATCATATATTGCGTGAGTGCATTAAAATCCAGCATGTAATCAACTAAATACCAATAACTGGTTATGCAGCCACCGATGAATTCAAATAGTAGCAATTATGATGATTTTAATAAGTGCTTGTATATAAAAAATCAACAAATAATCACAGAAACTAATGCAACAAAACTGCATGCCTATGAGGGTGCCATCAAACACGACCCAAATGCATAGTATGTAAGTATTAAGATATATATACGAGACAGTGTGTGAGTGTGTGTGTGGGGGGGGGGGGGGGGGGGGGAATTCGAAGTCATGTCGAAACCTCCTCACCCACATTACTTAATCATTGCCGTTCAAGTCAGCAAAAATATAGGAACTGCAAAGGCTCCCTCACGTCTAACAGACTCCATTATGCCACTATGGGCGAAGAATGACGTGAAGAACAAATCTTCCCCTGAAGAAGAAGGCCCTCTCGTGGAGGAAGCTTCTGGAGAATGTTCAATAACAGGCACTTGAGAAAACTGATAGAAGGTTATTGTGATGACAGATATGTTATTAGTAGGAATCACACCGAGACTGTTTAATCTTAACATAATCTACTGAATCAAATGAATTGGAGGATACGCATATCCTACCATTCATTCCCATGAATACGGCTGAGCGTCAACTGCATGCGCTCAATTGTCTAACACTGGAGACACAAATGACGGAAACTACTGTTCCTGTGCATTGCAAACTTAACTATCCTGGAGCAATCCCACATGCATGTTCGCTAATAATGTAAATCCAATGATGTAGCGTAAACAATAAGACATCATTTCTTGATGAATATGTGATCTCCAGGAACCGAAGGTCCCAAGAACCCTGCATTCAAGTCTGTCGGACTCAGGGTTGTAACCCAATTTATGAACTCACATCCGTCATAATTGAGAAAACCAAATCTGGCAGCTGTTAAACCACTGAATATCTGCCCAAACTTGACCTTATGTTTACTAGATCCGCTAAAACAATACAGGTCTTGAGCGAAAAGCGTCTTCCCACTCCAGTTAAGAATAACTGGAGGGGACATGTGCGTAAGCGATCCATCGGAATAACATTCGTAGCCACTCTGCACAACCCCATCCAACGCATAAAATCTTTCGCTGTTAATGTATCTGATAGAAGACAAAAGCAAGCCTAAGAACTGGTCAATTCGCTCTGTGAAACAACCGACGGACCAGCTTGTTGAGAATGAATTGTAGGATACGCGTATCCTATCATTCATCCCATGAGACATTATCTAGTTCATTATTCAAGTGATCTTAAGAACTATACTTGCCGCACAGTCAATCAATCGAACGCTCGCTTTTATCAACGGAATGATTACCATAAATAACAATTTAGAGCCATTGATAAATGCGTTATCCAGTTCCAGTCAATTATCGGTCAGACCGAGCTCTTGAAGAGCCTCGAGCCACTGGCTTAGGAGTGTCTGATCAGTAATCTTGAACAGACCTAAACCCCCATCCGAGTCGCTGTACTGACAATCCCTAAAGTAATTATAGGAGGGTTACCTATATCCTCGCTATGAGTCCTTTTTAGATGATCTGTGTCTAGGACATCCTCTCTTACTCTTTTCTGCTGTTGTTGGTCGATTAGACACCAACTTAGGGAGCAGAGTATTGATGCTTTCTTTGTAGCTTAATCCTACATTAATGAAAGCTTATCGTCAAAGACTTAGTGTCTGGAAAACCAAAGCGACCCGAAGAGAGTTTTCCACCTTGTCATTTATTAAAGATGTCGACGCAAGGCTTCGTCACATCAGAATAACTCCCACTTAGCAACTGTTAAGACAGAGATATATGTGATAAATAGACCTGGAAAGAATTTTTAAAGAGGTACAACGTCCACAAAATTCCTTTCCCTATAGACGTCACAGTTCTTAAAGGTGATCTACAAAAGAATGTGAGTTTAAATTCGCTCTGAATAAGAAATTATCTTCTCAATTGTATCCGAGCGAACAGCGGAATGACTAAGGTAAGGCCACAACTAAGACCTTAGCCTGCTCATTCAAATGCAGAGAAACTCTCAACACATCTTCCCCGACCGTTTTTTAAATGAATATTGTTCAAAAAACGGTAAAAAATACAGAAGATGATGATAAGAAACCGTATTACTTCTACCCACAGGAAGTTTGAATATGGCGTCGTCTAAATAACCAAAGACCTGTGACACCTGTGTAGACTTAACCGGAAAAGACATATCCTCCTCTTTGTCCGGATGAAGTCAGCGTCTAACAACGCTAGCAGTTTCTCACAATTACTCGCAGCATTCTGATTTACTGGAACAAGTTCAAGGTAGTGATAATGGATAGCATCCATATCATCCATGTGTTGTTCCGAAAGGGAAGGTTAATCCTCCTCTGTATCCCTTTCATCATCCGTCTAAATCAGTTTTAGAATCACGGTTAACGGCATCTGAACACATGGATGACTGGACCGACCGAGCACCATCCGACAGCTCAAGTTCTGAGACTGACGTTGAGTGTTTCTGCATTTGCAGGAATACCGCGATGAGCTGCACAATCTGCGACAGCAAGTCCGTTACGGAGGTCTGAGGACCAGAGGTCATGTATTGCTTGTCCGCCGGCTGCTCCTGGGACAGTGTGTCCAAGATTGCTCTTAACTGCGGACGTCCCGATGAATGAGGCCTCGTCTCCCTGGCTACTAGATGGTGCGACTTCCTTGACAAAGAGTGGACCTATTTAATGATGCAGATTAGATATCCGAAGTCACGTAGCCAAGGTGTGGTCGTGTGTGCTCAGTAGACGCTGAAGAAACCGAATTGTAGCTGACCCTGGATGTGTATTAAACGGAGCATTCCGGACAATAGGCATGTACGTAAGTTCCGACTGACGCAAGTTCCTACCAACAGCAGATGTTGTTGTAAGAGAGAGGGGCCTCTCTCTTGCTCGCGGTCCTGGCAGACCTAGCTGAGCGTACCTCAGAACTTACCAGCTTCCTCCTTTCCGTCGTCGCAGGGTGAGCATGTTTGGATTTTATAGTGCTCGCTACACCCTTTTTTTTTCACGTCGACCGCTACAGACACACTCGGCATCACGTTACTCAAAACCTGAGTAATCGCTTCACCGGTTGAGCTAGCTGGCGACAAGGAAGTAAACTCTAAATGCTAAGGTCTAGTTCCTTGTCTCATATTATTGACCACTTTTGCCGCTAGCTCTGATTTACTATGTAAATGCGACACACCCGGTGACACGGTCCTCATATTCAAGAGTAACCGCTTCACCGACGACAGGGAACTGAAACCACGAGCTGTGGTTTATAGCCCTGTGCAATATTGAGAACACTTTAGCCGTTAGGTAGAGGTAGCCGTAAGACAAGCCGACCCCGGCTGCCTATTAGACGGAACGTCCCGGACAGGAGGCATGGACGTAAGCTCCAATGACGCAAGTTCCTACCAACAACATCTGGCCCCAGGCGATGTTGTAAGAGAGAGAGGTCTCTCTCTTGCTCGCGGTCCTGGCAGACCTGGCCGAGCATTCCTCAGGACTTGCCGGCTTCCTCCTTCCGTCGTCGCAGGGTGAGCATGATTGTATATTATAGTGCTCGCTCCACCCTTTTTCATCTCCTAGACCAGAACGGACAAACCCGGTGTCACAGTCCACTTCACCGGTCGAGCTAGGTGGCGACAGGTAACTAAAAACATGTGCCATGCTTTTTAGCCCTGTCTAAATGCGACAACAGACTTTTTTGTGCGGTTGTGTGTGCTTTTCAGATGTAGAGGAAGCCATAAGACTAGCCGACCCCGGCAGCCTATTAGAAGGAGCATCCTGGACAAGAGGCATGGATGTAAGCTCTGACTGACACAAGTTCCTACCAACAACCTCTGACCCCAGATGTTGTTGTAAGAGAGAGGGGCCTCTCTCTTGCTCGTGGTCGTGGCAGACCTGGCTGAGCATACCACAGAACTTGCCGGCTTCCTCTGTTCCGTAGTCGCAGGGTGAGCATGTTTGGATTTTATAGTGCTCGCTACACCCTTTTTTCTCTCCTCGACCGCTACGGACCTATCCGGCATCTCGTTACTCAAATCCTGAGTAATCGCTCCACCGGTCGAGCTAGCTGGCGACAAGGAAGTAAACCTTAAATGCTAAGACCTAGTTCCCTAATATTATTGAGCACTTTTGCCACTAGCTCTAATTGTATATCTTATTGCGATGATGGAAGCACACTCTCTGACGGCATCACGTAACCTCACCATGTTCTTGTTCCTCTGTAAATAGAAACTAAAAAACTAGAGTGACTTTTTGGCGAGAGGACCAGCAGTGTCCTCTCGCCGCGTGAGGACTGGTAGTGTCCTCTCTCCTCAAACAACGAACCATGACACCCTTCTCCAACATTGTCTAAATCTGACACATGTTGTGCAAGAATTAGTGGGAGTACATCGACTACAAGCAAGGCAACGACCATGTAAACAGAGGAAAGGCTTCCTCTTTTTGCCCTGCTATTTGAGAAATATTATTACATAAAAGCTTAAATAGGTTGATTGTACTACCACCAAGTCAACATTAAATATGAGATAACATGAAAATATATAACTGAGAAATAATTACACCCAAAAGAAAATATTTTGAAAAAAATTTTCGAAAATTTTTTCTTATATAAGAGCCCAAGTTCCCAAAGGGCACGATGAGCCCAAAAAAGCCTAAGTGTGAACAAAATTATTATATTATCCCCAAAATTAATTGCCACACTAATGGAATATTTTATGTTACTTACAACCGTCGTTTCCTTAAAATAATAGGAAACTACCTATACAAATAAAGTGTTGTCAATGTAAACAACTTCAGAATAAAAACCGGAAACAAGACCCAGGGCAACACGGCCCGAAGTCAGTAACAGAATTAAAACTATCTGATGTAAAGCAAGATCTTCAGCAGAAGAAAAAACGATACATCTGATGTGTGATGCATGACCTAATGCCTCAACACCCCTAGGTGAGGACGTAACCATGTGGATGTACAGAATAAACCTTCTGTATAATACGTTAAACTCCCAAGAAATTTTATATATAAAAATACATTTTAATAAAATAAGCCAAAAAGCCTGGGAGTTTAACTTGGGGGTTCAAGGAAGGATAGAGAAGGAATACTAAACAAACCGTGGGAAATAATTAATAATAATGATGACGTCAGGCCCATGTTCCCGAAATTGGGAAACATGAAATAATTTTAAAAATATAATAAAGTTACAGCCCTGAATGTTTCAAACCTCCATTTCTTCCTTCCTTCATCCAGTTGTGTCCTTGGATCCACAAAATTAACCATTGATTTGTGTCTGGCATCATTAAAACTGAGATTTAAATAGCACAGAAGTCAATTTGTTGTTATATGACTGAGGGCCAAACAAAGAATGATGTTTGCGCCAGTTCCGGTGACTTCCTGGCGTCTGCGCATGCGTGGAGAGTAAATGTATGGAGGGCCAGAAAGGACTTCTAATTTTCGGTTTTGCATGCAAATTTTGGGGGGCAAAATTTGTGTTTGGCCCCAGATAATTGTGAGTTAGCACAAGCTAAGTCTGGGTCATTGGTTTATAGTATAAAAATATAAGCGTTTTCACAGACATGATGATACCTCATTTCACGAGATGTTATGACATTTCATAAGTATGTCGAATTTGGTTGAAATCGTACAGCTTGTTTTTGAGCAGTGCAAAATTGACGGCAGAAAAAAATAAAAGTGTCAATGACACTGTAGCTTAACTTGTCTGTGTGTTGTGTTTGATGAAAAGGATAATGTTCAATGTTTATGAAAGGATTATGAAATAAGACAAGAATTGTGATAATTGGGAATATGTTAATTTCTGTTCCCTGTATGCTGTGTTTTTATTAAAAAATTATATGAGGTGTACACTGTACTAAAGAGCTGAGGGTGGGTTAATGTGGACCTCACAGTTAATGTATGTGGCCCTCACAGTTAATGTATGTCAACAAAAGTTACCAAGATACAGTGAAATTATTCCAAAACGAGTCATCCTATCAAGTTACATTGAAATCCCTTCATAAATATGGCCTGAAGACTGTGCTAAAGGTTTTCGGGCTTCAGGCCTGTGAAGCCATGACGGTTGACCGATGATTGCAACTAAAAGGGAACGTCCTCATCTCGACATTATACTGAGTCATTCTACTAAGTTACAATGAAATCCCTTCACAAATACAACCTGTAGCTTGTACTAAAGTTTTTCGAGTTTAGGGCCCGGGAAGCCATCATGGTTGAATGATTGCGACCAAAAAGGAACGTTGTCATCTGGGCATCATCTGGAGTGATCCTACGAAGTTACAATGAAATCCCTTCATAAATATGACCTGTAGACTGTGCTCAAAGTTTTCGGGCTTTGGGTCCCTGAAGCCGTCACAGTTGACCAATCACAACCAAAAGGGGATGTCATTATCTAGGCATTATATGGAGTCAACCTAACAAGTTACAATGAAATCCTTCCATAAATACTACCTATAGATTATGCTAAAGGTTTTTGGGTTTGGGCAGCCATCAAGGCTGAATGATCGCAACCAAAAGGAGACACTCTCATCTAGACATTATTTGGAGTCATTCTACCAAACTACAATGAAATCCCTTCATAAATATGACCTGTAGACTGTGCTAAAGGTTTTCAGGCTTTGAGCCCCTATAGCCATCACAGTTGCCCAATCACGTCCGTTCTCATCTCGACATTATATGAAGTCAACCTACCAAGTTACAATGAAATCCCTTCATAAATATGACCTGTAGACTGTGCTAAAGGTTTTTGGGCTTCGGGCTCGGGCAGCCATCATGGTTGAATGATCGCAACCAAAGGGGGACATTATCATCTGGAGTGATCGTACGAAGTTACAATGAAATCCCTTCATAAATATGACCTGTAGACTGTGCTCAAGGTTTTCGGGCTTTGGACACCTGTAGCCGACACAATTGACCAATCACGACCAAAAGGGGATGTCATCATCTAGGAATTATAGGGAGTCAACCTAACAAGTTACAATGAAATCCTTCCATAAATACAACCTATAGACTGTGCTAAAGGTTTTTGGGCTCGGGCAGCCATCAAGGTTGAATGATCGCGACCAAATGGGGACGTTTTCATCTAGATATTATTTGGAGTCATCCTACCAAGTTACAATGAAATCCCTTCATAAATATGACCTGTAGACTGTGCTAAAGGTTTTTGGGCTTCGGGGCCCTGTAGCCGTCACAGTTGCCCAATCACGTCCAAAAGGGGTCGTTCTCATCTAGACATTATATGAAGTCAACCTACCAAGTTACAATGAAATCCCTTCATAAATATGACCTGCAGACTGTGCTAAAGGTTTTCAGGTTTTGGGCTCGGGCAGTCGTCACAGTTGCCAATCACGTCCAAATGGGGAAGTTCTCATCTAGACATCATACAGAGTCATCCTACCAAGTTACAATGAAATCCCTCCATAGTAAAAATGACCTGCAGACTGTGCTAAATGTTTTGGGGTTTCAGGCTTGGGCAGCCATAACGGTTGACAGATCATGACCAAAAGGGGATGTTTTCATCTAGGCATTATACAGAGGCATCCTACCAAGTTACAATGAAATCCCTTCATAAATACGACCTGTAGACTGTGCTAATGGTTTTCGGACTTCGGGCCCCTGTAGCCGTCAGTTGCCCAATAGCGTCCAAAAGGGGACATTCTCATCTAGACATTATATGAAGTCAACCTACCAAGTTACAATGAAATCCCTTCATAAATATGACCTGTAGACTGTGCTAAAGGTTTTCGGGCTTCAGGCAGCCATAATGGTTGAATGATCGCAACCAAAAGGGGATGTTCTTATCTAGACATTATTTGGAGTCATCCTACCAAGTTACAATGAAATCCCTTCATAAATACGACCTACAGACTGTGGTAAAGGTTTTTGGGCTTCGAGGCCCTGTAGCCGTCACAGTTGCCCAATCGTGTCCAAAAGGGGACGTTCTCATTTAGTCATTATATGAAATCTTGTTTCTGGACAAATGAGTACAGAAATTTGCAACATTCACTGAAAATCCATTTTTTTGGGATAGTAGTATTCTTTAAGTGGCCAAAGCGTATGTTGGGTTAAGCCCCAGATCATAACTTACAACAGCATATTTCTTCATTAAGCATGTCTGCCTATAGCAAAACAAAATGTTTGAAATTAACCTTTTCCAAAATGATAGAAACAAGAAAAATTTTACTAAGGTAACAAATGCCACCCCCCCCCCCCCCCCCCCTTGTGACCTTCACCTTGCAGATGGGCGGAAACTATTATATGCGACACACCTTCTCACTGTCCTTAATATTTGTAAAAAGAACAATTGTACTATGATTCGTTTCTGAGTTATGGCTGAGACACAAATGTTGACCAATTTTTAGTGCGACCTTGAAATGTGACCTTGACCTTGAAGGTATGAACCTGGCTATGGTGCGTGACACATCCTCCCATGGTCCTTTATAATTGTGTGAAGTTTGATGACTGTGGCCCTAACCGTGTTCAGTGTGACCTTGACCTTACGGACCTGGCTGTGGTGTGTGACACATCCACCTGTTGTCCTTTATAACTGAGCAATATTAGATGATTGTAGCCCTAATAGTTTTGGAGTTATGCTTGAGACATGATTTGTGAACCTGAACATATGAAGGTCAATTGTAACCTCCACCTTGCAGATGCGGCGGAAACTATTATACGCGACACACCTTCTGACTGTCCTTAACATTTGTAAAAAGTTTAACAATTGTACTATGATTCGTTTCTGAGTCATGGCTGAGACACGAATATTGACCAATTTTTAGTGTGACCTTGAAATGTGACCTTGACCTTGAAGTAACGAACCCAGCTATGGTGTGTGACACATCCTCCCATGGTCCTTTATAATTGTGTGAAGTTTGATGACTGTGGCCCTAACCGTTTTCGAGTTATTGGCTTGGACACACACACACACATAGACAGATGGATGGACACACGCATACTTCAATCATAAAAAAGCAACCAAAGTTAGCCAATTTTGGCAATTTCAAATGGTACTCTTATGCTTGCCCTCATTGTGCTTGAGGGTTAAAGATGAAACAGTAAATGTCTTCTGCAATCAATGTTGCATGCACATATACCAAAGTAATTGTTACAACAACCTTGCAATTAGAGAAATTTGTCCTTGAAGTTAGTCAATCTTGAAGATAAAATGATATATTCTTATCATTTTTGGCCCTTAGGGGTTAATTTTGAAATATTTGTGTGGTGATTTTAGTGCATCATGTTATGCTCTAAATGCGTGGACATCAATCACAGAGTGTCTGATAAGAGACATGGAGGAATCTTGAATCTTGGTATGAACATGTGCAACTTGAGGGTACACCAATTCAAGGACTGACAAGTGGGCCAGGGTTAAAACTTTGAATAAAACATATAACAGCAAAATTGTTCTTGGATGAATGCTCTATCTTTTCATGGGGAACGTTCTGAGAAAATATGGCTTCAGTGATGAGAAATCGCATGTAAAAGTTGGTGAAAATAACAATTATTCCGACAGTGCTCTTATGGGAAGTCTCAGATCTGCCAAGGGTTAAACTTTTAATAATAACATATAAAACAAAATATGTCATACTTTGAATGCTGCCTGCAGCCATAGAAAACAGTCAGAGCTCAATTAATTAGAAATGGAGTAAATTGTCACTTAAACTTATCAAATTCTGAATAAAAATGGGAGTTTGTTTGGATGGTACATACTTTTATGTAACCAGAATGGGCATAGGGTTAAACTTTACAACCAAACTTACAACAGCAAATATGCTCGGTAGTCAATTGAGAATATGGACCTGCAAAGTGTTTGAAATTAACCCTTTCCAAAATGATAGAAAAAAGCAACCAAAGTTGGCTAATTTGGGTATTTTCAAACAACACTCTTATTCTCACTCTCAATGTGATTGGGGGTTAAATCTGAGATTAGAAAGTAAACAGTAACTTTCTTCTGCAATCATTGTTGCATCTATCCATACCAAAATAATTGGTACAACAACCTTGCAAATAGAGAAATTTGCCCTTGAAGTTGGTCGATTTTGAAGACAAAACTGCTATATTCATTTCATTTTTGGCCAATGGGGGTTAATTTTGAAATATTTGTGTGGTGATTTTGGTGTATCATATTATGCTCTAAATGTTTGGAAAATTTGAGCCAGATAACTGTAAACAATTCCGAGACTTTTGAAAAATTGTGAAATTTTGATGGTTTGGGCAGAATATTTTGAAAATAAGCATTTTCATGAATATGGCAATACCTCATTTTTTTAGATATTGTGACAATAAATAAGTTTACCAAATCTGGTTGAAATCATACAGCTTGTTTTTGAGTTATGTTGAAAAATGGTGAAATTTTGAAGGTTTTGGCAGAATATTTTAAAAATACGCGTTTTCACAGATATGGCGATACCTCATTCCACTAGATTTTATCGCATTATATAAGTATGCCAAATTCGGTTAAAATTGTACAGCTTGTTTCTGAGCAGTGCAACAGACAAAATTGATGGAGGAAAAAAAAAATTTTTTAAATTAAAAAAAAAATAATGAAAAATTTTTGAAAAGGAAGAATAACAAGAGTCTTTCCGAAACTGGGTTTGGGAAAGCCTAAAAAAAAAAAAAAAAAAAAAATTTGATAAAGAAGAATAACAAGAGTCTTTCCGAAACTGGGTTTGGGAAAGCCTAAAAAATACAGTGAATTCTTGATAATTCATAATCTGAGAAACCAAGCAAATCACTTTGAGTCATCCCATATTTGAGATTTAGGAGTTTTGAGAATGGGAAACTAATTGATTTCTAGTCTCTGCAATGTAGGAATGATGAATTTCACATTCAAAGTGGGTGTTGAACACGTAAAATACCCAATTATGTACTACTATCTCAAATTAAAGACAAAGTACTGATCCCATTTGACGTGATGAAGTGCACTGATTTCAGCAAATTATAGGTGGAGTTTTTATTTTTAAAAAAAAACTCGACCAAAAGGTAATAGGTGACCTTGACTATCGGCCCCATGACTCCAAAAGCAACCCCAAACATCCATCCTTTAAAAGCAGCCTATGTATGAAGGTTGGGAAATGTACACCAAAGGAAACAAATGTTATTAAACAGAAGTTCTATTTATAGAAAGATTGACTTTGCTCTTTGACCAACTGATCCATAAACCAATTGCAAATATTCAGTACTTGCCCAAAGAAACTGAATTTATTCCATGCACACAGAAAGCCTATTTTTAATAAAAGTGACTAACCTTTGGCTTGCTAGCATCAAAAGCAATCCAAAACATCAACCCTGCACAGACTATCTGTAACTAAAATATGATTGATGCATGCTTAAGGAAACTAAAGTTATTACACAGAAACTGAACCTCTACTTATGGAAATAGTGACCTTGGCCTTTGACCCACTGGCCCTGAAAGCAAACCCAAGTAAACACAATTTATTAAACAGAAACTCTACTTATAGTAACAGTCACAGTCATGGTAACTGACCCTGTGAAAATTATTTAGTGATAGACCTGGGCAAATTGTGCCGTTCTGCTTTATAATTTAAACTTTCTGAAGATCTGAGAATAATCTTACCTTCTTTTTGGGCTTAAAAGGATGTAGATATTGGATGAGGTATTCTGTCTCTCCTAGCTTTTCTTTGTAATCTGCACAAAACTTCACCCCAGCTGATGTTGCAAGAGTACTTTTTAGGACACTACTTGTAGATCTAACAACTCTGATACTGAAAAAATTAAAAGTATTCAAACATAAAATCATTTATTATTTCTTGATTGACCAGTTGGGTTTGTCTGCCAGTGCTTTCCACATCAGAAACCAGACTGTTAACAAAGGAACCGGACATATAACAAGCATATTCCAATGTTGAATTAATTTGAATGGTAATGTGATACATGTGTACATTTTGTTGAAGAGTGCATTTGATCAGCAATGGTATTAGTGTTTTGTGTAAACATTGGTGAAAAAAACTGTCTAGTTACAACTTGAGTAATGGGTGTGAATATAGCTCATAACAAAGCAAATGTAGTAATCTCAATCAATTTTCTGTAGCTCAGTTACTGTGAAGAAATTGCTAGTCCAAGCAAAGCACTATGGTGCTTCCATCAGTTTGCATTTATTTATTTATTTATTTACTGGTGTTTAATGTCACATACTTGTGACAATGGCTAATTGTGACTGCAATGTGGAGATAAGTCAAGTTTAGTCAATCGTTTATAACCATGCTGCCCATTTTAGATGACTTCCACCCCAAGTATTGGTGACTGGTTTAAGGATTATTTAACAGAAAGAAGCCAGTTTGTTTCTTTCCATAATGAGGTATCTGACAAAAGAGAGATAATCACAGATGTTCCCCAGGGTTCTATCCTCGGGCCCATTTTATTTGTATTATATATCAACCACATCAGCAAATCGACTTGTTGTTCGTAGATGACACAACAGCGCATGCAGCTAGCAATAGCATCGGTGAATGGTGCTCTGCAAATAAATTAGCTCTGAACGTTTCTAAAACCAAATTCACGTTAATCCATCCCCAAAATTATCCGTATAGTGCGAGAGGCAAGAGCATATCACTGAATAATGAATAATACGGGTATTACACTAGTGGGTAACCATCAAAAGGAAACATTTAAGTTTCTCGGTATTCATATGGATGAAAATCTCAAATTCAAGCAACATGTCTCCACTGTATGCTTGAAAATAGCCAGGGCTACCTTTGCCATGGGGTGGAAGTCCACCCATATGAGTGGACCACAATCTATAACAATTCTCTGCCCATATACTCAGCGTGCAGAGAGCCGTGACCGCATACTCTAAGAGTATTGGAGGGGTACCACCCTCCCCACATACACTCTATGTCGGACCCACCGACTGTCTCGCACTAAACGTGCAGTGGTAAACATGCAGCCACAAGACTAGCTCTTGAGACATCCTAACTCTCTCTTCGCAAAATGTCATGAACCGGACTCCCACAACTGCCTGTAAGCATGCCTTTGTTTCTGCCTCCCCCGTTTCAATCAAGGATAGAAACAAATTCAAGCACTTTTCATGAAAGGTGCCAAAATTCAAGGACTGTTCATTTGAGTGGAAACCCTGAATTAGAATGATAAGCTTGTACATATCTTTCAAGGTATGAGAATGGTCAAGATTTGTTTTACTACATGGTTCCTGCAGAAAAGAACTGATGGAATTCAAGGCTATTCAAGACTGTTTCTCAGCATTTTTCAAGGCCCTACAATAGTAAAATTAAAGGATTTTTCAAGGTCCTGCTTTCACTAGATAATGACCAGCAATCCCAACTTACAGGACTCCCTTCACAATCTCAGGTGTATAAAACTATACAGTTATGATTACATGCTTGTGAATATTCAAGGCTCTTCAAGGCCACCTGGGTCATTGTCAAGGATTTAAAGGCCTTGGTTGTCCTTTAGTCAAATCCAATCATGTTTCTTTACTCCAAGGCCCCACTGGAAACCTGTACTACCACAAGAGTTAAATACAAAATCTGAATTTACATTGAACTAAATTTGTTGCCATAATATAATCTTGATGGCTCACCATGGATCTGTTAGGTATTCATTCAACAAATGAAATACCCAGCAGTATTTCTGCATCTGGAAATCATCATCATACATTGCTAAACATTCTGATAAACCTGTATGGTGTAATTTTCCAGGCATAGCTACAGTTGACAAGTTGATGGGACCAATAACGCCTAGACATCTTGCAACTTCTTGCGATACTTCCAACGATTTACTTTTCCCAAGATGAGACAATTCACAAAGCAACTTGCAAAGAAGGCTCTCTGACTGCTTATCTGAAATACAAAAGGATAAAAGCTCATCTAAAATGCAGATACAAAAAACACTGACACTCTCAAATAGGTTTCAGAAAAAATTCTGTTAATAACCTTCAAAAAAGATATGAATGGACTTTAACTACCAAACAAATCAACCCACACCTAAATTTTGATCAATAGTGAAACAGAATCCCGTTAATTAAATACCGACTTTTCTAGTAAGGAGTTTGCAAAAAACAGGAATGTTAAAAAAATTTATAGTAATTTATATATTTTTTATACTTACCAATGACCCAGACTTAGCTGGACCCAACTCATTAAATTCAGGGCCAAACCAAATTTTGCCCCCCCAATCCCCAAAATTTGCATCAAAAACCAAAAATTAGATGTCCTGGTAGGTCCTCCATACTTTTACTGTACTGAGCATGCGCAGTGTCAAGGAGGTCTCGAAATTCCCGCCAAAATGTCATTCTTATGACCATTGCCTGGTAAGTGTTATGTACGCAGCGGGGAGGCAAGAGTTCCCAGCTCCTGGGAGGGCCATCCCCGTCTGGGTCATTGGTAAGTATAAAAAATATATAAATTACTATAATTTTTTTAACATTTTTATACTGTACCAATGACCCAGACTTAGCTGAATAGTAAACAGGCTGGAGGGACCAGGACATAAAAGAAAATCCAATAGGCTCAATTACATATAACAGAATTATCCCCTCAAGGAGAAAAGGAGAGATAGGATTTATATGTATCTTTCTTATTTTTATCAAAAAAGAAAGACACAAAACAATTCCGTAATTGAGCACAAATACATCAATGCTCTCTATTAATATCCAGTATAACCCTTTATACTAATTATTTTTAAAGGTAAGCCAATAAATAAAGACAGTCCAGAGAAATGAGACTCTTTATACTCATTAAAAGTGTCTGAGGATTGTATATTAACGCCCGTTTGACACGTGACATATACAACTGCTTCACACCGAGCTACACTTTAAAAATATTACATGACATGAGTAAACATTAGCTTTACACTTTAAAACCATCCCAGTACCGACTTGGAATTACTGACTCTGGGGGAGGTATTCCTTTGTTTTTCACTATAAAGCAGGTGACCTAAGGGAACACCCCCCCTTTCCCCTTGCCCTGGGTCAAATACCCCAGAGCGAAGAGGGCAGCAGGACAGAGTCCCGAACAGAAAGCCTACATAACTATAGTTGCAACTGTTTAGTGGACGATATTCTGAGCAACAGATAACGGACCTAAACAATGTAGATCTCCAGAAATGGACTCAATATTTCTAAGATGAAAATTAGTGAAAGTGGAAGGCTGAGACCAATATGCAGCCTTCATTAAATCTGTAATAGCAACACTATTAGCATAAGCCCAAGATGTTGATAGAGCTCTTACTTCATGAGCCGAAATCTTGAGAGCAGACTGCTGAGAAGAAGATAACTTTTCATAAGCAGTACGTACAGTTAATTGAATCCATCTAGCAATAGAATGAACCATAATGTCCTTTCTATTAGGCATCAAAGAGAAAAAGAAATGCATACGTCCCTTTCTAATAAACTCCGACCTACGTTTATAAATACGTATTGCTCTAACAGGACAGAGTAAAGGCCCACGTCCATCTGAAGACGGAAGGGCTCTAACAACAATAGGTTCCGGATACTTATTAGGAACCTGATTCTTAGCCTGATTCTTAGCCAAAAATCGAACATTAGTAATAAAAGTAATAGTATTACCAACACTATGATAGTGAGAATCATCTACTGATAAAGCATGAAGCTCACTAACTCTTCTAGCAGAAGAGAAGGCTAAGAGAAAAGCTGTCTTATATGTTAAGAATTTGAAATCCACTGTATCAAGAGGCTCAAAAGGTGCTTCTTTTAGCTTAAGAAGAACCCATGCTAAATTCCATTTCGGAATTAATCTAAGAGTCCTAGGTCTATTTATCGAAACATTTCTAACTAATTTAGATAAAGAGACATTAGAACCAATCATTAATGTATCATGGTGAGCGTAGGTATCAGATAACATAGACCTATAACCCTTGATAGTAACAGGCTGCAGTTTGATCTCGTCAAACAAATAGACCAGGAAATTAGCAATGTCAGGAATGGAGGGATCATATACATCCGCCGAGTGATCCCTACACCACTGGCGAAAGACCTTTCACTTAGCAGCATAATTCAGCAAAGAGGAGGTCCTCCTGCAGTTAAAAATTGCGTCCACTGCTCGTACTGTAAAACACTTACTGTGCAAGAATGACCGCACAACGGAAATACATGAAGGTTGAGACCTTGCGGATTGTGGTTAAGCGTGCGCAATTTCCCCTGCGACAGAAGATCCTCCCATGGAGGAAGCTTCCGCAGCATGTCCCACAACAGACACCTGAGTAGATATATCCACGGTCTCTGTGGTGACAGAGATGCTACCAACAGAATCTTGCAGTGGGATTGCTTTATCTTGAGCAATATCTGCTGAATTAGCGGCGCTGGAGGATACGCGTATCCTATTAACCCATCCCATGGGATCGATAGAGCATCTACTGCAAACGCTCGAGGATCTGGACATGGGGACACGTAAGTCTGCAACTGATTGTTGAGATGCGTCGCAAACAAATCTATCATTGGACGCTCCCATTGGTAGCAAATCTGATTGAAAACCTGTTTGTTTAGAGTCCATTCCGACGGCAACAGGCGACCCTTCCGTGAAAGAGAGTCTGCTAACACATTCAGACGACCCGGAATATGACGGACCGATAGTAGAACCTGATGTTCCAATACAAACAGAAGGATTCTTTCCATTAGACTGAACAACGGAATGGAATGAGTTCCTCCCTGATTCCGAATATACGCCACTACCGTCGTATTGTCAGACAAAATTTGAACGTGTGTGCTCTGAATAACGTCCATCCAATGGCGCAACACAAGCCAAATTGACATCATTTCCTTGATATTTATGTGCTTGCCTAAGAATTGAGGATCCCAAATACCCTAGCACCTCGAATCCGATGGGCAAAGTGTCGCGCCCCAACATGTTTGACTGGCATCCGTCATGATAGTAAAACTCGGATCTGGCAATTGCAGTGGAATTCCCTGAGTTAACCACTGAATGTCTGCCCAAGTCTGAATCTCTTGTTTCACTAGGTCTGACAAGAGGATGTACGCATCGAGCGAGTGAGTCTTCACTTTCCAATTCTGAGTCAGAAAGATCTGGAGAGGACGAGTGCGTAGCCGCCCCATGGAATGAGATCCGTGGCAGCTCCGCACAGACCTATCAGTCTCATGAATTCTCTCGCTGTAACCTTCTCTGAGTTTAGAAAATAGCGTGCATAACAACTGACTAATTTCGCTCTGGTTAACGGCAGATGAACGAGATTGTTGTGCGTCTCGAAGCTCATCCCCAGGTGGGTGAATACCTTGGGCAGCACCAGATCCGACTTCTGTTCATTTACTATAAAACCGAGATGTCGGAGCAAAAGTAGAAGATTCTGCACATCGTTCTGGAGCGTTAACTCAATGCCGTACCTCTGAAGAATATCGTCCAGGTAGACCAACGTTACCGCAGACGAATGAGCTCGGAAGTAAGTCATGACCAAGTTCATTATCCGAGTGAAAGCCCAGGGAGCTAGATTCAGACTGAAGCACATCGCACGGAACTGATATACAACCCCTAGGACAGCGAACCGAAGATACTTTCTGAATGCCGGATGTACCATGACGTGAAAGTATGCATCCTTGAGATCTATGCTCACAGCATAATCATTCACTCGCATGCTCGTTCTGACCGATCAAATGGTCTCTATATAAAATTTTGGAGTCACAATCAACTTGTTTATCCAGCTTAAATTTATTACTGGACGGAACGAGCCATCTGGTTTGGGAACCAGAAAAGGATGGCTGTTGAAACCTGGAGATTCCTGGTTTTCTACGACCTCTATAGCGTTCTTCAGTAAAAGAGACTGCACTTCTGAAAGAAGAGCGTCTCTTTTTAGAATATTTGATGGAAGTTGAGTCCATCTTGGACTTCGAGTTAACGGAGGCTTTCCTCTGAAGGACAGTTTCAGTCCTTCTGCAATTACCCTTCGAACCCAAGGGTCCTCCATAATCCATTCCCAATTTTGTAAATAACTCGACAATCTTCCGCCCACAGGAACGCGACAGAGGTCTACACCATCACTTCCTGGAACTGCGAGGCTTGCAGAAGGAGAAACCACGTCCTCCCCGACCCGCACCTTACGCCGTCGACCTAGGGGCGTCTGACCTATTACGGCCCCTGCTAGAGTCGCTGCCTTGAAGGTCTCGAGAATAAGGCCTAGAGGGCGCGTACGCAGCTCTAAAGGAACTTCCCCTGTACGTGCTCATCCCAGAAGATCCAGGACTACTTTTTTCTGCTGGTTCCGACTTACTAGAAGCGGACTTAAAAAGCAGAGAGTCTGAAGCTTTCTTTGTTAACTTATCGTAAATAGCAGAAAGCTTGCCGTCAAAGAGAAGCTCTCCGGAGACCGGAGCGACTCTTAAGATAGTTTTTCACCTTACTATCCACTCTTGTGGACGTAGGTAGGGTTCCGTCATGTCTAACCAACTCCAGATTAGCCACTGAAAGGGCGGAGTTATAGGTAGAATAGGCAATAGCCCTTGACAGAACTCTCAGAGACGTTTGTACCTCGTGAAATTCATGCCCTTCAAGGCTTAACGATAAGGCTCTGGTAAGGTGATCTGCGTACGAGAGTGCATCTAAATTTGCTCTATTCGAAGATATTGTAGTTTCCAAGGTAGAGCTATGAATAGACATAGACGACGGCATGGATAGTTCAAGGTCTTCAGCCTGGTCGTCTGGACGCAGAGGAACTCTCTGAACGCCCTGTCCTGCCATTTCAAATCTATTCCTGGCATTAATGAAAGGCAGATTCAGAGCATTAGCCGAAAGGAAGGCTGACTTGCCGGATTTACCAGCAAGTTTATTGATAGTGTCATTCAAAAGTTCAAATGTCCGTGAGACATTTCTGGACTGAGACGGAAACTCTGGGACGGTGTCCCTAAACCGATTAAAAAATTTGGTGTCCAGTGGCGCTATAAGCCTCCTATCAGGCTGAGCAGCATCCTGGTCCGCTGGAACAACATCAGGAAGAAAATGCCGGATTAACTCGATGGCGATTTTGTGTTGTTCCGAAAGGGAGAACTCCAATTCATCCATATCCCTTTCTCCATCCTGACAGACCTCCTGGATATCTCAGTCGTCCGCTCCCGATCCAGCTGTGGAACGTACCGACCCAGCATCATCAGATTCTTCCTGCTCTGATAGGGCTTCTGCCGGATGCTGGGATGCTGCTATGATTTGTGCTATCTGCGATAGCACGTCCGTTAACGAGGCCTGCGGAGCTGCGGTCTTGCGTGATTTAGCCGCAGGAAGCTCCGTGGACGTTGTCTCTTGCATACTTCTCTTATGCAAACGTCCAGATGAAGGTGGCCTCGAATCCTTGGCTACCGGATGGCGTGACCTGGCTGTCGAGGAATCTTTGGAAGGCGATGCCGGCTGGATATCGGCGGTCATGTAGCCAAGGTGTGGTCGAGTGCGCTGACGAGAGGAGGAAGAAGCCCTTGATACAGCCTCTCCGGACTGTTTATACACCAGAGCGTCCCGAGGGGTGGACGTAAGCTCCAACTGAGGAACGTTTTGTACAACAACATCCGGACCGCGATGTTGTTTACGAGAGAGAGACCTCTCTCGCTCGCAGCCCGTGCGGAGCTGGACGAACTATGAACCGAACCCAAAGGCTTCTTCCATCCTAAACCAAGATCCGTCGTCACTGGGTGTGCCTGAGGAATGTTTATAGTGCTCGCAACACCCTTAATTCTTTCCTGGACCGCAACGGCCGAACCTGGGTGCTGTACCATTCGGTAAATGGACGCGACACCAGGCGAGCTAGTGGACGTAGACGCCAACGCCGTCGACCCTACGGGGGGCCTCTTAGGCAATTGCCATATATCCATGAGCACTTTTGCTGCTAGCTCTTCTCTGGATTGTGACGACGGACGCGCACTGGAAGACAACATCACGGAAACATCACCCAATTCTTGTTCCTCTGAAAAAGAGAGTGAAAAACTTGAGTGACCCTGCGGAGAGAGGACCGGCATGTCCTGCTCCCCGCTAACAATATACCGTGACACACGTGTCCAACGTTTGTCATCCCATTTGGAACATATAGAACAAGGCTTAGTGCGGGTACACTGACTACAATTAATGCAGGAATCATGAGAATCAGAGGAAGATTTCCTTCCATTACAATTTGAACAATAATCTTTCATTGTGAAAATAATTAATCACAGTACCCGCAATAAACCTTGCAAACAAAGATACATAGTATAAAAATCCATTATAATAACATGAAAAAACAATTCAAAAAGAAAAAATTTTTGAAAAAATATTTTCAGAAGAGCCCAAGTTCCCAAAGGGAACCCAGAGCCCAAATGGATCCCAAAAAAGCCTAAGTGTGGACAAAAATTTTAAATCATTCTGAAAAAATTAATGCAACACTTACGGACAATATTAATGTATCTTAATAAGAATAATCAAGGCAGAAGACAAGGAATCACTTATCAGAAGCAACCGTTGCCAACATAAACAAACAGTGTCAACAAACCAGAAAACTGACTCCAGGCACTGGTAAACATGGCCCAGTAATCAGTGTCCAATTTAAACACTATCTGATGCTAAACAGAGCCTGCATCAGATGGTAGATGCAGACCTAAATGCCTAAACACCCCTAGGGTGAGGACGTAAACATGGGGACAGAACAGAAAAAAAAATTCTGTAACCAAGCCAAAACTCCCAAAAAATTTTTAGTAATAAAAATTACAAAAATAAGCCAAAAGCATGGGAGAATGGCAAGGGGGGAATGAAGGAAAGGGAGAGAGGAAACACTGAACAAACAATGGAACATTCATGGCAAGAATGACAACAGCAGGGCTATGCCTCGAAAATAGGCAACATGAATAAATTTTTATAAAAAGTTTTTAAGTTAATAGCCCTGAACATTAGAAACCACTGTTTTTCTCCTCTCCTCATCCTAAATGCACTTCCTATCCACCATTTCTCTCATAATTATGTGTCTGGCATCATTAAAACTGAGATTTACAGCACAAATATCAGTGATGTGACACTGTTTACAGGGCCAAACAAAGAATTACATTTTGGCAGGAATTTCGAGACCTCCTTGACACTGCGCATGCGCAGTACAGTAAAAGTATGGAGGACCTACCAGGACATCTATTTTTTGGTTTTTGATGCAAATTTTGGGGATTGGGGGGGGGGGGGCAAAATTTGGTTTGGCCCTGAATTTAATGAGTTTGCACCAGCTAAGTCTGGGTCATTGGTACAGTATAAAAATATTGAATTTCCCAGCTTATATTTATGCTTGTCACTCTAGTAATAAACTGAATCCTAAGGACAGTGAAGTCCACATACTTGGATATCTCTTACATGAATAGATCTGTTAACTGAATACAACTTCCAAACAGAAAACCACTTTACATACCTTCATTACAAAATTGACAGTTTAATTGCATATGGGTTACAGAGTAAACTACTGTTAATTTTATAAAATATAATGCATTATATCATGAAATTACAGTACAGTGATCGTGGAGAGTCCCGGTTTCATGTATGCATGGAAAAATATCACGAATCATTTCACGGATGCCAACACGTGAAAAACGTTGTGAATGATAGTACTATAAAACACGCCTGCAATGAAGATGCATAACAGTGATTAATATAATTTCCAATGTCTCTGAAAATTGAGCAACATGCAATTAATCCAGTACACAAATAATCACGGGAATTGAGTCATAGACATATCCTCAAGGCGGCGAAGTTCAAACACTGTTTTTAGAAGATATCAAATTACACTGCAAGTCGGAAGAAGATGCAGCAAGACCACAATTAATTTGTTTTTTTATGTGGTCATAAACTATTTTACAAACCCGAATTACTTTCCAGATGAATCTTGAACCAACAGGCCCAAATGCCATTGTCGCCACTTTGCAAATGCCGTGGGAAATGCAAATAAACTATATTTCTGATCATATTGTAGGTTTCAGAAATCAGTGTTTGAGCGATTTTGTCGGCCAGTTGAGTCTAGTCAGCATTCAATAGAAATAGCCTACGATTTAAAAAAAGCGATATTATTCAACCTCTGTGTGATGAGAATGAAAATGATC
Organism: Pictodentalium vernedei; assembly: GCA_031216915.1. NCBI lineage: Eukaryota > Metazoa > Mollusca > Scaphopoda > Dentaliida > Dentaliidae > Pictodentalium > Pictodentalium vernedei. The sequence goes on along the minus strand of CM062296.1, from coordinate 342,581,099 downwards.
AGACTGAGGCAGTACAGGCAGCAATCCCACCTGCAATTAAATTGGAAATAAAAATAACAAGAGCGCACATATCGCTGAAGCAATACAATGTCCCCTACCAGACTAATGAGCATTAATAATTATACAAATGTTATAACCTAGATGTGATCATCATGAATTCCGTTGAAGCATTTACAAAAAAAGTCCAGAAAACTGATATTTTGGCGCTTTCCATATTTCCAAGAGTCATAACTCACACAAGAATAATGCAATCAGCATGAAAATCAAACATGATCTGTAAGTCATTGTTCTATAGTAGGTTACCAACCATGAAATCATTCGGTTGAAGCATTTCCAAAAAAAGTCCGGAAAACTAAAGTATGACTGACAGACTGACGGATGGACAGAGTACAAATAAAACTTGATCTGTAAGTCATCGTTCTATAGTAGGTTATCAAAAATGAAATCATTCCGTTGAAGCGTTTCCAAAAAAAGTCCGGAAAACTAAAGTATGACTGACAGACTGACGGATGGACAGAGTACAAATAAAACTTGATCTGTAAGTCATCGTTCTATAGTAGGTTATCAAAAATGAAATCATTCCGTTGAAGCGTTTCCAAAAAAAGTCTGGAAAACTAAAGTATGACTGACAGACTGACTGACAGACTGATGGATGGATGGACAGAGTGTAAATAAAACTTGATCTGTAAGTCATCGTTCTATAGTAGGTTACCAAAAATGAAATCATTCCATTGAAGCGTTTCCAAAAAAACTCCTGAAAACTGATATTTTGGTGCTTTTCCATATTTCCAAGGGCCGTAACTCATACAAGAATAATGCAATCAGCATGAAACTCAAACCTGATCTGTAAGTCATCGTTCTATAGTAGTTTACCAAAAATGAAATCATTCCGCTGAAACGTTTCCAAAAAAAACTCCAGAAAACTGATATTTTGGTGCCTTTTCCCATATTTCCAAGGGCCGTAACTCACACAATTTATCGAAAGTAAGGTGACAGTAAAGTTAATTTTACATGCGAAATGGAAACGCAGGCACAAGGGTTAAATCCATAACCGTAATTCCAAATAAAACACCGAGTAGGCTACATGTACTTGGAGAAATTTCTCCCCCCCCCCCCCAACCCCCTTTCAAATCAACAAAAATAGAAATTTGGAAAAAAAGGTAGACTATGACTCCTTGCGCAGACATGTAAATGGATGTGAACAGGCGTCAACACTAGCACAAGAATAGACACCTGGTCTCTGTGGGTAAATCCTCAGTGCATCAAACTGAGAATTTAGCCTACAGTCTCAACTCCACCTGTCTTTTATTTATGTAAATATAGCCTACGGCACCTTGTGTTTGTGCCTGTAAAATTGATGTGCACTTTTACTCACAAATCCTTGGTAGCTAAGAGAAGCTGAGTATTTCAAGGTCCATCAATGAATGTCATGAAGGATTCAGCTGGATACGTTTGCCTCCCCCCACCCCCAACAAAATGTCCTCCAATACAACTTGGTGTGGGCATACAGGTCTACTTTGCCCCGAGTTTTGTGAAAATGATATATAAGCTTAATTTAAAAAAAAAAAAAAAATTTCAGAAAGTGATGGCCCGATCACTAGGCAGATTCAATTATTTTAAAAATATTATTTCCTCAAAAAACACGTCTGTAGACTCTTAACTGGAACAAGCTCAGTCCAATGAGAGCTCACAACCTGGGCTATAATTAAGTTGATGCAAAGAAAAAATTGATTTTTTTCAGTTAGACTTGGTTTGCTTATTACAGATCTATCTGTCTAACCTACCACTGAATGTAGGCAAGGGTTAACTAATAATTAAAAATTAAATGATTATAAAACTACCTCCATTTTCAAAGGTGTGTGACCCCCCTGCACCTCCTCTGCCCCCTCCCCCTCCCCGTAATGTTGTAATCAACCAATCCTTACGGTTCAGTGTACTTTCGCCTACAGAGCACATTCGCTTACAAAAATTATCAGGTAAAAGTGTAGGCGAAAGTGCACTACCTAAGGTATAGGGATTAGTAGCTAATTACCTGCTCTACCCACAATAAAATCGACTGACTGTTTGGTGATTGAGAGCGAGAGAGAAACAGAGAGAGAGAGAGAAAGAGATAGGTTCCAATAATATTCATATTCATAGGTTTTATTGACAAAGAGATAGGTTCCAATAATATTCATATTCATAGGTTTTATTGACAAATATTGATACAATTTTTCCCTCCATCTCTCTCTCTTTCTCTCTCTCTAGTCTCAATAAAAAACATACAAAAATATGAGTATTATTGGAACCGTCTCACTGAGCCGGTTCCAATAATATTCATATTTGCAAGGTTTTATTGACAAATAACAAATCCACATTGTATATGATGTTCTAAACTTGTTCTTACAAGAATCCATTAAGTTAACAACCCAATTTTACCAGGTGGCCAGCTGCATCAAGAAACTGCACAGGTGACTTTTGCCCTGAAGATAACTGATCTTTGAGTCTTTGTTGTCTCTGGTCAAGTTTACGGTATTGCCGTTTTCATGGAGGAGGGTGTGCACCATGCATATACTGGCTGAGTTTGTTTCTCTGTGTTTTTTCAAGTTTTTGTATTACATTCACAAAGGTAAATATGTTGGGGTGAGCACGTTGGACAATCTTATTTAGAAGGCAGTGCGATCCCTCAAGATGGTTACTAGTTCTAGGACCAATGTTACTGTGGTGGTTCCAAACTGCCAGAGGAAAACCAGCCTCCTCATCAACCAAATTCTGCACCATATAGACTGTGTGTAGTGAAAAAAGCAGCCTCGCGTGTCACAATTGGGAAATGTCTCTTGTACTGCTCTTATTGCTGCTATTTCAAAATCAGTTTGAATGACCTCAGGAAGTAACTCACGACTAGTCACCTCCTGCACACAGCTTTAAGTTGTGTGAACAAATGCACATATGTCCCACACTCTATTAGGAAGAAGGCAGAATGTGAGCTGGGACATTTTAGTTCCCACAAGTCCATGGATAACATACAGTTGATCCCACAATGGGGGATAAGAATAGAACGTACCATCCATATATAACTCTGACACTTGCTGCATAATTTTGAGGCAGTCATCTGTAGCAAAGCACAAAATCCTTTCATCGCCATCATTGATACACAGGAATCGTTCCCCATCCAGTGTTACACACCATTTATCAGGTAGGTACACTTCTGAAGTGAAGTTGGAAGGGTTGGTGTGGTTTTCCTTCGTCTCTTATACAAGCCACTCTTTAAACTATCAAATGACTGAATGTCAATAGCTAAGTCTCGTTGAATATTGCTGATTTCTTCATCATAAATGGCTTGGATCGGGGCTGTTTCAGTCTCAACACGCTGACACAATGTTTCTAAAAATTTATTCACGTCCTCCTGCTCTTGTGGGTGGTTATGTGGAGTTACATTTCTGATAAAATCATCTACAGTTGTGCATTTTCCATTACAACCCGAGTCAATGCATTTCCAGCGCACACATGTTTTTCTGCGGTTATTCAGTCTATATCTGTAACCATCAAACAGAACCTGCCTTCCACCTCTTTGAGACTGTACATACTCCACACGTTGGAGGTTTGCCATTTTGGTAACTATGATTCAACATTTTCACCCCTCTATATATGTACATTTTGTTGTTCCCAGTTTACACAAATCTAAAGCAAACTACAGTCTTTGATTTAATAATTAATAATTAATCAGCTGCTGATTTGTCTTCATGGCCTCAGTTAAAACAACCACAGTGTTTGTTGTTTGTAAGTTGATTTGTCCTTTTAAAAACAAATCAGTATTTGTCTTAAAAACAACAAACACTGTGGTTGTTTTAACTGAGGCCATGAAGATAGCAAAAATAGACACTATAGCAATGTGCTTAAAAGATCTTCAAAGTAAAACTCTAAATATACTTCAAGACAGCGAATTAATAATAGAACTCAATGTGCATCGCATCCTCAATAGGAAAACTAAATAATCTGAGGCATGTCCATTGAAAGGGTTAAACATTACATCATTGCGATGGGGTGAGCCAGGCATTCTGTGACATAAATTCAGAACTGGCTGCGGGTGACACGATACGCACGAAAGCTTGCCTCTGTTACCAGTGGGAGTTGCAAACAGCGAGGAAAATCACCACCTGCTGCCAGGTCTTCCCTCCCTGAGATATAAATTTCGGGGAAAAATGCTGGCTTCCCCATCCACATGTCACTGGTCATCACGGACGGAACAGTTGTAAATTAAAAACTGCATTGCTCTAATTTCCAGCTCTCTATTTTTTCTACCTCCTCTATCTCATCAGACACACGACCAAACAGAATGACAAACTATGAGGGATTGAAACAATCCTCATGTAAAGATGTGCAGAAAACCTAACAAGACCAAGGCAAGGATTGAAACAATCTTGCCAGCAAACAGCCCTTTTAAGTTTTTTTTTTCTGGGGTGGGGGGGGGGGGGGGGTGGGGGTGGGGGAGGTCATTTGGAATTCCCGAAGGATAACCAGATACCTCAAAATCACATACGGCATCCTATCTCCCAGAAGGCTTGATGGATGACTCCCGGTTTTTTAAAACCAAACTGTTGGAGCTTTCTCCACTCCTTTTTTGTAACCGCTATGGTCATATACCAGGGCCCCTACCAAACCGGCATTGCTGTTTGGTTTTCTTTTCTCTTCTTCCCTTAAATTTGCCATCGCACATTATATTCTGGCTCGTCACCATGGTGGGACTCAAATCTCTACTATCGCCAAGCTGGAACCGAATAGAGTCCACTCTCTAATAGTCTTAATGGCATTGAGTGACAATCTATCACTCCAACATAAACTACCGGGAATTCTAACCGCGTGTATACCCCTCAGATCCCATTTGAAGCAATAGGAAAGTTAGGCCTGTGTGATCCAAGTGAAACAAAATAAGGTTAACTAGGTCGCAAGGGATTTGTAAATCCCACATTGTCCCTGCGTGCCTTTGGACTGCTAAAACCTTTCCTTCATTCATTCATTCAGGCCATGAAAACAAATCAGCTGCTGATAAGTTGTCAGTTAAAACAACAAACACTGTGGTTGTTTTAACTGAGGCAATGAAGACAAATCAACTGCTAAGTTGATTTCATGGCCTCAGCTAAAAACATAACACAAGAAAAAAACAAACACATAACATAAGAAAAAAAAAGAAAATGCTGAGAATGAATGGTCGGTCAGTCCATTTATTGTGGGTAGAGCAAGTAATCAGCTACTAATCCCTATATCTTAATTAGTGCACTTTCGCCTACACTTTTACCTGATAATTTTAGTTCAAACAATATTTATTCAACAGGTACAAAGAAGAACAAGCAACACAATGTACAACAGTACACAAAATAACAAAGGTAAACAAAGAGAGATCGCTGTATATGAGAGGGATTCAAAGGAAAGCTATCAGCTTATGAAAGTCGTCTCCCTCTTTCGTTTATCAATTCACTCGGCAGGTGGTGTCAGTCAGTAGTTACAAATACACATTATTACCCGTGGGCCCAGCCCACCCACGGAACCAAACATCGACTCAAAAAAAAAAAAAAAAACTTAGGCATTTTTCTGTCTTCAAGACACAGCTACCAATTGGGGTCACGAGCCAGGTCTCCAGACCCAGACCGAATACATAAGGCAAAAGTGGGAGAGGGCAGACCCCCGGGCAAAGATGTGCAGGAATGTATCAACTACAACAGTAATATTTTAAGAAAAATTCGAAAAGAAATAATAATAATAAATAAATAATGTTTAAGCCTATAATCCACATTGTGCTCTATGGCTTTACAATTATTCACACACACACGCACGTACACACGATCAATGATTAGTTCGCGAAGGTTTGTTTATACAAATAGGTTTTAAGACTAGCCTTGAATTTAATGGTTGTTTGTGGAAGTTTTAATTGTGTCGGAATAGAGTTCCAGAGAGCTGGGGCTGCACATTTAAAGGCCCTATCACCTGCTGTGGTAAGTTTAGATCTAGGTATCGCAAGGTCACTGGATGTAGAGGAGTGCAGAGACCTAGTGGGAGTGTAGGGTTTGACCAGATCAGATAAATATTCCGGGGCCACACCGTTTATACACTTAAAGGTGAGTAACAATATTTTGTATTTTATCCGTTGCCTGACAGGGAGCCAATGTAGATTCTGAAGGACTGGACTTATATGGCAGAACCTGTGAGTTTGGGTGAGGACTCTTGCAGCGCAGTTCTGAATGTGTTGGAGTTTATCAATCACTGATGTTTTGCACCCGTATAGCAAAGAATTGCAGTAATCGAGGCGGCTGGTGACAAAGGCATGAATAAGTTGTTCAGCAGTCTTCATGTCAATAGTTGGCCTTATCTTGCTGATGTTTCTCAGGTGGTAAAATGACGTGCGACAGATGTAATGCACATGTCTCTCGCATGTCAAGTTCTCATCCAAGAAAAAGCCAAAATTACGAACTTCCTTGCTGGGATTGATTGTATTGCCTTCAATCAACAGAGATTCCTTCGAAGCTTTGGAAAGTTGATGGGAAGCCCTATGTAAATGACCTCAGTTTTTCAGCATTCAGCTTTAGATAGTTATCATGCATCCACTGACTGATATCTGCGATGCACCGCTCTAGCTTACAGCGGGACACCTCTTCATCTGTATATTTGAAGTGAATGTATAGTTGTGTGTCGTCCGCGTAAAAGTGATACTCAAGGCCGTTTCTGTGAATTATGTCACCAAAGGGGAGGACATATATGATGTAGAGTAACGGCTCTAAGACCGAGCCCTGGGGGACACCAAACGTTAATGCATGTTCAGAGGAGGATGAGTTGTTAATTTTGACACTTTGGGTGCGCTCGGTGAGATATGAAGCAAACCACTTGAGAGCAGCGCCTGATATTCCTATTCTGTATTTCAATCTGCCAAGGAGCAGATCGTGGTCTATAGTGTCAAAGGCAGCGCTCAGGTCCAGTAGTACTAGGCAGGAGATGGAGTGACTGTCCATTGACAGCAGAATATCATTATGCACTCTGAGAAGGGCCGTTTCAGTGCTACGGTGTGGTCTATACGCAGACTGAAAGACCTCACTGAGGCCGTGTTGAGCAAGATGCCGGTTCAGTTGATGAGCCACGGCTCGTTCTACAACCTTCGAGATAAACAAGAGGTTGGAGATAGGGTGGTAGTTCTTCAGTGTATCAGCGTCAAGTCCCGGTTTTTTCAGTAAGGGTGTGACTAGGGCATGCTTCATATTAGATGGAAAAACTCCTGACTGAAGAGACGTGTTGACAAGCAAGGCGACCCATGGTGCTAAACTTGGCATACACGTCTTCAGCAGCCATGTCGGAATGATGTCAAGACTGCATTGCTTTGATGGAGATTCCTTGACAAGGCGGACAACGTCTTCCACAGAGAGGGTTGTGAAGGATTGGAGGGTGGGTACGTTTACCATTTGAGGAATAGGGTCAGATGGTGCCGGGTTGTTCGACCTGGACTGAGCAATTACAGTTCGAATACGCTCAATTTTGTCTGAAAAAAAGGATGAGAAACATTCACATAGGTCAGTCTCAGATGAGTGAGCTAGTAGAGCAGAAGCTTTCTTGCGATGCAATAGTTTATCGATCACTAAAGACAGAACGTTGGGCTTATTAATATTGTCGTTAATGGTGGTGGTAAAATAGTTTTTCTTTGCTTCCTTAATGAGGGCATTTACATGCTGTTTCTGCACTTTATACATTTCTTTGTGAACAGTTAATTTTGAACTACGCCATTGTCTTTCGTAATTGCGGCGAAGGGACTTGGCGCATCTGATTTCATCCGTGAACCAGCGTGAGTTTGGGGCTCAACGTAATAACTCGCGATTGCATTGGGGCGTGTTTGTCAGTTAAAGTTTGAAGAATGGATGAGAATTTTCCTAATAGAGCGTCCACATTCTCAGGCACATCCGCAGGGTCAGGAATTTCTGGTATTTCATCACTGAATTTTCTGGTGTCAACATTACGAAAGAAAGAAAGAATCAAACGAGAAAAAGAAGAAAACATCGAACAAGAAAAGGAAAAAAAAGAAAAAAAAAATGTAAATGACGGCCAGTCTGAATCTGTAATGCATTAGGTGCACTCGAGAAATACGTGAGGCAGTATCTTATTTCATCAATTCTTCTGGTAAGAAGATATATATATGAATCCAAACTACGAAGACAGTCCAACTGAAGGTGGGCTGAAATGAAGTTTGATAGGTGTGGAGGGGAATATACGTGATGCTATGCTAGTTTGATACTATTATTATTAGTTAGTAATTTTGGATTATTAGGTGGACCAATGTTATGTAACAAGTCATGTGAATCAGTTATTGGAATCGCTTACTTGATAAAATGAAGTCATGTACCACTTCAACGATGACACGATTGTCTTCGTTATTCAGGAATTCTGAATGTGTCTGTTCCAAAAGGAAGAAGGTTAATCGTGTAATTATGTGCGTCTGAGATGTGCGTTCGCGGATGTGTCTGTTCCAAAAGGAAGAAGGTTAATCGTGTAATTATGTGCGTCTGAGAAGATTGGACAATGGAAGAAAAAATGATCAGGAGTCTCTTGCTCGCCACACTGACACAAAGGGTTTGGTGATAAATGATTATCGTACAGGTGGGAGTTGAGGATACTACACTGTAGACATAGCCTACAATGATATATTTGAGCTGTGCGAGATTTCGCGTTGCTGTAGAACCTTGGAGGTCATTGGATTCCCTTGTTTAGGAAGGTCTTGAAGTTGATAAGTGACGAGTTCTCGCAAACAGAGAGCGGCAGATTACAGTGGTAGCGAATCATGTCTGGAATTATCGGTTCAAGGACCTCACAATTTTTAATGTTAATTGTGTCACTGAGAGCAAAGAGATCTAATAATGAAGCCGATGATTCAGTGAAACAAGTTGGCTCGCTCACTACCTGTCTTAAATTAAAATAATGCTGACGTTCAGAAAAACCGCTTCAAGAGGAAACCATTTGGTTGTCATTTAAATCCCCTGTGACAATTAGGTCGACGATAGACGTGTCTCTGGCCTTTTCGAAGGATGCTGATATGGCTTTCCATGTATCTGGGGTACTATTGGGTGGCCGATAGAAAACCCCTAATAATAACGACTTGGATCGTTTTGTGAATATTTCAGCCCACAGGCACTCTGTGTTCAATGTGTGAAGATCCAGTCTTGGTCGAAATGAGATACCGTCTTTGACGTAAATGGCAACCCCACCTCCCCTTGTCAAACGATTGAATCTCAATGGTTCGTGAAACCCTTGGAGAAGGACATCGGATGTGGGATCGGAGCTTTGCAGCCAAGTCTCAGTCAAAGTCACAATATCAAAAGATGCGAATTCACATTGAACCATATCTATTTTGGGTTTTAGACTCTGAATGTTAAGATGAACAATTTTTAAAGTGTTCTCGCTGTGATCCAAATTAAGAGAATTTGGGCCAGGATTAGTTTCGATGTCACCAGACAATAATAAATGCACGGCCGAGTAGAACAACGAAGTGACAAGGAATGCAGAGATTAACACTTTCAATGTAAGCATAGCCTTACAGACGTTCATCGCAATGCAAGGAAATGAAATTTCACAGATGTCCCTCGCACTGCAAGGAAATGAAGTATCACCAGATGGATTTACTAAATGAAGGGTAACGGAATCACTGAAGTGGTCAATAAATAAAGCAAACATAACAGTGAAGCTTTCATGCAGCCCAACCCCACTGAGTCGAAGGAGCATGTAAGTTTGAACACAAGTGGATCTCTCTTTAGGCAAACAATACTTCAAGCTACTACAATATACTTTGATGTTAAAAGTGCCTATCCGAGCACGATATGATTCAAGAGAGCACATTATTAACTATTGTGCTGCCTGTTGATGTAAAAAAAAGTTGTCTTAGGGTGCAAAAAATGTATTCAGACTGGCTTGGGAAGAAAGGTTGTGGTTTAGAATAGAGAGTAAGAGATACTTAGATTGTGTAAAGATACATATACATAAGACACAAAGAAGAGGTATAACTTAGTATATACAAGTTGATTGAGATGTGATTATAAAAAAATATAGGTTGAGATCTGCTTTTACGGGCTCAGTAGTTGCTGATAATTTTGTAGGCGAAAGTAGACGACACCATACTTACCCCTCCCTCTTCTAATCCCAGCCACTCAGTATGCACAATAGGCAAATTATGGCAATTATGAATCATACATGTACAGTGGAGCACTGCATCAACAATGCTAATGTCGGCAGTTCACGCCACGGTCCTGGTTCAAAACCGAAGTCTGTTTCAGATGGTTAGCCTCGATTCTACGGTGTGGGATGCCCAGCATGATATGTGGATCACGGGTGAGGGGGGATCACCGGTAAAATTCTATGTTGTTGTTCCCCCACCAAAAAAACATTGATTCCATGCAAGACCCACCCCCATTTCCATCCCCTGACTATGCACCTGGTATATTTATATCTGCTCCAGGCAAATAAATAAAAGTTCCATTAAAGAAAGTTTGTACTTTCAAAAATAGTGAAGCAGGACTGATCTACAATTCCATTAAATTTTAAAGTGCCCCCGAACCACCACCAGCGGGAGGGCCATACCCCCACCTTGGACCTATGGCCTTCAGATAAGCCTATGTATCAACCTGGCTACCCCCCCCCCCCCCCAGACACACACACAAAAATATGCCCCTCCCCCCAATAGGAAATACTAGATATGCTTCTGGATAACAGCCTTGTTTTGAAAACACAGACAGAAGAAATTTACAAACAGGCTTTTTTTCTTCAACTCAAGAAATAGTTCATTGAATTCAGATGGCTGGCAATTTTGACATTTATTCCCAATTAATCAACTATGGATATAGAAGTCACACCTCAACATGTACACAGAGTTTGCACATATAACTATAATTAATAATTCCAGTAGTTTGTTCAGCAATTAAAACCTGAGGCAATGATCTTTTTAATTAGACAGTCATCGCAATAGGATTTGTGATCAGAAGTTTAATCAAACAGCTACCGATTATTGTATAAACCTTATGTTGTTCTTAGTAGCCTATTGATATGGATGGTTTAGCTCGAATTTTACTTCATAACACAACTGCTTGACAATAAAACTCTGGCAGCCAAAAAACATAAGTTATCATTCGGGCTCCCACAGTGAGCCCAAATATGAACCCAAGGACTTGGCTTGAACAAACTTGAATCTCACCCCCTAAGGATGCTGCATGCCAAACATCAAAACATTCTGACTGCTGAATCTGAAGAAGACTTTTAAAGAAAAATTCCTCATATTGACTAAGTTATAATTCGGGCTCCCACAGGGAGCCCAAATATGGACCCAGGGGCTTGGTTTAACCCTTTACCCAACGTAACGGCCAAAACTGGCCAGCGCTTTTCTCAAAAATCGCCAATTAATTTTCAAAATATTTTCATTTTTTGTCTCAAAAACATAGGTTATGACCCCTCGTTGGAACGAGCTCGTTGAGCTCGTTCCAACGAGGGGTCATAACCTATGTTTTTGAGACAAAAAATGAAAAAAATTAGTTATTCAAGAATTTTTTTGGCAAGTGTCGTCTGCTTTTCATGTTAGGTAAAGGGTTAACAAACTTGAATCTCACCCTCATAAGGATGCTACACACCGCATATCAAAACATTCTGATTGCTGGATCTGAAGAAGAAGATTTTTAAAGTAAATTCCTCATTTCGAACTAAGTTACAATTCAAGCTCCCACAGTGAGCCCAAATATGGACCTAGGAATATGAATCTCCAGCCCACCCCCAGCCCCACCCCCCCCCCCCCACCCCCCTCCAAGGATGCTGCATACCAAATATCAAAACATTCCGACTGCTGGATCTGAAGAAGAAGATTTTTAAAGAAAATTCCTCATTTTGAACTAAGTTATCATTCGGGCTCCCACAGTGAGCCCAAATATGGACCTAGGGACATGGTTTGAACAAACTTGAATCTCACCCCCCTAAAGATGCTGCATACCAATATCAAAACATTCTGACTGCTGGATCTGAAGAAGAAGATTTTTAAAGAAAATTCCTCATTTTGAACTAAGTTATAATTCGGGCTACCACAGTGAGACCAAATATGAACCCAGGGACTTGGCTTGAACAAACTTGAATCTCACCCCCCCCCCCCCCCCCCCTAAGCATGCAGCATACCAATATCAAAAGATTCTGTCTGCTGAATCTTAAGAAGATTTTTAAAGAAATTTGCCTGAAATGCACTAAGTTCAAATACTGAGCCCAAATATGAACCCAGGGTGCTGATTTGAACAAACTTGAATCAGATCCACCTCCACAACGTTGCATACCAAATATCAAAAGATTCTGCCTGCTGGATCTGGAGAAGAAGATTTTTTAAGAAATTTGCCTGAAATGCACTAAGTTCGAATTCAAGCTTTTATAGTGAGCCCAAATATGAATCCAGGGAGCCGATTTGAACAAATTTGAATCAGATCCACCCCACAATGTTGCATACCAAATATCAAAAGATTCTGCCTGCTGGATCTGGAGAAGAAGATTTTTTAAGAAATTTGCCTGAAATGCACTAAGTTCGAATTCGGGCTTCTATACTGAGCCCAAATATGAATCCAGGGGGCCGATTCGAACAAACTTGAATCAGATCCACCCCACAATGTTGCATACCAAATATCAAAAGATTCTACCTGCTAGATCTGGAGAAGAAGATTTTTTAAGAAATTTGCCTGAAATGCACTAAGTTCGAATTTGGGCTTCTATAGTGAGCCCAAATATGAATCCAGCGGGCCGATTTGAACAAACTTGAATCAGACCCATACCAAGATGCTGCATACCAAGTATCAAAAGATTCTGCCCACTGGTTCTGGAGAAGAAGATTTTTTAATAATTTTTCTATAATTCATACGGTGCTATCAGAGTTATGCCCCATACAGAGCCCCCATGAGACGTGGCCATTTCATTTGAACAAACCTGAATTGCCATATAGTAATGAACATCCACATGAAGTTTCGTGAAAATCGGACCAGTGGTTTCAGAGGAGAAGTTGTTTGAAAAATGTTCATGACGAGGGACGACGGATGACGACGGCCGGCCGGCCGGTGATAAGTTAAGCTCCCTTCGGTGAGCTAAAAACACCCTGATACAGCAACTCACCAATATCTAAAGCTATGGAGAAGAAATTAATTTCAAGTTAAGGTCTTGGTGACCTTGACCTTTGGCACAATACTCCATGATAAATAGGATTCTTCCTCACATCATACCCAAACCACAAGTCAAGTTTGGTTTCATTTGGTGCAGCGGAAATTTAACTAGTAAGTCACCTACTGAAACTAAAGATTCAAGGTGACACCATTGCAAGCTTGAATCCTGACCAAACAGAGAACGTATGCTTCAGAGAATGATAGAATCACCTGCAAATACATCAGAGAAAAGTTCAATTGCTTCAGAATATGGGCAGTGAAATGGGGAGAAAATGAGGGGAGGAGTAATTGCATGTTTCCCCAATGAAATGAGTCGAGAAGACGAATGCAATTTTACAAATGTGGCTCTGCTTAACTTGACCATGCAAGGTGACGAGTGGAGTAACTCAGTGATGACTTGATTGACAGAATGACAGTGGATACATGCTACAAGCGAGTTCCAAGTTCCAGTTGAGTTTGGAATTCCCTTGCGTGAGGGTGGCTGCAGGTCAGAATAACTGAAGACAGGGTTCCCACTAATAGAGAATCCAATTGAAGCACTATTTCAGCACTTTTCAAGGACTTTGACAATTTTCAAGAACTAATACAATTTTCGTATAAATCATAAACAATCCAAAGAATTTCAAAACGTCATTGTGTACATTTCAGTTCAACAACCAGTACATCTAGGTTTTTAAACAGATTTGTTTTCAAACAGATTAGGTAAATCAAAGAGCAAACCTACAAAAATGCCTGCAATTGCTGCAAATGATCACAAGTCATCACTCAGGGTTTTTGTGTACCCATGTGTACTGCATAGCCCCCTCAAACTTTTATGAATTTATCCAATACTGCAATGAGCACCACTAGCTATCAAATTCACAGCAGAATACTCCGACACGGAAATTAATTTTCTTGATTTTAAAACATCTTGAAAAACCTATACCGAACCATTACAACTCTGACAACCACTGCGCACAAGACATGTCAGTCCGAATAATACAAAAGCTCTCGGGAAACTCGGATACTGAATGCAACACGCGTATCAGAAAACAAAGGGAAAAACTTTGGATATACACGTTGCGCTCATTGCAACCATTCGGCCTCAACACTCTCGACTAGGGTCACCCCACATATCATTTCCTTATATGTAGACTGGTTCATATCAACAAAAATTAATGTTTCAACTTACCTTCACATTCAGACACCAGTTCTTCGAATTCTGTTCTACTAGACTGAATACTGTTAAAAAGTGTTCTTAAAGCCTGGATCTGTACAGTGGCAACTGAATGTTGTCTCTGACAACTACTGAGGAAGTGTAATATTTTCTGGAATAAATGAAATTGGCAATGACACTGCAGCTCAACTTGTCCAAAAAGGAACTGATCTAAATAGAAAGATCCGGTAATGCCATGTCACTCACTCATGTTTCTACAGAAAAGACATCACACCAAAGCTACAAATGAAATTTGAAATAAATTGGGTGAGGGAAGGGGCCTTTTGGGTGTCCTAATGGAACTGTTGACAATTTATAAACGGAATGCAGAAAAATTTGATAATTCCAATCTGGACATGATACCAATGTTAAATATAAAATTTGAAAAAGAGCAGGTGAGAGGTGCGGCCTGCAGGGTCTGATGACGAAATTGTTGACAATTTATGTGCCAAAAAATGCAAGATGGCTACTGTCGGCCATGTTTTTCAAAAAATTCAGAAAAATTTGATAGCTCCCATCTAGACATCACACCAAAACTAGATATGAAATTTGAAAAAGATTGGGTGGAGAGATGCAGCCTGCAGGGTGTGCTAATGGAATTGTTCACAATTTAAATGCCAATCCAAGATAGCTGCTGGCAGTCATATTTTTGAAAAATTTGATAGCTCCCATCTAGACATCACACCAAAGCTATATATGAAATTCAAAAAAGATCAGGTGAGAGATGCGACCTGTAGGGTGCGCTAATGGAATTGTTGACAATTTATATCTGAATCCAAGATGGCTGCTGGCGGGCCATGTTTTTCCACAAAATTCAGAAATATTTGATAGCTCCCATCTAGACATCAAACCAAAGCTTCATATGAAATTTGAAAAAGATCGGGAGAGATATGCAGTCTGTAGGGTGTGCTAGTAGAATTGTAGACAATTTATATGCCAAATCTAAGATGGCCACTGGCGGCCATGTTTTTCAATGAAATTTGGAAAAATTTGATACCTCCCATCTAGACATTACCCAAAAGCCACATAGGAAATTTGGGACTGATCAGGTGAAAGCCATGGCCTGTAGGGTGTGCTAAAAGAATTGTTGGACAATTTATATCCAAATCCAAGATGGCTGCTGGCAGCCATGTTTTTAAAAACAAATGCAGAAAAATTCCATGCTCTCAACAAATTAGAAAGCTCCCATCTCGACAACACACCAAAGCTACATATGAAATTTGAAAAAGATTGGGTGAGAGATGCGGCCTGTAGGGTGTGCTAATGGAATTGTTGACAATTTATATGCCAAACCTAAGATTGATGCTAACGGCCATGTTTTTTAACGAAATTTGGAAAATGATAAATTTAAAGTAATTTGTATATTTTTTATACTTACCAATGGTCCAGACTAGCTTGTGCAAACTCAAAGTTATCAAGGGCCAAACACAAATTTTGTACCCACCAATCCCCAAAATTTGCTTGCAAAACCGAAAATTAAAAGTCCTATCTGGTCCTCCATACTTTTACTCTCCATGCATGCGTAGCCATCAGGAACTTACCGGAATTGTAGCCAACATCATTCTTTGTAGAAAAGGGTACTACATAATAACTCAGCGAGGAGGTATGAGTACCCACTCATGGGAGGGCTATACCCGTCTGGGCCATTGGTAAGTATAAAAAATATACAAATTACTTTAAATTTATCATATTTTTATACTATAAACCAATGACCCAGACTAGCTGAATCGTAAAAAGGCGGAGGGCCTAGGACTTCAGAATTAGTATACCAACATAGTTCCAAGCCTGTAATCCAAGGTGAAAGGGAATTAAATTAAAAATGAATTACATGTATGTCTCTCTATACAGTAATTGAGAAGACATCATAAATAAGGAGCCAAATTCAAGTAATTCCGTATTCTTAGTATGAAGACTATGCTAATTGGATGTAACGAGTTCCCAATTTTTAAGGCTAGTCCGGACTAAGCCCCAAAAATTAGGATGGCATATTTGAGAATGAGAGGTTATCCCCCACAAACATATGCCATACACAATAAAACACAAGCTATATCCAGGATATAATCTACAGACAAAACAGCTTCACTCACAGTTACACACTTATCAAGCCGAAGGAGAGGTAAAAAATCCCCCCCACCTCCCTTTTTGAGGAATCTTCTTCAAAAACAAAGAGGAGAGTGCTCAGGAATCAGTAAAAGGGGTACCAAATAACAATATTTATTCGTCGAACAGGCACCCAGGTATTAATTATTATTAATAAATTGGTGCTCAATGCCACTTCAGAAGCTAAGGCTATCGCAACGATCCCTGTAATTAATATCGCTCACTTGTAATGTATACCGGAGTCGGCATACGTAGATAGGTCGAAAACCGGTGATATAATATATAGCATACACATGTCCACATGTCACAATGGACGATCTCTGGAGAGTAAACACACTTCCGATGTAACCCATACGCGAGCCCATTCAGGTGTACAATAAATTCCAATAAATAACACTCCCAGACGTATTCTATCCGACATCTATGCTATAAATGTGGGTACCGAAATTAATAGAAACCCGGATTTAGAAATGGAACGAGCTATGATTAACAGACTCGTCACGGACCGCCCTGGAAATAATTCATTGTTTCTAAGGTCCATAACATACAATAATGCGTCTGCCTAATAATGCATTTATTATGTGCGTGAGCATTGAAATCCCACATGTAATCATCTGAATACCAGTTAACTGACTAGACAGCCTCACAGGTACCCAAAGGCTAGCAATTTATTGATGATGAATCATATGCTCGTATATGACATTTTGACGAACAATCACAGGAAACCAACCAACTCAAAAGTGGATGTGCCCATGAGGTCACCATAGAACACAACCCAGCTGCCAATCAAGAAGTCATGAAATGCATGTATATACTTAAATGCACACAAGGCTTATGTCTTGCCCGGTAATCACCTCTTAACACATTGGCGGTGGGGAGGGGGGGGGAGGGATTCAAAATCATATTGAACCCCCCTCACCCACATTACTTGAATCGTTCTTGTGTTAGTCATCAAATAGCATAGGAACTGCAAGGCCCCCTCACGTCTGACCGCCTCCATAATGCCACTAAGGGCGGAGAAGGACTTGATTAACAAATACACCGTATTTACATAATAACTCACACCAAACCGGTTTGAAGAGAATAACGTCCTCTAACAAATGGTATCATGTCCGATAGGACAACTAACTCAGCCTAGATGAAGCAGCTAAAGGTCTTCCTGTACATGAAGACCATTAAAAGCTGATAACTGAGGCCCTAGAAGTTCATTAGGGAGTCTTACAATGCTAGCCATAGCTTTTAAGTCTTCATCTATGTGAAGACAGATATACTGGTGTAAGTTGCGACCCTCAAGGCTCATTTAATGGAGACTTACAGTTATCGTCGTGCAAGGTAGGGAATGAAGAGCCGCTATATAAACAGCCCTGAATTCCTAAAGAGACTGCAGACCCAAGAGATAATAAATTCAGTTATGCCACTGCATAATACTGAAAAAAATCTCACTCAAGATTTTAGCTAGGCTACTATGGTGTAACAATAAGTCTATGACACCTAGGAAAAACAAACCGAAAAGCACAGTATCTTTTTTGGTTGTAATCCAAAAGACAGCAGACAAAGCCTAACCGAAGAGACCGCTGTAACCGTACAGAAGGATACTATGGTATCCACAATGACATAATTGTCTTGACGCCGAGACATATCTCAGCCTATCTATACATTATCCATCCGGATTCAGGACGAGAAACAGGTGATAATAAAAAACTGGAGAATAATTTTGACGATGTCTGATGCTTTTCTTCAATGGGTAAGCTCATACCTCCAGAAGGAAAGCCTCTCTTGGAAGATTTGTCTAACAAGTATTCTTGTAAGTGGAGCTTGCTCGGGCTGATAGCCGCAGGCCTGCCGAGACTACATTCTCATCCACTAATCTTCCACAATTTATCCACTTTTACGAGGTTGTAACCTACCGCCAAGTGGCAAGCAACCGAAATCTATTCTCGACGACCTCAATTGATCCCTTCAATAAGAGAGCCTTTACCTCCACTAGAAACGACTCTCTTTGAAAGGAATTTCCGCGATTAACGTCCAGTTTCTCATGAAGTTGATAATCCTCCCTAAAATGGCAAGCAATAGAGGTCAGGTCCATCACCTGTACAACTTACGATGCTTACGGGAGGAGAAACTACGTCCTCCCCGCGAAGAAGCTCGTCTTATCGACCTCAATTGTTCCCTTCAATAAGACAGCCTTTACCTCCACTAGAAGCGACTCTCTTTGAAAGGAACTTCCGTGATTAACGCCCAGTTTCTTGTGAAGATAATAACCTCCCGTTAATCGTCGGCCTAGGGTGTCTGATCAATAGCCTTGATCAGACCTATACCCCTTTCCCAAGTCGCTATAATGACGACTTCCAGAGTAAATATAAGAGGGTTATTGTACCCTCGCAAGACATTCTCATGATGATTTCTTAGAAGCAGAACGGCCTCGCTTACCCCAGTCTGCTGAAGTGTGTTGATGAAACAGCAACTTCAATAGCAGAGCACTGAAGCTTCCTGTAGCCTGCACATATATCAACGCAAGCTTGTCGTCAAATAGTATATTTCCGGTAACCGGAACGACTCAGAGAGAGCTTTTCACCTTGTCATCTATAAGTGATGACGACGCAAGGGTAGTATCACGTCTTACCAACTCCAAATTCACTGCCGTGCGGAGTTGTACGTGACGTACATGACTGCCCTGGAAAGAACTCTTAGCGAGGAACCACATCCTCATATTTCTTTCCATTGCGACATGGCGCCATAGCTCTGGTAAGGTGATCTGCTTAGGACATTGCACCCAGATTTGCTCTTTTCAATGAAATAGCACATTCCATTATTTCCGCGCATATATTAAATGATGCAGGTAGGGACATATTTTCATCCCCGGCCTGCTCATCAAAACACAGACTTATTCAGATGGAACAATATTCTTAAGAGCTTAAGACTTTTCATAGTCTTAAAGTGCCTTTCTGTGAGAGATGGAGACTCACATTCCATATCCCTCTCACTATCCAAATGTTCCATCTGCAAATATGGTCAACTCCATCCGACTAAACGGATAACTGGACCAACACAGCACCGACTGACAGCTCACCATCGGAGTCTGCTAAATGGTAGTACTAGTCTCAAATGGCTAGCTATCAACCCGAACTTGCGAAGTCAGATAGCTAGTCTGTGGTCAATGCACTTCATTAATGAAGCAAGGGAAGATGCCATAGCTGCCACTGAATACGGTTGCAGTGTGGAAGAAGCATCCTGAACTGCAAGCATGAATGGGCGTCCCAACTTACTCAAGTTTCTCGCACCAAAAACAGTCGACCCCGACTGCTGAGGGAAAGGAGAAGGTTCTCCAGCCTGCAGTCTGCTCCAGACCTCACTGAGCATTCCGTTAGAAACTTTTGGGCATCTATCCCTTATCGTGCATATCCATGGAAGAAGAGGAAGCCGTAACCACAGCCGACTCCGGCTGAAGTGAAGTGCTGAAGTTAACAGGACGAAAAACACTCTGCACTCTTGAGATGTCCCAAGATCTTGTAGAGTATCCCGCTTAGAAACTTCTAGGCTTAATCCTCTTTCGTGCACTTCCATGTAAGTGGAAGAAGCCATAACTGCCACCTGCCCCGGCTGCAGTGTGGAAGGAACGTTTCGATGCGTGTTCTGACTCAATATGGTTCTCACAACGGACACAGTCAGCCCCGAATGTTAGCGGGACGGAGAGGGTTCTCCAATCGGTGATATGACCCCAGATCTAGCCGAGCGTCCCGTAGAGAAACTTCTGGTTTCTACTACATGCACAAATGACCGGACCAAACACCGTCCAACAGCTCAACACTGGAGTCTGCGGGAGGCTGCTCTTGCATCAGCTGGAATGCTGCTAATAGCTGCGCTACTGCGACAGCAAGTCCATTCCCGAGGCTTGAGGTGCAGAAGTCTTCTGTTTTTCCCATCGCTTGCTGCGCCTGGGATGAAGATCCGGAGATAGATCTCGTCTCCGAGCGTCCCGTTGATCGATAGCTATCGGATGGTCCGACTTCAAGGGCAAAGAAAGGCTCCATCTTCGTGCAGCTGACTGGTTATCTGAAGTCGGGTAGCTAGCCTGCAGACATGTGTGCTTTAATAATGTAGCGGAGGAAGACGTGACTGAAGCTGACCCCGGCTGCAGACAAGACGGAGCATCCCGAGCGGTGAGTGGGCGTATGCTCCGGCTCGTGCAAGTTTCTCATAACAACATTTGGCCCCAAATGTTGTTAGGTTAGAGAGGGGGCTCTCCCACTTGCAGTCTATTAGACCTCGTCGAGTACAAGAAACTTGCTGACTTCCTCCCTATTTCCGCCGTCGCTGGGTGAGCTTATTTATATTTAAGTGCTCAGTCAACCCACATCTACACTTCCCTCGACCGCAATGGACTTACCCAGTGTCACGGCTCCCATGGACAGAGTAACCGCCTCACCGGTCGAGCTAGCTAGCTAGAGGCCTTATCCCTTGCATATCATGAGCACTGCATCTAGCTCTATTTGTTCAATGGAGCGCGACGACGGTAGCACACTTGGATGGGTGTCACAATATCATCACCATGTTCATGTTCCTCTGAAATATATGTGCAGGCTACAGGAAGCTTCAGTGCTTATTGTAATGCCTTACGGTTCAACCTTCCACAATATCAGTACTCTCGCCTGCAGATGGTACTAAAGGCATCAGCCCGAGTGGTATGTAGGGTATCACAATCTCAACACATCACTCCTGTTCTGAGGGATATACACTGGCTACCAGTCAAATACAGAGTAATTTTCAAAACTTTATTATTAGTTTTTAAGACACAAAACATGTCACCAGCCTACTTAGAAGAACTCCTTAATACCAAGAATGTATGTCAATACAACCTGAGGTCCGATGGTAAAATGCTGCTACATGTTTCAAAACATAGGTGTAAGACATTTGGAGATAGGTCATTCTCATTTGCTGGCCCTCACACGTGGAATAATTTACCAGAACACCTAAAAAGACTGTCAAATGACAACCTTTTCAAGAAAGATCTCAAAACATACCTGTTTCAAAAAGCCTATGAGTGATGTTGTGGACTGTAAGATACTGTATATATTCCGCTTGTATATTTGCACGAGCTCAGTAACATGTACAGCACCTTAGAATATGGTTCTATATCTTCTGAACTATAATTTTGGCGCTATATAAATGTGTATATTATTATTATTATAAAAACTGAAAAAATGAATTATAATGCGGTGAGAGGCCTGGCCTCAGAACCTCACTGCCAACAATGTACCACGACACTCGTCTCCAACATTAGTCATCCCAGTGAACACAAGAATGACAAGAGTCCGCAGGAGTGCATTGACTAAAGTCGATATCAGTCCTCCAAACTCCACAACAAAATATATAATTAAGATACATGAATAATAGCAATCAATTCAAAATATTTTTTTGGAAATTTAAAAAAAAAAAATGCCCAAGTTCCCAAAGGGAACATTAAGAGCCCAAGGGCATCCCGATAGAGCCTAAGTGTGGACAAAATCCAAGTTTACTGAGCTACACTACCGGAATAATAATCTATGTATCCTACAGTAATTCTACAGTAATAGAATATAAAATACTACCTATATATGAGGACGTTGTCAAAGTAAACAATGTCATTGAATAAACCGGAAACAAGACATCAGGTACACAAAAAAGTCCCAAAGTCAAAAACCAATTTAAATGCTACTAGATGCAAAGCTAGAAAGCTAGATGAAGAAGATAAAAGATGCAAGACCAAATGACCTAACCTAGGGTGAGGACGTAACCATGGGGAAAAACAGAATAAATATTCTGTAATACATGTTAAACTCCCAAGAAATTTAATAAAAAATTTCAGTAAAAAATAGCCAAAAAGCTTAAGAGTTTAACATGAAGGGTTCATGGAAGGATAGGGAAGGAATACTTAACAAACAGTGGAATAATCATTATCAAAAATGATGACGTCAGGCGTATGTCCCAAAATTGGGAAACATAAGATAATTTTATAATTATTATAAATTTACAGCCCTGAACATCAAAAACCACCGTTGAACACTTCCAACATCCAATAACAGCCTTGGATCCACCAATTCTTGCATTGATTTGTGTCTGGCATTCTCAAAAAAAAGGAGATTTTAAAGCACAGATGTCAATTCATTGTTGCTGACTTTAGGGCCAAACAAAGAATGATGTTGGCGCCAATTCTGGTCACTTCCTGATGGCTGCGCATGTGTGGAGAGTAAAAGTATGGAGCACCAGATAGGACTTTGAATTTTTGGTTTTGCAAGCAAATTTTGGGGATTGGGGGGTTCAAAATTTGTGTTTGGCCCTTGATAACTTTGAGTTTGCACCAGCTAGTCTGGGCCATTGGTTTAGAGTATAAAAATATATTGATAGCTCCCATCTAGACATTGCTCCAAAGCGACACATGAAAGCTGGGACAGATCAGGTGAGAGCTGCGACCTCTAGGGTGTGCTAATGGAATTGTTGGACAATTTATATCCAAATCCAAGATGGCCACTGGCGGCCATGTTTTTCAACGAAATTCGAAAACAATAGATAGCTCCAATCTAGACATTGCCCCAAAGCCACATCGGGTGAGAGCTGTGGCCTGTAGGGTGTGCTAGAGGAAATGTGGATGGACAGACATACATACGGACATACGGATTGACGTACGGATGGACAACAGATCACAACCCATTCCAATAGCTCATACTTGACATTATCAAGTTGAGCTAATAAAAACGTTAATAATCTAACAAATATTGTGCAAGGTTGCGAACCATATGGCAGCTTATGAACTCGTTAGTCAACTCATGATAAGTATATTGACTGAAGCGAAGCCGAGATCAAAATCCACAATCCAGTCCATAAACTGCCTTATTGCTTGCAACCTCACGCAATATTCATTATATTATACTGAAGGATATATTGCTTTACCACTATCACTGTTATTCTAATTTTGAAAAAAAAAGGAACCGCTCAATGTCAAGCAACACCCTTTTTTCCTTAAAAAATTAACAAAGAATACTATGAAAGATTTCATAACTATGAGTAACACAGATAACTTAAATGCCCATCCCCTTAGTCTTCCAGCTAGACATATTTTTGCTTGTGGGGTTTCACTCAACTTTTCGTGACAATATACATGAAAGTTTTGCAATCGTATAATAAAGACATATCGTGTATGTTATAATCTTGGCCCTTGTCATTTGACTACAGGCCATATACTAAAACATGGACTGGAGACTTTACAGTAGATTATGAGGGAAAGGAAACAACTATGGTGTCATATTTTTGTATATTCAACTTCATTTCTGTTGTGAAATGCTAAACCACACATACTTGTGACAAAAATTAACACTTTGTGTGAGTTGTTTTAAAGATTTCTTAAAATATATGTTTCTAAAATTATTTAAAATAATACCAAAAACAATCGCCTTCAACTTCTTTGATTATCACTATTGGGCCTGATACCATGTATGCAAATGCACTTTTGTTTTATACTTTCAGGTGTTTCAGCAAAAAGATAAAAGTTTTAAGAAACTGATTTTACTTAATTTTACCCCATTGGACAAATCGATCCACCTTAGTTCACATAGTTGGAAGAAACATACATTGGTGGCAGGAGTGAAAGATTGGGTTTGTGTGTTTTACCCTTTTAAACTGTAGATAATGTACTGAAGCAACCATCATTAACATATGTCAAACAAAGAACAATGGTTGGTCAAGCCTTCCAGGGAACGGTTACATTCCAGGACTGATAATACTTGACCCCTCTGTCCCTGCTAACAAACAGTCAAGAAATAAATCCTCGAGGCTGCTGTGCAAGTCAATTTTGTGGAAATATTTTCAGTAACATTTGGAGCTGTAAAACTGTACAGTCTCTTGAATGAGTGTGTGGATTGGCTCAACTCTTGGAAGGTTCGATTCTTCATTCTTTGCTATCAATATGCAAAAAGAATGCAAGTAAGGAAAAGTGTAGAGGAAAGAAGAGAGGAAAGAATAACTTTTTATTTATCGTTCCTATGCTCCCTCAGTTTCTCAATGGCGAGGGGGGGTTGGGGGGGGGGGGCAGGGGGGGGGGGAGGGGGTGACAGGGGGTGACTTAGATGAGGACATCTATGGAGAGATGAATGACAATGAAGTGTGAGAGAGACAAGTAGAGGAGGAAACTCTTGACTACCACTTCTTCCATCTTTTCTTTATTTGTTTGTTTGGAAAAAATGAGACTCCATAGTGCAGTTGCCATATTTAACTTGACCAAATCCCCTTTCCTCTTTCTTCTCTGTTTATTCAATATCACATTATTTAATCTGTCAAAACAGATTAATTATTTTAACCTTTCCTTTTTAACTTCCTTTATTAGATTTGATATTGTAATTGTTAAGATGTTTGTTTTATTTATATAACAATGTAAACGTCCACCAACACTTATTGTACCATGTGGACATGCAGTTAGTAAACAACAGCAGTGGCAATTTGACACATCTCCCCACACACCACCACCCTAATTGGCTCCAACTAGTCAAATTTGAGCTCCTGGCTCATTTAAAACAAATTTTATTAGGGTTTAATGACACTTTTAACAGCCATGGTCACCTTGTGTCAGATAGTTTTATGGGTGGAGGAAGCCGGAGTACAGGGAGAGAACCACTGAGCAGCAGTGAACAACTGTCAGACTCCCCAACATACTAACACCATCATGGTCTTATATAAGCCTTGTCAACATCCCTTTCAAAGATGACAAAAAGATTTTTCCAAGAGGGTTATTTATCACATGAAAGCTGGCTGTCATCCCATTGACTAAAGGCATTGACAAAGGAATAGGTGGCTTGCACAGGATTACACCAGAAATCAATGATTTTTCATAGAAAAAATTATAAATTTATTGTAATTTTTATATTTTGCATACTTACTACTGGCCACTGAGTAAGCTTAGCTTACTGTTGTTCTTATGAATATAGGGTTAAACATCAATTTTTCCCAACCAAACACCCATAAAAATTAATCCAACACTGAAAAAGAAAGAAGTCCTATCTGGTCCTCCATACCTGGCTACTGTGCATGC
This sequence comes from Pictodentalium vernedei, assembly GCA_031216915.1. Lineage (NCBI taxonomy): Eukaryota > Metazoa > Mollusca > Scaphopoda > Dentaliida > Dentaliidae > Pictodentalium > Pictodentalium vernedei. Next base: position 342,555,574 of record CM062296.1, on the reverse strand, counting down.
TCGTAACCAAGGAACCACCTTCTTTTCTGCCAGACTCCCATTCTTTGTTTGTGCCTGCTAAATGTTATAGTATTCAGCGGGGAAGTGATGAGTATAACCATGCTCATTGGAGGGACTTAATGTCTGTGCCAGTGGTAAATATGCAAAAAATAAAAATTACTATAAATTTATAATATTCTGACACCTTTACCACTGGCCCAGACTAGCTGAATAAATAAAAGTAGGAAGGCCAGAATAAGACTACATAAAAAAGCAGACTGTCATTACAAAATATATAAGATAGATCCCTAGCAAAACAGTGTACGGATTATCTTGGAATTATATACATCCAGTCAAGATAATAACTATCTTTAATGGATGTAGCACCAGTTAAGGAAAAAGAATCCTTACAAGTAAAGACATATAATCTCTTTAAAGACCAGCATACTAATATGCTAATTTAGATACTGGGAGCCAAAATATAAATGCGACCAGATTACAGACGATTTATATTAATAATTCAAAAGCCTGAGGTATTGTATGGAATGAGCTCTAAGACGGTACATTTGTACCCTGCCCATAACTGTAAGGCCAACAATGACATAAGCAAGAATCACCCCCCCCCCCCCTTTTTTTTTTGTTATGGTGAAACTATTGTGTCACCAGAACAAAAAAATTGGCCAATTAAATCGTCGGATGTGTACCCAACGTGTACGTGCAACTAGTAGAAAGCTGTATGACGGAGAGCCACCCCGGATGCCGACATCAAGTACACCATACATGGTATGGGTACATATAGAAATGGATTGGAGGAGTGCCTAATTTGATGGATAAAGGGTTAATATCTCCAGATCAAATTATTAGATTTACATAAAAAACTATACAACACAGCACATCAGTAACCTGAATACATATATAAAGTAACCTGATAATCGGATTAATATTTTTTGAGTTATCGCAAGAAATGGATTGGAGGAGTTCTCAATTTGAAGGGTAAAGGGTTAATATCACAGGATCAAATTGTCAGATTTACACCAAAAACTATACAGCTCGGCACATCCACAACCTGAACACATATATGAAGTAACATGACAATCGGACTGATATTTTTTGAGTTATCTCATGCCAAAGGGATTGGAGGAATTTTCAATTTGAACGATTAAGGGTTAATATCTCAGGATCAAATTATCCGATTTACACCAAAAACTATACAGCTCGGCACATCAGTAACCTGAACACAAATATAAAGTAACTTGACAATGCAAGTAATATTTTTCAAGTTATCGAATGCCAAAGGGATTGGAGGAATTTTCAATTTGAAGGATAAAGGGTTGATATCTCAGGATCAAAATAACAGATTTACACCAAAAACTATACAGCTTGGAACATCAGTAACCTGAAGATATATATAAAGTAACATGACAATTGGCTTGATATTTTTTGTGTTATCTCATGCCAAAGGGATTGGAAGAATTCTCAATTTGAAGGATAAAGAGTTAATATCTCAGGATCAAATTATCAGATTTACACCAAAAACTATACAACTCGGCAAATCAGTAACCTGAACACAAATATAAAGTAACTTGACAACCCAAGCAATATTTTTCAAGTCATCGAATGCCAAAGAAATGGATATGTATGCCAGACGGACGGACAGACAGATGAAGGATGGACGAACGATGGAGGTCCACCCCAGATGCCGGCATTATGTGTACCATACATAGTATGGTTACACATAAAAATCAAGCATTCCATAATTATCGCAGCCACCAGTAAACAAAAACATTAAATTATGTTTTGTGCAACGGAGAGAGGACCTAAACATTCTAAACATTTAATGTCCCCTGCAGTGGATTGAAGGTCTCTTAAGTGAAAATTTGTGAAGGTTGTGGATTGATTCCAATAAGCTGCTTTCATTATATCTGATAGGGATATGCTATTTTGATATGCCCAAGATGAAGATAAAGCTCTAACTTCATGAGCTGAAATTCTATTCAATCCACCATCCATATCAGCCAGCTGTTGATAAGCTAAACAGATGGTGGACTGAATCCATCTTGAGATAGAATGAACCGAAAAATCTTTTCTATCAGGAATAAGGGAAAGAAAGTCTTTTTCTTCCCTTCCTAACAAAGGATGATCTTTTAACATAGGTTCTCATAGCCCTAACAGGACATAATGATGGTCTAACATTATTTACAGCAAGTAGAGCATGAATAATAATAGGATTTGGCAGCCTATCAGGTACTTGATTTTTAGCTAAGAATCCAACCTGAGTGGTAAGAGTGATGGCATTTCCAACACTCCTATAATGATTTTCAGACATTGATAAAGCATGAATTTCACTAACTCTTCTAGCCAAAGCAAAGGCTAGTAAGAAAACAGTTTTGTATGTAAGATATTTAAAGTCCACCGTATTTAATGGTTCAAAGGGGGGTTCCTGTAATTTAAGCAGAACCCAAGCCAAATTCCATTTAGGAATGAGAGAAAGTGATCTAGGTCGGTTTATTGAGAAATTTTTTTATAAGTTTTGATAATGAATTATTAGAAACAATGTCAATACGGCCTTCATGCATATAGGTATCAGAAAGCATGGGTAGGTATCCTTTAATTGTGACAGTTTGAAGTTTTTTAATGTCAAAATGGAATATGAGAAAATCTGCAATATTTGGAATAGAAGGCTGAAAAACATCCAATGAATTTTCCAGGCACCATGAAGTAAATATTTTCCATTTACTCGCATAATTTAAAGAAGTGGATTGCCTCCTAGCTGAAGAAATTGCTTCCATTGCTCGTCTGGAAAAACCTTTTCTTCTGAGAAAGGACCGAACAACGGAAAGGCGTGAAGGCTGAGAGATCCTGGGTTTCAGTGGAAATGATGTCTTTTCCCCTGGGACAGAAGGTCCTTTCTTATTGGCAGACTCAACGGAACTTCGAACAGTAGTGGTCTGATGAGATTGATCCAAGGTTTCAGAGGAAACAGCGGAGCAATTAACAGAACTTTACATTGAGTTTTGTGAATTTTTGAATTACTTGGTGAATTAGAGGAGATGGCAGATATGCATATGCCACCATCCCCTGACACGGAATTGACAGAGCGTCCACTGCAAAGGCTAGTGGATCCGGACATGGAGAAACAAACATCAGTAGTTGATTGTTCCATCTGGTGGCAAATAAATCTATCATGGGACATTCCCAATGCTGACACAGCATCTGAAACATTGATTTGTTTAAGGTCCACTCTGTTGGAAGAAGGCTCCTGCGTCTCGACAGAGAGTCTGCGAGAACATTCAGATGGCCCAGAATGTGACAGATTGAAAGGATAATATTCCGTTTTTGCGTCCACAACAATATCTCTTCCATAAGATTGTAGAAAGACAGAGAGTGAGTCCCACCCTGATTCCGAAGATAAGCAACGACTGTTGAGTTGTCGGAAAGAAACTGAACATGAGAGTTTGACAGCTTTGTTGTCCAGTGAATCAAGGCTAATTGAATTGCAATCATTTCTTTTTGATTGATATGAAGTTGTAACTGAAGAGGATCCCAAAGTTCCTAACAATTTAGATTCTCCAGAACCAAGGTGGCACCCCATCCCTGCAAACTGGCATCTGTCATTAAGGTAAATAGGGGTTCCGTTGTTTCTAACGGCATCCCCTGTGTCAGCCACTGAATGATTGTCCAAATCTGAAGTTTCTGTTTGAACTGATTTGACAGTAGAATTTTGTGATCCAGAGAATTGATGTTTGAAAGCCAATTCTCCAGAAAAAAATGTTGAAGTGGCCTTGTGTGGAGACGGCCCAACGGAATAAGATCTGTTGCGGCGCTGCACAGACCTAACAGTTTCATGAACTCCCTCGCTGTCACTGTTGTCGCCTGAATGAAAAGGAGGGAGAACATAGATATAACCCGGGCTCTTGGAAGAGGAAGACACACAAGATTGATTTCCATCTGGAAATCCATCCCCAGATGGTGAAATGAGGTTGATGGTGTGAGATCTGATTTCTGGAAATTGACAATGAATCCCAGCAATTCCAGCAACCAGAGAAGATTCTGAATGTCCTGCAGGAGTATCTCCTTGTTGTGATACCTCTGCAGGATGTCGTCCAGGTATGCCGAAGTCATGACTTTGGATTGGGTGTGAAAATGACTCATTACCGCACTCATAAATTTGGTGAACGCCCATGGTGTGAGGTGTAACCCGAAGCACATTGCTCGAAACTGACAGACTTTGTTGTTTATTGCAAATCTTAAATATTTCCGGAAGGACTTGTCAATCAAATGAAAATAAGCGTCCTTCAGGTCCATGCTCGTGGCATAGGCATTCACCCTGATACTTGATCGCACTGACCTGATTGTTTCCATCGCAAATTTTGGTGCGATGATAAGTTTGTTTATCCAGCTTAAATCTATGATAGGGCAGAAAGACCCGTCTGGCTTCAGCACCAGGAAGATTCTTGAGTATAAACCTGGAGATTTTTTGTTTATTACTACCTCTATTGCCCCTTTTTTTTTTATCCAATTACTTTTGAATAAGGAGAGCCTGTCTCCAACCCTTGGACAATACAGGTGTGGACTTTCATTTCCAACCTCTGCGAGGCTTGCGGGGGGGAGAAACCCCCGTCTGCAATAGGATCTACCTCTGTAAGATGCCGAGTGCTGGATTGTTCTCTTTTAGTCTCTTTGTTTATGTGGACTAAAAGAGGAAGATTTTGAGGAAAGTCCCTTGGATCTAGAGGCAGACTGACATCTAGAGCCTCTATTCTGATGATAATTTCCAGGATGCAAAGAATGAATAAGCAAATTACTGGTGGCTTGCTTAGTTATTTCGTTATGAACAAATGTGATTTGGTAATTGAAAAGAGTTGTTCCTGAAACTGGAGCAGCTCTCAATGATGCTTTCAATGTATTGTCTATCACTGTAGCCTGTCTTAAAGAATTATCACGTTTTACAAGCTCTAGATTAGTAATAATGCAAGCCAAATGACAGACGTTTGTAAGAATGGCTCTTGACATGACCCTCAAAGGTGAAAGAACATCATTAAATTCTTTTTGATCTAGGTGCTTGTCTAATACTTGCTTGATATGATCGGCGTTAAGACATCAAATTTAGGGACGCTCAAGCTGAAGTAATAACAGATTCAATACCATATTAGTACCGACATTGCAAACAGTAGGTAATTCAACATTAAGTATGTGACCTTAAACACCAATAAATAATAAATAAATATAAACATTAAGTGAAGTAGCTTTGTTATCCATAGCCAAAGGTTAGGCCTGAATTCTAGGATCAACAGTGCAGAAAAAATTTTTTTCTGTAAAAGGAAACTGAATTTCATTAATATTTATGAAGGCATTATTTTCAGCTTTATTTAATAATATAGCATTCAACCTAGTAAAAGCCTCCAAGACTTGTGGAGACTGTGTAGGGTAGGAAAGAGCATCCTGTTTATTCTGCCAATGAGACCGATCAAGTGACCAGACTGGCTTCAGTGTAGCTGCCAAACACTGAAGTTCTGAAGATACCCATGTCCAGAAAATACTGATGGATAAGCCTCATGGCTTCCATGTGCAGAGTAGGTAAGGAACTGTCCATCTCTACTTCAGAAGAATCAGTACCATTGGGTTGTGTGTCCAGCAGTGCATCCGATGCATCATGCGGTTCCTGTGATTCTGGCGACACCGAACCCTCTGGCAAAGAATCATCCGGGTCTGAAATTACTGGAGGAACCTTTTTACTGGATACTACAGTCTGAAGTAACTGTGGAATCTGGTTTAACATGTCACTTGACTCCATTTCTTTAGCCATCTTCGCCTTCTTTGACGAGGGTGATACGGAGTGACGTCTCTTCTTTGAGTGACACAACTTTGTCTGTTTACCAGATGCTGATGATGCCTTTGTAGTCTTAAGCCTAGTCGGTGTGACATTGCCAGTGGTGTGCGTCACATGACTCAGACTATCGATGCACTCTGTGCAGGTTCTATATTAGTCAACCTGCCGGTGGTGGTTGACTCTGTGGCTCTGGCACTTTGGAAAGCATTATCGTAGATAGCAGATAGGGTGTCATTGTCGTCGCCGTCAAGGAGCTTTTACTGATGTGCCGAACCCCCTTCTGAGAGCTTTTATGTTTTGAAACTGCAGCCGCTCCAGAGCCACTAAATGGACTCTGAACACCGGTTGAGCTGTCATCGGCTTCTACTCTCACTACCCCCCCAAAGGGGATAATAAAGGAAGCCTTTATATTATGCAGCACCTTTGATGCCAGCTCACTCTCTTTTTCCCTAGACAGAGTGTTGATAACACTAGTGCCCATCTTTCCGGACGAAGATGTCTCCTTGGATGAACTATCAATATAAGATATAACCGGATCTCCCTCTACCACATATGATTGCACATGTGACCAAGCCTTAGTATCCCAATCCAAGCATATGGAGCAAGGATTAGACTGCTTACAACCAGCACAGGTAAGGCAAGATGGATGATTATCCATACTTGACTTTCTCTTATGACAATCTGAACAAATATTTTTCATTTCTCAAATTTTTCGGTTGCACTAAAAAAGGCAACTTGAATTTTGAAAATCACAAAAAATTAGAAATAAATTATAATTTACTGAATTTTTTTCCAAAAATGTCCAAATTTAGTTCAGAGAACAAAAACAAGCAAAAAAAAAAAATTTCATACAAAATTTTTGAAACTTTGGGATACTAAATGACTATAAGCTCCAAAAGCCTAAGAGCGGCTAAACATGAACATTTTTAAAAATAATTTTATCAAGGTTACATGATTTCTATAAGATATTATTACATTTTATATTCAGAGGGAAATAAACACAATTGAAGCTACAATAGTATTGAGTGAGCCCAATTATGCAGCCCCAATGTGTAAGAATACGTAACCTATGTAAACAACACAACTGGAAGTGACCGGTATAATTTATTTTGACAATACAGAACTCAGAAAATGAGACATATGAAGAATCATAGGTCTCATTATAAGCAAATACTTAAAACAGTATTATATTTAAGGTGTAGGATAAGTCAAAATACTCAAGCTGTATCCGTTAAATGCTGGAAAAAACAGCTAAGAATTTTAAATGAATAACTACGGTTAATTTTAGGAAACTTGCTAAAACCAACCTAATAATTCATTAAAAATTGACTGAAAATAATTTTTTCATTTATAAGAAACTCGAAAAAAATTTTCAGGAGAATTACCCAAAACAGGGTAGGGCAGATCAACAGTTGTACGCAAAGACTGTGCATGCTTATGTGTTGTTATTTGTATAAGTTTTTTTTTAAAAAAAAAAACTCAGAAAAAAAGAATTAAAAACACAAATAATAACGAGGGGCATTTGGAAAGGAAAGGAAAACATTGATCAAACACTTCTAATATGAAGTGGAAGAATGGTGGCCATTCAGGGGAATAAACTAACACGGTTGACATTTTGAAATTTTTATAAGAAATTTTATAGAACGTTCCTGAATGACCACTATTTACTCGAATGTCCTTGAGCATCAGGTATAATGAATGACTGCCGCATTCCTTTTTCTCCAGATTGGCCATGATGTCCGCCATAATTCCAAATTTTTGAAGAGTCAGGATACAGAAATGCTGACTGAAGCAGGGCCAAACTAAGAATGACAGTCTGGCAGGAAGGAAGGTGCTTCCTTGGTTATGCGCAAGCACAGTAGCCAGGTATGGAGGACAAGATAGGACTTCTTTCTTTTTCGATGTTGGATCAATTTTTATGGGTGTTTGGGGGGAAAAATTGATGTTTGACCCTATATTCATAGAATAAGAGTAAGCTAAGCTAGTCTGGGCCAGTGGTAAAGGTGTCAAAATATTTTTTCTAGATCAGTATGCATACAGGGATTTGTTAATAATACAGACAAATAATGTACATGAAAGAAAATAAAGGCGACTGTTTGTGGTATAAAAGGTAAATTAAAATGTGCAGAATACAGATAAGTGATTTTAATTTTCTTGTACCCTCAGTGTCTATAGCAACCATTTTGTGTAACATAGGTAATGACCACCTAAGGTAAACAATATTAATTATAAATCAATTCTACTCTTACTTTACCCGTGTAACTCTTTCGATGAATGAAATATGAACCCTTGCCAAGTCTTAAGAAATCAAATTTCACAAACTGGGTGGAAAAAACTAAAACACAGTAAAAAATGTATACTGGAGTCTAATTGTTTGCAAACATTACTGGCCGCTGCAAACAGATTGGTTAGGTAGGTAGTTAAAACTGCAGAGCAGTTAACAGGATCAATGTGTAGAGAATCCATTCTACTGGAGTGGGGTTAGTTTCCAGAGTAGAACACTGGTTAACACAAAGAGGAAACATGGTACAATAGAACCCTGTTAATTGAATAGCTGTTTTGCCAGAAGAATTATTCAGTTAACAGGAGTATTCCATTAACAGGAATTTGATCACTTGCATGGCTTCTGGAGATAAACTGTGCATCTATACTATTATATCCTGTTTGACAGATCTCAAGGAGCCCTATCAAGCTAGATATAATAGAGTAAATGTCTTACTGGATGTACTGAGGCCAAATAGGTGTATAAACAAAGGAACTTTGGTAATTATTAGGTTAATTTCTCGACATATTACCAGATTTATTTTTCAATTAACAGGAGTTTACTCTGTAACCTATATGCAATGAACAGGCCAAATTTATACTGATGGTATGGTAAATAGATTTGAGTGTTCAAACTTCTATTCAATTAATTGGGTTATTCAATTATGAGATATCCAATTAAGAGGGCACTGCTGCACTAGCTTTTAAATTTGATGGAGGTTACAGATTCCCGGAATTACTTTACTTGCTAATTAATGCTGTTATATGACTTGAAACAATAAGTTCATGCGCTTTCAATTCACTTTTAATAATACTGAATTTCATATTTTGTGCATTTATTTTGAGATTAGAATGCCGTAAACCAGATATGTTAACCCTCCAAGGATGTCTGGGAAATTACCCGGAATTTAATGTTGTTCCCATTGTCCCGGAAAAAGATTTCCTTGAGACAAACAAGCAAAACATTTGGCAGTTCTGAAATGATTCGAGGGTCAATTTGGAATCAGTTTCAAAAGATTTGTAGTCTTGGCATTACCTTGTTCAAAAAAATCATTAAAATGATTGAGAAATTTATTAATAAAAGAAAAAAAAGATGTCTGTAACTTTTTTAAAGTGTACAAAATTCATCTAGTTCAGCTGTTTATATTGAGCCAATTTGTGGTGACCCAGTTTCAAAACACCTGATCACCAACAACCTCAGATGTCTGGTTTGTAAAAAAAAAAGTTTTATTCAAAAGAGAATTCCCCTTTAATAGTTCCATCTATATTTTTCCTGCATTTGAATAAGGGTACCCAAGTTTTGTTTTCCAAACTGCAATACTATGTTTGAACAATGAAAACAGAAGGTAAATCACAATTGAGTTGCTGGGTGCTGCCATTTTTAACTTTGAATTCTGGGAGATACTGGGAAAGTTCTTTTGATCTATTTCCAGTGATAAAATTATCTGTCTGGGATTCATCTCTTTCTTTCATGTAAATCTTTGAATCAAACGGGCCAGTGTTTTGGGAAGTTGAACTGATGACAACTCTGGTTTAATTATAAGTTGAAGGCCTCTTTTGGAAGTGTTTTTATTTTATTATTTTATTTATCATTATTTTTTGCAAAATGATATTAAAATGGATAGCATCTACAGAGAAATTCATTTTGTGTCTTACATTTTTCAAGAGTTCCTCTGTTCAGTCATCTTTTTTATACTACTGAGAATTTTCAATATTTATTTCTGTCAACTCATGTCTGATCTAGGAGAACTGCAAGAATTTTTTTTAAGCTGAACAAATGAAATTTATGAACATTTGTGGGAGTTATTATAGCAATTTTTTTTTTTATAAATTATTTTTCTTCAGATTACTGCTACAGTCATGAATTCATTGTAGAGGTGAAAGAGAACAACTTTTTTTTTTGAAGTTTGACATCTACATGTGTTGTACCTGAAACTGGAAAATTAATTTGGGGTTCTTTTTTTCTGGTGGGGAGGAGGGGGGGGGGGGGTGGGTATTGGGAGAAACCTGATTACTGTTATTATTCCAATGTTTGTGATTAAAATATAGTTTGAATAAGCAATTAGACAGGATACAGAACCAACTGAGATGAGCAGTAGTATAACTCCAGAATGAAAATTTCTATTTATATATTTTGACCATATATTTATTTGGTAATACAACATATGTGAGCCACATCAATACTATCTCCGATGGAGAGAAGTCCTCTCATTGAGGGTGATTTAGTGATAGTCGACTTGTTCTGTACAGCATTTTCTGTCACACAAACTTTTCCCTGAAATTCATACCATTTCCCTGAAAAGCAACCTCAATTTCACTTAAATTTTTTTTGGAGGTTAACATATCTGATGTAAACACTGAGCAACCAAGCTCCCAACTGGAGTACTTAAACGTCCAACTAAAATGATTGCCACACCCATTTCCACACCTATGTCATACTTTTTCCAGGCCTACAACAATCACAGTTAACATTCCTTTCAAACAACTCAGAAAAGATTTATCCTTGGAAGCCAAAAAAATGATAAATTTGAAGTAATTTGTATATTTTTTATACTTACCAATGGAACAGCTGGTGCAAACTAGAGCTAGGTCGGTGTCGGTATTTTTGGTGTGGTTTCGGACCACCACCGAAAAACTGCATCGCATTAATTTGAAAACACCGACATTTTCGGTGGCAGGTAAAATCCGTTCTCCATTCAGCATTTTGATAGTTTCGATATTTAACAAAGGCGGAACAAGCTAAAAGTCCATGGGTTACTGGTTGTCATTGTTTCCAATAACTCCATGAAAACAATTTCAACGGATTTCCGACTCTGAGACATTTGGGTTTAAAGAGAGGTCAAAACGTCAGCGAAACAATATTATTGGGAACGGGAGCTGGACGTTTCGTACATGGGCATTTCATACATGGCAATTTAGGATGTTTCATACACAAACCGTTTAGGATGTTTCATACACAAGCTAGGACATTTTGTACATGGGGTTATGACTGTCTTGAACCAAGTAAAGATAACAAGCCGTAAAAGTAAAAATAACAAATGCAATCCTTATATGACGTCTCCGTAAGTTGTCTTACTTAAACTAGGGGTAAGGTGGGGGAGGGGGTTCCTACATGATGATATACTGGGTATTTAACATTGCAGTAATAAAAAGTGTTGTACATGTACTGAAAATTTATCATTGTAATATGTGTTCATTTGCTAATTATGACTCCAGTGTGATAACAATGCTGTGATTACATATCATAAGAACTGATCAAAGCTGATTAATCATCAATGAGCTCACATCATAATGTTTTGATTTTTCCCCAAAGAAAGTTGTTTTTACAGTCTGTCGTTCATTTTATTTCCTAATAATATTTTCAGAAGAACGATATATTGTGGTGGTGTTGGACATATTAAATTCTGTTCCGTGATATTTCAAATGTGGATTTTTGTATATTGGGTTATAAAACCTTACAAAAGTAAGTAGTCTATTATTTCATATAAAAAATACTTAAAAATCCTATAAAATTTGCCTGCGTAGGAAACATCCTTTAATATATGTACCAAACAGTCAGTGAACGAAACGCCTGTGCACAAAACGACACTAATCCACTGGGAACTGTTGCACCTTTTCCTGCCCCATATTTTTAAAAGGACAATGCATTGTGGGTATTTTCAGTCTAAATTTAAAAATATATTTACTCCGGAAAAAAACCCCAGATTGTTAAGGAAATTCAAAGGAAAGTCTGCATTTTCGCCGAACGGAAAAAGTTAAAACCCAACCTGAAGTCTACAAATTTGTGCATAATTTGAACTTTACAGTATACATTAATAAGCCAAACATTCTTTTCAGTTCTATTAATTTATCTTTGTCAAGTACTGACAACATTTCGATGTTGTTCACACACTGCACTGGGTAAGCAAGTTTGCAAAATCAATCTAAATTCGATGAATGAACTTGACCTGTTCCACCACCGATAACTGCACTGCAACCGCAGTTTTATTTCTTAAAAAACACCAACACCGGCTTGAAAATTCACCACTGACCCACCTCTAGTGCAAACTCAATAATATCAAGGGTCAAACACAAATTTTGAACCCCCCAATCCCCAAAATGTGAAAGTCCTATCTGGCCCTCCATACTTTTAGTACTGCACATGCGCAGTACCCAAGGAGAGGCCAGAATTGGTGGCAAGCTAAGTTGTGCCTACTAATGTTATAACTCAGTGGGGAGGTACAAGTGCCCACTCATGGGAGGGCCATTCCAGTCTGGGCCATTGGTAAGTATAAAAAATATACTAATTACTTTAAATTCATCATATTTTTATACTAGAACAATGGCCCAGGCTTAGCTGAATAGTAACAAGAGGCCCCAGGGGGCATGAGGTTGCTCACCTCACATGGTAGCCTAAATATCAACCCAAGGAATTGATTTGAACAAGTTGCATCTGCCCCTCCTAAGAAAAGCTTATACCAAAGATTCTGAACGTGGACCTGAAAAACAAATATTTTTAAAGAATATTCCTCAAATTGAACTAAGTTATAATTCGGGCTCCCACAGGGAGCCCAAATATGAACACAGGGACTTGGCTTGAACAAACTTGAATCTCGCACCCCTACTGCATACCAAATATCAAAAGATACTGATTGGTGGATCTGAAGAAGAAGATTTTTGAAGAATATGCCTCTCATATTGCACTAATCTGAACATTTGGGCTCCCATAGAGAGACCAAATATGGACCCATGGATTTGATTTCAATAAACAAGTGACTGAATCTTCCAAAGAAGTTATATGTGAAATATGAAAGCCTCTGGAGCAGTGGTATGGGAGAAGAAGATTCTTTAATGTTTTTCCCATTACTCACAGTGTTAAAAAATTATAAATTCAAAGTAATTTGTATATTTTTTATACTTACCAATGGCCCAGACTAGTTGGTGCTAACTAAAAAATTAATCCAGGGCCAAACACAAATTTTGCCACCCAATCCCCAAAATTTGCATACAAAACCAAAAATTGAATGTCCTATCTGGTCCTCCATACTTTTGCGAACTGCGCAGTATCCAGGAAGACACCAAAATTGGCACCAACAATCATTCTTTCCATAATGCCTGTTAAATGTTGTAAAAAGCGGGAGGTATGAGTGCCCACGTCTGGGCCATTGGAAAGTATAAAAAATATACAAACTACTTTGAATTTATAATATTTTTATACAACAACCAATGCCCCAGACTAGCTGAATCGTAAAAAGGCTGGAGGGCCTAGGACATAAAGGAAAATCCAATTACTCAATCACTTCATCAAGGATATCTCCTACAGGAGAATAGGAGAGAAAGTAATTATATATGACTTTCTCCTTTACTAGAAACAAGAAAGACATAACACCAACAATGTAATTGAGCATTACATAATATATAATTCTCCATTTAATGTCAGCATAACCCATTATGCTAATTTGGTGAAGGATAGCCAAAATATAAAGACAGTCCAGAGAATGAGACTCTTTATACTCATTTAAAAGTGTCCGAGGATTGTATATTAATGCCCTTTGACACGTGACATATACAAATGCTTCACAGTGAGCTACACTTTAAAACCAATACATAAATGAGACATATTATTTGCTTCACACCGAGCTACACATTAAAACCATCCCAGCACTGACTCAGGACTACTGACACCAGAGGAGGTCTTCCCTTTCTTTTCACTATAAAGCCAGATGATCATAAGGGAAAAAAATATCCCCCCACCCCTTCCTTCCCCTTGTTCTGAAGTACATGACCTCAGAATGAAGAGGGCAGCGGAACAGCGTCACTGGTGGAACGGGCTGCTTAAATAACTGTAGATGTAACCTTTAATGGACAACATTCTGAGCAACAGAAAGAGCTAGATCCGACTTTTTCTCGTTTACGATGAAAACGAGACAGAGCAATTGAAGCAGACTCTGAACATCGTTCTGAAGAACAATTCTGTTACCATATCTCTGAAGAATGTCGTCCAAGTAAGCTGACGTTACCGCAGACGAATGAGTTCGGAAGTGAGACATTACCGAGTTCATTATTTGAGTGAATGCACAGGGAACAATGTTCAGGCCCAAACACATCGCTCGGAACTGATACATTTTCCCTTGTACGGCGAACCGTAGGTACTTTCTGAATGCTGGATGTACCAGGACATGAAAGTACGCATCCTTCAGATCTATGCATGCCACATAGTCGTTCACTCGAATGCCCGTCCGTACCGACCGAATGGTCTCCATATAGAATTTTGGAGCCACGATAAGCTTGTTTATCCAGCTCAAGTCTATTACCGGTCGGAACAAGCCGTCTGGCTTTGGTACGCGGAACAGGTGACTGTAGAAACCTTGAAAATTTTGATTCTCGACGACCTCTATTGTTTCCTTAGATAAGAGAGCCTGTACCTCTGCTAGGAGAGACTATCTTGCAAGGACTTGACGGAAGATTTGTCCAACGCGGACATCTTGTTAGTGGTGGTTTCGCTCGGAATGTTAGCCATAGGCCATCCGAGACTACACTTCTTACTCCCTGATCTTCCGTAATTGCTTTCCAGTTTTCCGCAAAGCTTGATAACCTTCCGTCAACTGGTAAGCAATAGAGGTCCTGACCATCACCTGTACGACCTGTGAGGCCTACGGAAGGAGAAACCATGTCCTCCCTGCCAAGAACCTCGACCCATCGGCTTAGGGGCATCTGGTCAGTAATCTCGATCAGACCCTTTCCCGAGTTGCTGTACTGACGACCTCTAGTGTAATTATAGTCCCCATTTGATGTATTCTGGCTAGGACGTCCTCCTTTACTCTTTTCTGCTGTAGCGGTCGATTTGACGCTGACTTTAGAAGCAGAGAATTAGACACTTTCTTAGTAGTCTGATCAAAGACTAATGAAAGCTTGTCATCAAATATAGTATGTCCGGAAACCGAAGCGACTAGGAGAGAGTTTTTCACCATGTCATCTATCAAAGATGACGACGCAAGGGCACCATCACGTCTGATTAGCTCCAGATTAGCCACTGTTAGGGCTGAGTTATACATGGTATACATAATTTCCCTGGAAAGAACTCTTAAAGAGGTACAAACGTCCTCAAATTCCTTTCCGTTGAGACGTTGCGCCATAGCTCTTGTAAGGTGATCTGCGTATGACATAACATCCAAATTCGCTCTATTAGAAGAAATTGCCATCTCAATTGTGTCTGAGTGAATTGTAAATGAACCAGGCAAAGATACCTCTAGATCCTCGGCCTGCTCATCCAAATGCAGATGAACTCTCTGAACACCTTCCCCGACTATTTTAAATGAACGTGGTCCAAGAAACGGTAAATTTATGGAAGATGATGTCAAGAAACTGCCTTTCTTCTTTCCACTGGAGAGATTAAATACGGCGTTGTCTAAATGGCCGAAGGCCTGCGACACCTGCCTAGACTGAACTGGAAAAGAAAGGACTTCCTCCTTTGTCCGATAAAGTCTGCATCCACCAATGCCAGTGGTTTCTTTCTAGTCGTTGTAGCATTCTGATTCACTGGAACAAATTCAGGGTAGTATTGATGGATTAAATCCATCGCAACCATGTGTTGTTCCGTAAGGGAAGGGTAAACTTCTTCCAAATCCCTTTCACCATCTGAGAGAATCAGTTGTGACTCTCGGTCCCTTGCATCTGAATGAACAGATGACTGGACCGACCCAGCACCATCCGACAGCTCAGGTTCTGAGACTGTAATAGGCTGCTTTTGCCCTTACTGGGATGCTGCAATCAGCTGCACAATCTGCGACAGCAAGTTCATTACGGAGGCCTGAGGAGCAGCGGTCTTCTGTTTTTTCGCCGCTTGTTGCTCCTGGACAGTGTGTCAAAGATGGCTCTTTTCTCTTAACATTCCGATGAACGAGGCCTCCTTTCCCTAGCTACCGGATGGTCCGACTTCGCAGACGATGAGTGGTCCCTTCTTGGCGATGCAGGCTGGATATCTGAAGTCGGGTGGCTAGGGTGCGGTCGTGTGTGCTTTGTAGATGACGTGGAAGAAGCCGTAACTATAGCCGAGGCCGGCTGCGATCTATATGGAGCGTCCCGGACGGAAGGTGCGGACATATGCTCCGACTCATGCAAGTTTTTTATCACATCTGGCCCCAGATGTTGCTGGGAAAGAGAGGGACCTCTCACACTCATGGCCCTTTCAGACCTCGCCGAGCTTCCCACGGCACTTGCTGGCTTCTTCCTCTGTTCCGTCGTCGCTGGGTGAGCATGTTCATGTTTTAAGGTTCTCACTCCACCCAATCCACTTTTACCGACCACAACGGACACACCTGGTGTCACGGTACCGACGGACGGAGCAACCGCTTCACCGGTCGAGCTAGCTGCAGACAAATGACTAAAACCACCGGCCAGTGGCTTTATCCACTGCCTAATATTCATGAGCACCTTGGAAGCTAGCTCTGTTTGCTCATCAGAGTGTGACGACGGAAGCACACTTTCTGTTGGTGTCACATAACCATTACCATGTTCTTGTTCCTCTGAAAAAGAAACTGAGAAACTTGATTGACTTTGTGTCGAGAGGATGGGCATTGGCCTCTCACCACTAACAACATAACGTGACACCCGTGTCCAATGTTTGTCATCCCATCCTACACATGTAGGACAAGATTAGTGGAAGTACATCGACTACAAAAAAAGCAAGGCAACAAGCATGTAAATCTGAAGTAGATTTCCTAGCCTTGCATTTTGAGCAAAAAGCTTTCATAATTAATCAAAACAAAGTCGACAGTACTCCCACCAACTCCACAATAAATATATGATAAAGATACATAATAATCAACATTTAAAATACAAATCGAAAAATTAAAAAAAAATTTTCAAAAAAATTTTGACAAAAGCCTAAGTTCCCAAAGGGAACAAGACGAGCCCAAAGGTATCCCGATAGAGCCTAAGTGTGGACAAAATTCCAAAAATAATTGCTACACTACTGGAATAACATAATATGTATCTTACAACAATCCTACAGTAAAAGAAATAGGAAACTACATATATTTATAAGACGTTGCTAATGTAAACAATGTCACAAGAAAAACCGGAAACAAGACCCCAGGCACTGAATAAAACGGCCCGAAGTCAGTAACAGATTTTAAACTATCCGATGTAAAGCAAGATCTTCAGATGAAGAAAAAATGATACATCGGATACAAGATGCATGACCCAAATGCCTAAACACCCCTGGGGTGAGGACGTAACAATGGGGATATACAGAATAAACATTCTGTTTTAGACGTCAAACTCCCAAGAAATTTATAAAAAAATGTCAATAAAATAAGCCAAAAAGCTTGGGAGTTTAACAGGAGGGCTTCAAGAAAGGATAGGGAAGAACACTTAACAAACAGAGGATAAATCATTAGCAAGAATGATGACGTCAGGCAAGTGTCCCGAAACTGGGAAACATGAAATAATTTTGATAAAAATTATAAAGTTACAGCCCTGAACATTTCCAACCACCGTTGTTCACTTTCATCATCCAATTATGTCTTTGGATCCACCAATTCTACCATTGATTTGTGTCTGGCATCTTTAAAACTGAGATTTAAAAGCACAGATGTCAGTTTGTTATTTCTGACTGGAGGGCCAAACAAAGAATGATGGTTGGCGCCAATTTCGGTGTCTTCCTGGATACTGCGAATGCGCGGTTCGCAAAAGTATAGAGGACCAGATAGGACATTCAATTTTCGGTTTTGTATGCAAATTTTGGGGATTGGGGGGCAAAATTTGTGTTTGGCCCTGGATTAATTTTTGAGTTAGCACCAGCTAGTCTGGGCCATTGGTTGTTGTATAAAATTATGATGACTCAGAATTTGTTCAAAGTCCTGGAAAAGTACTTTATGATAAAACCAATGACAATTTATTTTTGGACCATTCCTTTCTGCTGTTCCTAAGGAAGCTTCACACAAAATAAAAATTCTCAGTACAATGTAGTTTTGGAGATATGGGTGTTTTAAATTTTTTCTATTTTTAGCTCCTGCGGTTTCCATGTGGTGATGAAAAAATATTTTTGGGCATAAATTAGGTACTTATGACCCAATAAGCCCTCACATCAAATTTGGTTCAAATCAGCCTCTCAGTTCGGAAAATAGAAATTTTGGTACAATTCGGGGCTCCCACAGGAAGCCCAAATATGAACCTAGGGACTTGGCATTAACAAACTTATATCTCACCTCCCTAAGGATACTGTTTAACTGCATACCAAATATCAAAAGATTCTGACTGGTGGATGTGAGGAAAATTTTTGAAGAATATTCCTCATATTGAACTAAGTTATAATTCTGGCTTCCACAGGGAGTCCAAATATGAACTCAGGGGCTTGGCTTGAACAAACTTGAATCTCAAGCTCCTAAGGATGCTTCAAACAACATATCAAAACATTCCGACTGCTGGATCTGAAGAAGAAGATTTTTAAAGAAAATTCCTCATTTTGAACTACATTATAATTTGGGCTCCCACAGTGAGCCCTAATATGAACCCAGGGACTTGGCTTGAACTTGGCTTGAACAAACTTGAATTCCCCCCCCCCCCCCCCCCCCCACACACACACACTCCCTAAGGATGCTGCATACCAAATATCAAAACATTCCGAATGCTCGAGCTGAAGAAGAAGATTTTTAAAGAAAATTCCTCATTTTGAACTAAGTTACAATTCAAGCTCCCACAGTGAGTCCAAATATGGACCTAGGGACATGGCTTGACATGGCTGAAGTTATAATTCAGGCTCCCACAGTGAGCACAAATATGAACCCAGGAACTTTAACAAACTTCTCACCCTTCTAAGGATGCTGCATACCAAATATCAAAAAATTCTGATTGGTGGATCTGAAGAAGAAGATTTTTAAAGAATATTCCTCACACTGCACTAATTTATACATTTGGGCTCCCATAGAGAGCCCAAATATAAACTCAGGGATTTGCTTTTAATTAACATGTGAAACAATCTTCCAAAGATGTTATATGTGAAATTTGAAAGCTTTTAGAGCAGTGGTTTGGGAGAAGAGGAGTCTTAAATGCTTTCCCCATTTCCCACAGTGTTAAAAAATGCTGTCTCAGCATTTTGTCAAAGTCCTGAAAAAGTACCACATGATAAAATCGATGGCAATTTTTTTTTACCATTCCATTCTGTTGGTCTTAAGGAAGCTTCACACCAAATACAAATTCTCAGGGCCGTGTAGTTTTGGAGATATGGGCATTTTAATTTTTTTCTATTTTTAGCTCCTGTGGTTCCCATGGGGTGACAGGGAAAAATTGTTTGGCTCAAATTAAGTACTTATGACCCAATAAGCCCCCATATCAATTTTTTTTCAAATCAGTCTCTAGGTTTGGAAAATAGAAATTTTGGGCGGGGCAAAAATTCTTGCCCCTCCCATAACGATGGCATATATAGCTCCATAAACTTCTCTTGAACAAATCCGAGTCTACACCTCAAAAGGAAGCTGCACACCAAATATCAAATCTCTGCAACTGCTGGTTCATGAGAAGATTTTTTAAGTTTAGGCATACTTTTTGGGCGTGGCCCTACTGAAGGGCGGGCAACTTGATTTGAACAAAATCAAAATGTGATGTCATAACAATCATCTCAAATTTCACTTAAATCGGTTCAGCGGTTTTGGAGGCGAAGACGCAAACACCATGTTCACGGACGACGGATGGTGAGTGATCACGAAAGCTCACCCTGACTGAAAATCTGGTGAGCTAAAAAGGATGGAGGGCCGAGAACTTAAAGGAATAACAAACTAAATTTCAGCTCCTTAGCAAGGTGATTAGGAGATTAAAATTTGAGGAATTACATATATTCCTCTCTATACAACAATAGAGAAGGATATACCACCAAAATAAGGAGAAATATCCAAGTTATTCCTTATTACTTAGCATACATGATTATGCCATTTGGGTGTAACGAGCCCCCAATTTTAAGGCTAGTCCGGACTAAGACACTTAAACTTAGGAAAAGTGTGTCCAAGAGTTGGAGACTAACGCACACAGACACACGCCGAATACAATGCAATGAGCTGTACATGAGATCAGTATTATCTATAGACAATAAAAGCTTCACACATAGTTACACACTTACTATAAGGCCAGAAGAGGTAAAGAGAAATTGCACCCCCCCTCCCTCCCCCCCACACACACACCTTTTTGAAGGAATTAACCTTCAAAAAAAAAAAGAGGAAAGCGGCCTGGAATCAGTAAAAAAGCGGTACCGAATAATATATAGTCGCCTAAAAGTCTCCTGGTTACTAAAATAGCAAGCTTCTAAAATGTATGCCATATCCGGAATATGGAGATAGGTCAATAACCGGTGATAATAATATGTACAACCTTAAACTTGTCCAATTGAATCCCAATGGAAAGTTATCTGAGAGAACTTATATGCTTCTGAGCCAATCAACAGGTGACCACGATCAGGTGTACAAGTAAATTCCAATAATGAACTTCCAAATTGTAACCGTTCAGTCTATGAGAATGAGCGAGTAGGATTCCCCTTTGTGTACTACTTCCGGTAGAAAACTGGATTCAGAACCTGGAACGGAACATGAATAAAAAACCTGTCAAGGACCGTCCCCAAATAAACCACTGTTCCCTAGGTTCGTTAAAACCAATGACTGTTTGGAGAATGAATATACCATTCCGAATAATGAAGACAAAAATAGAGAAGGTACGCATAGACGGCCTGCAGGAAAATCCATTACTGATCCAACTAGCCCAAAATTCTCATAAGCTCTTATACTGACACTGAGCAAGAATTTAAGAGAATGTATTCAAGAAATACGTCTGCTTAATGATTAATACATATTATGCACGCAACCAACAGAATCTCACATGTACCCTCACCTGAATACAGTCTGTATCATCGGAGTAACCGAGCAAGACAAAATATAACCAGGAAACTGAAGGAATAAAACAACGTTAATGCGATTTCTAACCTGAGGAATACCCTCATATCGTAACAGAAGCAGACAACTCTGAAAACTTCTCAGAGTGGACTAATTGCCATATTTGGAGAATGTTGCCCAGATAACCGACATACCTGCCACACAGGTCCCCGAAGGCTAGCAATATCAACCTAATTAATTCATGAAGAATTCGGAATCCAAAAACAGCTACTGTTCAGGAATCATATGCTTGTATACGAACAATGAACAAACAACCACAGGAAAAAACCAACTAAAGAGTGAATGCGCTCCTGAAGTCGCCGTCAGACCACAACCCACCCGCCAATCAAAGAGCAATGAAAGACATGCATATAATTGAATGCATACGAGGCTTACGGGAAGAAAACTATGTCCTGCTCTGTAATCGCCTCTTAACATATTGGAAAAGGGGGGGGGGGGGGGGGGGGGGGGGGAGTTAACATAAATTCTCAATAAAAGAGTAATAACAGCGAATAAAAGCTTATCATAACAAAATAACTAGTCAAAAACCAAGCATGACCAGTTTTTTTACCCGGCGTGATTCGTAATGCTTTAATGTTAGTCATCTGGAATAGTATAAAACCAAAGGGCTCCATCATGTTTGACCAACTCCATAATGCCACTAAAGGATGGAGAGGGATGTGATGAACATGGCACTATTGCAAGGAATACACCCGCCGATATAGCGTCGTCATATCCCTTGAAATCAAGACAGTATGCCATGGCCCCCAAAAATACACCATTTTGACATAATATCCATAATCCTCCGAGTGGAAAAAAAATCCACGACAGTAGATCGGATATAAAATGAAGCGGGTGACGAAAAACTAAGTCCCGGCACCCAATCATAAAAACCTAGATGAACTCCTTGTGCCTCATTCCGATTATTGCAGGAAACATATTCCTGAAAAAGGAACTAACTACAATCATCTGAAAGAACACTCATTATTTCTCACTAGTTTAATATGGCGTCATCAATAGGGCTAAAAGCTTCAGACAACTAACACAAAAAAATACTGTTAAGGAGAGAACAACCTCTTTTCTTATAACGGTACCTTATCCAAGAGGACAGTGGTCTCAGCCTAGCTGACGCAGCTAAAGGTCTTCCTATTCGTGAAGACAATTATATGGCTGTTAACTACAGCTCTAGAAGCTCACTAAAGGAGACTTACAATGCTAGCCGCTAATGTTAGGGAATAAACACTGCTCATAATTCTAGCTAGGCTACTATGGTGTCAACAATAAGACTAATGTCTGTGACAACTAAGAAAACAACACCGAAAAGGAAATGAAAGTGTCAATGACACTGTAGCTCAACTTGTCAAGACATGTCAATGTATATAGTATGTGACACAGCAATGACAAAAATCAAGATAATGACCTGATAACAAAGGCACATATAAAGTATTGTAACGGTCTGTACATAAATACTGACCGTAGCCTGTAACAAATGTATAGATAAAGTATTGTAAAGGTGGGTGACAGTCGGATGCTAAACTAGAAAAGAAATCTTTGAGTCCCAGAGTGGGTCTGACTGAACCCCCAAAATATTTGTTCTTATAGCACAGTGATAACAAAGGCACCCCAAAACACACTCATTCCTGCCCCAAGGATGAAAACAAAGGTACCCAAGAAGTTTCATGAAGATCAATTCATAAATACGAGCTGTATAGAAGTTGTGACAAAAAAGTGATTGGACCTAATTTCGGTACAAAATGGCCACTGGAAGCCATCTTGAATTTTGGACCGCACTCAGAAACACTCGTTCTTGTCCCAAGGTGACAACAAAGGTATCCAAGAAGTTTCATGAAGATCGGTTGATAAATACAGCCTCTAGCCCGAGCCGTATTGACATGTGCACTTACAGTGTTATTAGCAGTAGTAGTACAAAATAAATCAAAATTCATCTAATTTGCATAATTTCTGCACGAGAAAAAAACCCGTACTATATGTGATGTATTCCATTTTACTAAACATTCATACAAAAATTTATTCAAATCAGAACTTTCATACAGTTCTGTACAAAAGACTGACTGCACTAATTTTAGTACAAAATGGCTGTGGTGGCCATGTTGAATTTCGGACCACACACAAAAACACTCGTTCTCATCCCACGGTGATAACAAAGGTACCCAAGAAGTTTCGTAAAGATCGGTTCATAAATACGGCCTCTAGCCTGAGCCGTATAGAAGTTGTGTACAAAAAACTGATTAGACCGAATTTCGGTACAAAATGGGTACTGGCAGCCATCTTGAATTTTGGACTGCACTCAGAAACACTCGTTCTCGTCCCAAGGTGATAACAGAGGTACCCAAGAAGTTTCGTGAAGATCGGTTAATAAATACAGCCTCTAGCCCGAGCCGTATTGACATGTGTACTTACTGTGTGTAAGTAGCACTGAAAAAATCAATCTAATTTGCATAATTTCTGCACGAGAAAAAAAACCCGTATTATATGTGATGTATCCCATGGTACTAAACATTCACACAAAACATTTTTCAAATCAGCGCTTTCATATAGAAGTTCTGTGCAAAAATCTGATTGCACCTAATTTTGAACAAAATGGCTGCCATCGGCCATCTTGAATTTTGGACCGCACCCAGAAACACTCGTTCTCATCCCACGGTGATACCAAAGGTACCCAAGAAGGTTCGTAAAAATCGGTTTATAAATACGGCCTCTAGCCCGAGCCGTATTGGCATTTGCACTTACAGTGCTGAAATTAACACTAAATACATCAAAGTTAGTCTAATTTGCATAATTTATGTACGAGAAAAAAACCTGTACTATATGTGATGTACCCCATGGTACTAAACATCCATATAAAAAATTATTCAAATCAGCGCTTTCATATGGAAGTTCTGCGCAAAAATCTGATTTCACATAAGTCTGTACAAAATGGCTGCCAGCAGCTAACTTGAATTTCGGATCGGACCCAAAAACACTCGTTCTCGTCCCACAGTCATAACAAAGGTACCCAAGAAGTTTCGTAAAGATCGGTTCATAAATACGGCCTCTAGCCCGAGCCGCACTGAATTGTTGACGGACAGACGGATAACTGGCCATGGCATAAGCTCAAATTTGGCTTCGCCAAAGTTGAGCTAAAAATGTACTCTTTCCTTTTAGCGGTTCTATTCCCAAAAGACAGCAGTCTCAGCCTAGATAACATAGCTTATAAGTCTTCAGCTCTGTGAAGACTGAAATCTTGGTGTAACTTGCGACCTTAGAAAGCTCACTAAATGGAGACTTATGATGACGTTAGTCACTCAAGTTAAGGAAAAAAGGCCGCTCTTGATAAATAAGGCGTCAACAAAAGGACTAAAGCCTCAGACACCTAAGAATACAACACTGAGAAGGAAACAACATACTCATTCCTTCTAATGGCCCTAATTCCAAAGAGACAGCAGTCTCAGATTAGCTGGTGCAGCTTATAAGTCTTCATCTCCGTGAAGACAGATGTCTCGGTGTAACTTGCGATCTTTGAAAGCTCACTAAATGGAGATTTACGACGTTAGTCGCTCAAGCTAAGGAATAAAGGACCGCGCTTTCTTATGGCCCTAATTCCAAAGAGACAGCAGTCTCAGCTTAGCTAACGCAGCTTAGAAGTCTTCATATCCGTGAAGACAGATATCTATGTCACTTGCGGCCTTGGAAAGCTCACTAAACGGAGCCTTACGACGATAGCCGCTAATGTTGTAGAAACAGAATGCTCTTAATTCACATAAGATTACCAAGGCGACAACAACAGGACTAAATGCCTGTGACGCCTAGGAATACAACACCGAGAAGGAAAGAACAAAATCTTTCTTCTAACGGCCTTATTCCAAAAAGATAGCAGTCTGAGCGTAGCTAACGCAGCCTAAAAGTCTTATATCCATGAAGACAGATATCTGTGTGTTGCCCTGCAGCCTAAGACAGCTCACTAAATGGAGACCTAATGTATAAGAAAAGACTGCTCTAAAATTACTTAAGGCTACTATGGCGTCAACAATAAAACTAAATGCCTCTGAAACCTAGGAATACAACACCGAGAAGGAAAGAACATACTTTTTACTTCTAACGGCCCTATTCCATGTCTCAAGGGGAGCACGGTGGCTCAGTAGGTAGAGGTGCAGGCTGCAAGCCGAGAGGTCCTCGGTTCGAATCCCACCTGAGGCAACCGCGTTGTGTCCTTGGGCAAGACACTTCATCTCCATTGCCCGCGTGGGGGCACGATGATGCCGTGTACTAAGGCGTACTGCACGCCGATGGTACGCATGTCTTCAACCAATCTAACCCTGCCTGTGCTGCAGTGCAGAGTTACGATGTTGGGGATCTGGCAGCTGCTCGTCGTTGCTCGGTGGTTCTCTCCAAGTACTCCGACTTCCTCCACCCGTAAAACTGTCACGGTCATGATTAGCCATTGTGCATAAATATGTGACTTTAAACATCAATAAATAAATAAATAAATAATTCCATGTCTCAGCCTAACTATGAGTATCGATCTTCTATTCGTAAAGAATAGATCATTGCCTTTCTAATACCTTTGCTACGCCAAGGGTGGTGTCGCAGACCAAAGGCCTTCAACACCTGAGCAGAAAGATCCGGGAAGGAAAGATCTTCGTCTTTCTTTCGCCCGGTACCTTAAGCTGTTTTTTGCCCAGCAAACGCAGACTTTTGTTCTGATGGAACAAGATCCGGAAGAACTTATGAATAAAATTCATAGTCTTAATGTGCTATTCCGTGAGGGATGGAGAATCATCCTCTGTAGCCCTCTCACCATCTGAATGTTCCATCTGAAAAACATGGTCAACACCATCCAAATGTACAGATGACTGGACAAACCCAGCACCGTCCAACAGCTCACTACTGAAGACTGTTGACGGCTGAACCTGCGACTACTGGGATGCTGCGATAAGCTGCACAATCTGTGGCAGCAGGTTCGTGAACGAGGTTTGCAGAGCAGCGGTTATCCGCTTCTTCACCATATGCTGCTCACGGGATGGAGATCTGACCCCAGATCTTTTGACGCATATCCCGTATGAATATGCCTCGAACCACTAGCTGCAGGTTAATCTGACTTCGGTGGTGAAGACTGGGAACGCCTCCGTAGAACAGCATGTACATGCGAAGTCGGACAGCTAGTCTGCAGACTAACATGCTTTGTTGATGAAGCTGAGAAAGAAGCCATAGCTGCAACCGGCCATGGCTGCAGTGTGGAAGGAGCGTTCCGGACCACAAGCGTGAACGGATGCCCCAACTCACTTAAGTTTCTCAAAGTGGAAACAGTCGACCCCGAATGCTGACAGAACGGAGAGTGTTCTCCAGCTTGTGATCTGCACCAGATCTCGCTGAACGTTCTGTTTAGAAACTTGTAGGCTTCTACCCCTTAGCATGCTTTTCCATGGAAGAAGTGGAAGCCGGCCCTGGCTGAAGAGCATCCTGAACCACATAGTTTGGACGGGGGCTCCGACTCAATGAAGTTTCTCACGACAGAAAGTCGACCCCGACTGCTGACGGGACAGAGAATGCTCTCCAACTCGCGACCTGACCCCAGATCTCACTGAGCTTCCCGTTGAGCAACTTGTAGCTAATCCCCTTTTGCGTGCTCTTCCATGTAAGAAGAAGCCATAACAGCAGCTGACCCCGGCTGCAGTATGGAAGGAACATCATGACTCGCTTAATTCAGAAGGGTGTTCTGACTCATTGAAGTTTCTCGCGACGGACACAGTCGACCCCGACTGCTGACAGGACGGAGAGGGTTCTCCAACTCGCGATCTGACCACAGATCTCGCTGAGCATCACACAGAGTAACTTTCAGGCTTCTTCTCCTTTTGCCATCATCGTTGGGTGAGCTTTTGTTTTTGAGGTGCCCACTCTACCCACGTGTACACCTCTCGAGCGCAACGGACCTACCCGGCATCCCGGCTCACAAATAAGGACAACCGTTTCACCTGTCGAGCTAACTAGAGACCTCAATCCCTGCTAAAGATCATGAGCACCTTGGCAGCTAGCTCTGTTTACTCATTTGAGCGGGGCCCATCAGAGTGCGACGACGGCAGCACGTAATGGACAGGTGTCAAAGTACCATCATCATGTTCTTGTTCCTCTGAAAAAGAGACTGAAAGACTAGTATTAGCCTGCGGTGAAAGCTCCGACATCGGAACTTCATGGTCCACCACACAGGTCGACACCCGTTTCCAACGTTCGCATCCATAGTACAAGAATTGAAGGAATGCAGCGACTACAGACAGAAAACAAGCATTTAAATATGAGACTTCCTGGACTTACACTAGGTACCAATTATTATAAAAGATACAATAATAATGAAGCCAAAATCATAAGTCTGTTGCAGTCCCAATAATAATACAGAATAAACATCGCAAGGATACATGACCCAGACAACCACAAAAATTTTCGAAACAAATTAAAAAAAAATTTTGAATGAAGACTAAGTACCCCCCAAGGGAACCTCATGAGCTCAAGGGCATCCCGATAGAGCCTAAGCGTGAACAAGCACTACCGAATTAAAGCTAAACTACTGGAATAAGATATAATATGTATCCTGATAGAAAAAAAAAACAAAAACAATAACTGTTTTTAACTAAACACTGAATTAATATGTATCCACAACGTTATTGAACTGACAACAACGTCAAGAGGAAAAACTGGTAACTCACAACAGAGGCCCAAAGTCAGTAACCGATCAACAACCACCTGATGCAAAGCTAGATCTTCATGGGAAGAAAAAAGAATGCACCTGGTAGATGCAAGAATACAAAAAGTCTTATATACTATAAACGAACAGGACATAAACACAGGGGATAAATGGAATACGCAAAACAAGTTAAACTCCCAAGAATTTTAATAAAAAATTCTCAGGAGAGGGAAGGGAAATAACACTAACAAAACAACAGTGGAGTCATATTATAATGACGACGTTCAGAAGCATATCCCAATGAAAGAGTCAATGACTCTGTAGCTCAACTTGGATATGACAGGAATTAGTACTTGCTGTGACCAAGACAACTGAATAATGAATATGACAGGAATTAGTATTTGTTTTGGCCCAGTCAACAATAATAAAAGAATTACAAGGTGACTGTAATGGACTACAGATTAAGACCAATCATTGTAGATTATTATTTTTGTGTGGAAATTTTCAGTCCCAAACAAAATATTTTCAGACTAAAATTTTTTCTTTTTCTTCTTAAAATTGACCAAAATGCATCAAAACACAAAAAACTAATTTCCGGATTTTGGTCCAAAATTTTCTAAGTCCCACCCGGACCCCAAATTTTCAGTGTAAAAAAAATTTTTTTTTTGTCTTAAAATTGACCAAAACGCATAAAAAAACAAAAAACTAATTTCCGGATTTTGGTCCAAAATTTTCTAAGTCCCACCCGGACCCCTAATTTGCATAATTTATTCACGAGAAAAACTCTGTATTATATGTAATGTATCCCATGGTACTAAACATTCATACAAAAATTTATTCAAATCAGAGCTTTCATATGGAAGTTCTGTACAAAAAAAAAATTTCTGCATCGTCGGTACAAAATGGCTGCTGGCAGCCATCTTGAATTTCGGACTGCACCCAAAAACACTCGTTCTCATCCCACGGTCATAACAAAGGTACCCAAGAAGTTTCGTTAAGATTGGTTCATAAATACGGCCTCTAGCCCGAGCCATAGCAGCTTGGCACTTACAGCTCTGAAAGTAACACTAAATAAATCAAAGTCAGTCTAATTTGCATAATTTACGCACGAGAAAAAAACCCGTATTATATGTGATGTATCCCATGGTACTAAACATTTATACAAAACTTTATTCAAATCAGAACTTTCATACAGAAGTTCTGTACAAAAAAACTGATTTTTGCATCATCGGTACAAAATGGCCGCTGGCAGCCAGCTTGAATTTCGGACCACGCCTAAAAACACTTGTTCCCGTCCCAGGGTCATAACAAAGGTACACAAGAAGTTTTGTAAAGATCGATTCATAAATATGACCTCTAGCCCGAGCCATAGCCAATTGTTGACGTACGGACAGACGGACAGACGGACGGACGGACAGACGGACGACGGGCCATGACAATAGCTCAAATTTGACTTCGTCAAAGTTGAGCTAAAAATGGGAAACATGAATAATTTTTCATAAAAATTATAAAGTTACAGCCCTGAACATCCAAAACCAATTCACTTCCAACATCCTGCTATAGTGTTGAATCCATGAAAACCATCACTGATTTGTGTCTGGCATCTTCAAAAATTAGAATTTGTTGCACAGATGTCAGTTCAAATGTTTACTGACTTGGGCCAAACAAAAGAATGATGCTTTGAACAAATTCCAGTCTCGCCCTGGTTACTGCACATGCACAGTACTAAAAGTATGGAGGGCCAGATAGGACTTTCAAATTTTGGTATTGTATGCAAATTTGGGGGAGTGGGGGGGTTCGAAATTTGTGTTTGGCCCTTGATATTATTGAGCTTGCACAAGCTAAGTCTGGGCCATTGGTTCTAGTATAAATATATATAATATTATAATATGAGTATCACTAATATGAAAAGATAGGCAGTATGATCTTGATGCTGTTTTTACAGAATGGATTCCAACTAAAACACTGTTGTGAATTTTCAAGCCAATTGTCAGTATCAACTTCTGGAACAGCAGTACAAATAGCACTATAAGTCCTTTACTTTTATAAAATTTGGTGATATTTTGTTCCGTGATTTGAGTTGCAGGAGTGAATTGCACCTGTAATCTTTCCAACTCAACTTATGGCTATAAACGTGGTTCACACTTGCAGAATGTCATTAGTTCATGAACTTTTGGATTTATGCTAATTTGAAAGAAAATGAAATGAACAGAAATTCTACAAACACAGATGATTTCTAAAATTGACAGACAAGATTCAATAGAAACTTATGTTTCATTTTCTAACAGAGTTATGACCTAATTACTCCACCAACTGATAATGTGTGCAGATGTGTTCAATCTCAATGTAACTGTTGAGATTATAAATCCAAGTTCTGGAAGATACCCAGCAAGCTAAACAGGCATGAAATTTAGCATCTGAGTATTCAAAATTGCAAGTGCAACAGTGCCTGCTTCATGTAATGGACTACACCAGCAAACCCCCATAAAGTGGTTTATATCCAGTAATCCATCAGCTTAAAGTCAGCTATTACTTCTTGCTATGTACATACAAAATACAAATATCCATGGAGTAAAAATCTAATCATAAGCCACTCTCCATGTGTTGTTCTTGCACATTACTATCAAAACCGACAGTGAACTGTCAGTTCACCAAAATTTTTCGGCTAAAAATTTTTTTTCTTCTCAAAATTGAACAAAACACATAAAAAAAGAAATTTTTTTCCCAAAATTTCTAAGTCCGAAACCAGACCCAAAATTTTCAACCCAGGGACCCGATTTGAACAAACTTAAATCTGAGCCCCCTAGAGATGATGTATACCAAATGTTAAAGGATTCTGACTGGTGGATTTGAAGAAGATTTTTAAAGACATTTCCTCATAGGGAGCCCAAATATTAACTGAGGAACTAGATTTGAACAAACTTGAATCTGGCCCCCCTAAAAATGATGTATACAAATATGAGAGGATTCTGACTGGTGGATCTGAAGAAGATTTTTAAAGAAATTTCCTCATATTGCACTAAGTTAAAATTCGAGCTCCCATAGGGAGCCCAAATATTAACCGAGGAACTTGTTTTGAACAAACTTGAATCTGGCCCCTTTAGAAATGATGTATACCAAACATGAGAGGATTCTGACTGGTGAATCTGAAGAAAAAGATTTTTAAAGAATATTCCACATATTGCACAAAGTTAAAATTTGGGCTCCAACAGAGAACCCAAATATTAATCCAGGCACTTGATTTGAACAAACTTGAATCTGCCCCCCGCCCCCCTCGATGATGTATACCAAATATGAAAAGATTCTGACCACTGGATCTGAAGAAGAAGATTTTTAAAGAAATTTCCTCATATTGCATTAAGTTAAATAATAACCCAGTGACTCGATTTGAACAAACATGAATCTGCCCCCCCAGACATGTTGTGTACCAAATATGAAAAGATTCTGACTGGTGGATCTGAAGAAGATTTTTAACGAAATTACTTCATATTGCACTAAGTTAAAATTCGGGCTCCCATAGAGAGCCCAAATATTAACCCAGTGGCTTGATTTGAACAAACTTGAATTTGACCCCCCTAGAGATGTTGTATACCAAATTTGAAAGGATTCTGACCACCGGATCTGAAGAAGATTTTTTTTTGTATTTTAAGGGTGCTATCAGTGTTATGCCCCTTGTGGTGCCCCCGTGGGCATAACACCTTTATTTGAACAAACTTGAATTGACATATGACAGGGAACATGCACACCAGATTTGGTTCAATTTGGTTAAGTAGTTTGTGAGGAGAAGTCGATAATGTAAAGTTTACGTAGGACGAACGATGGACAGAAAGTGATTAGTAAAGCTCCCCTTGAGCTTCGCTCAGGTGAGCTAACAATATTCGTCATATTCTACAATATTCCCCATATTGTAATATTCAGGCTCTCATTGGGTGCTGTATACCAAATATTTAATTTTTTTCATACCTGTGAAAATGACATATTGCCATGAGAATGCTTGATTCTCAGGTATGTTTCATTCACATTTTCAAATGCTTCGGTTACTGGAAATGGATCTAGAAGTGAAATAAACTGTCTGAGGCTACTGGCATTATCCACTATCAATAAATGCAGAAAGTCCCGTGCCTAAAAGTAGAAAATGTATATATTCCAATCACAATGATTTGAAAATTAAAATAATGTAAACAAAACTGTCTGCATCTCTGGATCTTCATTGTTTTGTAGTTTTAACTTATGGAAACACTTTAGAGCCTAAAAGACAAGTCTACTTGTCTCTGTTGAATTATTTCTTTATTTATTGGGGTTTAATGACACTTTTGACAGCCGAAGTCACCATGTGTCACACAGTTTTATGAGTAGAGGAAGCCAGAGTACCCAGAGAGAACCACCGGCAACAGTGAGCAACTGTCAGACTCCCCAACGTACTAACTCAACACAAGCAGGGTTAGCACTGGTTGAAGACAAGTGCACCATTGACATGCAGTGCGCCTTAGTACACAGCCAAACCCAAGATGGCCACTGCTGGCCATGTTTTTCAACAAAATTCAGAAACATTTGACAGTTCCCATGTACACATCACACCCAAAAAACATATGAAATTTGAAAAAGATGTGTGTGTGTGCTAATGGAAAATTCAAATGCCAATTCAAGATGGCTGATGGCAGCCATATTTTTTAACGAAATTCATAAAAATTTGAAAGCTCCCATCTAGACATCACATCAAAGCTATATATCAAATTCAAAAAAGATTAGTTGAGAGATGCGACCTGTAGGGTGTGCTAATGGAATTGTTGAAAATTTTGTCCGAATCCAAGATGGCTGCTGGTGGCCATGTTTTTCCAAGACAATTCATATATATTCAATTGCTCCCATCCAGACATCAAACTAAAGCTACATATAAAATTTTAAAAAGATCGGGTGAGAGATGCTACCTGTTGGGTGTGCTAATAGAATTGTAGACAATTTATATGCCAAATCTAAGATGGCCATTAGCGGCCATGTTTTTCCATGAAATTTGGAAAAATTAAATAGCTCCCATCTAGACATTGCCCCAAAGCCACATATGAAATTTGGGACTGATCAGGTGAAAGCCATGGCCTGTAGGGTATGCTAAAAGAATTGTTGGACAATTTATATCCAAATCCAAGATGGCTACTGGCAGCCACGTTTTTCAACAAAATTCGGAAAAATTCAATAGCTCCCATCTAGACATCACATCAAAGCTACAAATGAAGTTTGAAAAAGATTGGGTGAGAGATGCAGCCTGTAGGGTGTGCTAATGGAATTGTTGACAATTTATATGCCAAATCTGAGATGGCTGCTGGGAGCCATGTTTTTCAACGAAAATTTGGAAAAATTTGATAGCCCAATCTAGACATCGCCCCAAAGCTACATATGAAATTTGAGACTGACTGGTGAGAGCTGCAACCTGCAGGGTGTGGTAAAGGAATTGTTGGACAATTTATATTCAAATCCAAGATGGCCACTGGGGACTATGTTTTTCAACAAAATTCGAAAAAAATTGATAGCTCCCATCTAGATATTGCCCCAAAGCTACATATGAAATTTGGAACTGATCAGGTGAAAGCCACGGCCTGTAGGGTGTGCTAGAGGAATTGTTGGACAATTTATATCCAAATCCAAGATGGCTGTTGGCAGCCATGTTTTCCAATAAAATTCAGAAAAATTCAATAGCTCCCTTCTAGACATCACACAAAAGCTAAATATAAAATCTGAAAAAGATTGGGTAAGAGATGCAGCCTGTAGGGTGTGCTAATTGAATTGTTGACAATTTATATGCCAAACCTAAGATGGCCACTGGCGGCCATGTTTTTTAACAAAATTCGGAAAAAATCAATAGCTCCCATCTAGACATTGCCCCAAAGCCACATATGAAATTTGGGAACTGATTGGGTCAGTGCTGTGGCCTGTAGGGTGTGCTAAAGGAGTTTTGGATGGACTGACGTACGTATGGACGTACGTATGTATGGACATATGTACGTATGTACATACAGATGGATCACAACCCATCCCAATAGTTCATTCTTGACGTGTTCAAATCGAGTTAAAAATCATCTTTGAAACAATACATTAGCAATTGAACATTCAAGCCAGGTAAGTAGACATCATTATCAGGGTATAATGTCTCAAGGATGAGGTCAATTCAAATACTTTCAAGGACCCTTTCAGCGATGTTCATGGACGTCTCAGACAAGTTTTTAGACTATGTCATGCTATTTTCGAAAAGCTTTGAGTAAACTTTTGGCTATATATAAATATCAGTTTTAGAAAAAGACTATTTACGATTATAATCAAAGAAAGTGTCAATGACACTGTAGCTCAACTTGACAAACTTGAGCTTCGTAAGTTATAAGTGAAATGGCAAAATTGAAGATCATTGGTACCAATGTTATTTGGTGAAATTTCAACATAACAGCATTGTGTGTGCACAACGTCAAGAGTAATCCATGCATTTTTAATAGTAAACTGTAAGACTGGCTAAAGGAAGAATGTTGATACACAAATGCAGTAAGTTCAGAGGTTATTGTAAATGGAAAGTTTTTTCACAGAAATGACACAATAACTCTTATCTAAAGGTCTCGCCTAATGAGCACACCATGTTCAAAAACAATCCTATGATAAATGTGGCCTGTAGGCCATGTCAAAGAAGAATGTTGATGCACAAATGCAATAAATTCTAATATTGTTTCTAACAGCAACAGTTTTTGATGGAAATGAAAAGAAAATTGATAGCTCCTATCTTTGTCACCCTGCATAAGCATACAAAGTTTCAAAACAACCTCATAATGAACGCACCCTCTGAGGAATGCCAAAGGAAGATGTTAATGCACAAATGCACTAAGTTTGAAGGTCATTGCTTGTGGCAATGTTTTTTCTCTCTTTTTTTATGGAAATTCATAAATATACCCTGCAGAGAGTGCAAAAGGGACAAAAGCAGTAAGTTCAAAGGCTGGTGATAACGGCAATAATCTTTATAAAGTTCAAAGGCTGTTGTCAGCGGCAACATTTTCTGACAGAAATGGAAGAAAATCGATAACTCCCATACAGATATCACCCCACATAAGCACACAAAGTTTCCAAGTGATCCAATTATAAATGTGCCCTGCAGAGTGTGTCAAAGGGAAATATTGATGCATAACTGCATTAAGTTTTTACTAAGTTCATCAGAGATTGTTGCCAATAACAACTATTTTTGACGGAAATGGAAGAAAATCGATAGCTCCCATCTAGAGTTCACCCCAAACAAGCATACCAAGTTTCAAAGTGATCTGGTGAAAAATGTGCACTCCAGGGTGAGCCAAAGGGAAATATTGATGCACAACTGTACTAAGTTCATCGAAG
The DNA here is from genome assembly GCA_031216915.1 of Pictodentalium vernedei. Taxonomy (NCBI): domain Eukaryota; kingdom Metazoa; phylum Mollusca; class Scaphopoda; order Dentaliida; family Dentaliidae; genus Pictodentalium; species Pictodentalium vernedei. The sequence goes on along the minus strand of CM062296.1, from coordinate 342,520,572 downwards.
GTCATTGCCAGCGGCAACATTTTTTGATAGAAATCGAAGAAAATCGACAGCTCCCATCTAGAGGTAACACCAAACAAGCATACAAAGTTTCAAACCGATCTGATCATAAACGTGCCCTATAGAGCATGCCAAAGAATATATTGATGCCTGACTAAACTAAGTTCAAAGGTTGTTGCCAGCGACAAGATTTTTTGATGGAAATGGAAGAAAATCAATAGCTCCCATCTAGAGGTCACTCCAAACAAGCATGCCAGATTTCAAAGCAAAGCAATCATAAATGTGCCCTGTAGGGTGTGCCAAAGGCAAATATTGAGGTCTGACTAAAGTAAGTTCTAAGAATGTTGCCAGTGGCAACATTTTTTGACAGAAATGGAAGAAAATCGACAGCTCCCATCTAGAGGTCACCCCAAACAAGCATACCAAGTTTCAAAGTGATCTGGTGAAAAATGTGCACTGCAGGGTGAGCGAAAGTGAAATACTGATGCACAACTGTACTATGTTCATAGAAAGTCATTGCCAGCGGCAACATTTTTTGACCGAAATCGAAAGCTCCCATCTAGAGGTAACACCAAACAAGCGTACAAAGTTTCAAACCGATCTGATCATAAACGTGCCCTATAGGGCATGCCAAAGAATATATTGATGCCTGACTAAACTAAGTTCAAAGGTCGTTGCCAGCGGCAACATTTTTCGATGGAAATGGAAGAAAATCGATAGCTTCCATCTAGAGGTCACCCCAAACAAGCATGCCAGGTTTCAAAGCAATCTGATCACAAATGCGACCTGTGAGGTGTGCCAAAGGAAATTGTGGACATACGTACATACGTACGTAGCTCAGCTTGACTTTGTCAAGTTGAGATAAAAATGAACACAGAAGTCTGTCACAAACACATTTACCACTCATGTAAAATATCTGAGAGAGCAATGATATAGATTCTATTTTGAAACAAGAGGTCCCAGGGGCCTGAGGGCACTCACCTGACATGGTAGCCTAAATATTAACCCAGGGAATTGATTTCAACAAGTTGCATCTGCCCCTCCTAAGAAAATCTTATACCAAATATCCAATGATTCTGACCAGTGGATCTAAAAAAAAAAAAAAAAGAAGATTTTTAAAGATATTCCTCATATTAAACTAAGTAATAATTCAGGCTCCCACAGGGAGCCCAAATATGAACCCAGGGACTTGGCTTGAACAAACTTGAATCTCATCTCCAGTGGGATGCTGTATACCAAATATCAAAAGATTCTGACTGGTGGATCTGAAGAAGAAGATTTTTAAAGAAAATTCCTCATTTTGAACTAAGTTATAATTCGGGCTCACACAGGGAGCCCATATATGAACCCAGGAACTTGGCTTGAGCAAACTTGAATCTCACCCCCCTAAGGATGCTGCATACAAAATATCAAAACATTCCAACTGCTGGAGCTGAAGAAGATTTTTAAAGAAAATTCCTCATTTTGAACCAAGTTACAATTCAAGCTCCCACAGTGAGCCCAAATATGAACCCAGGGACTTGGCTTGAACAAACTTGAATTTCACCCCCCTAAGGAGACTGCATACCAAATATCAAGCTCCTGGGACAGTGTGTCTGAGATGGCTCTTACTGCAGATGTCCCGATGAATGAAGCCTCAACTCCTTGGCTACTAGCTGGTGCGACTTTCTTCACAAAAGATCGACCTTTTGACGACTAGATATCCTAAGTCACTTAGCCAAGGTGCGGTCGAGAGTGCTTGGTAGATGCTGAAGAAGCCAAACTGTAGCCGTCCCCGGCTAAGAATTTAACTAAGCATACCGGACAATAGCTATGTAAGTAAGCTCTGACTGACGCAAGTTCCTACCAACAACACCCAGCCCCAGATGTTATTAAAAGAGAGAGAGGGGTCTCCCTCTTGCTCGTAGTCCGGGGAGACCTAACCGAGCGTACCTCAGAACTTGCCGGATTCTTCCTTCCATCAACGCAAGGTGAGCACGATTAAATAGTGCTCGCTACACCCTTATTCTCTCTCGACCACTACGGACATACCCAGCGTCACACTACCCATATTCTGAGTAACAATCCGCTGGTCGAGCTAGCTGGAGACAAGGTCGTAAACCCAATATTCTAAGGTCTAGAACTTGTCTTATATCATTGAGCACTTATGCCGCTAGCTCTGAATACAATGCACATGCAACACAACTGGTGTCACGGTCCTCATATTCAATCTTAACCGCTTCACCGGCATCAGAAAACTGAAACCACTCATCGCGGTTTATATCCCTGTGCAATATAAAGAGCACTTTATCCGTTATGTAGAGGAAGCCATAACACTAGCCGACCCCAGCTGCCTATTAGACGGGACGTCCGGGACAGGAGGCATGGACATATACTCCGACTGACGCAAGTTCCTACCATCAACATCTGTCCCCAGATGAAGTTGTAAGAGAGAGAGGCCTCTCTCTTGCTCGCGGTCCTGGCTGACCTGGACGAGCGTACCTCAGAACTTGCCGGCTTTCTCATTTCCGTCGTCGCTGGGTGCGCATGGTTGTATATTACAGTGCTCACTCCACCCTATATCATCTCCTAGCCCCGAGCAGACACACCCAGCGTAACAGTTCTCAGAGGCCTGAGTAACCACATCACCGGTCGAGCTAGCTGGTGACAACAGACTTTGTGCGGTCGTGTGTGCTTTTCAAATGTGGGGTTGGCTAGTCTTATAGCTTCCTCTACAGCCTATACGAAGGAGAGTCCAGGACAGGAAGGCATGGACGTAAGCTCCAACTGAACAAATTCCTACCAACAACCTCTGACCCCAGATGTTGTCATAAGAGAGAGGAGCCTCTCTCTTGCTTGCGATCATGGTAGACCTGGACGAGCATACCTCAGAACTTGTCTGCTTCCTCCTTCCTGTGCTTCCTCCTTTCTGTTGTCGCAGGGTGAGCATGTTTGTATTTTTATAGTGCTCGCTACACCCTTATTCCTCTTCTCGACCGCTACGGACATACCCGGCGTCACACCACTGATATTCTACATGATAGATCTGCCGGTTGTGCTAGCTGGAGACAAGGGACGTAAATGTTACTTCAAAAGCCTAGCCCTTGTCTTATATCACTGAGCACTTTTCCGCTAGCTCTAATAGTATAATGCGATGACGGAAGCACACTCCCTGACGGCATCCTGAAACCACACCATGTTCTTGTTCCTCTGTAAATAGAAACTAAACAAGAGGCCCCAGAGGGCCTGAGGGTGCTCACCTGACATGGTAGTCTAAATATCAAACCAGGGACTTGACTTGAATAAGCTGCATACGCCCCCTCCTAAGAAAAGTGTATACCAACTAGATGAAGCGATTGTGCCCACACAATACACAGGATTTTCCTTCTATTTTCAGTTCCTGCACTTTTACATCCCAAATTGAGATAAACAAATAAAAAACAGATTTTTTTCTGAAACAAAATATTTTCAGCCTAAAATTTTTTTTTTCTTCTTAAAACGCATAAAAAACAAAAAAACTAATTTCAGGGATTTTGGTCCAAAATTTTCTAAGTCCCACCCGGACCCCAAATTTTCAGTGTAAAAAAAATAATTTTTTTTGTCTTAAAATTGACCGAAACGCATAAAAAAACAAAAAAAAATTCTGGATTTTGGTCCGGAACGGGGCCCCAAGTTTTCAGCCTAAATATGAACCCAGGGACTTGGCTTGAACAAACTTGAATCTCACCCCCCCTAAGGATGCTGCATACCAAATATCAAAAGATTCTTATTGGTAGATCTGAAGAAGAAGATTTTTAAAGAATATTCCTCATACTGCACTAATTTAAACATTTGGGCACCCATAGAGAGCCCAAATATGGACCTAGGGAATTGCTTTCAATAAACCTGTGAAACAATCTTCCAAAGATGTTACATGTGAAATTTGAAAGCTTTTGGAGCAGTGGTTTGGGAGAAAAGTAGTGTTAAATGTTTTTCCCATTACCCACAGTGTTAAAAAATGCTGACTCAGCAGTTTTTCAAAAGTCCCCAAAAATAAGATTTTTATGGAATAGACCTGATATTGCACTAAGTTGAAATTCAGGCTCCCACAGGGAGCTCAATTATTAACCCAGGGACTCGATTTGAACAAACTTGAATCTGACCTCCCTAGAGATGTTGTAAACCAAATATGAAATGATTCTGACTGGCGGATCTGAAGAAGAAGATTTTTAAAGCATATTCCACATATTGCACTAAGTTAAAATTTGGGCTCCCATAGGGAGCCCAAATACTGACCCAGGGATTCGATTTGAACAAATTTGAATCTGACCCCCCCAGAGAGATGTTACATACAAAATATGAAAAGATTCTGACTGGTGGATCTGAAGAAGATTTTTAAAGAAAATTCCACATATTGCACTAAGTAAAAATTTGGGCTCCCATAGGGAGGCCAAATATTAACCCAGGGATTCGATTTGAACAAACTTGAATCTGACCTCCCTAGAGATGTTGTATGCCAAATATAAAATGATTCTGACTGGGGGATCTGAAGAGGAAGATCTTTAAAGAATAATCCTCATACTGCACCAAGTTAAAATTTGGGCTCCCATAGGGAGCCTAAATATGAACCCAGGGACTCGATTTCAACAAATTTGAATCTGAGCTCCCTAAATATGTTATATACTGAATATGAAATGATTCTGGTTGGGGGATCTGAAGAAGAAGATTTGTAAAGAATAATCCTCATATTGCACTAAGTTAAAATTCAGGCTCCCACAGGGAGCCCAAATATAAACCCAGAAACTCGATTTGAACAAACAGGAATCTGGTACACCTAGATAAGTTGTATACCACATATGGAAGAATTCTGACTGGTGGATCTGAAGAAGAAGATTTTTAAAGAATAGACCTAATATTGCACTAAGTTGAAATTCGGGCTCCAACAGGGAGCTCAAATATGAACCCAGGGACTCGAATTGAACAAACTTAAATCTGACCTCTCTAGAGATGATGTATACCATATATGAAAGGACTCTGCCTAGTGGGTCTGAAGAAGAAGATTTTTGAAGAATAATCCTCATATTGCACTAAGTTAAAATTTGGGCTCCCATACGGAGCCCAAATATGAACCCAGGGACTCGATTTGAACAAACTTGAATCTGACCCCCCCTAGAGATGTTGTATACCAAATATGAAAGAATTCTGCCTGGTTGATCCGAAGAAGAAGATTTTTAAAGAATAATCCCCATATTGCACTAAGTTAAAATTCGGGTTCCCATAGGGAGCCCAAATATGAACCCAGGGACACAATTTGAACAAACTTGAATCTGAACCCCCTAGAGATGTTGTATACCAAATATGAAAGGATTTTGCCTGGTGGATCTGAAGAAGAAGATTTTTAAAGAATAATCCTCATATTGCACCAAGTTAAAATTCAGGCTCCCATAGGAAGCCCAAATATGAACCCAGGGACTCGATTTGAACAAATGTGAATCTGACCCCCATAGAGATGTTGTATACCAAATATGAAAGAATTCTGCCTGGTTGATCTGAAGAAGAAGATTTTTAAAGAATAATCCTCATATTGCACTAAGTTAAAATTCGGGCTTCCATAAGGAGTCCAAATATGAACCCAGAGACTCGATTTGAACAAACTTGAATCTGACCCCCCTACAGATGTTGTATACCAAATATGAAAGAATTCTGCCTGGTGGATCTGAAGAAGAAGATTTTTAACGCAAATTCCACATATTGCTCTAAGTTAAAATTTGGGCTCCCATAGGGAGCCCAAATATGAACCCAGGGACTCGATTTCAACAAACTTGAATCTGACCTTCTTAAAGATGTTATATACCAAATATGAAATGATTCTGGTTGGGGGATCTGAAGAAGATTTGTAAAGAATAATCCTCATATTGCACTACATTAAAATTCGGGCTCCCACAGGGAGCCCAAATATAAACCCAGGAACTCGATTTGAACAAACTTGAATATGGTACCCCTAGATAAGTTGTATACCAAATATGGAAGAATTCTGACTGGTGGATGTGAAGAAGAAGATTTTTAAAGAATAGACCTCATATTGAACTAAGTTGAAATTCGGGCTCCCACAGGGAGCTCAAATACGAACCCAGGGACTCGAATTAAACAAACTTCAATCTGACCTCCCTAGAGATGTTGTAAACCAAATAAGAAATGATTCTGACTGGTGGGTCTGAAGAAGAAGATTTTTAAAGCATATTCCACATATTGCACTAAGTTAAAATTCAGACTCCCATAGGGAGCCCAAATATTGATCCAGGGACTTGATTTGAACAAATTTGAATCTGACCCCCCTAGAGATGTTATATACAAAATATGAAAAGATTCTGACTGGTGGATCTGAAGATGAAGATTTTTAAAGAAAATTCCACATATTGCACTAAGTTAAAATTCGGGCTCCCATAGGGAGGCCAAATATTAACCTAGGGACTCGATTTGAACAAACCTGAATCTGATCCCCCTAGAGATATTATATACCAAATACGAAAAAGATTCTGACTGGTGGATCTGGAAAAGAAGATTTTTAAAGAAAATTCTACATATTGCACTAAGTTAAAATTCGGGCTCAGATAGGGAGCCCAAATATTAACCCAGGGACTGGATGTGAACAAACGAGAATCTGATCCCCCTAGAGATGTTGTATACCAAATATGAAAGGATTCTGACTGGTGGATCTGAAGAAGAAGATTTTTAAAGAAAATTCCACATATTGCACTAAGTTAAAATTCGGGCTCCCATAGGGAGCCCAAATATTAAACAAGGACTCGATTTGAACAAACTTGAATCTGACCTCCCTAGAGATGTTGTATACCAAATATGAAAGAATTCTGCCTGGTGGATCTGAAGAAGAAAATTTTTAAAGAATAATCCTCATATTGCACTATGTTAAAATTCGGGCTCACATAGGGAGCCCAAATATGAACCCAGGGGCTCGATTGGAACAAACTTGAATCTGACCTCCCTATTGATGTTGCATACCAAATATGGAAGAATTCTGCCTGGTGGATCTGAAGAAGAAGATTTTTAAATAATAGACCTCATATTGCACTAAGTTAAAATTCGGGCTCCCAAATATGAACCCAAGGACTCAATTTGAACAAACTTGAATCTGACCCCCCTAGAGATGTTGTATACCAAATATGAAAGAATTCTGCCTGTTGAATTTGAAGAAGAAGATTTTTAAAGAATAATCCTCATATTGCACTATGTTAATATTCAGGCCCCCATAGGGAGACCAAATATGAACCCAGGGCCTTGATTTGAACAAACTTGAATCTGACCCCCCTATTGATGTTGTATACCAAATATGAAAGAATTCTGCCTGGCGGATCTGAAGAAGAAGATTTTTAAATAATAGACCTCATATTGCACTAAGTTGAAATTCAGGCTCCCATAGGGAGCCCAAATATTAACCCAGGGGCTCGATTTGAACAAACTTAAATCTGACCACCCTATTGATGTTGTATACCAAATATGAAAGGATTCTGACTGGTGAATCTAAAAAAGAAGATACTTAAATGTTTTTCCCATTGCCAACAAGTGCTAAAAAGTGCTGACTCAGCACTTTTTCAAAGTCCCGAAACTGTAACCTATGATAAAACCGATGGCAATTTTTTTTGACCAATCCTTTCTGTTGGTCCTAAGGAAGCTTCACACCAAATAAAAATTCTCAGTGCCATGCAGTTTTGCAGATACAGTAAAACCTGTCTTGAGAGACCACTGTCTTGAGAGACCACCTGTCTTGAGAGACCACATCTCCCAGGTACCGATTGGTTTTACTCTATAATGGACCTGCTATGGGAGACCACCTGTCTTGAGAGACCACCTGTCTTGAGAGACCACTGTGACCTGGTATCAACTTGTATTTTTATGCCATAATGGACCTGTCTTGAGAGACTGCCCCTTTGAAGACTGAAACCATGACAAAAACTTTTTACCTGTTCTGTAATTGGAAATTCCATTGTGGTTATACTAACATAATTAAAGGTATTAAAAGCTCTTAATTGGGTTTCAATTGCTATTCATTTACATAACTCATTCAAGATTGAGATGTTTTTATAAGACCTCCTTGAAAAGATTAGGATTATTGCTGAATAAACAATTTCATACATACCTGTAATGTGACAGATAGGAATAAAAATAAATTTGTGTTGAAAATCTTTTTGTAACAAATTGAAATGGACTGTTATAAAAATTATAAAAATAAATTAGTGTTGAAAATCTTCAATGAAGATTTTCAACACTAATTTATTTTTATAATTTTTATAACAGTCCATTTCAATTTGTTACAAAAACTTCATAAAAAAGAACAACTACAAAGGAATTACAAAAATCTATTCTCCATTTCTGAATTTTGTGGTTGGTTATTCACTGACTTGAGAAAACCTGAAACCTGTTATGAGAGACCACCTGTCTTGAGAGACCACTTTTGCATGGCCCACAGGGCGGTCTCTCAAGACAGGTTCTACTGTATAGGCATTTTAAATTTTTTCTATTTTCAGCTCCTAAGGTTCCCACGGGGCTGCGGGAAATTTTTTTTTGCATAAATCAAGTACTTATGACCCAATAAGTCCTCACATTAAATTTGGTTCAAATCGGCCTCTCGGTTCAGAAAATATAAATTTAGGGCAGGGCCAAAATTTTTGCCCCTCCCATAACACCAAATATTATCCCTCGAACTTCTCTTGAACAAATCTGAGTCTACACCTCAAAAGGAAGCTGCATACCATATATCAAGTGTCTGCTACTGCTGGTTCTTGAGAAGATTTTCAAAGATTTTGGTGCCCCTTGGGGGCGTGGCCCCACCCAGGAGGAGGGGCAACTTCATTTGAACAAATCTGAATTGGCATTAGGTAATAAATATTTAGCCAACATTTGAATAAAATTGGGCTAGTGATTTAGGAGGAGAAGTCAATAATGTAAAGTTAATGCCGGACGGACGACGGACGATGGACGGATCACGATCAGTAAAGCTCCCGCTGAGCTTCACTCAGGTGAGCTAAAAATTCAGGGTCAAACACAAATTTTGCCCCCCCCCCCCAATCCCCAAAATTTGCATCAAAATCCAAAAAATCAATGTCCTATATGGTCCTCCATACTTTTGTCCACTGCGCATGCGCAGTGTCAAGGAAGTACCGAAATTGGTGCCAAATATATATATATATGTTATATAATCAGCAGAGAGGTATGAGTTCCCAACTCATGGGAGGGCCATCCCCATCTGGGTCATTGGTAAGTATAAAAAATATATAAATTACTATAAATTTTTTCATATTTTTATACTGTACCAATGACCCAGACTTAGCTGAATAGAAAAAAGGCTGGAGGGCCTAGGACATAAAGGAAAGTTAAATGAAAGTGTCAATGACACTGTAGCTCAACTTGACAAACTTGAACTTGGTAAGTTACAAATGAAATGGCAAAACTGAAGATCATTGGTACCAGTGTCATTTTTTTTTGCCAGTGGCAACATTTTTTGACAGAAACCGAAGAAAATCGATAGCTCCCATCTAAGGCCTTCCCAAACAAGCATGCAAGGTTTCAAAGCAATCTGATCATAAATGTGCCCTGTAGGGTGTACAAAAGGGAAATATTGTGGTCTGACTCGACTAAATTCTAAGAACGTTGGCCGTGGCAACATTTTTTGACGGAAATTGAAGAAAATCGATAGCTCCCATCTAGAGGTCTCCCCAAACAAGCATACCAGGTTTCAAAGCAATCAAATCATAAAATCATAAATGTGCCCTGTAGGGTGTGCCAAAGGGAAATATTGTGGTCTGACTAAATTGAGTTCTAAAAACGTTGGCCGCGGCAACATTTTTTGACGGAAATTGAAGAAAATCGATAGCTCCCATCTGGAGGTCACCCCAAACAAGCATGCCAGGTTTCAAAGCAATCCGATCATAAATGTACCCTGTAGGGTGTGCCAATGGGAAATATTGAGTCTTCTGACTAAACTAAGTTCTAAGAATGTTGGCCGCGGCAACATTTTTTGACAGAAATTGAAGAAAATCGATAGCTCCCATCTAGAGGTATCCCCAAACAAGCATACCAGGTTTCAAAGCAATCTGATCATAAATGGGCCCTGTAGGGTGTGCCAAAGGGAAATATTGAGGTCTGACTAAACTAAGTTCTACGAACGTTGGCCGTGGCAACATTTATTGCCGGAAATTGAAGAAAATCGATAGCTCCCATCTAGAGGTCACCCTAAATAAGCATACCACATTTCAAAGCAATCAAATCATAAATGTGCCCTGTAGGGTGTGCCAAAGGAAAATATTGTGGTTTGACTAAACTAAGTTCTAAGAACGTTGGCCGCAGCAACATTTTTTGACGGAAATTGAAGAAAATCGAAAGCTCCCATCTAGAGGTCACCCCAAACAAGCATGCCAGGTTTCAAAGCAATCCGATCATAAATGTACCCTGTAGGGTGTGCCAAAGGGAAATATTGAGTCTTCTGACTAAACTAAGTTCTTAGAACATTGGCCGCGGCAACATTTTTTGACAGAGATTGAAGAAAATTGTTAGCTCCCATCTAGAGGTCTACCCAAACAAGCATACAAGGTTTCAAAGCAATCTGATCATAAATGTGCCCTGTAGGGTGTGCCAAAGAGAAATATTGAGGTCTGACTAAACTAAGTTCTACGAACATTGGCCGTGGCAACATTTTTTGCCGGAAATTGAAGAAAATCGATAGCTCCCATCTAGAGGTCACCCTAAATAAGCATACCAGGTTTCAAAGCAATCAAATCATAAATGTGCCCTGTAGGGTGTGCCAAAGGGAAATATTGTGGTTTGACTAAACTAAGTTCCAAGAACGTTGGCCACGGCAACATTTTTTGACGGAAATTGAAGAAAATCGATAGCTCCCATCTAGAGGTCACCCCAAACAAGCATACCAAGTTTCAAAGTAATCTGATCATAAATGCGACCTGTGAGGTGTGCCAAAGGAAATTATGGACGTACGTACTAATGTACGTATGTACGCCGACGGACGAGAAGTGATGGCAATAGCTCAGCTTGACTTTGTCAAGTTGAGCTAAAAATTTATAGTAATTTATATATTTTTTATACTTACCAATGACCCAGACTTAGCTGGTGCTAACTCTTATATTCTAGGGGATGTCATCATCTAGGCATTATATGGAGTCAACCTAACAGGTTACAATGAAATCCTTCCATAAATATGACCTTTTGCCTATGCTAAAGGTTTTTGGGCTCGGGCACACATCAAGGCTGCATGATCGCGATCAAAATGGGACGTTCTCATCTAGACATTATTTGGAGTCATCCTGCCAAGTTACAATGAAATCGTATCATAAATATGACCTCTAGACTGTGCTAAAGGTTTTCAGGCTTCGGGCTCCTGTAGCCGTCACAGTTGCCCAATCATGTCCAAAGGGGGACTTTCTCATCTAGACGTATGAAGTCAACCCACCAAGTTACAATGAAATTCCTCAATAAATATGACCTGTAGACTGTGCTAAAGGTTTTCGGGTTTTGGGCTCGGGCAGTCATCACGGTTGGCAGATCATGCCCAAATGGGGAAATTCGCATCTAGACATCATAAGGAGTCATCCTACCAAGTTACAATGAAATCCCTCCACATTAAACATGACCTGCAGACTGTGCTAAAAGTTTTTGGGTTTCGGGCTTGGGCAGCCATCACGGTTGATAGATCATGCCCAAAAGGAGACGTTCTCATCTAGGCACTATACAGAGGCATCCTACCAAGTTACAATGAAATCCCTTCATAAATACGACCTGTAGACTGTGCTAATGGTTTTCGGGTTTTGGGCTCGGGCAGCCATACCGGTTGCCCGATCGCGACCAAAAGGGGACGTTCTCATCTAGACATGACCCCAAACCTGCATATGAAATTTCGTGACGATCAGACAAGAACTGCGGGGTGTAGCCCGTGCTAAAGGAAAATGTGAACAGACGTCACAGACGTCACAGACGTCACAGACTCACAGACTAACAGACTTCCGCACGCGTGATGGCAATAGCTTATCTTGACTATGTCAAGTTAAGCTAAAAATATATAAATTATTATAAATTTTTTAACATTTTTATACTGTACCAATGACCCAGACTGAGCTGAATAGAAAAAAGGCTGGAGGGCCTAGGACATAAAGGAAAATTGAATAGGCTCAATTACATGTAAACAGAATTATCCCCTCAAGGAGAAGAAGAGAACAGGTTTTACATGCATCTTTCTTGTTTATACCAAAAAAGAAAGACACAATACAATTCAGTAATTGAGCACAATAACATCAATGATCTCTATTAACATCCAGTATAACCCATTATACTAATCTTTTTAAAGGAAAGCCAATAAATAAAGATAGTCCAGAGAATGAGACTCTTTATACTCATTTAAAAGTGTCCGAGGATTGTGTATTAGCGCTTGTATGACACGTGATATATACAAATGCTTCACACCGAGCTACACTTTAAAAATATTACATAAATGAGATAGACATTAGCTTTATTTAATACCATCCTGGCACCAATTCTGAATTACTGACTCCAGAGGAGGTATTCCCTTGCTTTTCACTATAAAGCAGGTGATATAAGGGAACACCATCCCCCCCCCCCCCCCCTTCCCCTTGCTCTGGGTCAAATACCCCAGAACAAAGAGGGCAGCAGGACAGAGTCACTCCCGGAACAGAAAACCTGCATAACTATAGTTGCAACTGTTTAGTGGACGAAATTCTGAGCAACAGATAACAGACCTAAACAACGCAGGTCGCCAGAAATGGACTCAATATTTCTAAGAAAAAAATTTGTGAACGTGGAAGGCTGAGACCAATATGCAGCCTTCATCAAATCGGTAATAGCAAAACTATTAGCATAAGCCCAAGATGTCGACAGAACTCTTACTTCATGCACCGGAATCTTAAGCACAGACTGCTGAGTTGTAGATAATTTTTCATAAGCAGTACGGATAGTTAATTGAATCCACCTTGCAATAGAATGGACTGTAATGTCCTTTCTATTAGGCAGCAGAGACAGAAAGAAACGCTTACGTCCCTTTCTGATAAACTCAGATCTACGTTTGTAAATACGCATGGCTCTAATTGGACAGAGCAAAGGCCTATGACCATCTGAAGACGGAAGAGCCTTAATAACAATAGGTTCAGGATACTTATTAGGAGCCTGATTCTTAGCCAAAAATCCAACATTAGTAGTTAAAGTAATAGTATTACCAACACTACGATAGTGAGAATCATCAACCGATAGTGCATGAAGCTCACTTACTCTTCTGGCAGAAGAGAAGGCTAAGAGAAAAGCTGTCTTAAAAGATAACAATTTGAAGTCCACTGTATCAAGAGGCTCAAATGGCGCTTCTTTTAGCTTCAGAAGAACCCAAGCTAAATTCCACTTAGGAATTAACCTAAGGGTTCTAGGTCTATTTATCGAAAAGTTTTTCACTGACTTAGATAAAGAGACATTAGATCCAATCTGTAAGCTATCATGATGAGCATAGGTATCCAATAGCATAGACCTATAACCCTTAATGGTTATTGGCTGCAGTTTGATCTCGTCAAACAAGTAGACCAGAAAATTAGCAATGTCTGGAATGGAGGGATCATAAATATAAATAGAATGATCCCTACACCACCGATAGAAAACCTTCCACTTAGCAGCATAATTTAGTGAAGAGGAGGTCCTCCTACAGTTAGAAATTGCGTCCACTGCTCGTCCTGTAAAATGCTTGCCGTGCAAGAAGGACCGCACAATGGAAATACGTGAAGGTTGAGACCTTGCGGGTTGTGATGCAGTGTGCACTATTTCCCCTGCGAAAGAAGGTCCTCCCGTGGAGGAAGCTTCCGCAGGATGTCCCACAACAGACACCTGAGTAGATTTATCCATGGTCTCTGGGGTTACAGAGATGCTACCAACAGAATCTTGCAGTGAGATTGCTCGATTTTTAGCAATATCTGCTGAATCAACGGAGCTGGAGGATACGCGTATCCTATCATTCCGTCCCAAGAGATCGAGAGAGCATCTACTGCAAACGCTTGAGGATCTGGGCATTGCAATACATACGTCTGCAAATGATTGTTGAGATGCGTCGCAAACAAGTCTATCGTTGGACGATCCCATTGGTAGCATATCTGATTGAATACTTGTTTGTTGAGAGTCCATTCTGACGGCAACATGCGACCTTTCCGAGAAAGGGAGTCTGCTAGAACGTTCAGACGACCCGGTATATACCAGACCGATAGGAGAACTTGATGCTCTAGGACAAACAGAAGGATCCTTTCCGTTAAATTGAACAACGGAATGGAATGAGTGCCTTTCTGGTTCCGAATATACGCTACTACGGTCGAATTGTTGGACAGAATTTGAACATGTGAATTCTGAAGAATGTTCATCCACTGACATAGCGCAAGCCAAACTGACATCATCTCTTTGATGTTTATGTGCGCCCCAACCTGTTTGACTCGCATCCGTCATTATCGTAAAACTCGGATCCGGCAGTTGCAGTGGTACTCCTTGAGTTAACCACTGAATATCTGCCCAAGTCTGAATCTCTTGTTTCACTTGATTCGACAAGATGATGTTCGTTTTGAGCGAATGAGTCTTCACACTCCAATTCTGAGCAAAAAATATCTGGAGTGGATGAGTGTGTAGCCGCCCCATCGGAATAAGATCCGCAGCGGCTCCGCACAACCCTGTCAGTCTCATGAATTCTCTCACTGTTACTACATCTGAGTGAAGACAAAAGCGAGCGTAACAACTGACTAATTTCGCTCTGGTTAACGGCAGACGAACGAGATTATTGTGCGTCTCGAAGCTCATTCCCAGGTGGGTGAATGACTTGGACGGCACTAGGTCCGACTTCTTTTCGTTTACTATGAAACCGAGACGTCGGAGCAGTTGAAGCAGACTCTGAACATCGTTCTGAAGCATTAACTCATTGCCGTACCTCTGAAGTATGTCGTCCAAGTAGGCCAACGTTACTACAGACGAATGAGCTCGGAAATGAGTCATTGCCGAGTTCATTATTCGAGTGAATGCCCAGGGAGCTAGATTCAGACAGAAGCACATCAGTCGGAACTGATAAACGTCTCCTAGGACAGCAAAGCGAAGATACTTTCTGAACGCTGGATGTACCATGACGTGAAAGTACGCATCTTTGAGATCTAAGCTCGCAGCATAATTGTTCACTCGAATGCTCGCTCTGACCGATCGGATGATCTCCATATAAAATTTCGGAGCCACGATCAGCTTGTTTATCCAGCTCAGACCTATGACTGGACGAAACGAGCAGTCTGGTTTTGGAACCAGAAACAGGTGACTGTAGAAACCTGGAGATTCCTGGTTTTCTACGACCTCTTTAGCGTTCTTGTCCAGAAGAGATTGAACTTCTGATAGAAGCGATTCTCTCTTCTGGACATTTGACGGAAGCTGAGTCCAACGTGGACTTCAAGTTAATGGAGGTTTTTCCTTGAAGGTCAGTTTTAGACCTTCGGAAATCACCCCTTGCACCCATGGGTCGTCCGTAATTGACAACCAATTGGTTAAGAATCTCGACAGCCTTCCGCCGACTGGAACGCAATAGAGGTTTAAACAATCACCTCCTGGCCCTGCAAGGCTTGCGGGAGGAGAAACCACGTCCTCCACGACCCGCACCTCATCCAGTCGACCTAGGGGCATCTGACCGGTTATCTCGGCCAGCATAACAGCCCCTTCCTGAGTCGTTACTCTGACAGTCTCTGGAGTAAGACGTAGAGGCTGTCTTAGATCCTCTATAGGAACTTCCCTTGGACGTATTCGCCCCCGAAGTGCCTACCTTACTTTTCTCTGCTAAGTCCAACTTTTTTGAAGCGGATTTAAAAAGCAGAGAATCCGAAGCTTTCTTAGTAATCTGATCATAGATAATAGAAAGCTTTCCGTCGAAAAGAAGCTCTCTGGAGACCGGGGCGACTCGAAGAGAGTTTTTCTATCCACTCTAGTGGATGCAGCCAGGGCAGCATCACGTCTGACTAACTCCAGATTTGCCACTGAAAGGGCGGTGTTATATGTAGAGTATGCTATATCCCTCGAAAGAACTCTTAAGGAAGTTTGAACATCCTGGAATTCTTTCCCTTTGAGACGTAATGATAACACTCTGGTAAGGTGATCTGCGTAAGATAATGAGTCTAAATTAATTCTATTAGACAAGATTGTCATCTCCAGTATACTGGAGTTAATAGACATGGACGCCGGCAATGACAACTCCAAGTCTTCTGCCTGGTCATCCAAACGCAGAGGAACTCTCGGCACGCCTTGTCCTGCCATTTCAATCTATTTCTAGTATTGATGAAAGGCAAGTGTATAGTGCTAGGCGATAAGAAACCGGATTTGCCAGTCTTAGAGGCTAGCCTGAATATAGCGTCATTCAAAAGTTCAAATGTCCGTGTGACATTTCTGGACTGGGTCGGAAACTCAGGGACAGTGTTCCTATTCCGGCCGAAAAAGTCTGTGTCCAGTGATGCTATCAGTCTCTTATCCGGTAATGCAGCTTTTTGGTCCGCAGGAACAACTTCTGGAAGGTGTTGCCGGATGAAATCTACGGCCACCTTATGTTGTTCGGAAAGGGAAAATTCCAGCTCCGCTGATTCCCTTTCGCCATCCGACTGGACCATATGAGATTCTCGGTCGTCCCTTTCTGACTCTGCAAGGGAGCGAACCGACCCAGCTTCCTCAGACAATTTCTGTTCCGAAAAAGTTTCTGATGGCTGTTGGGATGCTGCAATGAGTTGAGCTATCTGTGATAGCAAGTCCGTCACGGAGGCCTGTGGAGCCGTGGTCTTACGTGATTTAGCCGCTGGGAGCTCCTGGGACGTTAATTCCTGCATACTTCTTTTATGCAAACGTCCCGACTGGTAAGGCCTCATGTCCTTGGCTACCGGATGGCGTGACCTGATCGACGTGGAATCACTGGTTGGTGAAGCAGGCTGGATATCAGAAGTCACATAGCCAAGTTGCGGTCGTGTGTGCTGCCGTGAGGATGAGGAAGCCAATAGACTAGTCGTGCCAGACTGTCTATATGACAGAGCGTCCTGAGGAGTGGACGTATGCTCCAACTGACGAACATTTCGTATAACAACATCTGGTCCCAGATGTTGTTTTAAGAGAGAGGGGCCTCTCTCGCTCGCGGTCCGGGCAGACCTGGACGAGCTAGGTACTGGCCTGATTGGCTTCCTCCGTAATATCCTCGGATCCATCGTTGCCGGGTGTGAACGATCCATGTTTATAGTGGTCGCAACACCCGATCTCCTTTCCTGGACTGCAACGGACGAACCCGGCGCCACAACGATTTCGTGAATGATTGCTTCACCAGGCGAGCTAGCGGGCGACAATGCCATCGATCCTACATGGGACCTCTTAGGCATTTGCCGAATTTCATTGAGCACTTTTTCCGCTAGCTCTTCATTTGTCTGCGACGATAGAGGCACACTCCGTGAAAACATCACGGAAACATCACCCTGTTCTTGTTCCTCTGAAAAAGAGACTGAAAAACTAGAGTGACCCTGTGACGAGAGAGCCGGCATGGACCTCTCACCACTAACAATATACCGTGACACACATCTCCAACATTTGTCATCCCAATTGGCACACACTGAGCAAGAATTAGTGCGAGTACATTGACTACAGCAAATACAATGAGCATGGGAATCCGAGGAAGACTTCCTCGATTTACAATTTGAACAATATTCTTTCATATTTAAAAAATATTAAACAGCCGTAGTACTCGCACTAACCCTTGAAAATACAAAGATACATAATAATAATATAATCCATTACAAAAATTTCGAAAAATAATTCAAAAGAAAAAATTTTCGAAAAAATTTTGACATGAGCCCAAGTTCCAAAAGGGAACGATGAGCCCAAATGGATCCCCAAAAAAGCCTAAGTGTGGACAAAAATTTTGAAACATATCTAAAAATTAATGTTACACTTACGGACAATATTAATGTATCTAGCTATAAAATGAACCTTACAGAAGACAAGGAATCACTGACATAAGTAACTGTTGTCAACGTAAACAAAAGTCAATAAAAACCAGAAACTAGACTCCAGTCACTGAAAAACATGGCCCGAAATCAGTAACCAATTTAAAACACTATCCGATGTAAAACAGAATCTTCCACAGAAGACTAAATCGGATGGTAGATGCATGACCAAAATGCCAAAACACCCTAGGGTGAGGACATAACCATGGGGATAACAGAATAAACATTCTGTAACTATGCTAAAACTCCCAAGAAATTTCAATAAAAAAATTTCAAAAATTATACCAAAAGCATGGGAGATTAGCAAGGGGGGTATCAAGGAAAGGGAGAGAGGAAACACTGAACAAACAGTGGAGATTTCATAGCAAGAAAGAAAACATCAGGCCCATGCCCCAAAATTAGGGAACATGAAATAATTTTACATAAAAATTATAAGTTACAGCCCTGAACACATCCTTCCACTGTTTCTTTCTCTCATCCTCTTATTTCATCCTTGGATCCACCATTTCCTTCATGATTTTGTGTCTGGCATCATTTTAATTGAGATTATAAGCACAGATATTAGTGAGATGTTACTGATTGAAGGGCCAAACAAAGAAATGAAGATTTGGCCGCCAATTTCGGTACTTCCTTGACACTGCGCATGCACAGTGGACAAAAGTATGGAGGACCATGTAAGACATTGATTTTTTTGGATTTTGATGCAAATTTTGGGGATTGTGGGGGCAAAATTTGTGTTTGGGGCCCTGAATTTTTAAGAGTTAGCACCAGCTAAGTCTGGGTCATTGGTACAGTATAAAAATATTCTTGCCCCTCCTATAACGAAGGCAAATATAGCTCCTCGAACTTCTCTTGAACAAATCTGAGTCTCCGCCTCAAAAGGAAGCTGCACCACCAAATATTAAGTCTCTGCTACTGCTGGTTCATGAGAAGAAGAGTTTTTAAGATTTAAGCACACTTTTTGGGCGTGGCCCTACCGAGGGGCAGGTCAACTTGATTTGAACAAACTTGAATTGACATATGATAGGGAACATGCACAGCAAATTTTGTTGAATTTGGTCCAGCAGTTCGTGAGAAGTCGTCGATAATGTAAAGTTAACGACGGACAGAAGCTGGTGAGCTAAAAACTATAGTGACATTTTGGCGAGAGGACCAGCAGTGCCCCCTCACTGCTATAGGACCGATAGTGTCCCACTCGCCTAACACAAACCATGAAACCCCGTCATCAACATTGTCAAAACCTGACACACGGAGCAAGAATTAGTGGTAGTACATGAACTACATGCAAAGACAACGACCATGTAAATAAAGGAAAGGCTTCCTCTATTTGACCTACTATTAGATAAATATTATATCTAAAATCTAACATAGGTCAATTATACCACCACCAAATCTACATAAATATAAGATAACATTAAAATACAATCGATGAAATAAATACATCCAAAAGAAAAAATTCCTTCAAAAAAAAATTTTGAAAATTTTTTTCTGATAAAAGAGCCCCAAGTTCCAAAAGGGAACGATGAGCCCAAAAAAAGCCTTAGTGTGGACAAAATTATAATAATATGTCATAAAATCAACTACCACACTATCAGGATATTTAATGTTACTTACAGCTGTCATTCCTTAAAAATAATAGGAAACTACCTAGAGCAATGTCAATGTAAACAACTTAAAAAAAAACGGAAACAAGACCCCAGGCAACACGGCCCCGAAGTCAATAATAGAAACAAGACTATCCGATGTAAAGCAAGATCTCCATCAGAAGAAAAAACGATACATTGGATATATGATGCATGACCAAAATGCATAAACAACCCTAAGGGTGAGGACATAACCCTGGGGATGTACAGAATATCTTCTATATAATACGTTAAACTCCCAAGAAATTTGATAAAAAAAAAAATTTCAATAAAAACAAGCCCAAAAGCTTGGAAGCTTAACTGGGGGGATCAAGGGAAGGAAGGGAAGGAATACAAAACAAACAGGGGACAGATCATTATCAATGAATGATGACGTCAGGCCCATGTTCCGAAATTGGGGAACATGAACTAAATTTTTATAAATATTATAAAATTACAGCCCTGAATGTTTCAAACCACCGTTTCTTCTTCTTCCTCCTTTATCCAGTTCTGTCCTTGGATCCACCAATTTAAACCATTGATTTGTGTCTGGCATCATTAATTGAGATTTAAAAAAAGCACAAATGTCAGTTTATTGTTATCTGACAAGGGCCAAACAAAGAATGATGTTGGCACCAGTTTTCAGTGATTTCCTGATGTCTGTGCATGCGCAGAGGGTAAATGTATGGAGGGCCAGATAAGACTTTGAATTTTCGGTTTTGCATGCAAATTTTGGGGATTGGGGGGGAAAATTTGTGTTTGGCCCTAGATATTTTTGAGTTAGCACCAGCTAGTATGGGTCATTGGTATACAGTATAAAAATATTCCTCATTTTGAACTAAGTTACAATTCAAGCTTCCACAGTGAGCCCAAATATGAACCTAGGGACTTGGCTTGAACAAACTTGAATCTCCCCCTCCCCCCCCCTCCCCCCCCCCCCCACCTAAGCATGCTGCATACCAAATATCAAAATATTCTGATTGGTAGATCTGAAGAAGAAGATTTTTAAAGAATATTCCTGGGGGTGCGTTGGCGTTGCGGTAACCGGTTCTCGTCAGATCGTCAAAGTTAAGCAACGGTCGGATGGGTGACCGTCTGAGCAATCGATTCGGACTCCTGTGTTGTGTCCTTGGGCAAGTGCACTTAACCCCGATTGTCCACATAGCAGCACGATGACGCTGTGTACTAAGGCGTACTGCACGTCAATGGTGCGCATGTCTTCAAACCAATCTAACCCTGCCTGTGCTGCAGTGCGGAGTTACAATGTTGGGCAGCTGACAACTGCTCGTCGTTGCTCGGTGATTCTCTCTGGGTACTCCGGCTTCCTCCACCCGTAAAACTGTCACCGACATGGACATGACCTTGGCTGTTAATGTGTCATTAAACCCTAATAAAAAAAAAAAAGAAGAATATTCCTCATACTGCACTAATTTAAACATTTGGGCTCCCATAGACAGCCCAAATATAGACCCAGGTATTTGATTTCTATAAACATGTGAAAACAATCTTCCAAAGATGTTATATGTGAAATTTGAAAGCTTTTGGCGCAGTGGTTTGGGAGAAAAGTAGTCTTAAATGTTTTTCCCATTACCCACAGTGTTAAAAAATGCTGACTCAGCAGTTTTTTAAAGTCCCCCAAAAAGTACCCCCCATGATAAAACCGATAGCAATTTTTTTGGACCATTCCATTCTGTTCATCCTAAGGAAGCTTCACACCAAATAAGAATTCTCAGTGCCCGTGTAGTTTTGGAGATATGGGCATTTTAATTTTTTTCTATTTTTAGCTTGTGCGGTTCCCATGGGTGACAGGAACATTTTTTTGGCATAAATTAAAGTACTTATGACCCAATAAGCCCTCATATAAAATTTGATTCATATCAGCCTCTCGGTTTGGAAAATAGAAATTTTGGGTGGGGCGAAAATTCTTACCCCTCCCCATAACGAAGGCAAATATAGCTCCTCGAACTTCTTTTGAACAAATCTGAGGCTACACCTCAAAAGGAAGCTGCACACCAAATATCAAGGTCTCTGCTATCTGCTGGTTCATGAGAAGAAGATTATAGGTATCACGGAACTGAATATTGAAATTAGAGTGAACCAAATGTTGCACTTGGAAATGACGCAATCTCTAAAAATAAACAGCCTTGGGAAAATCCATTGTTTCAATAAAAGTTTGAAACATTCTATTGACATCTTGCATTATTGCTGAATATTCCTGATAAAAAAGAGGGTCATTTGATGACTTTTGGACCTAAAAAATAAAATTTACTTTTTGTGTGTTTTTGTAGGGAATTCCCTGAAAAATATGTGCATGTGACCGGTACTTCCCTTTGTGTCAATTTTTCTCTCTTATTTGTTGCATAACCCCCTGTTTTCAGATCAGAAAAAAGTGTCTGAAGGGTTATACTTGACAGAGATATTTGAATTCCAAAATTAAAGTGATGCAATCATATTTTTTTCCACCTGAACGTTATAATGGTCGCCTATGGGAAAATATTTAGTTCCGTGATACCTATAGGAAATATGTTTTTTGGCTTCCAGACCAGATTCAGTTATTATTTTGTGGGATTATTTTACATTTAAATATTTATTTGGGGACCATATACCTTACCAAACCATTTTATTGTTTTGAGAAGTTACATTTTTGTCACAGTCAGCAATAAAAGCTATATATTTCAAAAACTAAGGCTGTTCATGCAAGAAAATTCACATCTTGAGCAAGTGTATTCCCCAGGAGCACACTATAACCTCTGGCAGCTGCTAACTAACAGCCTATCTTACCCTATTAAATATTTATTTAAACCATGGTTTCTCCTCATATTACTAGGGGCAGGGAGGATTCCAAATCTTCAAACCCCTTCCAAATCACCATTCAAACACACACAGAAAACCTACACTGCCCTTCTATTCACTATTATTTAGAAGTTTTTCTCTTCTGTATCAGTGTTGGCCATATGAAATATCGAGGGTGGCAACAAAACTCTCTCCTGAAACAATTCCAGGTGCGCGAATCGCTCGCCTAAATGTATTTTTAGCAAACTGAATGTAGAAGCATTAAAATAATGCAGTGTCGTGCATTACTGGTACGGTACGGTACGGTGTTACGTGCACACCGACACTGACCAAACTTGGATGACAGGTCTTTAAGTTTAAAGGTGACATGATTAGGACGATTAGGTCTACAATTTAATTTCGGGAATTTCTACGGACTGGTCCATAAAACAAACCAGTCAAGAAAATACTATTTGTGGTCTCCACGTTGTTTGAGCTACAGTCTACTGCCATTCAGATTCAAACTGTGCAAACTTACCGAGCACTTATTAACAGGAAAGTCTAGTCTAAAATCTAATCACGTGAATTGGTGACACAAACAGAGAATTGTGAAAAATAAAGTAAAAGATAAGATCGCCATTTACATTACCGTAACCGCTGACTTTAGACTTCGCCACTTCGCTCAGAAATTTTAAGAATGTGACTTTTGATATCATCAAGTTATGTCACGCATGCTGGTAACAGACAGAAATTCCAATCCAATAAGAAAATCTGTGAACATTTTGTGTGAAACAACAAAGATGAATTCTATTTTCATCAACGAATTGTCTTCAAAGCACGTGTGATATTTTATTGAATGAATGTTTATTTAAAATTTTGCATCATGGGACACATGTGATGTAATTTTAATGAGGGTCTTGATGGGAGGTTCACCTGAATAATGAATCGATGGAGGATTGGAGCAGGGGGGCTGGAGCTGTTTAAAAACAAGAAATTCTTCATGTTTTTTGAGCAGTCCCCTCATAGTTTTTGTACGGGAAGAGGACCTTCCATTAATTTGCAGTTCAGTGTAGCCAAAGCTGTTTCACTTTTGTCGGCGATGAAAATCGAACAGCCTGCATTTTGTTTTGTTTATTGAAAACAGTCCAACAAATAGAATTCATTTAAAAACGTGGCCGTAATGAGGCAGTGGTAGATACAGGAATTCTGAAAGGGTGGGGGGTGGGGGGTGGGAGGGTGGACGCGGAATTGTGCAGATGGCGATGGCATCCGCCACGAGTGCCGAAGGCACGAGCTTTTGTAGGGGGGTCTGAAAATTTTTGGAAATAAGCGATCAAATGGAGCAGTCTGGTGGTTTCTGGGGTGGAAATCCTCTTGGTTTTTTGAACGGCTAAATAACCCTTTTTAAACAGCATGTTTCAAAATTTCAAATTCTGCCATAGGCCTACTTTCAAGACAGAATTAGAAAATTTGAAATATGCTCTTCAGAACCGTTACCCTTCACTATAATATCGCATTTTGGACACAATGTTAAATTAATTGTTTACAGTCATAACCGACTTGAGGAGAAAATTTTCCTGTGGCAGGTCCCCCGGATCCCTACCAACAGGAGGGGTGGACTCCGCTCCTGTTACCTCCCCCAAACCTTTAACCCTCAGGATATGCATTCTGCATATCGCTTAGTGCCCCCCCCCCCCCTCAATTCATGTATTGCCAGCTCCCCCCCCCCCCCACAATGAAAATCCTGTCTATGCCCCTCCATGCTAGACAAACACAAGCTATTAGCTCGTGTTTGTGTAGCATGGAGGGGCATAGACATGATTTTCATTTAAATGTTAGAGTCTAAATTGAGTCTTCCTGTGGCAAAAAGCATCAAACCTCTTGATCGTGGACCGATTAACTTCCGCCATCTGAACGTAGGGACTGGCTGTGGTAAGCTAACCCGCTCATACATTCTGACAACAGAACCACATGGGCCTCAAAATGATCCGGCTTTGTATTTAATTAAATTTACTGCGAAACACAATTTGTCTTGGTGGAAAACTTGGGGCCAATTAGTTCTGTTATTTGAAGGTAAGGACTGACTGTACGTGGTGAGCTAAACCCCTTACATTCTGATAACAGAACTACACGGGCGGGGCCTACAAAAATCTGGATGATTCTGGGACTTTTTTTGTATTTATATGCGAAACACGATTTTTCTTGGTGGTAAACTGTTAAAACAAAACTCGATTGAATCGGAGTGGACTGTGGACAGAGATCTCATAACTTGGGTGAGGGGGGCCGGGTGGGGGGGGGGGGGGGGGGCGACGGCGTTAATACGGGAACAAAATGCTAACACTTTTTAGGCAAACCTCGGGAAACGCTCACAACGGTCAACCTAACCATGTTGTGAAGACGAATAAATTTCAAAGTTCAAACTCTGTCATAAAATGTGTGTGTGTGTGTGTGCAACGAGGGGGGGGGGGGGGGGAGCCAGTCGGGAATTGCACTACTGACTAGTATCCTGGAAATAGTCGCTTTGTTGAGATTCGTGCCATGAAGATGATAAACTGAGTGAAAATTAACAGCACAATTTGTGGCATGAATTTCAACAAACACTACAGTGTATAGTAAGAAGGACACTGTAAAAGTTTTAGGCGGAACCCATTTATTATAAAATTAACGGGAATATCAAGTTGAATTCTGCAATGGTTTTGAAAAGAAAAAGTTCAACAGAATAGTAACGTATTCACAGCTATTGATCAGTTCTGTTTTTCCTTCTATCCTTCCACCCGTATTCCATTTTCTAAAAGTTGAAGACTTAACACGCGAACCCTTTATATTAGATGCCATACTGATAACAAATTTAACTGAACTGATTTGGGCTCTCAAACTTGACTCTCAAAGTACGTTTGATGGCAAACCATGTGACAGCGGCAACAGTCAGTCAAACGATAGAGTTGTCGATTTCAATGTAATACAGTATACTGCAGACGTGCGACTGTGTAGTGTGAAATCGGCGTGTGACGGTGTCTGTGAACTAAATTTAAACTCTGCAGGTGCAGGTTGTTGCAGAGTATCATTTTTATGGGATTCGAAAATAATAATTTAACCCTTTTAAAAGGGCAACAACTATTAAACTGCCGGCTTTACAAGAGATTGCTTGAGCGAGACGACGGCATACAGACTGTGTGTGAGACAGAAGCAAGGCGCGCGAAAAACCGCGTGTGCGGAATGAGAATCAGGCACGCGGTAGGCGCGCGATAAAATATTTCCAAGACTGCTATATTATGCTCTTCAAAATGCTGGAAAACAATTCCTTCATTGAAAGAGTATCCTGGAACACAAATTTGAGGAGGGGGTGGGGCTACAGTGGAAAATAACATAATAAAATTACAAATGTGAGTGAATGGCATATGTGCATAGCTACCAATATAGATGTCTAGTACTAGTGCTGTCATGGTTCCCCTGATACAGCATAAATTTACAGTGACAGTTGTGAAATATTGCTCTTTCCCTGAACCAAGTCCTCTCTCCCACACATATCTAACCCTTCTGCTGATGATAAACATTTGGAAAGACTGAACAGCATGTTTTTAGAGACTGAAGTTAGTATCATACACTTTCAGTTTCTTATGATTTACTTTGAGGCTTCAGCACTCATGGTCCACTGAGTTATTTTTCAATTTAACAACCTTGCCCTGGCTCTTCCACTATATTTTTCATTGTATGCCATTCAGTACTCTCATGTAGACCTCCTACATGTGTGACTGCAAGCCTATCTGTCTGGCTGTGTGTCTGTCTCTTCATCAGTCATGGTGTTTCTTTGCTTTTCATTTGCATGGATCTACATTTTCAATAATTGGCAGCTGACTAACTTTCACCCCCCCCCCCCCCCCCCCTCCAAACACACACACATACAAGTATATTAAACGTCAAATACCACTATATTCTTGAAGCAAATGTCTGATTCATCCTCTTTGGAAACATGTTTTCAACAATTTCAATCTTTTTGCCAGAATGGGTGTCTGTGGGGATTAAAACAAAGGTTATGAAAGTGCACTTATGGGAACTTGCAGCATAAGCATAGCACTATAGAATCAATATTTGATGGTTTTAGGCATCTTACCAGTGTGAGGAGATATCACAGTAGCAGGTACTGGTCATTCTTTTGGAAAAAAACACTGTTTTATGTTTTGTCAGTGCCATACCAATGACTCTATGTGCCTTTACTGAGAAAACTGAGGCTTTTCCTTTACAAAAATTGCAAAATATTCATCAAATACAATGTGAAATGTCTTCAGAAGCCAGACTGTGATTTAAAAACTATTACAGATGGAAAAGTTCATATCACAGTAGGTTTGTTTTGGGTCAATATCAATTAAATTATGAATTATATCACATATTTTGATGAAAAGGGGCATACCGGGGGGTCCTATTCAGGGCAAAATTTTACTACATCAGATGGTGGAATGAAATTTGACATCAGTTGTTACGATAAACTGGTAGAGTCCTTTCATATTGGTGAAATATATAGCTGCATCCCCAATTTTGGAAACAAAATTGACATCCATATTGTTCCATGGGGGTTGGGCACTGTTTTGCTTGCAGTATGGTTAAATGAGAGATTTTTTCTAAAAATATTTTGTGCTGATGCAGATGTTAGTTTTATTTTGGGATCAGGGTAGTTTTTTAAAGAAAGCTGTAAATTCTCATCCTTCTCAGTTAATTTATAACAGGATAGAAAAATCTTTTGGAGGCAATACCAGTTTTCAAGCCCACTTGACAAAGTTTGGACACTTTTCCTTAAAAGAGCAAATTTTCCATGTTTTTGACTCCGCCAAAGCCAAAAGTTGGATTCTAATGCAGAAATGACTCTTTTATCCCATGGAAGTGGTAAAATGTCTCTTTGGTGGGGTTGGGGATGATTATAGGTATCGCAGAACTAAATATTGAAATTAGAGTGAACCGCCTTAAAATGTTGCACTCAGAAATGATGCAATCTCTAAAAATAAACAGCCTTGGGAAAATCCATTGTTTCAATAAAAGTTTGAAACATTCTATTGACATCTTGCATTATTGTTGAATATTCTTGATAAAAAAGAGGGTGATTTGATGACTTTTGGACCTAAAAAATAAAATTTACTTTTTGTGTGTTTTTGTAGGGAATTACCTGAAAAATATGTGCACGTGACCGGTACTTCCCTTTGTGTCAGTTTTTCTCTCTTATTTGTTGCATAACCCCCTGTTTTCAGATCAGAAAAAGTTGTTTGAAGGGCTATACTTGACAGAGATATTTGAATGCCAAAATTAAAGTGATGCGATCATATTTTTTTCCACCTGAACGTTCTAATGGTCGCCTATGGGAAAATATTTAGTTCTGTGATACCTTAAGCACACTTTTTGGGTGTGTCCCAACCGAAGGGCGAGGCAACTTGATTTGAACAAAATCAAAATGCGATGTCATAAAAAACTATTATCTCAAATTTCAATTAAATTGGTTCAGCGGTTTTGGAGGAGAAGATGCAAACACCACGTTCACGGACGACGGACGCCAGGCGGTGAGTGATCACTATAGCTCCCCTGACTGAAAGTTAGTCAAGCTAAATAAAGCCCTTGATTTTTTACGATTGCTTTGAACTTTAATTTTTGTTGTACAGCAATGAATGCTGTGTAAAAGAAGTTGAAACTTTGAAGCACTCTTAAAATCCAAGACTTACAAGGCTAATGCAAAAATTTCAAATATTTTCTAAGCATTGAAACAACATTTTGCAAGGACTTTTAGGGACTAAACAATAAACCCTGATTATATAAAAAACTTACTTTTTTCCCTACTTGGGACTCCAATTCAGCATTTTTCATCAATGAGCCACAAAGAATTGGTAGATATTTTCCAAGTTCCTGTAAAATCCAACAATAAGCAGTTGAAAAAAATGTTAAAAGAAAAACAAATATAGTCTTACATTCCTGCTAGGCCTGTGTTATTCATAACAAATATAGTATAATATACTTTTGAACCACTTTTTAATTTTTTTAATTAAAGATTTGAGGGATTTCACATAAAAAGATGGAAAACATGCCATGTCAGGCAACTGTTCTAAAGCTAATTTAATCTCTTTTATGACACTTTTCATGGAATGTTCCAATTCAAAGGTATAATGTGCAAGTCATACCCATAAAGCACTTTGTACACAAACATTACCGTTTAGTATCAGATTCAAAGAAAACCTCCACAAACTTACTTCCGAACAATATTCAATGGCTACTTTACATAGGTCCATCAATATTTCAAGACAGTTACACACAATTAAACTTTTGTATCTCACCATAATACTGTCTGTACTGAAAAGAAAATGGACATACATATAAAAAACAAAAAAACATTAAGTAACAATCCTTGTGTTTATACAGTTCATTCCGCTTCTTTGAAAACTTAAAATATGCAGAACATAATGATGTGTGAATGTGTTTGACAATACAGACTGAGTGCCACCGTGGAAGAATACAACAAGAGGCGCCGTATTGATGGATGCATTTACACAACATGGCATTCTGTGTTTATTATATGCCCCTATGACATAGAATCCATTAATTTAAAAATTTGGTCTTATTTGTAGACTTTGACAGTTCTGGCGTCTGCTTGAAATAAGAACAAAAACAAAACTCAGTCGTGATTGGCAAACATGTGTGACAATTCGATATGTAAAAAAACATATAAATGAAAATTGCAAGCAAATGGGTTATTTATTCGTATTGAAGAAATTAGCTGCTGTTATTTGAGAGATACTTGCTTCAAAGTCAGAACTTGAGTGTTATAAAATTACTCCCCATTTACAGAATAAGTTTAATTTTGTTAATTCTGAACCAAAATATTTTCCAATTGACATTCGATTTATAGGCTGTCAATGCATTTTTCGAATTGATCTAGGTCAAAATGCGATATTTCGATTGGCCTATTATGAAAATGGATGGAGTTTAGTTCTACTGATGGATCCATGATGTCAGCTAGAAAAATAGTCTGTCAATGGAAGTCCATATGGAACATGTGTTCCTACGGACTTGTAAATATGGAACTGGATGAAAAGTAATAGGTATGTAATAAATGAAATATCTGCATATTTTTCCAGGACCAATCTATTCCTTCAATTCGAATTATTTTTACTACATATTGATTATGCAGTGGAACCCTGTTTATTGAATAGCCACTTTGCAAGTGAGAATTATTCAGTTAACAAGAGTATTCATTTAACAAGGATTTGATCACTTTCCTTTATTCTCGAGATAAATGAAGCATTTCTCCTATTGTATATTGTTTGACAGAACTAATTAAGCTCTATCAAACAAGATATAATAGATTAAATGCATGCATTGTAGGTATGGAGGCCAAAAATGTCAATAAGTGTGGAGAATTTAGTGGTTGTTAGAGCAATTCTTTGACAGATTCAAATTGCCAGATTTTTTATTTATTCTATAACACCTGAAATTAACGGATCAAATTTGTATTGAAGGTGTGGTAAATGATTTGGTGCAGGAAATTATATTCAATTAACAGAGTTATTAAATTTCGAGATATCCAACTAAGTGGGCACATCCTTTATCCTTTACCTACTGTAACATTATCTGGCCAGAACTAGCCACAAAAATCACCATTAAAATTTTAACAGTTTTCAATTTTTGCTTCAAAAACATAATTTATAACCCTTTACTGGAATGAGCTCAAGACCACTCCAATGAGGTGCCTTAAGCCTTGTTATCAAGGCAAAGATTAAAACATTTAGTGATTCCATAACAATTTTTTGCAAGTAACGTCTTCAAGTCATATTAAGTAAAAGGGTTAATTGAATATAATACAGTTAATACAGTAGAACCCTGTTGATGGAATAGTCACTTTGCCAGAGAAAATTATTCAATTAACAGGAGTATTCAATTAGCAGGGATTTGGTCACTTTTCTGTAAACTGAGCTTTTATTCTATTATATCTTGTTTTACAAAGATCATGAGATACTGTAGCCAAATAGGGTCTATAAATAATGGGAATTTGGTGATTGTCAGGGCAATTTCTTGAAATATGACACAATTTTTTATTCAATTAAATCTCTTTTAGCACTCAGTAACTTTCATGATAAAATCCCTACAACACTTAGAAACTTTCAATGATAATATACTAAAAGGGGTATGTAGGGAAAACAATGTACATCTGTAACCATTGGATGTACAATTAAAAGTTTGGTACCATTAGAAAGGTAAATGTTAGCCCTTTGTATTTAGATTCCATAGACATGGGAATAGTGACTATCTCAGGTGTAAACAGGTGAAAATACAGGTGTGTTTCCACCTTTAGTCATATTAGTCCATTATATAAAAAATAAATGGGTTTTTTTCTGTTTCATCATATAATTTCATTTAGTTCTAAAATTTATCACTTGTTTCATTACTTTCAGGTGATACAACAGGTATAGATCAACAAGAATCTTGTTAACAAAAACACATTTCATCTGTTTTTTGAAAATAAAAAATTATTTAAAAAAAATTCATTTGTTGTTTTCATTGTTTCCCAGTCGAAGCCTAATACACATAAAAAATCTTAACACCTTATACCTGTCCTCAGTACAATACTGATACTTATTTACCTGTAGTTACTTGGATTTACCTCCAGGTAAATCCAGGTAAATCACTGCCAGTAGTAAATTTTTGTGTCGAAATCCTTGTAACAGGTGCTGCGTGCATTACATTCATTTATTTCTGAACTACATCATTTGTTTCATTACATTCAGGTGATACAACAGGTAGAGATTAACAAGAATCTCATTAACAAAAACACAATTTATTTGCTTTTGAAAATAAAATGAAAGTGTCAATGACACTGTAGCTCAACTTGTCAAGACATGTACATGTATAGTATGTGACACAGCAATCACAAACATCTAGGTAATGACCTGATAACAAAGGTACCTATAAAGTATTGTAACGGTCTGTACATAAATACTGGCCGTAGCCTGTAACAAATGTATAGGTAAAGTATTGTAAAGGTGGGTGACAGTCAGATGCTCAACTAGAAAAAAAATCTTTGAGTCCCAGAGTGGGTCTGACTGAACCCCCAAAATATTTGTTCTTATAGCACAGTGATAACAAAGGCACCCCAAAACACACTCATTCCTGCCCCAAGGATGAAAACAAAGGTACCCAAGAAGTTTCATGAAGATCAATTCATAAATACGAGCTGTATAGAAGTTGTGACAAAAAAGTGATTGGACCTAATTTCAGTACAAAATGGCCACTGGCAGCCATCTTGAATTTTGGACCGCACTCAGAAACACTCGTTCTCGTCCCAAGGGGATAACAAAGGTACCCAAGAAGTTTCGTGAAGATCAGTTGATAAATACAGCCTCTAGCCCAAGCCATATTGACATGTGCACTTACAGTGTATAAGTAGTGCTAAATAAATCAAAATTCATCTAATTTGCATAATTTCTGCACGAGAAAAAAACCTGTACTATATGTGATGTGTTTCATGTTACTAAACATTCATACAAAAATTTATTCAAATCAGAACTTTCATACAGAAGTTCTGTACAAAAGACTGAATGCACTAATTTTGGTACAAAATGGCTGCTGGTGGCCATCTTGAATTTTGGACTGCACTCAGAAACACTCGTTCTCGTCCCAAGGTGATAACAGAGGTACCCATGAAGTTTCGTGAAGATCGGTTGATAAATACAGCCTCTAGCCCGAGCCGTATTGACATGTGTACTTACTGTGTGTAAGTAGCACTGAAAAAATCCAAGTTCATCTAATTTGCATAATTTCTGCACGAGAAAAAACCTGTATTATATGTGATGTATCCCATGGTACTAAACATTCACACAATTTATTATGCGCGTGAGCATTAAATCCCACAAGTAATCATCTGAATACCAGCTCGGCACATCAGTAACCTAAACATTTTTCAAGTTATCGAATACAAAAAGGGAATGGAGGAATTTTCAATTTAAGGATAAAGGGTTACTATCTTGGGATCAAATCATCAGATTTACAACAAAAACTATACAGCTCGGCACATCAGTAACCTGAACACAAATATAAAGTATGTAGACAATCCAAAAATATTTTTCAAGTTATTGAATGCCAAAGGGATTGGAGGAATTTTCAATTTGAAGGATAAAGGGCTAATATCTCAGGATCAAATTATCCGATTTACACCAAAAACTATACAGCTCGGCACATCAGTAACCTGAACACAATCATAAAGTAACTTGACAATCCAAGCAATATTTTTAAAGTTATCGAATGCCAAAGGGATTGGAGGAATTTTCAATTTGAAGGATAAAGGGTTAATATCTCAGGATTAAATTATCAGATTTACACCAAAAACTATACAGCTCAGCACATCAGTAACCTGAACATAAATATAAAGTAACTTGACAATCCAAGCAATATTTTTCAAGTTATCGAATGCCAAAGGGATTGGAGAAATTTTCAATTTGAAGGATAAAGGGTTAATATCTCAGAATCAAAATAACAGATATACACCAAAAACTATACAGCTCGGCACATCAGTAACCTTAACACAAATATTAAGTAACTTGACAATCCAAACAATATTTTTCAAGTTATCGAATGCCAAAGGGATTGGAGGAATTTTCAATTTGAAGGATAAAGGGTTAATATCTCGGGATCAAATCATCAGATTTACACCAAAAACTATACAGCTCGGCACATCAGTAACCTGAACACAAATATAAAGTAACTAGACAATCCAAGCAATATTTTTCATGTTATCGAATGCCAAAGGGATTGGAGGAATTTTAAATTTAAGGATAAAGGGTTAATATCTTGGGATCAAATCATCAGATTTACACTAAAAACTATACAGCTCGGCACATCAGTAACCTGAACACAAATATAAAGTAACTAGACAATCCAAGCAATATTTTTCAAGTTATCGAATGCCAAAAGGATTGGAGGAATTTTCAATTTGAAGGATAAAGGGCTAATATCTCAGGATCAAATTATCCGATTTACACCAAAAACTATACAGCTCGGCACATCAGTAACCTGAACACAATAATAAAGTAACTTGACAATACATGCAATATTTTTCAAGTTATCGAATGCCAAAGGGATTGGAGGAATTTTCAATTTGAAGGATAAAGGGTTAATATCTCAGGATTAAATTATCAGATTTACACCGAAAACTATACAGCTCAGCACATCAGTAACCCGAACATAAATATAAAGTAACTTGACAATCCAAGCAATATTTTTCAAGTTATCGAATGCCAAAGGGATTGGAGAAATTTTCAATTTGAAGGATAAAGGGTTAATATCTCAGAATCAAAATAACAGATATACACCAAAAACTATACAGCTCAGCACATCAGTAACCTGAACACAAATATAATGTAACTTGACAATCCAAGCAATATTTTTCAAGTTATCGAATGCCAAAGGGATTGGAGAAATTTTCAATTTGAAGGATAAAGGGTTAATATCTCAGAATCAAAACAACAGATATACACCAAAAACTATACAGCTCAGCACATCAGTAACCTGAACACAAATATAAAGTAACTAGACAATCCAAGCAATATTTTTCAAGTTATCGAATGCTAAAGGGATTGGAGGAATTTTAAATTTAAGGATAAAGGGTTAATATCTTGGGATCAAATCATCAGATTTACACTAAAAACTATACAGCTTGGCACATCAGTAACCTGAACACAAATATAAAGTAACTAGACAATCCAAGCAATATTTTTCAAGTTATCGAATGCCAAAGGGATTGGAGGAATTTTCAATTTGAAGGATAAAGGGCTAATATCTCAGGATCAAATTATCCGATTTACACAAAAAACTATACAGCTCGGCACATCAGTAACCTGAACACAATTATAAAGTAACTTGACAATCCATGCAATATTTTTCAAGTTATCGAATGCCAAAGGGATTGGAGGAATTTTCAATTTGAAGGATAAAGGGTTAATATCTCAGGATTAAATTATCAGATTTACACCGAAAACTATACAGCTCAGCACATCAGTAATCTGAACATAAATATAAAGTAACTTGACAATCCAAGCAATATTTTTCAAGTTATCGAATGCCAAAGGGATTGGAGAAATTTTCAATTTGAAGGATAAAGGGTTAATATCTCAGAATCAAAATAACAGATATACACCAAAAACTATACAGCTCAGCACATCAGTAATCTGAACACAAATATAAAGTAACTTGACAATCCAAGCAATATTTTTCAAGTTATCGAATGCCAAAGGGATTGGAGAAATTTTCAATTTGAAGGATAATGGGTTAATATCTCAGAATGAAAATAACAGATATACACCAAAAACTATACAGCTCAGCACATCAGTAACCTGAACACAATATAAAGTAACTTGACAATCCAAGTAATATTTTTCAAGTTATCGAATGCCAAAGGGATTGGAGGAATTTTCAATTTGAAGGATAAAGGGTTAATATCTCGGGATCAAATCATCAGATTTACACCAAAAACTATACATTTCGGCAAATCAGTAACCTGAACACAAATATAAAGTAACAAGACAATCCAAGCAATATTTTTCAAGTTATCGAATGCCAAAGAAATGGATACGGATGCCGGACGGACAGACAGGCAGACAAAGGATGAACGAACAACGGATGGTCACCCTGGATGCCGGCATTATGTGTACCATACATAGTATGGGTACACATAAAAACCCGTATTATATGTGATGTATCCCATGGTACTAAACATTCACACAAAAAATTATTCAAATCAGCGCTTTCATATGGAAGTTCTGTGCAAAAATCTGATTGCACCTAATTTTGTACAAAATGGCTGCCATCGGCCATCTTGAATTTCGGACCGGACCCCAAAACACTTGTTCTCGTCCCACGGTGATAACAAAGGTACCCAAGGAGTTTCGTAAAGATCGGTTCATAAATACGGCCTCTAACCCGAGCCGTATTGGCATTTGCACTTACAGTGCTGAAAGTAACACCAAAAAACATCAAAGTTAGTCTAATTTGCATAATTTACACACGAGAAAAAAACCGGTATTATATGCGATGTATACCATGGTACTAAACATTCATACAAAAAATTATTCAAATCAGAGCTTTCATATGGAAGTTCAGTACAAAAAACAGATTTCTGCATCGTCGGTACAAAATGGTGGCTGGCAGCCATCTTGAATTTCGGACCAGACTCCAAAACACTCGTTCTCGTCCCACAGTCATAACAAAGGTACCCAAGAAGTTTCGTAAAGATTGGTTCATAACTACGGCATCTAGCCCGAGCCGTATCCAATTGTTGACGGACAGGGGTTATTCAAAAATTAGATTTGAAAGTGTTATCTGCCTTTCATGTTAGGTAAAGTGTTAATGTACGGTACACTAGTTGCTGTACACAGTTTTGCAATCTATTGATGCCAGTGACAGCTTGACTTCACTGTTGGTCAAACTGAGCATTGCTATTAAAGATATATAGTAGTGAGGACAATACAACCACCACTGCAAAGGGGTACAATGATATTATTTAATCTTTTTCCTTTCAAACCACAAGATATGACAAATCACTGTAACAAGTGCAATGTGCTCATTCCAATGAAGAATCATAACCTATGGAAGAGAAAGAAGGAGATTTCAGTTATACATGAGTAAGTAATGAGTGCTGTCATCTTCAATAGGGTAATAACAGTGGTGCACACTGATTGCATTTTACTCAAAATTATCACAGTAAAATTGAAAGGCTATTTGAATAAATTATTTGTACTGTTCTGGTGAAAAAATAGCAATAGAAGCCGAGTTCTTGAGAATCATAAGGGGCATTGGAAATTTGGTCATAACGTCTTGAAGTAGAGGGCTAATTTAGAAGAGGTTATTGTGCGTTGCCAGTTTTATGGGGGCCTAAAGCCAAAATTCCAAAGAGAACTACCCAATATCCCATCTGCATCTAGATGTCCAGATGTCCTGACTTAAAAAAATTGCACCATCAAAGTGCTGAACACAATAGCAGTTATCAGGTTTTCTGACTGTTTCTTAGGGAAAGGGGCAATCTGCTTTGTATTCTCCAAATTTATAGATGGTGCCTTGAGAAGCATGGCGGTGCTCTGGGGTCCCTCAAAGTATGCACCCCTTTTGTGCCATAAGGTCCCCAAAAGGGGTTCTCTCATTATTGGATTTAGAATCTATTATCGATTTGTCTGAAATCTTGTTAGAGAAAGGGTCAATTAGATTGTTTTTTCCAAAATAAACAGTAGGTGTCTTGCTAACCACAGTGGTTCTGTGCGGGCCTCCCAAATTGTGCACCCTTCAGGGTATACAAAGCTGCCGTGCTCTGGTCACTTTCCAGGGGAGGGGGGGGGGGGGGGGGGGGCAATATTTCCACAGATGCAATAATATTAGATTCCAAACACTAATTATAGGAATAATCATCAATGAAAGTGTCAATGGCACTGTAGCTCAACTTGTGTTAGACATGTATATGTATTGTATGTGACACAGCAATGACACACATCTACGCAATGACCTGATAACAAAGGTACATGTAAAGTGTTGTAAAGGTCTGTACATAAATACTGACCATAGCCTGTAACAAATGTGCAGGTAAAGTATGACTAAACTAAGTTTTAAGAACGTTAGCAGCGGCAACATTTTTGACAGAAATTGAAGAAAATCGATAGCTCCCATCTAGAGGTCTCCCCAAACAAGCATACCGGGTTTCAAAGCAATCCAATCATAAATGTGCCCTGAAGGGTGTGCCAAAGGAAAATATTGAGGTCTGACTAAACTAAGATCTAAGAACATTGGCCGTGGCAACATTTTTTGACGGAAATGGAAGAAAATCGATAGCTCCCATCTAGAGGTCACCCCAAACAAGCATGCCACGTTTCAAAGCAATCCGATCATAAATGTGCCCTGTAGGGTGTGCCAAAGGGAAATATTGAGGTCTTCTGACCAAACTAAGTTTTAAGAACATTGGCCGCGGCAACATTTTTTGACGGAAATGGAAAAAAATCAGTAGCTCCCATCTAGAGGTCACCCCAAACAAGCATACCAGGTTTCAAAGCAATCCAATCATAAATGTGCCCTGTAGGGTGTGCCAAAGGGAAATATTGAGGTCTGACTAAACTAAGTTCTAAGAATGTTGGCTGTGGCAACATGTTTTGACGGAAATTGAAAAAAATCGATAGCTCCCATCTAGAGGTCACCCTAAACAAGCATACCAAATTTCAAAGCAATCCAATCATAAATGTGCCCTGTAGGGTGTGCCAAAGGGAAATATTGTGGTTTGACTAAACTAAGTTCTAAGAACGTTGGCCGCGGCAACATTTTTTGACGAAAATTGAAGAAAATCGATAGCTCCCATCTAGAGGTCACCTGAAACAAGCATGCCAGGTTTCAAAGCAATCCGATTATAAATGTGCCCTGTAGGGTGTGCCAAAGGGAAATATTGAGGTCTTCTGACTAAACTAAGTTCTAAATGACTAAACTAAGTTCTAAGAACGTTGGCCATGGCATCATTTTTTGACGGAAATTGAAGAAAATCGATAGCTCCCATCTTGAGGTCTCCCCAAATAAGCATACCATGTTTCAAAGCAATCCAATCATAAATGTGCCCTGTAGGGTGTGCCAAAGGGAAATACTGAGGTTTGACTAAACTAAGTTCTAAGAACGTTGGGAGCGGCAACATTTTTTGACGGAAATTGAAGAAAATCGATAGCTCCCATCTAGAGGTCACCCCAAACAAGCATACCAAGTTTCACAGTGATCTGATCATAAATGCGACCTGTGAGATGTGCCAAAGGAAATTGTGGACGTACGTACATACGTACGCCGACGGACGAGAAGTGATGGCAATAGCTCAGCTTGACTTTGTCAAGTTGAGCTAAAAATGATAAATTTGTAGTAATTTGTATATTTTTAATACTTACCAATGGCCCAGACTAAGCTGGTGCAAACTTATTAATTTTCCAAGGGCCAAACACAAGTTTTGACTTTGTCAAGTTGAGCTAAAAATGATAAATTTGTAGTAATTTGTATATTTTTAATACTTACCAATGGCCCAGACTTAGCTGGTGTTAAATTTATTAATTTCCAAGGACCAAACACAAGTTTTGACGCCCCCCCCCCCCCCCCCAATCCCCAATATTTGCATACAAAACCAAAAATGAGAAGTCCTATCTGGTACTCCATACTTTTGCTCACTGCGCAGTAACCAGGAAGTAACTGAAACTGGTGCCAACATCATTCTTCCTAGTTATGCCTGCTAAATGTTATATATATATCAGCGGGGAGGTATGAGGGCTATCCCTGTCTGGGCCTTCGGTAAATATTAAAAATATACAAATTACTATAAATTTATCATATTTTTATACTCAAAACCAATGGCCCAGACTTAGCTGAATCGTAAAAAGGCTGGAGGTCCTAGGACTTAGATGACTGTAATATCTCTATTACTCCACAATAAAGAATAGCTCCTGCAGGAGAACAGGAGAAGACATAGGAATTACATATGTCTTTCTCTTTTTCCCAAAGAAAAAGAGAATGACACAACACCAATCATATATTGGAGTAATACACAATAATTTCTCCATTTAATACCAGCATAACCCTTTATGCTAATTCGGTGAAGGAAACAATTATAAGGAAGTCCAGAGAATGAGATGCCTTATACTCATTTAAAAGTGTCCGAGGATTTATATTAATGCCCGTATGACACATGACATATACAATAGCTTCACACTGAGCTACACATTAAAAGCAATACATAAATGAGACATAATTGTTGCTTCACACCGAGCTACACAATAAAACAACCCAGTACCGACGCTGGACTACTGACACTTGAGGAGGTATTCCCTTGCTTTTCACTATAAAGCCAGATGATATTAAGGGAAAAAAACGTTCCCCCCACCCTTCCCCTTGTTCTGAAGGAAAAATCCTCAGAACGAAGAGGGCAGCGGAATGGCATCAGTTTCTCTATCAATAGACCAAGAACCCTCAGATTAATTCCTAAATGGAATTTAGCTTATGGAATGGAATGTGTAGCTCGGTGCTTCACACCGAGCTACACATTAAAACAACCCAGCACCGATGCTGGACTACTGACACTTGAGGAGGTATTCCCTTGCTTTTCACTATAAAACCAGATGATATTAAGGGAAAAAAACGTTCCCCCCACCCTTCCCCTTGTTCTGAAGGA
Source organism: Pictodentalium vernedei (assembly GCA_031216915.1). Lineage (NCBI taxonomy): Eukaryota > Metazoa > Mollusca > Scaphopoda > Dentaliida > Dentaliidae > Pictodentalium > Pictodentalium vernedei. The sequence goes on along the minus strand of CM062296.1, from coordinate 342,480,979 downwards.
AAAATCCTCAGAACGAAGAGGGCAGCGGAACGGCATCAGTGCTCGAGCAGACTGCCTAAGACATCACTGAGATGAGTTATTAATGGATGACATTCTGTGCGACAGAAAGAGGACCCAAGGATCTAAGGTCACTGGAGATAGACTCTAAATTTCTAAGATAGAATTTAGTAAATGAAGTAGGCTGCCTTCATTAAATCAGTAATAGTAATACTATTAGAATAAGCCCAAGAAAAAGACAGTGCCCTAACCTCAAGTGCTGAAATCTTATTGACAGAACATTGATCCGCCGTTAGATTCTCGTAAGCAATTCTTACTGCCAATTGAATCCATCTAGTAACTGAATGAACAGAAATATCTTTTCTGTTAGGTAAAAGTGAAAGGAAAAAACGTTTTCTTCCTTTTCTAATGAAGCTAGATCGACGTTTATACATGCGCATCGCTCTCACTGGACACAAAAGCGGTCTACAGTTGTCGGAGGAGATAAGGCCTTAATGACAATAGGCTCCAGTCGCTTATCCGGAATCTGTTTCTTAGCCAATAATCCCACTTCCATAGTAAGAGTAATAGTATTACCCACGCTACGATAATGGGAATCTTCAACAGATAATGCATGGAGTACACTAACTCTTCTGGCAGAAGGGAAGGCTAAGAGAAATGCTATTTTATAAGTCAGGAATTTAAATTCTACATCATCTAACGGTTCAAAAGGAGCTTCTTGAAGCTTCAGAAGAACCCAAGCTATATTCCATTTAGGAATTAATCTGAGGGTTCTTGGTCTATTGATAGAGAAATTTCTAACTAGTTTGGATAAGGAAGGATCTGATCCAATACTCAAGTTATCATGATGAGCATATATGTCTGATAACATAGACCTATAGCCCTTAATCGTGATGGGCTGCAGTTTGAGTACGTCAAACAGGTAGACCAGAAAATTGGCAATTTTGAGGAATAGATTGATTATAAATATCCACCGACTGATCTGTACACCCATGAAAGAAAACTCTCCACTTCGCTGCATAATGCAACGAAGAGGAGGTCCTCCGGCAGTTAGAAATTGCATCCACTGCTCGTCCTGTAAACTGGTGAAGGTTGAGACATTCTGGATTGTGATGCAGTGTGTGGGACTTCCCCTGATACAGAAGGTCCTTGAGAGGAGGAAGCTTCCGGGGAATGTCCCATAACAGACACCTGACCAGGTTGATCCAAGGTTTTTGAGATGACAGAGGTGCTACCAGCAAGATTTTGCAGTGAGACTGTTTGATTCTTAACAGAACAGAGTTGGAGGATATGCACATCCTATTATTCCATTCCATGAGATCAACAGAGCATCTACGGCATACACTCGGTGATACGGACAAGGCGACACGAACGTTGAAAACTGATTGTTTAGGTTCGTGGCAAAGAGATCTATCATGGTACGATCCCACTGGTAGCAAAACTGCCAAATATCCATTTGTTGATTATTTATTTATTGATGTTTAAGGTCACATATTTATGCACAATGGCTAATCATGACCCTGACAGTTTTATGGGTGGAGGAAGCCGGAGTACCCGGAGAGAACCACCGAGCAACGACGAGCAGCTGCCAGCTCCCGAACATCGTAACTGTGCACTGCAGCATATGCAGGGTTAGATTGGTTGAAGACATGCGTACCATCAACGTGCAGAACGCCTTAGTACACGGCGTCATCATGCCCCCACACGGGCAATGGAGATGAAGCGACTTGCCCAAGGACACAACGCGGTTGTTGCAGGTAGGATTCGAACCGAGGACCTCTTGGCTTGCAGCCTGCACCTCTACCTCCTGAGCCACCACGCTCCCCATCCGTTTGTTGAGAGTCCACTCTAATGGCAACGACGTTTCCTTGAGAGCAAGTTTGCTACTACGTTCAGACGACCGGGAATATGACGGACTAAGAGATGAACGTGAGGACTCTGAGTAAATAAACAGGAGAATTTTCTCCGTCAATTCGTATGGAGGAATTGAATGAGTGCTGCCCTTGTTCTGGAGATAAACCACTACTGCCGAATTGACCGTCAGAATCGGCACATGGACGTTGACTATGTGAGCAATCCAGTATTTCAGTGCAAGCCAAATAGACATCATCTCTTTGATGTTTATGTGCTTTTCCAGGAATGAAGAGTCCCAAAGACCCAGGCACTTCAGGTCTGCAGGAATCAGGGACACACCCCAACCCCCTCAGATTCGCATCCGTCATAATAGTAAAGACCGGATCTGGTACTTGAAGCAGAACTTCTTGAGTTAACAACTCGAGATCTGCCCAAATCTGAACCTTTTGTTTTATCAGATCTGTTAAAACAATCTGGCCTTCACGCAAATGCATCTTGACACTCCAGTTCTGAGTAAAGAAAATCTGGAGAGGACGCGTGCGTAAGCGACCCAGCAGAATCAAGCCCACCGCTGTCCCGCACAGATACATCAGTCGCATAAACTCCCTCGCTCATACTGTGAGAGAGTTTAGACAAAAGCGAGCATAGCAACTGACTAATTTCGCTTGGGTTATCGGAAGGCGAACCAGATTGCTTTGAGTCTTGAAGCTCATCCCCAACTGAATGAAGGAATTGGATGGAGCTAAATCCGACTTTTTTTCATTTACAATGAAACCGAGACGTCGGAATAAATGAAGTAGACTCTGCACATCCTTCTGAAGTGCATCTTTGTCGCCGTATCTCTGAAGAATGTCGTCCAGATAAGTCGACCTTACCATGACTGAATGAGCTCGGAAATATAACATTACCGAGTAAATTTTCCGAGTGAAAGCCCAAGGGGTTAGGTTCAAACCAAAGCACATCACTCTGAACTGATAAACCTTCCCTTGAACAGCAAAGCGCAGGAACTTTCTGAAAGCTGGATGAACCATCATGTGAAAGTACGCGTCCTTTAGGTCTATGCTTGCCGCAAAGTCATTCACTTGAATGCACGCTTTTACCGACCAAATGGTTTCCATATAGAACTTTGGAGCAATAATCGGTTTGTTTATCCAGCTCAAGTCTATGACCAGTCTGGTTTTGGCACAAGAAACAGGTGACTGTAAAATCCCGGTGAGTTGGGATTTTCTACGACCTCTATTGCTTCCTTTTCTACAAGAGACTCCTTTTTTGAAGGATTTGCCGGAAGATCTGTCCAACGTGGACTTCTTGTAAGTGGGGGCTTTGAACGGAATGATAGCCGAAGACCCGTTCTGACTACATTCCTGACCCACTGATCTTCTGTTATGTCCGTCCAGTTTCTCGCAAAGTTCGATAATCTTCTGCCAACTGGAGAGCAATAGAGGTTTAGACCATCACCTGTGTGACCTGCGAGGACTTCGGGAAGAGATACCACGTCCTCCCCGAGAACCACCTCATGCCGTCGGCTTAGGGGCATCTTGCTTGCAATCTCTATAAGATTTACGCCCATTTCTAGAGTTGCTATACTGACGGTTCCCTGCATAGTTGTTTGAGGGTTTCATAGAACCCCGCGGGGAGCTTTTCTTCACTGACTGCGAAGTAGAGCCCCCTCGCATACCTCTCGACTTGTGCTGGGAAGCTGACATCAGCAAAAGAGTGCTGGTAGACTTTTTTTGGTAGCTTCTTCGTACACTAAGGATAACTTGTCGTCAAACAAGGTATGCCCAGAAACCGGAGTGACTCTTAAGAGAGCTTTTCACCCGATCGTCTATCAATGAAGACGAAGCTAAGGCACCATCCCGTCTTATCAATCCCATATTAGCCACTGTAAGGGCGGAATGATGTGTGGCATACATAACTGCCCTATGATGTGTGGCATACATAACTGCCCTTGAAAGAACTCTGAGAGACGAATTAATATCGTCAAATTCTTTCCCAACGATGATCCAAAGCCCTGGTGATATGATCTGCGTAGGACCTAGCATCCAAAACTGCCTGACTAGAATCAATTGCAGATTCAATCACATCTGAGCAGACATTGAATGATGCGGGTATTGAGATATCCAAATTAACAGCCCGATCATCCAGACGCAGAGGAGCTTTCTGAACATCTTCTCCAACCGTTTTTAATTTTCTTGGTCCAGGAAATGGTATGTGAACAGAAGATGTCGATAAGAAAGGTTTTTCTTTCTTGAATTTGCTAGGCTGAATACTGCGTCGTCAATGTGGCCGAAAGCCTCCAACACATGAACCGACTGACGCGAGAAGGAAAGAACATAGTCTTTTCTCTGCTGGGTATCCCTATCTAGGGATGACAGCGATTTCTGCCTAGCAGTCGCATCTTGCTGCCCAGGAGAAACAAGATCAGGAAAAAACTGATAAATAAAATTCATCGTTTCCATATGTTGTTCCAAAATGGTTGGATAATCTTCCTCCAAATCCCTTTCTTTATCCGCTTGGTCTAGCTGTGAATTTCGGTTGGCTCCATCCGAATGAACGATGACCGTACCGACCCAGCACCGTCCGACAGCTCACTCCCGAAGTCTGTTGACGGTCACACCTGCGTTGGATAGGAAGCTGCGATAAGCTGTGCAATTTGCGACAGCAAGTCCGTTACTGAAGCTGGCGGAGCAGCGATCTTATGTTTGTTTGCTGCATGATGTTCGCAGGGATGAAGATTTGTCCCCAAATCTTTTTGCCAAATGTCCCGAATGCTCTGCATAATCATGCCTCGAACTACTAGCTACTGGATGACTCGACTTTGGAGAGGAAGACTGGGAGCGCCTTCGTGGAACAGCTTGAATGTCCTAAGTCTGATAGCTAGTGAGCGGTCTCATGTGCTTGGTAATAGATGAGGAAGAAGCCATAACTACCGCCGGCCCTGGTGTGGACGGAGCGCCTCGATCGGCCAACAAGGGCTTTAGCTCCAACTCAGTAAAGTTTCTCACAACCGCAACAGTCGGCCCCGACTGTTGACGGGACGGAGAAGGCTCTCCTGCTCACGATCTGACCCCAGATCTCGACGAGTGTCCCACTGAGAAACTTGCCGCCTTCTTCCCTTTTGCCGTCATTGCTGGGTGAGCTTTTGATTTTGAGGTGCTCGCTCTACCCAAATCTACACTCGGCCGCTACAGACTTATCCTGTGTTACGGCCCCACTGGCAGGGTTACCGCTTCACCAGCCGAGCTAGCTGCTTGTCAAGAAATAAGAGGCCTTATTCCTTGTTTTATATTCATGAGCACCTTTGCAGCTGGCTCTGTTTGCTCATCAGAGTGCGACGACGGCAGCACATTTTGGATGGGTGTCGCTGTACCATCACCATATTCTTGTTCTTCTGAAAAAGAGACTGAAAAGCTAGATTAGCCTGCAGTGAAAGTTCCGGCATCGGAACAAGTAGCACATGTATCTGAAGGAGTGCAGCGACTACAAGCAAGACAACAAGCATGTAAATCCGAGGCAGATTTTCTCGCCTTACACTTAGAGCAAAAAGATTTCATAGTAATATTTAAGCCAAAGACAAAGTCCACCGCACTCCTCAACTACAAAATAATTTATACATATTAAGGATACAGAATATACGGCAATCAAAATCGTTTCCAAAAAAAAAATCAAAATTGAAAAAAATTTTTTTCGAAAAAATGTTGAAAAAGCCTAAGTTCCCAAAGGGAACCTCATGAGCCTAAGTGTGGTCAAACACTAAAAAAAAAAAAGCTATACTACCTGCATAATTTACTACATGTATCCTCCTATAAATATGATAACTGTGCTATACTATAATATAATAAACTAAAGTGTGACTGACAGACTGACAGACCCACAGACTGACAGATGGACAGAGTGCAAACCTATAGTCCCCTCCGGCAATACCGGTAGGGGACTAATAATAATACAAATTAAAGCACTGTCAAAGTGAAAAACAACGTCAACCGGAAACTAAACAACAGGCTATACAAAAAGCCCAAAGTCAGTAAACGATCAATCACTACCTCATGCAAAGCCAGATCTTCATGAGAAGAAAAAACAATGCATCTGGTAGAAGATGCAAGACTACATACATCCTAACACCCACATGATGAGGACATAATCATGGGGATAACTGGAATAAACATTCCGTATATCACGTTAAATTTCCAAGAAATTTAATAAAAAATTTTAATAAAAAGCCAACAAAGCCTGGGAGCTTAACAGGAGGGTTCATAGAGAGAGAGAGAAGGAACATTTAAAAAACAGTAGGTTTTATTATTAGCAAGAATGATGATGTTCAGGCCCATGTCCCGAAAATGAAAAAATTTATAGTAATTTATATATTTTTTATACTTACCAATGACCCAGACTTGGCTGGTGCTAACCCAAACCCAAAAATACCTAGGGCCAAACACAAATTTTGCCCCCAATCCCAAAAATTTGCATGCAAAACCAAAAATTAGAAGTCCTATCTGGCCCTTCATACATTTTACCCTCTGCGCATGCGCAGGTGCCAGGAAGTCACCGAATCTGGCGTCAATAAAATCATTCTTTGTAGAAAAAAGATTCTAATAATTCAGCGGGGAGGTATGAGTGCCCAGTACCGCCCACTCATGGGAGGGCCATTCCCGTCTGGGTCATTGTTAAGTATAAAAAATATAAATATAAATTACCGGTACTATAAATTTTTTCATATTTTTATACTGTAACCAATGACCCAGACTTAGCTGAATTGTAAAAAGGCGGAGGGCCTAGAACTTCCGAAATAGTAGATCAACATAGATCAAATCCTTCAATCCATGATGAAGAAATTAGAATTTACATGTATGTCTCTTAATACCATAACAGAAGAGACATAACCTAATATGGATCCCAATTATGTAAATCCTAAATCTAAGCCTAAAATCATGTTAATTAGGATGTAACAAATAAACAATTTTAGAGACTAGTCTGGACTAGGCCCTAAAAATTATTATGGCATACTGAGAATGAGAGAAAATTTCCCATAAAGCTACGCCACACAATAATACTGCAGCTGATTGCCAAACATAGTACGGACAAGACAGCTTCTTCAATAGTTACATACCTCATAAGGCAGAGAAGTGGACAAAATGACCCCCCCCCCCCACCCTTTTTCTTTTTTTAACATATCTTCAAACGAAAGAGGGGAGAGCTCTGGAATCAATAAGCAGAACCCGGAAACGATATAAATAAATATCGATCGGGCACTCAAAAAATTAATTCATGAATAATAAATGGTACTTAATGCCACTTCACAAGCCAAGGCTATAGCGATGATTTTGGTAAATAACATAATCCGCTACAAAATATGCACTGCAGACGCCGTATACAGGTACGACGAAATCAGTGAGAAATCAAATATAACATATACACACAAAAGCGGGATACGATGAACAATCTCTGCAGAGAAAACATGCTTCAAGATCATTCACAGGAGGTCTCTGTAATATTAATCCAGTAAAAACACTATCCAACGTGTACTATTTGGTATCTACAACTATAACACGTGAGAATATGCGATTTAAAAACTGACAAAATAGAGACCAGGAACTAGAAATGGATGTAGGTATGATTAACCGGCTCCAACACAGACCGCCTTCGAAATATATAATAATTTCAAGGCCCACCAAAGAGATGGCGTTATCACACATTGTGCGAGTGCTTAAAAATCCAGCCTATTAACCATCTAAAAACCACTAAATGGCTATGCCGTAACCTATGAGCTCAAATAGCGGCCATTATGGTGATAAAATAAGTGCCTGTATATTAGAAATCAGAAATTAAATACCGGAAACAACTGCAACAGAACTGCATATATGCCTATGAGGGCAACATGACCCAGGCGCAAAGTATGTATGTATTAAAATATACATACGTGACAGTGTGAGTGGGGGGGGGGGGGGGGGGGGAATTTGAATATATGTCGAAACCTCCTCACCCACATGACTTAATCATTGCTGGTGCAGACAGCAATAATATTGTGACCATAAAGCTCTTTCATGTCAGAAATACTCCGTCATGCTACTGAGAGCGGAGAATGACATGCAGAATAAAACTTCTCTTAAAGAAGAAAACCCTCTCATGGGGAAGCTTCTGGCGAATGCTCAATAGCAGACCCCATAACCTCAATGAAATCAATAGAAACAAATGAACTGAAGGATACACATATCCCATCATTCATTCCCATGAAAACGGCTGAGCGTCAATGTATGTGCTCAAAAGCCTTATACTAGCGACACAAATAATGGAAACTATTATTCCCATGCGCCGAAAACTTAACTATCCTGAAGAGATCCCACAAAAGATCATGTAATAGCCAAACAGTTAGAATAAGCGCAAGATATAGCCAGCGCTTACTTATGTGCTGAAATCTTAATCATTGACTGCTAACTGGAAGATAAATAACCCAAGCAGTATGAATAGCTGACTTATTTAACAATAGAATGAAAATAAACGTCCCTTCTATTGAAAAATGAAAGTGTCAATGACACTGTAGCTCAACTTGTCAAGACATGTACATGTATAGTATGTGACACAGCAATGACAAACATCTAGGTAATGACCTGATAATAAAGGTACATATAAAGTATTGTAACGGCCTGTACATAAATACTGACCATAGCCTGTAACAAATGTATAGGTAAAGTATTGTAATGGTGGGTGACAGTCAGATGCTAAACTAGAAAAGAAATCTTTGAGTCCCAGAGTGGGTCTGACTGAACCCCAAAATATTTGTTCTCATAGCACAGTGATAACAAAGGCACCCCAAAACACACTCATTCTTGTCCGAAGGTGAAAACAAAGGTACCCAAGAAGTTTCGTGAAGATCAGTTCATAAATACGAGCTGTATAGAAGTTGTGACAAAAAACTGATTGGACCTAATTTCGGTACAAAATGGCAACTGGCAGCCATCTTGAATTTTGGACCGCACTCAGAAACACTCGTTCTCGTCCCAAGGTGATAACAAAGGTACCCAAGAAGTTTCGTGAAGATCAGTTGATAAATACAGCTTCTAGCCCGAGCTGTATGGACATGTGCACTTACAGTGTATAAGTAGCACTAAATAAATCAAAATTCATCTAATTTGCATAATTTCTGCACGAGAAAAACCCTGTACTGTATGTGATGTATTCCATTTTACTAAACATTCATACAAAAATTTATTCAAATCAGAACTTTCATACAGAAGTTCTGTACAAAATACTGATTGCACTAAATTTGGTACAAAATGGCTGCTGGTGGCCATGTTGAATTTCGGACCACACCCAAAACCACCCGTTCTTATCCCACGGTGGTAACAAAGGTACCCAAGACATTTCGTAAAGATCGGTTCATAAATACTGCCTCTAGCCTGAGCCGTATAGAAGTTGTGTACAAAAAACTGATTAGACCTAATTTCGGTACAAAATGGCCACTGGCAGCCATCTTGAATTTCAGATCGCATTCAGAAACACTTGTTCTCGTCCCAAGGTGATAGCAGAGGTACCCAAGAAGTTTCGTGAAGATCGGTTGATAAATACAGCCTCTAGCTCGAGCCGTATTGACATGTGTACTTACTGTGTGTAAGTAGCACTGAAAAAATCAAAGTTCATCTAATCTGCATAATTTCTGCACGAGAAAAAAACCCGTATTATATGTGATGTATCCCATGGTACTAAACATTCACACAAAAAATTATTCAAATCAGAGCTTTCATGTGGAAGTTCTACGCAAAAATCTGATTGCCCCTAATTTTGAACAAAATGGCTGCCAGCGGCCATCTTGAATTTCGGACCGCACCCAAAAACACTCGTTCTCGTCCCATGGTGACACCAAAGGTACCCAAGAAGTTTCATACAGATCGGTTCATAAATGCGGCCTCTAGCCCGAGCCGTATTGGCATTTGCACTGACAGTGCTGAAAGTAACACTAAATACATCAAAGTTTAATTTGCATAATTTACGTACAAAAAAACCCCTGTATTATATGTGATGTATCCCATGGTACTAAACATTCATACACAAAATTATTCAAATCAGCGCTTTCATATGGAAGTTCTGTGCAACAAACAGATTTCTGCATCGTCGGTACAAAATGGCAGCTGGCAGCCATCTTGAATTTCGGACCGGACCCCAAAACACTCGTTCTCGTCCCACGGTCTTAACAAAGGTACCCAAGAAGTTTCGTAAAGATCGGTTCATAAATACGGCCTCTAGCCCGAGCCGCATTGAATTGTTGACGGACAGACGAACAGATGGACGACTGGACATGGCATAAGCTCAAATTTGGCTTCGCCAAAGTTGAGCTAATAATGACAAAAGAAGAGTTACTTCTCTTCTGATAAACTCTGATGTGCGTTTATAAATACATGAATGGAAAAAAATTTGATGATGTAATCGTAAACAATGAGACATCATTGAATATGTGATTTCCAAAAAACGAGGGTCCCAAGATCCCTGCATAGAGAGACCCTCGGTCTCAGGATTGTAACGCAATATATGAACTCACGTCCGAAATAATTGATAAAATCGTAATATATGCCCAAACTTGACCTTATGTTAAAAGATTCTCTAAAACAAAACAGGTCAAGAGGGAAAAACGTCTACCACTCCAGTTAATAACTGGAGTAGACATGTGTGTAAGCGACCCATCGAAATAACATTCCAAGCCGTTCCACACAACTCCATCCGGCGCATAAAACTATCGCTGTTAATGTGTCAGATAACAGATAAAAGCAAGCCAAACAGCTGGTTAATTCGCTCTGTGAAACAACAGATGAACAAGCCAAATGAATAGTGGGATACATGTATCCTATCATAAATCCCATGAGACATTATCTAGTTCACAAAACAAGTGATCTAAAGAACTATACTCGCTACAATTGCCGAACGTTCGCTTTTCGACTGAAAGATAATCATAAATAACCTAATTATCCACTTCCAGTCAAAATCGGCCGGACCGAGTTCTATAAGAGCCTCGAACCACTGGCTCAGGGGAGTCTGATCAGTAACTCAGTCTGACGAGAAAACCCTATCCAAGTGGCTGTATTTATAAGCGGACTGAGTCTAGGACAACCTCTCCTACTCTTCTGTTGGCTGTGGTCGATTAGACCCCAACTTAAAGAGTCGAGTATAGATGCTTTCTTGTAGTTTAATCCTACAATAATGAAAGCTTACCATCAAAGACTTAGGTATACCTATACCTTTGCTATGAGTCCCTATAGACGATCTGAGTCTAGGACAACCTCTCATACTCTTTCTGCTGGTGTTGGTACAATAGACCCCAACTTAAAGAGTCGAGAATTGATTCTTATCATAAAGACTAGAGTTGGAAGACTACAGCGATCTATGGCAAGTTTTCCACCTAATCAAATGCAAAGATGAAGACACAAGGCTTTGTTGCATCAGAATAACTCCCACTTAACATTAGTTAAGACTGAGATATAAATAATAGGTCTAGAAAGAATTTTAAAAGGTACAAACAACCACAAAATTCCTTTCCATATAGACGATGCGTCACAGTACTTGAAATTAAAGTACATAAGACCATGAGACTAAATTCGCTCTTAGAAATTATCTTCTCAATTGCGTCCGAGCGAACAGCTAAATGATGAAGGTAAGGCTAAACTAGGATCTTAGCCTGCTCTATCAACTCGGAGGAACTCCCACATCTTTCCCCTGTTGTTTTTAAAAGTATGTGAACAATCACAAACGATTAATGAAAGTGTCAATGACACTGTAGCTCAACTTGTCAAGACAAAGACAATGTACATGTATAGTATGTGACACAGCAATGACAAACATCTAGGTAATGACCTGATAACAAAGGTACATATAAGGTATTGTAACAGTCTGTACATAAATACTGACCGTTGCCTGTAACAAATGTATAGGTAAAGTATTGTAAAGGTGGGTGAGCTGTGTAGAAGTTGTGACAAAAAACTGTTTGGACCTAATTTCAGTACAAAATGGCCACTGGCAGCCATCTTGAATTTTGGACCGCACCCAGAAACACTCGTTCTTGTCCCAAGGTTATAACAAAGGTACCCAAGAAGTTTTGTGAAGATCGGTTCATAAATACAGCTTCTAGCCCGAGCCGTATTGACACGTGCACTTACAGTGTATAAGTAGCACTGAATAAATCAAAGTTCATCTAATTTGCATAATTTCTGCACGAGAAAAAAACCCGTACTATACGTGATGTATTCCATGTTACTAAACATTCATACAAAAATTTATTCAAATCAGAACTTTCATACAGAAGTTCTGTACAAAAGACTGATTGCACTAATTTTGGTACAAAATGGCTGCTGGTGGCCATCTTGAATTTCGGACCACACCCCGACACACTCGTTCTCATCCCACGGTGATAACAAAGGAACCCAAGACGTTTCGTAAAGATCGGTTCATAAATACGGCCTCTAGCCCGAGCCGTATTGACATGTGTACTTACTGTGTGTAAGTAGCACTGAAAAAAATCAAAGTTCATCTAATTTGCATAATTTCTGCACGGGAAAAAAAAACGTATTATATGTGATGTATCCCATGGTACTAAACATTCACACAAAAAATTATTCAAATCAGCGCTTTCATATGGAAGTTCTGTGCAAAAATCTGATTGCACCTAATTTTGTACAAAAAGGCTGCCATCGGCCATCTTGAATTTCGGGCCGGACCCAAAAACACTCGTTCTCGTCCCACGGTAATAACAAAGGTACCCAAGGACTTTCGTAAAGATCGGTTCATAAATACGGCCTCTAGCCCGAGCCGTATTGGCATTTGCACTTACAATGCTGAAAGTAACACCAAAAAACATCAAAGTTAGTCTAATTTGCATAATTTACGCACAAGAAAAAAAACCTGTATTATATGTGATGTATCCCATGGTACTAAACATTCATACAAAAAATTATTCAAATCAGAGCTTTCATATGGAAGTTCTGTACAAAAAACAGATTTCTGCATCGTCGGTACAAAATGGCGGCTGGCAGCCATCTTGAATATCGGACCGCACCCAAAAACACTCGTTCTCGTCCCACGGTCATAACAAAGGTACCCAAGAAGTTTCGTAAAGATCGGTTCATAAATACGGCCTCTAGCCCGAGCCGTATCCAATTGTTGACGGACAGACGGACAGACGGCCAGTCGGACGACAGGCCATGGCATAAGCTCAAATTTGGCTTCGCCAAAGTTGAGCTAAAAATACAGAGGAAGAAGATAAGAAACCAAATTACTTTTTCCCGCAGGAAGTTAAATGTGGTGTCATCTACACAATCGAAGACCTGTGACACCCATGTGGACTTAACAGGAAAGAGATCTTATTACCCTGCTCTTTACCCGGATGAAGTCAGCGTCCAACTACGCTAGCGGTTTTTCATAATTGCTCGCAGCATTTTGAATCACTGGAACAAGTTCAAGGAAATGATAATGTATGGTATCTATATCATACAAGAGTTGAAAAGTTATCTTTTCCATCATACGTTCAAATCAGTTAGAATCACAGTCACCAGCATCTAAACAGGCAGGTGACTGGACTAAATTAGCACCATGCAACAGCTCTAGATTTGAGACTGACGTTGAGTGCTTCTGCCTTAGTCGGAATACTGCGATTAGCTGCGCAACTGCGACAGCAAGTCCATTACAGAGGCCTGAAGAGCAGCGGTCATGAAAAGCCTCTTTGCCGGCTGCTCCTAGGACAGGGAGTCCAATATAGTTATTACTGCGGACGACTGAATGAAGCCTCATCTCTTTGGCTACTAGATGGTGCGACTTTCTTCACAAAAGATGGACCTTTTGACGATGCAGTCTGGAAATCCTGATTCACTTAGCCAATGTGCGGTCGGGAGTGCTTGGTAGACACTAAAGAAGCAAAACTGGAGGGTAAAATGTATGGAGGGCCAGATAGGACTTCTAATTTTTGGTGTTGCATGCAAATTTTGGGGATTGGGGAGCAAAATTTGTGTTTGGCCTTAGATATTTTTGGGTTAGTACCAGCTAAGTCTGGGTCATTGGTTACAGTATAAAAATATGATAAATTTATACCAATTTGTATATTTTTATGCTTACCAATGGCCCAGACATAGCTGGTGCTAACTCTAAAATATCTAGGGCCAAACACAAATTTTGTCCCCCAATCCGCAAAATTTGCATGCAAAACTGAAAATTAGAAGTGCTAACTGGTCCTCCATACATTTACCCTCTGCGCATGCGCAGACGTCAGGAAGTGACCGGAATTGGCGCCAACACCATTCTTTGTAAAAGAGAGTATTACATAATAATTCAGCGGGGAGGTATGATTTCCCTCTCACTGGAGGGCCCTTCCCATCTGGGCCATTGGTAAGTATAAAAATATACAAATTGGTATAAATTTATCATATTTTTACACAGTATACCAATGGCCCAAACATAGCTGAATCGTAAATAGGTGGAGGGCTTAAGACTTCTGAAATAATTCCAATCCTGCAATCCATAAAGAAGGAACTTACATGTAGAACAGTTAAGAATTACATGTACGTCTCTCTATACAGTAATAGAGGAGACATATTCTAAACAAGGAGCCCAATGGAGTAATTCCTTAATGTAAGTATGAAGACAAGTTCCTAATTTTCCAAGGCTAGCCCAGACTAAGCCCCAAAAATTAGGAGAGCGTATCTGAGAATAAGAGAAAATCTCCCACAAACATACGCCTTACAATAACATTTCAGCTGTATGCAGGATATAAATACGGATAAAAACAGCATCCTTCAAAGATAGATACATTTTAAGCCAGATTATGGGTAAAAACACTCCCCCCCCCCCTTTGTTTGAAGAAACCTTCAAAATAAAAAAGGGAAGAGCTCTGGAAACAGTAAGAGCGGTACCCAACAACAATGTAATTAATCGTCGAACACGAACTCAGGTTTTAATTCATGATTAATAAATGGTGCTTAACGTTACTTCAGAAGTTACTGCTATAGCAACAATCCTGGAAATTAATATTGCACAGTAAATAGCATACACCGCAGACAACGTACACAGATACGTCAAAAACCGGTGATAAAAAATATAACATACACATATCTAATTAAGCCACATTGAACGATTCCCGAAGAGAAAGCAAACTTCCTACATGATCCAAATGCGGCCACTGTACAATAAATTCCAGTAACAACGCTCTCCAACGTGAATAATCCGATATCTATGATCGTAAAAGCATGTGTAATATGAGTACCAAACAAAATAGAAACTTGGATCTAGAGACGAACAAAGGTATGATTTACAGGCTCCTACATGGACCGCCCCCAAAACAAATTATTTCAAGGTGCACCGAATACAATAAAGCGTTAGCTTAATAATAATAATAATGCGCGATCGCATATAAATTAGTATGTAATCATCTGAATACCAGTTAACTGGTTATGCAGCCTGCGAGGTACTCAAGAGTAGTAATTTAATTGTGATGATTTATAAATAAACGCTTGTATGTAACAAATCAACCAAAATAATAGGGCATTAATTCAGCTAAAAAGGGGATGAGGTCTCCACAGAACACTACATAAATGAATAAAATGCATGTATTACAATAATAAAGCTTGCGGGAAGAGAACTACGTCTTGCCCAGTAATTGCTTATAACACATAAGGAAGTGTCTGAGTGTGGGTGTGGGAGGTGGGGGGGGGGGGGGGGATTCAAAGTCATAATGAAATCTCCTCACCCGATTTATTCAATCATACTTGTGTCAGTTAACAGAAAAATATAGGAACCACAATGGTTCTCTCATGGTAGGGGGAATTCGAAGTCATAACAAATTACCCTCACCCGTATTATTTAATCGTACATGTGCCAGTTAAGATAAACAAGAGGCCCTAGGGGGGCCTCACGTGCTCACTGATGTTCCATACTGTTAAGACACAAATTTTATCAAAAGCTATTCTTAAGGTTCTACAGAGAAAATCTATATTCTCTGTGGAGCTAAAACATCAACAGGACTGAATGGGACAATGCTGCTGATCAAATATCAAAAGATTCTGCATGATGGTTCTGAAGAAGATTTTTAAAGAATTTTTCTTGAATTGCACAAAGTAAACATTCACGCCCCCATAGAGAGCCCCAATATTGATCAAAAGACTCAATTTGAACAAACGTGAATCCAACCCATACCAAGATGCTGCACACCAAATATCTAAAGATTCTGCCCACTGGTTCTGGTGAAGAAGATAGTTAAAGATTTTTTCTTAAATTGCACTAAGTAAAAATTCACACCCCCATAGTGATCCCCAATATTGAACGGGGGATTCAATTTGAACAAACTTGAATCAGACTCATACCAAGATACTGCATACCAAATATCAAAAGATTCTGCCCATTGGTTCTGGAGAAGAAGACTTGTAAAGAATTATTCTTAAATTTCACTAAGTAAAAATTCACGGCCCCATAGTGAGCCCCAATATTGGTTGAGGGACTCGATTTGAACAAACTTGAATCAGACCCATACCAAGATGCTGCATACCAAGTATCAAAAGATTCTGCCCACTGGTTCTGGAGAAGATTTTTTAATAATTTTTCTATAATTCATACGGTGCTATCAGAGTTACGCCCTATACAGAGCCCCCAAGAGACGTGGCCATTTCATTTGAACAAACATGAATTGCCATATAGTAATGAACATCCACATGAAGATTCGTGAAAATCAGACCAGTGGTTTCAGAGGAGAAGTCGTTTGAAAAATGTTCACGACGACGGACGGCGAGTGATAAGTTGAGCTCCCTTCGGTGAGCTAAAAATTCCTCATATTGACTAAGTTATAATTCGGACTCCCGCAGGGAGCCCGAATATGGACTCAGGGACTTGGATTTAACAAACTTGAATCTCACCCCCCTAAGGATGCTACACACCACATATCAAAACATTCCGACTGCTCGATCTGAAGAAGAAGATTTTTTAAGAAAATTCCTCATTTCGAACTAAGTTACAATTCAAGCTCCCACAGTGAGCCCAAATATGGACCTAGGGACGTGGCTTGGACAAACTTGAATCCCCCCCCCAACCCACCCACCCCAAGGATGCTGCATACCAAATATCAAAACATTCCGACTGCTGGATCTGAAGAAGATTTTTAAAGAAAATTCCTCATTTTGAACTAAGTTATCATTCGAGCTCCCACAGTGAGCCCAAATATGGACCTAGGGACATGGCTTGAACAAACTTGAATCTCACCCCCATAAGGATGCTGCATACCAAATATCAAAACATTCCGACTGCTGGATCTGAAGAAGAAGATTTTGAAAGAAAATTCCTCATTTTGAACTAGGTTATAATTCGGGCTACCACAGTGAGCCCAAATATGAACCCAGGGACTTGGCTTGAACAAACTTGAATCTCACCCCCCTAAGCATGCTGCATACCCAATATCAAAAGATTCTGCCTGCTGGATCTTGAGAAGAAGATTTTTAAAGAAATTTGCCTGAAATGCACTAAATTCAAATTGGGCTCCTATACTGAGCCCAAATATGAAGCCAGGGGGCCGATTTGAACAAACTTGAATCAGAACCACCCCACAATGTTGCATACGAAATATCAAAAGATTCTGCCTGCTGGATCTGGAGAAGAAGATTTTTTAAGAAATTTGCCTGAAATGCACGAAGTTCGAATTCAAGCTTTTGTAGTGAGCCCAAATATGAATCCAGGGGGCCGATTTGAACAAACTTGAATCAGATCCACCCCACAATGTTGCATACCAAATATGAAAAGATTCTGCATGCTGGATCTGGAGAAGAAGATTTTTTAAGAAATTTGCCTGAAATGCACGAAGTTCGAATTCAAGCTTTTGTAGTGAGCCCAAATATGAATCCAGGGGGCCGATTTGAACAAACTTGAATCAGATCCACCCCACAATGTTGCATACCAAATATGAAAAGATTCTGCATGCTGGATCTGGAAAAGAAGATTTTTTAAGAAATTTGCCTGAAATGCACTAAGTTCGAATTCAGGCTTCTATACTGAACCCAAATGTGAATCCAGAGGGCCGATTTGAACAAACTTGAATCAGATCCACCCCACAATGTTGCATACCAAATACCAAAAGATTTTGCCTGCTGGATCTGGAGGAGAAGATTTTTAAGAAATTTGCCTGTAATGCACCAAGTTTGAATTTGGGCTTCTATAGTGAGCCCCAATATGAATCCAGGGGGCCGATTTGAACAAAGTTGAATCAGACCCATACCAAGATGCTGCATACCAAGTATCAAAAGATTCTGCCCACTGGTTCTGGAGAAGATTTTTTAATAATTTTTCTATAATTCATACGGAGATATCAGAGTTATGCGCCATACAAAGCCCCAAGGGACGTGGCCATTTCATTTGAACAAACATGAATTGCCATATAGTAATGAACATCCACATGAAGTTTTGTGAAAATCGGACCAGTGGTTTCAGAGGAGAAGTCGTTTGAAAAATGTTCACGACGACAGACGACGGACAGCAAGTGATAAGTTGAGCTCCCTTCAGTGAGCTAAAAATATAGGAACCGAAATGGTTCCCTCACGTCTAACCCGACTCCATATGCCACTATGGTGGACGGAGAGGAATGTGAAGAATAAAACATCGACTGAAAGAATACCCTCTCTGGGAGAAAGCTTCTGGGGAGCGTCACATAACCAACACATGAGAATATTGATCCAAGATTGTTGTGACAACAGAGGCGCTACCAGTAGGATTCACTATTTAAACTTAAACATAAGCTATTGAATCAAATGAATAGGAGGATACGCATATCCTATTATTCCTCCCCATGAATTTGCAGATCGTCTACTGCCTACGCTCAATAATCTGGGCATGGTGACACAAATAACGGTAACAATTGTTCCGGTGCATCACAAACTAAAGAATCATGGGGTGATCCCACTGGTAGAAAAACTGTACAAATAAACGCATGTTGAGCATCCATACATATGAAACAGGCGACCTTTCCGAGGAGCAAGTCTGCTAGTACGTTCAGACGACCTGGTATATGACGGATAGAGAGACATGAAAATGATTCTCCATTAGGTATTATAACAAAAGTGAATGGGTGACGCCCTGGTTCCTGATGTACGTTACCACTATTGAGTTGTTCAACAAACTCTGAACAAGCGTGAACACATTGATATAGCGCTAACAATATTGACATCATTCTTGATTATGTGTTTCTACAGGAACCGAGGGTCTCAGACCCCTGCAATTATAATCTGTAGGACTCAGGGCCATGCCCCAACTATTGACTCATACCCGTCATAATTGTGAAAGCCGGATCTGGCAGTTGCAGCAGAACTAAGGAGTTAACCACTGGTAATCTGCCTAAATATGGATTTTTTTGTTTACTATATCCATCAAAACAATACTGGTCCTGAGCGAATGCATTGTCACACTGCAGTTCTGTGTAAGAATAACTGGAGGGGGCGTGTGCGTAAGCGACCCATCTAAACAAGATGCGTAGCCGCTCAGCACATCTCCATCCGTCGCATAAAACTACTTCGTTCTGGATAATGGCAGACGAACCAGATTGTTATGAGACATTATCAAGTTAATATTCAAGTGACAGCGCAGGGCGCTATCTCCAGACCAAAACTATCCTTAGATCTATGCTTATAGCATAGTCAATCACTTGAACACTCATTTTAACCGACTAAATGATAACCATAAATAAACTTTTAGAGCTTTGATCAACTTGTTAACAAGCTCCAGTCTATTATCTGTCGGAACGAGCTCTTAGGCTTCGGTACGAGTAACAGGTGGCTACAGAATTCCAGAGAATCTTGATTCTCGACGACCTCTATTAACATCATTGTCAAAAGAACCTTTACCTCCGATTGGAGAGACTCTTATGCAAGGATTAGACGGGAGCATTGTCCATCAGACATTAATTTAGTTGTGGTTCTCTCGGAAAGATAGCCGCAGGCCTTCCGAAACCACACTTCTGAACTACTAGTCTCCGTAACAGTTATCCAGATTGATGCGCATCTTGATAACCATCCGTCAACCACAAAACAACAGAGGTCCTAACTCACACCTGTAGCACCTGCGAGGCCTACGGAAGGAGGAACTGCGTCTCATTCACAGAGCCTCGACCCAGCATTTTAGGGGCATCTGACCAGAAGTCTCGGTCAGACGTAAGCCTCGTATTCAAGTCGCTATATGACGATCCCTAGAGTAAATATAGGAGAGTAAACTATACCCTCACGAGGAGTCCTTACAGGTTACCTTCTTCTAGGGCATCCTGCGACGAGGCCTACAGAAGGAGGAATTGCGTCTCATTCGCGAAGAGCCTCGACCCAGCAGTTTAGGGGCGTCTGACCAGAAGCCTCGATCAGACGTAAGTCCCGAATTGGAGTCACTACATGACGATCCCTAGAGTAATTATAGGAGAGTAAACTATACCCTCACGAGGGTCCTTATAGGCGACCTTCGGTCTAGGACGTCCTCCCTTACTTCTTTCTGCTAATACGTGTCAAATATACATCGACATAAGGAGCAGAGTATTGATGCTTTCTTTGTAGCTTGTTCATAACCAATGAAAGCTTATCATCAAAAACATAGTGTCCGGAAACCGGAGCGACTCTAAGAGAGTTTTTCACCTTGTCATCTATTGAGGGTGACGATGCAAGGGCTCTGTCACGCCTATTTAACTCCAAATTAGCAACTTGTTAAGACAGAGTTATACGTGATAAATATATAGCCCTGGAAAGGACTCTAAATGAGATACAAACGTCCTCCAATTCCTTTCCGTAGAGACATAGCGTCACAGTTCTTAAAGGTGATCTGCATAATACAGTGAGTCTAAATTCGCTCCGAATGAATAAATGTTGTCTCAATTGTGAGCAAGCGAAAAATGAATGATGAAGGTAAGGCCATAGCTAGGTCTTTAGCCTACTCATTCAAACGCAGAGGAACTCTCAATACATCTTCACTGTTTTCCGACCAGCAGAACTACAGAAGATGACAAGAAACCGCCTTACTTCTTTCCACTGAAAAGTTGAATGTGGAGTCGTCTAAAAAGGCCAACAGCCTGCGACTCCTGTCTATACTTAACCGGAAAAGACATTCCTTCTCTTTTTCCGTATAATTTAGTGTGCAACAACGCTAGCGGTTTCTTGTAAATAGACGCAGAATTCTGATTCGTTGGAATACATTCAGGGTAGTGTTGATGGAATAAATCCTCTCAACCCTGTATTGTTCCGAATGTGGAGGGTAAATCCTCTCCATATCCCTTCATCATTTATGTCTGAGACGGCACTTTCTCCGGACGTCCCGATATATGAGGCCTTGTCTAAGCTATTGAATGGTGCTATTTTCGAGCTGTCGCAGCATTCTGATTCTCAGGAACAAACTCAGGGAAGTATAGATGCATAAGCGCTATCGCCACCCTGTTGTTCCGAAAGGGAAGGGTAATTCTCCTCCAAATCTCTTTCATCCTCCAACTGAATCAGATTATACTCACGGTCATCAGCATCCGAACGCGCAGATGACTGGGTCGACCCAGCACCTTCCGACAGCTCAAGTTCTGAGACTGCTGTCGTCTGCTTCTGCATTTGCTGCGATGAGCTGTGCAATCTGCGACAGCAAGTCCATTACGGAGGCCTAAGGAGCAGCGGTCTTCTGTTGCATGGCCGCCGGCTGCTCCTGGGACAGTGTGTCTGAGATGGCTCTTTTCTGCAGAGGTTCCTATAAATGAGGCCTCGTCTCCTTGGCTACTGTAGGGTGTGACTTCACTGATGAAGAGTGACTCTCTCGGCGATGCAGGGTGGATATCAGATGTCACGTAGCCAAGGAGCGGTTGTGTGTGCTTGTTAGACATTGAAGAAGCCGTAATTATAGCCGACGTTGGCTGTAAACTGAACCGACCGTGCCGGACAGGAGGCATGGACGTATGCTCCGACTGACGCAAGTTCCGATCCATAACATCTAGCTCCAGATGTTATAACAAGAGGCCCCAGGGGGCCTGAGGGCACTCACCTGACATGGTAGTTTAAATATCAAACCAGGGACTTGACTTGACTTGGAGGTATGCTCCGACTGACGCAAGTTCCGATCCATAACATCTAGCTCCAGATGTTATAACAAGAGGCCCCAGGGGGCCTGAGGGCAATCACCTGACATGGTAGTTTAAATATCAAACCAGGGACTTGACTTGAATAAGCTGCATACGCCCCTCCTAAGAAAAGCATATACCAACTAGATGAAGCGATTGTGCCCACACAATACACAGGATTTTCCTTCTATTTTCAGTTCCTGCACTTTTACATCCCAAAATTGAGATAAACACATAAAAAACAGATTTTTTTCTGAAACAAAATATTTTCAGCCTAAAATTTTTTTTCTTTCTTAAAACGCATAAAAAACCAAAAAAGTCCCACTCGGCCCCCAAATTTTCAGTGTAAAAAAATAATTTTTTTTTGTCTTAAAATTGACCGAAACGCATAAAAAACAAAAGAAAATTTCCGGATTTTGGTCCAAAATTTCTAAGTCTGGAACGGGGCCCCAAGTTTTCAGCCTAAATATGAACCCAGGGACTTGGATAGAACAAACTTGAATCTCACCCCCCTAAGGATGCTGCATACCAAATATCAAAAGATTCTTATTGGTAGATCTGAAGAAGAAGATTTTTAATGAATATTCCTCATACTGCACTAATTTAAACATTTGGCACCCATAGAGAGCCCAAATATGGACCCAGGGAATTGATTTTAATAAACATGTGAACAATCTTCCAAAGATGTTATACGTGAAATTTGAAAGCTTTTGGAGCAGTGGTTTTGGAGAAAAGTAGTCTTACATGTTTCTCCCATTACCCACAGTGTTAAAAAATGCTGACTCAGCACTTTTTCAAAGTCCCCAAAAAGAACCCCATGATAAAACCGATAGCAATTTTTTTTTTACCATTCCATTCTGTTGGTCCTAAGGAAGCTTCACACCAAATAAGAATTGCCGTGTAGTTTTGGAGATATGGGAGTTTTAATTTTTTTCTATTTTTTGCTCCTGCGGTTCCCATGGGACGAGAGGAAAAAAAATTTGGGCATAAATTAAGTACTTATGACCCAATAAGCCCTCATATAAAATTTGGTTCAAATCTGCCTCTCGGTTTGGAAAATAGAAATTTTCAGAGTGGCAAAAATTCTTGCCCCTCCCATAACGAAGGCAAATAATACCCGACAAACTTCTCTTGAACAAACTTGATTCTAAACCTCAAAAGGACTCTGTATACCACATATCAAGTCTCTGCTACTGGTGGTTCATTAGAAGAAGATTTTCAAAAAATTTGGCCATTTTTTCCCCACACCTCTGCTCAATATGAGCCGGAACCCAATTTGCATAAAAATCAAAATGCCCCTATATAACCACCACTTTCATGAAATTTAATTAAAATGTGGCCAGCAGTTTAGGAGAAAGAGGCTCAAACACCACCTTCACACAGGACGACGAACGAAGAGTGATAAGAAAAGCTCACCCTGACTTTCAGTCAGGTGAGCTAATAAAAGAGAGAGGGGAGGCCCTCTCTCGCTCACGGTCCTTCAGACCTCGCCGAGCTTCTTGCTGAACTTGCCGGCTTCTTCCTTTCCGTCGTCGCAGGGTGAGCCTTATATTGATTTTATATTATAGTGCTCGCTCTACCCTTTCCATTCTCCTTGACCGCAATGGACACACCCGGCATCACGGTACCCTCAGGCAGTGTACCGCTTCACCGGTCGAGCTAACTGGTGACAGGGATTTGAAACCACACTGTGGTTTACTGCCCTATCTAATATTCATGAGCACTTTTGCCGCTAGCTCCGATTGACTAATTAATGCGACGACGGAAGCACACTATCTGACGGCGTCACGTAAACATCACCATGTTCTTGTTCCTCTGTAAATATAAACTAATAAACTAGAGTGACCTAGGGCGAGAGGACCGGTGGCAGCCTCTCATAACGAGAGGACTGGCAGTGGTCCCTCGCTAACAATGTACCGTGACACCCGTCGGCAACGTTTGTCATCCCATGTGACACATATGAGCAAGAATTAGTAGAAGTACATCGACTACAAGCAAGGCAACCTACAAGAAAATAAGAGGAACGACTTCCTCGCCTTGCTTAAAGAGCAATATGCTTACATAATGAAGCAGACTAAGTCGATTGTACTCCCATCAATACCACATTAAATACAAATAAAAAGATACATAACAAAAACAATCAAAATATAAATAGAAAAATAGTTTCACCAAAAAATTTTTAACAAATTTTTGACAAGAGCCCAAGTTCCCAAAGGGAACAAAGTGCCCAAAAGAGCCCAAGTGTGGACAAAATTATTTTTTTCCTCCCAAAAATTAACTGCCACACTACGGGACTGTATAATGTATCTTACAACAGACCTACCATATCAAAAATAGGAACCTACACATAAACTAGAACTATCACTGAAGGTGATTAATACCCCCGCTTTGGGTTTTTAGAGGAATGCACTTCTGATCATGTAGGCGAAGGCCATAAGGAAATGTATACATAAAGATCATTTTTTGTTGTTGAAATTTGTATTTGCATGTGGCCTTCCACAGAACAGCACTGAATACTTAAAAAGCCCACACATATATGGTTTACATTTGGAAAAACACATTTACAATGTGCAACATGTATTCAAAATCGGTTCATTAATGTAGGAGGAGTTGCACACACAAGAATCAGATTTGAAAACCCATAATAAATCCAAGTTAAAGGGAGATAACCTGGTTAAAATTGTCGCAGATCAAAAATTTGGGAATATGCGTATGTTCACTTAGTTGTGATAATGTTTGATAAATGTAGGAGGAGTTGCACGCACAAGAATTTCATGTAGACACCCATAATAAATCTAAGTTAAAGGGAGATAATCTAGTTAAAATAGCCACAGCTCAAAAATTTTGGAATATGCGCATGTTCACTTAGTAGTGATGATGTCTGTAAACTTTCGTCCAAATTGATTGATAAATGTAGGAGGAGTTGCGCACACAAAAATTTCATGCAGAAACCCATATTAAATCAAAGTTCAAGAGAGATAACCTGGTTAAAATTGTCGCAGATCAAAAAGTTTGGAATATGCACATGTTCACTTAGTAGAGATGATGTTTGAAAGGTTTCATCAAAATCGGTTCATTAATGTAGGAGGAGTTGCGCACACAAGAATTTGTTCGAACGGAAAGACATAATAAATCTAAGTCAAAGGGAGATAACCTGGTTAAAATTGTTGCAGATCAAAAATCTTGGAATATGCGCATGTTCACTTAGTAGTGATGATGTCTGAAAAGTTTTGTCCAAATTGATTGATAAATGTAGGAGGAGTTGCACGCATAAGAATTTCATGTAGAAACCCATAATAAATCTAAGTTAAAGGGAGATAACCTAGTTAAAATTGCCACAGCTCAAAAATTTTGGAATATGCGCATGTTCATTTAGTAGTGATGATGTCTGTAAACTTTCGTCCAAATTGATTGATAAATGTAGGAGGAGTTGCGCACACAAGAATTTCATGCAGAAACCCATATTAAATCAAAGTTCAAGAGAGATAACCTGGTTAAAATTGTCGCAGATCAAAAAGTTTGGAATATGCACATGTTCACTTAGTAGAGATGATGCTTGAAAGGTTTCATCAAAATTGGTTCATTAATGTAGGAGGAGTTGCGCACACAAGAATTTGTTTGAACGGAAAGACATAATAAATCTAAGTCAAAGGGAGATAACCTGGATAAAATTGTCGCAGATCAAAAATCTTGGAATATGCGCATGTTCACTTAGTAGTGATGATGTCTGAAAAGTTTTGTCCAAATTGATTGATAAATGTAGGAGGAGTTGCACGCACAAGAATTTCATGTAGAAACCCATAATAAATCTAAGTTAAAGGGAGATAACCTAGTTAAAATTGCCACAGCTCAAAAATTTTGGAATATGCGCATGTTCACTTAGTAGTGATGATGTCTGTAAACTTTCGTCCAAATTGATTGATAAATGTAGGAGGAGTTGTGCACACAAGAATTTCATGCAGAAACCCATATTAAATCAAAGTTCAAGAGAGATAACCTGGTTAAAATTGTTGCAGATCAAAAAGTTTGGGATATGCACATGTTCACTTAGTAGAGATGATGTTTAAAAGGTTTCATCAAAATCGGTTCATTAATGTAGGAGGAGTTGCGCACACAAGAATTTGTTCGAATGGAAAGACACAATAAATCTAAGTCAAAGGGAGATAACCTGGTTAAAATTGTCGCAGATCAAAAATCTTGGAATATGCGCATGTTCACTTAGTAGTGATGATGTCTGAAAAGTTTTGTCCAAATTGATTGATAAATGTAGGAGGAGTTGCGCACACAAGAATTTCATGTCCGGAAAGACGTACGGACGGACGGACGTACAGGGCGATTCCTATATAGCCCCCACTTCGAAGTGGGGGTATAATAATAAACGTTTCTAATGTAAACAACGTCAAACTAAAAACCGGAAACGAGACCCCAGGCAACACGGCCCGCAGTCAGTAACAGATTTTTTAACTATCCGATGTGAGGCAAGATCTTCATCAGAAGGAAAAACAATACACTGGAAGTATGATGCATGACTAAGAATGCCTAAACACCCTAAGGGTGAGGACGTCACCCTGGCGAAATACAGAAAAAACTTTCTGTATAACACGTTAAATTCCCAAGAAATTTAAAATAAAAAATTTAAAAAAAACAAGCCAAAAAGCTTGGGAGTTTAACAGAGGGGATCAAGGGAGGTTAGGAAAGGAATACTTAACCAACAGTGGAAAAATCATTATCAACAATGATGACGTCAGGCTCATGTCCTGAAATTAGGGAACATGAACTAATTTTTATAAATATTATAAAATTACAGCTCTGAACGTTTTCAAACCACCGTTTCTTCCTTCCTTCATCCAATTGTGTCTTTGGATCCACCAATTTAACCATTGATTTGTGTCTGGCATCATTATTAATTGAGATTTAAAAAGCACAAAAGTCAGTTTGTTGTTATCTGACAAGGGCCAAACAAAGAATGATGTTGGCGCCAATTCCGGTCACTTCCTGACGTCTGCACATGTGCAGAGGGTAAATGTATGGAGGACCAGTTAGGACTTCTAATTTTCAGTTTTGCATGCAAATTTGGGGGATTGGTGGACAAAATTTGTGTTTGGTTCTAGATATTTTAGAGTTAGCACCAGCTATGTCTGGGCCATTGGTATACTGTGTAAAAATATGGGAAACATGAATAAATTTACATAATTATTTTAAAGTTACAGCCCTGAACGTCCAAAACCACCATAGTTCACTTCCAGCATCCTTTCACTTCCTTGAATCCACCATAATCATCAATGATTTGTGTCTGGCATCTTCAGAAAAGAGAATTTAAAGCACAGATGTCAGTTCAGTTGTTACTGACTTTGGGCCAAACAGAAGAATGATGTTTGTGCCAGTTTCGGTCACTTCCTGGTTACTGCGCAAAAGTATGGAGGACCAGATAGGACTTCTAATTTTTGGTTTTGTATGCAAATTTTGGTGATTGGGGGGGGGGGGGGTTCAAAATTTGTGTTTGGCCCTGGAAATTAATGAGCTTGCACCAGCTAAGTCTGGGCCATTGGTTTTTACCAGATAATAAAAATCAGCAGCAGCAACATTTTAATTAATGAAGCTCTGTGTTTTACTCGGTGCTTCATTAATTAAAATGTTGCTGCTGCTGATTTTTATTATCTGGTAAATGCATGCATGGACATCACTGCCCATGCATGGATTACGAAAAAGTAACGGTGCCTTCAAAGCTTACCCAACAGCTTTCTCCAAAGCTTACCCAACAGTGAGTCCCATGGAAACCTTTGGAAATTGAGTAGTGCTTGTTTACTGTGGTGGATGAAAGCCAAAAATCCAGAAAGAACTACCCAACATCCCATCTGCACGTAGATGTCCTGATGTACTGACTAAATAAAATTGCACCATCAAAGTGCTGAACACAATAGTAAACTGAGAAGCATTCTACAAACCTTACCAAACAGTATGTCATATGGGAACATCTGGAAGTGGAGCAGTGCTTGTTTACTGCAGCAAACACATTTTTTTACTGGTAAAATAGGGCCCACTAACCAATGCCTGGGGTAGAAGTCTTCTAAAGTGGGCAGCATAGGTAAAAACGATAGGCTAAACTTGACTTTATACTTGTGATGTGGTCATGATATAGCCACAGAAACACCAATAATAATAACTAAATAGCACTGACTTACCAAAGCATCTCATTCACTTCATCTATCACATGCAGCATTCGAAACAAAATTTCTCGTAGAACAAATGCCCAATTTCCACTAAGTTCAGTATGAAACTGTTGCAGAAGAAGGTCCACAAGCAACTTGTACATCTCAAGAACTCTGAGGACATTGAAGAGTTGCAATTCTTGTGACAAATGGGTTGCTAACTCCAAAAGCATTTTTTGGATGCTGTCCTGAAATTAGTATTAAATATTGAAAAGATTAAGCAGATAAACTAACCTTTGAAGGCCAGGACATTTTAGACATTAAAGGCCACCAAATTTTTTACATTCTTGCTATGCTATGACACTTCATGTTCTGTGCCTTTATAGCTGTATCTTTACAGGCAGCCAAGACTTTCCTTGAAACAACTACTATGATATTCACAATATATTTTACAATGTTTTGTCTAGACATTTCTGGGTGTTGGACAATAGCATACCAAAGGCCTCCTCTATGATAATAATAACTAGAGGCTCAAGTGAGTCAGTAAGTGATGGAGAACAAGATCAATACTTTGATTTGCCATGACACAACCCAAAAACATTTTTTTGGCCATTCGTTTCTGCTGGTCCTAGGATAAATAAAAGCTCTGTTCTGTGAAGTCTTAAAAAAGTGTGTGCACAAAATTTTCTTGCTTTTAGCTTCTGGGGTCTCTAACCCACCCCAACTGGAGTAGGAACTTTTGAGGGGAATATGGGCATCTTCCCACAAGGAGCCCAAATATTGACCAACAGAGTTCCTTTGAAAAAAAAACTTGAATCTGCATCACTAAAGTAAGTTCCACATAAAAAATCTAAGCATTATAGTGAGAGGTTTATGAAAAGATGATTTTTAAAGCATTTTAGGCTTTGGGGGCATAACCTCACCCCAAGGAAAATAGTAAATTTTGGGGGAGGGGGGGGGGGGGGGGGGGGACTCTGAAAAGTATACTCCACCAAGATGCTTTGTACCAAATTAGTTTAGATTTGGCCCAAAGGTTCTGAAGAAGAATACTTAGTTGATGGAGCACAAGAAAGATAAAGACCAGGCATTTTCACACTGCCAATAGTGTTAAAATGGGCAGCGCCATACAGCACCTCATGAAAAAATAATAGCAATTTTTGGGGTTCATCTGATTTGACCGGTGCTGGAAATGGAAAGGGGAGCAGGAACTTTTGCGGGAAAAATGGGCATCTTCCCACAAGGAGCCCAATACTGACCTACTGAGTTCCTTTGAAAAAAACTTGAATCTGCATCACAAAAGGAAGTTCCATACCAGAAATCGAATCATTATCACAAGTGGTTTATGAGATGATTTTTAAAGCATTTTAGGCTTTTGGAGGCATTTACCCCAGCCCCAAGGGGAGTAGCAACTTTTGGGGAAAATTACTCATAAAAGTATACTCCCTCAAGATGTTTTGTACCAAATTAGTTTAGATTTTGCCCGAAGGTTCCGAAGAAGAATTCTTAGTTGATGGAGCAAAAGAAAAATGATGACTCGGCATTTTCCCATTGCTTGCAGTCTTGCTTGTAGTGATTTTAATCCCAATTTAAAGGTTCCAATACTTTGTTCAGATTTTAAAATACTCTGCAGGGAATTCCAAAGTGCTGGGGTTGGAACTGAAAAGGCTCTCTCTCCAGCGGAGACACGTTTAGAGGATGGCAGGGCCAGATTGTTCAAGTCGACTGAACGTAGGTTACGGCATGGAGTAGAAGGTGATATCAGCTCTGCCAGGTATGACTGTGCGATGTTGTTAATACATTTAAAAGTGACAAATATAATTTTATATTGTATTCTCTGCTGGACAGGAAGCCAGTGGAGGGCTCTAAGAATTGGAGTTATTCTGGAGAATTTGCGGTTACAAATAACAACTCTGGCTGTTCTATTTTGTACATTCTGAAGCTTATTAAGTAAAGATTTTTTACATCCAAGCAGCAGTAAATTACAGTAATCAAAACGGCAGTTTTCACATCAATAACAGTTTTTTTACATATGGGTCGGGCAGCTTTTACTGAAGTCAAATGATGAGTTTACTACTTTCTCATTATACGTCCACTTTTAATAAGATCCGGACTGTCTTTTGGTGTATTCTTTGAGGTTGTGGGCTGCAAATGTAAACCCTTTCCCAGTTTTGTATAGGGAATATATGTCTGTTTGGTGGTGTGTTTCCTCAATGGCTTTGATATGGTACGGTGAGAGGCTCCTATGTCTTTTAGGTTAGCAATAAAGGGGTCACCCCCTTCAGCATTATACGTGGTGTATTAATCAAGGCTGGATTCAAACTATGGTATCTGGCGAGTTCCCAAGCAGTGTTTAATCTTCACCACAAAAGGAAGTTCCATACTAAATATCAAAGCATTCTCTCTTTTAGATTTTTAGGCTTTTGGGGCATTAACCCCAGCCCAAAGATGGCAGCAGCATCATTTGAACGGTTCTCGTCAGATCACCAAAGTTAAGCAACATCAAGCCCGGTTAGTTCTCGGATGGGTAACCGTCTGAACGATCGATTCGGACTCCCGCATTGTGCCCCTTGGGCAAGGCACTTAATCCCGATTGTCCACATGGGGGCACGATGACGCCATATACTAAGACGTACTGCACATCGATGGTACACATGTCTTCAACCAATCTAACCCTGAATGTGCTGCAGTGCAGAGTTACGATGTTGGGGAGCTGGCAGCTGCTCATCGTTGCTCGGTGATTCTCTCCGGGTCCTCCAGCTTCCTAAACCCATTAAGCTGCCATGGTCACGATTAGCCATTGTGCATACGTAAGTGACCTTAAACACCAATAAATAAATAAATAAATAAATAAATAAATAAATAAATAAATAATCATTTGAACAAAGTAGATAGGACATACTCCAATGAAAGTGTAAATGACACTGCAGCTCAACTTGTCTAAGAAGGGACTGAACTAAATAGAAAGCTCCAGTAATGATAAGTCACTCAATCAAGTGTTTACAAAAAAAGCCCCATCATACCAAAGCTACATATGAAACCTGAAAAAGACCTGGTGAGGGATGAGACCTGTAGGGTGTACTAATGGAATTGTTGACAATTTATATGCCAAATCCTCGATCGCTGATGGTGGCCATGTTTTTCAACCAAATTCATATATGAAATTTGAAAAAAATTGGGTGAGAGATGTGGGTGTAATTGAAATTATTCACAATTTGTATGTCAAATCCAAGATGTCTGCTGGTGGTCATGTTTTTCCAACAAAATCCAGAAAAATTTGATAGCTTCCATCTAGATATGACACCAACACTACATATGAAATCTTAAAAATATCTGGTGAGCGATGTGGCCTTTAGGGTGTGCTAATGGACTTGTTGACAATTTATGTGGCAAATCCAAGATGGCTGCTGGCAGACATGTTTTTCAAAAAAATTCAGACAAATTTCATAGCTCCCATCTAGGCATTGTCCTAAAGGCACATCTGAAATTTGGAACTAATCAGGTGAGAGATGTGGCCTGTAGGGTGTGCCAATGGAATTATTGACAATCTATGTGCCAAATCCAAGAAGGCTGCTGGGGGGGGGGGGGAGGGTTAGGGGAGGGGGTCATGTTTTTTGACATTCGGAATGATTCGATAGCTCCCATCTAGACATCATACCATTTTAAACTGATCAAGTAAGAGATGCGGCCTTAGGGTGTGCCAATGGAATTGTTGACAATTTTTTTGTCAAATCTAAGATGGCTGCTGGCAACCATGTTTTTCAACAAAATTTTAAAAAAATCGATAGCTCCCATCTAGACATTGCCCACGTATGAAATTTGGAACTGATCGGATGAGAGCTGCAGACTGTAGGGTGTGCTAAAGGAATTGTGGATGCATGGATGTATGTATGGACATACATACGTATGGACGGACGACGGATGATAACCCATCCCAGTACCTCATACCTGACGCCAAGTTGAGCTAAAAATGGTCTGATGCATATACGTTTGAACTTGGCCCAGTGGTTTTGAAGAAGAAGACAAGTTTCAAAAGTTAAGGGACGACACATGATGGGTGATGGACGCCAAGTGATGGCTATAGCTCCCACTAACTTTTAGTCAGGTGAGCTAATAATAATTTTACACCATTACACCAACACATGGTGCTCTATGTCTGTACAAAATTGTAAAATGTTTTATAGAAAAAGAAAGTATTAATACTCAATTTGAATGATTTGGAGGGGGGGAGGGGAGGGGAAGCAGGGTCAAGCCACAATCAGCACTCAGAAGTCATCTGTTCATGAGGGCGAGGCAATAACAAGAGTTTATGCAGCTTGTCACTATTGCTTGTCGGTATTCAACTCTGGCATGGCTGCATGTTTGTGTTTGTATTTGCTCTGGAGGTAATGTTGTCACAGAGTTTGCGAATGTGGTGTGATTTTGCAGTGTGATTCTCATACTAATAACAATAATGTTACAGCATTAAATCAACACATGGTTCTCTGTGGCTGTACAAAATTGCCTAATGGAAAAGGTATGGTTCAATACCAGCCTTGAATGGTTCTAGAGAATTGATTTCTTTCAGACAGGTTGGAAGAGAATTCCATAGCTTTCGACAAGCAGTGGCAAATGCCCATCACCTGCAGATATTAATTTATATTAGGGCTGAATCAGATTACATTTATATGGTGACCGAAGAGACCTCTGTGGCTTGTGACTGATAAGCAAATTAGACTAAACAAGTAGTGGAGTGCAGGTCCTTTGATGCGTTTAAAAATAAGAAAAAAAATCTGAACTGAATTTTCTGACAAATCAGAAGCCAGTTGAGATCAAAATGGACAGGAAGGACTGATGTAATATGGCAGTAATTTTGAGACCAGGTGATGACACATGCAGCAGAATTTTGGATGTGCAGAAGCTTTTCAAGAGTAGAGTTTTTAAAACTTATCAAAAGAGAGAGTTACAATTGTCAAAGTGACTAGCAAACAAGTGTTTGACCACCGAGGTGGTATTAGTCCCCTACGGCGCTTTTGTGACATAAGGTGTTTTTGTCACAGAAGACACTAGAGTATATAAGCATCTTGGATTTTTAAAAAAAAATATTGAGTGTGCATATTCCCCTCACAACCCTTTATCCATGTACCATATATGAAAGGCGTAGCTTGAACCATGTTGGAGGGAGGGGTGGTAACATAAAATAGAGAAAAAAGCTTAAAAAAACACAACAAAAATGGCTGCCATTCTGCCATCTTGGATTTTGAAAAATAAATATTGACTGTGAAAATCCCCTCAGAACCATTTATCCATGTACCAAATATGAAAGGTGTAGCTTGAAGCATATTAGAGGGAGAGGTGGTAAAAACAGACAGACAGACGGACAGACAGACAGGTGTTAGATTTTGAAAAAAAATGAGCGTGCATAATCCCCTCACAACCCCTTTATCCATGTACCATACATGAAAAGTGCAGCTTGAACCATGTTGGTGGTAACATAAAATAGAGAAAAAAGCTTAAAAAACACAACAGAAATGGTTGCCATGGCGCCATCTTGAACTTTGGAAAAAAAATATTGAACGTGCAACATCCCATTACAACCCTCTATCCATGTGCCAGATATAAAAAGTGTAGCTTGAACCATGTTGGAGTGAGGGGTGGTAACATAAAATAGAGAAAAAAGCTTAAAAAAACACAACAAAAATGGCCGCCATGCCGCCATCTTGGATTTTGAAGAAAAAATATCGAATGTGCATCATCCCTCCCAACCCTCTATCCATGTGCCAAATATGCAAAGTGTAGCTTGAACCATGTTGGTGGGAGGGGTGGTAACATCAAAATAGAGAAAAAAAAGCTTAAAAAACACTACAAAAATGGCCGCCATTCCGCCATCTTGGATTTTGAAAAAAAAATATTGAGCGTGCATCATCCCCTCAGAACCATTTATCCATGTACCAAATATGAAAGGTGTAGTTTGAACCATGTTGGTGGGAGGGGTGGTAACATCAAAATAGAGAAAAAAAAGCTTAAAAAAACACAACAAAAATGGCCGCCATTCTGCCATCTTGAATTTTGAAAAAAAAATTTTGAGCGTGCATCATCCCCTCAGAACCATTTATTCATGTACCAAATATGAAAGGTGTAGCTTGAAATATGATGGTGGGAGGGGTGGTAACATCAAAATAGAGAAAAAAAGCTTAAAAAACACTACAAAAATGGCCGCCATTCCACCATCTTGGATTTTGAAAAAAAAATATTGAGCGTGCATCATCCCCTCAGAACCATTTATCCATGTACCAAATATGAAAGGTGTAGCTTGAACCATGTTGGTGGGAGGGGTGGCAACATCAAAATAGAGAAAAAAGGCTTAAAAAACACAACAAATCATCCCCTCAGAACCATTTATCCATGTACCAAATATGAAAGGTGTAGCTTAAAGCATGTTGGAGGGAGAGGTGGTAACATAAAACAAGACCAAAACCGGGTCTGGACCTGCGTCGCTGCATGCAATTGAATCAGCAAACAGGAAGTGGCTGCACGGCAGATCTGAAAATTGCATACACGATACAACTGATCATTATCAGGCTCCAGATGAAATATAAAATCAATCCCTTGCATAGAAGCCGAGAAAAGTTTGACAAAAAATTTCAATGTTCAGTGGGTACAGTAAAACTTCAAAGTATCGGCAAACAGGAAGTGACTGCACGGCAGATCTGAAAATTGCTTACATGGTACAACTGATCATTATCAGGCTCCAGATGAAATATAAAATCAATCCCTTGCATAGAAGCTGAGAAAACCTTGACGGAAAATTTCAATGTTCAGTGGGTACAGTAAGATTTCAAAGTATCAGCAAACAGGAAGTGGCTGCACGGCAGATCTGAAAATTGCTTACACGATACATCTCATCATTATGAAGCAGCAGACCTAATATAAAATCAATCCCTTGCATAGAAGCCGAGAAACCCTTGACGGAAAATTTCAGTGTTAAGTGGGTACAGTAAAATTTCAAAGTATCGGCAAACAGGAAGTGGCTGCACGGCAGATCTGAAAATTGCTTACACGATACAACTCATCATTATGAAGCAGCAGACCAAATATAAAATCATTCCCTTTCATAGAAGCCAAGAAAACTTTCACGGAAAAAGTGTTTCGGACGGACGGACTTACAGACGGACTGAGATCTGAAAATTGCTTACACGATACAACTCGTCATTATGAAGCAGCAGACCAAATATAAAATCAATCCCTTGCATAGAAGCCGAGAAACCCTTGACGGAAAATTTCAATGTTCAGTGGGTACACGGCAGATCTGAAAATTGCTTACACGATACAACTCATCATTATGAAGCAGCAGACCAAATATAAAATCATTCCCTTTCATAGAAGCCAAGAAAACTTTGACGGAAAAAGTGTTTCGGATGGACGGATGGATGGACGGATGGACGGACGGACTGACGGATGGAGTCGAGCGGTTACTAGACCTGCTTCGCCGATGGTGACGCAGGTAAAAACAGAGACAGGCAGACAGACAGACAGACAGACAGACAGACAGACAGACAGACAGACAGACAGACAGACAGACAGACAGATGGACGGATGGACAGACAGACAGACAGACAGACAGACAGACAGACAGACAGACAGACAGACAGACAGATGGACGGAGTGCAATCCTATAGTCCCCATACGGTTCCTGTAGGGGACTAAAAAGTCGTGAACAAGCTACTCTGTGGTTTTTGTATCAATGAAAGGTCAAATTAAACTGATATTACATGAATGAAAAAATGATCTCCAACAAATGTGTTTAACCAAGATTATGGACACATCTGATGGATGGGCTACATGTGGGCTAAACATGCCACTGGGGAGATGAAGAGGTGGTTACCGGAGCACTTTCTGACCAAAAGTGATGGGTTTGGAAATGAAAAACTGATAGGAAAAGCCTACCACCACTAGGAACCCTGACCTTACAAGTTTACCTATAGACTACACATTCAGGCACCAGTTCTAAGGAAACTAGAGCTGGCCACGAGGGATGGCAAATCATCTTGAAAGAATACAGCCCAGTAGAACTTCAGAGTGAAAACCAGGAAAATTATAAATTCAAAGTAATTTGTATATTTTTATACTTACCAATGGCTCAGACTAGCTGGTGCTTAACTCAGAGTTATTAAGTGCCAAACACAAATTTTGAACCCCCCCCCAATCCCCAAACCGAACATTAAAAGTCATATCTGGCCCTCCATACATTTACTCTCCGCGCATGCGCAGACGTCAGGATGTGACCGGAATTGGCGCCAACATCATTTTTTGTAGAAGAGAGTACCACATAAAAATTCAGCGGGGAGGTATGAGTGCCCACTCATGGGAGGGCATTCTCCGTCTGGGCCATTGGTAGGAATAACAAGCCAAGACCAATACTGGGTCTGGACCTGCGTCGCTGCATGCAATTGAATCGGCAAACAGGAAGTGGCTGCACGGCAGATCTGAAAATTGCATACACGATACAACTGATCATTATCAGGCTCCAGATGAAATATAAAATCAATCCCTTGCATAGAAGCCGAGAAAAGTTTGACGAAAAATTTCAATGTTCAGTGGGTATAGTAAAATTTCAAAGTATCGGCAAACAGGAAGTGGCTGCACGGCAGATCTGAAAATTGCGTACACGATACAACTGATCATTATCAGGCTCCAGATGAAATATAAAATCAATCCCTTGCATAGAAGCCGAGAAAAGTTTGACGAAAAATTTCAATGTTACGTGGGTACAGTAAAATTTAAAGTATCGGCAAACAGGAAGTGGCTGCACGGCAGATCTGAAAATTGCTTACACGATACAACTCATCATTATGAAGCAGCAGACCAAATATAAAATCATTCCCTTTCATAGAAGCCAAGAAAACTTTGACGGAAAAAGTGTTTTGGACGGACGGATGGACGGACTGCCGGACGGATGGACTGACAGATGGAGTCGAGCGGTTACTAGACCTGCTCTGCCATTGGCGACGCAGGTAAAAATATACAAATTACTTTGAATTTATAATATTTTTACACTGTAAACCAATGGCCCAGACTAGCTGAATCGTAAAAAGGTGGAGGGACTAGGACTTCAGAATTAGTAGATCAACATAGTTCCAATCCTGTAATCCAAGGTGAAAGGAAATTAAAATTATTACGAATTATGTGTATGTTTATCTATTTAGTAGGGAGCGCGGTGGCTCAGTAGGTAGAGGTGCAGGCTGCAAGCCGAGAGGTCCTCCGTTCGAATCCCACCTGCGGCAACCAAGTTGTGTCCTTGGGCAAGACACTTCATCTCCATTGCCCGTGGGTACTCCGGCTTCCTCTACCCGTAAAACTGTCACGGTCAAGATTAGCCATTGTGCATAAATATGTGACCTTAAGCATCAATAAATAAATAAATATCTATATAGTAATAGAGAAGACATATCATACAAAAAGGAGCCCAGTTCAAGTAATTCTGTGTACTTAGCATGAAGACTATGCTAATTAGATGTAACAAGTTCCCAATTTTTAAGGTTAGCCTGGACTAAGCCCCCAAAATTAGGATGGCGTATTTGAGAATGGGAGAATATCCCCCACAAACATAAGCCATATACAATAAAACTCCAGCTGTATGCAGGATATAATTACGGACAAAACAGCTTCCCTCACAGTTACATATCTATCAAGCCGGAGGAGAGGTAAAAAATCCCCCCCCCCCCCCTTTCTTTTGAAGGAATCTTCAAAAAGAAAGAGGGGAGCACTCTGGAATCAGTAAAAAGCGGGTACCAAAAAACAAAATAAATATTCATCGAACAGGCACTCAGGTATTAAATATTATTAATAAATGGTGTTTAACGCCACTTCAGAGGCTAAGGCTATAGCGACGATCCCGGTAATTAATATCGCCCGCTATATTACTTACACCGACATACACAAATAGGTCAAAAACCGGAGATATAATATAGAACATACACATGTCCAATAGAACCACTATGAACGATCTCTGGAAAGTGACACACTTCCGAGGTAACCCACAGGTGACCCCATTCAGGCGTACAATAAATTCCAGAACACTCCCTGACGTGTACTATCCGATATCTATGACACTATAAAAATACGAATATACAAGAGTGTGAACAAGGTGTATTCGATTGAGTACCGACATCAATAGAAACCTGGATCTAGAAATGGAAGTAGGTATGATTAACAGGCTTGACACGGACCGCCCCCGAAATAATTCATAATTTCTAAGGTCCATAACATACAATAATATGTCTGCCTAATAAATATTATTATGCACGTGAGCAGTGAAAACCTGCATGTAATCATCTGAATACCAGTTAACTGGCTATGCAGCCTCCGAGGTACTCAAAGACTAGCAATTTATTTATGATGAATTATGCGCTCGTATATGACATATAGACGAACAATCACAGGAAACCAACCAACTAAAAAGTGGATGTGCCCATGAGGTCGCCATAGAACACGACCCAGCCGCCAATCGAGAAGTCATGAAATGCATGTATGTATTTAAACTCATATGAGGCTTACGAGAAGAAAACTATGTCTTGCCCAGTAATCGCCTCTAAACACATTGGCGGTGTGGGGGGGGGGGGGGGGGGGGGGGATTCAAAGTCATATCGAACCCTCCTCACCCACATTATTTAATCATTCTTGTGTTAGTCATAAAATATAGGAACCACAATGGTTCCCTCATGTCTAACTGACTCCATTATGACACTATGGGCGGAGAAGGATGTGAAGAACAAAAGCTTCCCCTGATAAAGAAGGTCCTCTCCTGGAGGAAGCTTCCGGGGAACGTCCCATAACAGACACTTGAGAAGACTGATCCAACATTTCTGTGATGACAGAGGTGCTATTAGTAGGATTCACAACAAGACTGTTTGATCATAAACATAATCTACTGAATCAACTGAATTGGAGGATACGCGTATCCTATCATTCATCCCCATGAGATCGGCAGAGCGTCTACTGCATACACTCAATGGTCTGGGCATGGTGACATGAATGATGGTAACTGATTGTTCCGATGCGTCGCAAACAGATCTGCCCAAATACTAGCTTGTTGAGCGTCCACTCCAATTGCAACAGGTGACCTTTCCGAGAAAGCGAGTCTGCTAGTACGTTCAGATGACCCGGTATATGACGGATAGAAAGATGAACATGATGATTCATGATGTATAGGAAAATCTTCTTTGTTAGTTGGCATAACGGAAATGAATGGGTGCCGCCTGGTTCCCGATGTACGCTACTACTGTCGAGATGCCCGACCAAATTGAACATGGACGTCTGTTATTATGAGAATCCAATGTTGTAGCTCTAGCCATATTGACATCATCTCTTTGATGTTTATGTGTTTCTCCTGGAACCGAGGGTCCCAAAGACCCTGACACTTCCAGACTGCAGGACTTAGGGTCGTGCCCCAACCCGTCTGACTCAACATCCGTCATAATCGTGAAAGCCGGATTCACCAGTTGCAGTGAAACTCCCTGAGTTAAGCACTAAATATCTGCCCAATTTGAACCCTTGTTTTACTAGGTCTGTTAAAACAATACTGGTTCAAGCGAAAGCATCTTCACACTCCAGTTCTGAGTAAAAAATATCTGGAGGGGACATGCGCAGGTGGCCCATCGGAATGATATCCACAGCCGCTCCGCACAGCTCCAACAGTCACATGAATTCCCTCACTATTAATGAGGCTGAGTGTAGACAAAAGCGAGCATAACAACTGACTAATTTTGCTCTGGGTAATGGCAGACGAACCAGATTGTTGTGAGTCTAAAAGCTCAATCCCAAGTGAATCGATGACTTGTACAGAGCTAGATTCGACTTTTTCTTGTTTACGATGAAACCGAGACGTCGGAGTAATAGAAGCACACTCTAAACATTGTTCTGAAGAATAATTCTGTTGCCGTATCCCTTTTGAAGGTCGTCCAAGAAAGCTGATGTTACCGCAGACAAATGAGCTCGTAACTAAGACATTATCGAGTTCATTATTCGAGTGAAACGCCCAGGGGGCCAGATTCAGACCAAAGCATATTGTTCTGAACTGATACACCTTCCCTTGTATGGCGAACCACAGGTACTTTTAGAATGCGGATGTACCAGGACATGAAAGTACGCATCCTTAGATCTATGCTTGCCGCATAGTCAATCACTCGAACGCTCGCTTTTACTGACTGAATGATTTCCATAAATAAACTTCTGGAGCCATGATAAGCTTGTTATCCAGCTGAAGTCTATTACCGGTCGGAATGAGCTGTCTGGCTTTGGTACAAGGAACAAGTGAATGTAAAAATCTTGAGAATCCTGATTCACGACGACCTGTATTGCTTCTTTTGGTAAGAGAGCTTATACCTTCGGTAGGAGAAACTCTCTTATGCAAGAATTTGATGGAAGATTTGTCCAATGTGGACAACTTGTAAGTGGGGTTTTTACTCGGAATGATAGCCGTCCGAGACTACACTTCACACCCACTGATCTTCCGTGATTATTATCCATTTTTTTGCGGATCTTGATAACCTTCCGCCGACTGGCCATCAATAGAGGTCTAAACCATCACCTGTATGACCTGCGAGGCTTACGGGAGGAGGAACCACGTCCTCCCTGCGAAAAACCTTGTCTCGTTGGCCTAGGGGCGTCTGACCTGTAGTCCCGATCAGATCTACGCCCCTTTCCCAAGTCGCTCTACTGACGACCTCCAGAGTAATTATAAGAGGGTTTCTTGTACCCCCGTGAGGAGTTTCCTTTTGACAATTTTTGGCTGGAATGCCCTCCTTACTCTTGTTTGCTGAAGTGGATCGTTGATACGCCGACTTCTAAAGAAGAGCACTTAGTAGCCTGTTCATAGACTAACGAAAGCTAGTCGTCAAAAATAAAATGTCCGGAAACCAGAGTGACTCGGAGAGAGCTTTTCACCTTGTCATCTTATCAGAGATGACGACACAAAGGCAGCATCATGTCTAATTAACTCCAGATTAGCCACTGTTAGGGCGAAGTTAAACGTGGTATACATAATTGCCCTGGAAAGAACTCTAAGAGAGGTACGATCGTGCTCAAATTCCTTTCCCTTGAGACGTTGCGCCATAGCTCTTGTAAGGTGATCTGCATAAGACATAACGTCCAAATTTGCTCTATTTGAAGAAATTGCCGTCTCAATTGTGTCTGAGCGAATAGTGAATGATACAGGTAAGGATATCTTTAGATCCCCGGCCTGCTCATCCAAACGCAGAAGAACTCTCTGAACATCTTCCCCGACCATTTTTAAATGAACATGGTCCAAGAAACAGTAAATTATGGAAGATGATGTCAAGAAACCGCCTTTCTTCTTTCCACTGGAGAGATTAAAAACGGCGTCGTCTAAATGGCCTAAGGCCTGAGACACCTGCCTAGATTGAACCGGAAAAGAAAGGACTTCCTCCTTTGTCCAGATAAAGTCTGCGTCCAATGACGCCAGCAGTTTCTTTCTAGTCGTTGTAGCATTCTGATTCACTGGGACAAATTCAGGGTAGTATTGATGGATTAAATCCATCGCAACCATGTGTTGTTCCGAAATGGAAGGGTAATCTTCTTCTAAATCCCTTTCACCATCTGAGAGAATCAGTTGTGACTCTCGGTCCATTGCATCTGCGTGAACAGACGATTGGACCGACCCAGCACCGTCCGACAGCCCAGATTCTGAGTCTGAGGGAGGCTGCAACTGCACTTACTGGGATGCTGCGATCAGCTGCACAATCTGCGACAGCAAGTCCATCATCGCGGCCTGAGGAGCAGAAGTCTTCCATTCCTTAGCCGCATGCTGCTCCTGGGACGGTGTGTCAGAAACGGATCCTTTCTCTGAACATCCCAATGATCAAGGCCTCGTCTCCCTAGCTACCGGATGGTCCGACTTCACGGGCAAAGAGTGGTTCCTTC
Organism: Pictodentalium vernedei; assembly: GCA_031216915.1. NCBI lineage: Eukaryota > Metazoa > Mollusca > Scaphopoda > Dentaliida > Dentaliidae > Pictodentalium > Pictodentalium vernedei. The sequence continues at coordinate 342,438,994 of CM062296.1, read as the reverse complement.
TTCGTGCAACATGCTGGATATCCGAAGTCGGGTAGCTAGGATGTGGTCATGAGTGCTTAAATAATGTATTGGAGGAAGCCGTGACTGAAGCCGACCCCAGCTGCAGACTAGACGGAGCGTCCCAACTGGCGGGCGGACATATGCTCCGTCTCGTGCAAGTTTCCAACCAGAAAACTTCATTTCGGCCTTGTGAAACGTAACGGAGGAAGCCTTGACTGAACACGGCTGCAGTCTAAACAGAGCGTCTCGAGTGGAGGGCGGACATATGCTCCGGCTTGTGCAAGTTTCTCAAAACAACATCTGACCCCAGACGTTGCTAGATTAAAGAGGGGGGCCTCTCTCGCTCGCAGTCTATCAGACGTTGCCGAGTACAAGAACTTGCTGACTTCCTTCCTATTTCCGTCGTCGCTGGGTGAGCTATTTATATTATAGTGCTCGCTCTACCCAATCCACTTCTTAGACTGCAATGGACTTACCTGGCGTCACAGCACCCACGGATGGAGTACCGCTTCACCGGTCGAGCTAGCTGCTTGCAAGAGATTAAAATCTTTAACAAAAGGCCCGAATTCTTTCAATAATGAGCACTGCAGCTAGCTCTATATGCTCCACGGAGCGCAGCGATGGTAGCACACTTGGATGGGTGTCAGAATATCATCACCATGTTCATGTTCCTCTGAAATATTATATTGCCAATATTTATATTGCCACCAAGTGTGGTCACACTTTTTTGAGCTCCTACTGTTTCCTAGTTTTCTTCTGGGCATTTTTGGATTTATCTGCTGAAAATTGCTGTACATATTCCTTATCAGTTGTGCATTGTTTTGATGTAACTTTGAAGAAAAAGTCTTTCAACATATTTGTGTTTTTTAACAAAAAAACTCTGATATATACTGAATATTTTTCCAGTTTGAATTCTTTCCTCATGTGCAAAGTTAATCCGGATTATGTCACCTATTGTTCTGAACCAGATTGGACTGTGAAACCTATTTGCCATTCTATTCACTGCTAATTTGGAGACAGCTACCTCACACTTGATGCCATTAGATTCAAGAGTTTCAATTACTGACATTTAAAATGTGTTTGTTTAATTACACCTCAGATGAGCTCCGTTCAATCAACAACACAATAGATCATGTCAAGCACAGGCCTAAAGCATATGTTTTTAAAACCTTGAAAAAACAAACTTTTCTACTGTAAATGCCAGATCTGTGAGGAATAAGGATTTTGTAGAACACATCATCAATAACAAAATGGATCTCTGTTTGGTTACTGAGGCTTAGCTAACTGATCAGGACAGTGTAATTGTTTCCGGACTTTCCTGTGAAGGATATATTTTCAAAAGTGCTCCTAGGATTAATGCTAGGACTGGAGGTGGAATTGGTCTCATGTGCTGAGAGAATATACAAATTAAAACCTCAACCCAAGGAGATAAATCCTCTTTTGAATATGCTGAATGGACTAAATGCTGGGCTGACACCAAAATACGAACTGTAGGTGTATATCAACCACCTTACTCCAAAATCATCCTATCTCGACCAGTGTTTTCTTTGAAGAATTTTCTGTGTATCTTGAATCCATAGTTATGTGTTCTGAAAAACTCCTCATCATCGGTGATTTTAATATACATATGGATGACAACAATGAGTGATGCTAACAAGTTTATGAACCTCTTAGAAACATTTGGTTTACAACATGTTACTGGGCCTACTCATACCTCTGGACACACTCTTGACCTTATCATCACAAGATGTACTAATGACTTTCAGCTTTCTGAGCCATTAATCCCATTCAGATTATCTGACCATTCATTTGTTGAGTGCACACAAGGTGTTCGAAAACCATCACCGACACGTAAGGAAGTAACACTTCGAAAATTCAATCAAATTGACATTAACAAGCTTAAATGTGACATCGAAAAATCAGATTTGTGTAATTCTCAGTGTGCTAACCTGGATGATCTGGCAAAATCATACAACACATTGTCTTATCTACTGGATGAGCATGCCCCTCTGAAAACAAAAACATTAATTATTCGCCCAAATATACCCTGGTTTACCAATGAACTGAGAAATCTGAAAGCTAATCGTCGAAAACAGGAGCGGGAAAGATCTAAATCTTACAATGATGAAGCAGCATATAAGACTATTCGTAATCAGTTCTCCAAGAAACTAAAAGATGCCAGAAAATCTTACTACACAACATGTGTTGAAGCTTGTAATGGTGACAGCAAAAAACTATTTAAAGTTGTTAAAAATCAGTGTACAGAAAAAACAAAGTGTGTCATTTCCACCACACGATGAGCCATCAAAGCTAGCTGATCAATTTGGCGAATTCTTCATCCCAAAAATAAAATTAATTCAGGAAAAAAGTCAGAACATAAATGTGAACAAAATTGACATCAAACAGAAACCATCAGAAAAAGAGCTTTTAACTTTTCGACCATTAGAAATCCACAAGGTAACAAAATTAATAAAAGAATCCTCAAATGCCTCATGTCAACTTGACCCAATGCCAACATCTATTGTCAAATTCATTTGTAGACTCTTTGGCTCCTGTAATCACAAAAATGATCAACATGTCTCTGCTAGAAGGCTATGTGCCTGATGCGTGGAAAATAGCAAATGTTAATCCTCTTCTGAAGGAATAAGGTGCAGAACTTGTGTTTGAAAACTTCCGACCAGTGAGTAACTTACTGTTCGTCTCTAAGCTGTGTGAAAAAGCCGCAACTGACCAGCTAATGTTACATAGTGATATGCATGCTTCATTACCGGCCAACACGTCTGGATTCAGAAAATTTCACTCGACTGAAACGGCATTACTCAAGGTTCAGAATGACAACCTCCTTAATATGGAGTCTGGAAGGGTAACATTGCTTGTTCTTTTAGACCTTAGTGCTGCTTTTGACACTGTTTGACATAAAACTCTACTAGAGACAATGAATTCTGATTTTGGACTTAATGGTGTTGCTGCTAGCTGGCTATCATCATACCTCAAGAATAGACAGCAGCATGTATCAATAAATGGTAATCTGTCAAAAGACTTCCATCTTAAATGTGGAGTTCCACAGGGCAGTTGCCTCGGTCCTGTTCTGTTTCTATTCTACATTTCAAAAATGTTCACCATCATTGAATCTCACCTGCCTGATGACCATGGTTATGCTGATGACACACAGGTCTATTTCTCTTTTCGACCATCAATCAAGGATCAAATTAAAGCTATTGAAACTATTGAATCATGTATTTCGGACATTCGCACATGGATGGTTTCAAACAATTTAATGATAAATGATGATAAGACTGAATTCGTAATAATTGGTTCACGACAGCAACTCATTAAAGTTGACATCAATTCAGTGAAGGTATGAGATTCCGCCATCAGTGCAAGTAAGGGTGAATGTAATCAAGTAAGGGTGAATGTAATCTTCGACTCTACCATGTCTATGGACAGATATGTTACAAATATGTGCAATAAGGCTTTCAGGGGTCTATACAAAGTTAAACAGATAAGACAGTTCCTCACGAAAGACTCCACAAAAACCCTAGTTAATGCCTTTGTAACTTCACATTTGGATTATTTTAATGCCCTACTGTTCAACCTTCCACAATATCATTACTCTCGCCTGCAGATGGTACTAAATGCATCAGCCCGAGTGGTATGTAGGGTATCACAATCTCAACACATCACTCCTGTTCTGAGGGATATGCACTGGCTGCCAGTCAAGTACAGAATAATTTTCAAAACTCTATTATTAGTTTTTAAGACACAAAACAACATGTCACCAGCCTACTTAGAAGAACTCCTTAATACCAAGAATGTGTGTCAATACAACCTCAGGTCGGATGGTAAAATGCTACTACATGTTCCAAAACATAGGTGTAAGACATTTGGAGATAGGTCATTCTCATTTGCTGGCCCTCACTTGTGGAATAATTTACCAGAACACCTAAAAAGACTGTCAAATGCCAACATTTTCAAGAAAGATCTCAAAACATACCTGTTTCAAAAAGCCTATAAGTGATGTTGTGGACTGTATGATACTGCATATATTCCATTTGTATATTTGCACGAGCACAGTAACATGTACACTGCCTTAGAATATGGTTCTAGATCTTCTGAACTATAATTTTGGCACAACATAAATGTTTGTATTATTATAGAAACTGACAGAATGAATTAAAACACGATGAGAGGCTCTGATCCTCAGAACCTCACCGCCAACAACGTACCGCGACACCCGACTCCAACATCAGTCATCCCAGTGCAACACAAGAATGACAAGAGTCCACAGGAGTGTACCAACTAAAGTCGATATCAGTCCTCCAAACTCCACAACAATATATATATATATATATATATAACTAAGATACATGAATAATAGCAATCATAATTAAATTCAAAATATTTTTTGTAAACAAAAAATTTTGAAAAAACGCCCAATTTCCCAAAGGGAACATTAAGAGCCCAAGGGCATCCCGATAGAGCCTAAGTGTGGACAAAATCCAAAATTTTTTGAGCTACACTACCGGAATAACAATCCATGTATCCTACAGTATACTACAGTAATAGAATAAAAAAAACTACCTGGAAATGAGAACGCTGACAATGTAAACAACGTCAGTGTAAACAAGACATCTGGCAGACAAAAAGGCCCAAAGTCAGAACCAATTGAAATGCTATCAGATGCAAAGCTAGATCTTCATACGATGAAAAAACGATACATCGGATAGAATATGCAAGACTAAATGGCCTAACAACCCTAGGGTGAGGACGTAACCCTGGGGAAGAAACAGAATAATATTCTGTAATAACTGTTAAACTCCCAAGAAATTTAATAAAAAATTTCAATAAAAAATAGCCAAAAAGCTTAAGAGTTTAACAGAAAGGGTTCATGGAAGGATAGGGAAGGAATACTTAACAAACAGTGGAATAATCATTTTTAAAAATGATGATGTCAGGCATATGTCCCGAAATTGGGAAACATGAAATAATTTTATAAATATTATAAAGTTACAGCCCTGAACGTCCAAAACCACCGTTGAACACTTCCTTCATCCAATAACAGTCTTGTATCCACCAATTCTTGAATTGATTTGTGTCTGGCATCCTCAAAAAAGAGATTTTAAAGCACAGATGTCATTTCATTGTTGATGACTTTAGGGCAAAACAAAAAATGATGTTGGAGTCAATTCCGGTCACTTCCTGACGGCTGCGCATGCACGGAGAGTAAATGTATGGAGGGCCAGACAGGACTTTTAATTTTCGGTTTTGCAAGCAAATTTTGGGGATTGGGGGGTTCAAAATTTGTGTTTGGCCCTTAATAGCTTTGAGTTAAGAACCAGCTAGTCTGGGCCATTGGTTTACGGTGTAAAAATATTTTAAATTTAGAGGTCACTGTGACCGTGACCTTTGGCACAATGATCTAAAAAATAAATAGGGTTCTTCCTCTCATCATACTTAACCCACCTGTTTCCATCTGCTCATCTGCTTAATTGGAGCGGAAACCAGGAAATTTTATAAGTTAAAGGTTACTATGAGCTTGACCATTGGTACAGTGACCCCAAAATGAATAGGGTTCCTCTCACCATATCGAGCCCACATGTCAAGTCTTGATTTTTTTAACAGCCCAGCAGAATTTTTAATAAGAGATTAGAAACCAACTCCCGGAAAGATTTTCAGGTTCAAGATCACTTTGGCCTTAACCTTTGGTACAATGACCCCAAAATAAAGAGGGTTCTTCCTCTCATCATACCCAATGCACATGCTAAATTTGGTTTTGATGAGCCAAGCAGAAATCTAATTGGATGGCGAACTCAACTCCATCTACACATGACAAACAAACAGACAGATGGAGAGACTGACAGCAACAGGGCTATTTGACCCTAAAATACATAGTGAAAGGTTGGGATTCAATGCTGGCCACTTTATGCTATTGACATTCTGATGCTGATGTTACCCAGAGACACTACAAGTCTTTCTGATGAATGCTGATTAGTTTCCAACTGATCCTTCTGGAGACGTCAAAATCTGCCTCCTCTGAGAATACAAATTAGGAGCCAACAGAGACTAAATTATTGTTTCAAATAATGATTTATAATGAAAGTGTCAATGACACTGTAGCTTAACTTGTGTGTTGTGTTTGATGAAAAGGATAATGTTCAATGTTTATGAAAGTATTATGAAATAAGATAAGAATTGTGATAATTGGGAATATGTTCATTTCTGTTCCTTGTATGCTATGTTTTTGATAAAAATAATATGAGGTGTACACTGTACTAAAGAGATGAGGGGTGGGTTAATATGATCTCACAGTTAATGTATGTGGCCCTCACAGTTAACGTATATCATCAAAAGTTACCAAGTTACAGTGAAATTATTCCAAAACGAGTCATGTTATCAAGTTACATTGAAATCCCTTCATAAATATGGCCTGTAGACTGTGCTAAAGGTTTTTGGGCTTCAGGCCCCTGTAGCCGTCAGTTTCCCAATTGCGTCCAAAGGGGACGTTCTCATCTAGACATTATCTGAAGTCAACCTACCAAGTTACAATGAAATCCCTTCATAAATATGACCTGTAGACAGTGCAAAAGGTTTTGGGCCTTTGGGCTCGGATAGCCATTATGGTTGAATGATCACAACCAAAAGGGGACATTCTCATCTGGGCATCATCTGGAGTGATCCTACGAAGTTACAATGAAATCCCTTCAAAAATATGACCTGTAGACTGCGCTCAAGGTTTTCGGGCTTTGGGCCCATGAAGCCGTCACAGTTGACCCATCACGACCAAAAGGGGATGTCATCATCTAGGCATTATATGGAGTCAACCTAACAGGTTACAGTGAAATCCTTCCATAAATATGACCTTTTGCTTGTGCTAAAGGTTTTTGGGCTCGGGCACCCATCAAGGCTGAATGATTGCGATCAAAATGGGACGTTCTCATCTAGACATTATTTGGAGTCATCCTACCAAGTTACAATAAAATCCCTTCATAAATATGACCTGTAGACTGTACTAAAGGTTTTCAGGCTTCAGGCCCCTGTTGCCATCACAGTTGCCCAATCAGGACCGAAAGGGGACTTTCTCATCTAGACATTATATGAAGTCAACCCACCAAGTTACAATGAAATTCCTCAATAAATATGACCTGTAGACTGTGCTAAAGGTTTTCGAGTTTTGGGCTCGGGAAGTCGTCACGGTTGGCAGATCACGCCCAAATGGGTAAATTCTCATCTAGACATCATAAGGAGTCCTACCAAGTTACAATGAAATCCCTCCATATTAAACATGACCTGCAGACTGTGCTAAAAGTTTTTGGGTTTTGGGCTTAGGCAGCCATCACGGTTGACAGATCATGCCGAAAAGGGGACGTTCTCATCTAAGGCATCCTACCAAGTTACAATGAAATCCCTTCATAAATACGACCTGTAGACTGTGCTAATGGTTTTCGGGTTTTGGGCTCGGGCAGCCATACCGGTTGACCGATCGTGACCAAAAGTGGACGTTCTCATCTAGACATGACCCCAAACCTGCATATGAAATTTCGTGACGATCAGACAAGAACTGTGGGGTGTAGCCCGTGCTAAAGGAAAATGTGAACAGACTCACAGACTTCCGAATGCGTGATGGCAATAGCTTATCTTGACTACGTCAAGTTAAGCTAAAAATAGTTAAGAGGGCTTGTGATGATATACTTAAACAAGATTTCATGAAGCATGAGAAAACTTAATTAAAAGTCCTTCCTGTTCAGGCCAAATGGTTCAAGTGTTTTTTAATTAAAAAGTCCAGTTGATTTCTGTTTGATGGCGTTTATCGGTCATGTTAGGGTGATCCGGGTCGGAGTTAAGTACTTGTATAATGCAATAATGAAGGGCCGTGATTGAGTTCATGTCATTGTAGATCTCCAATATATGCCAAAATACTACTATGTAAATACTATCTTGCAGTGCTACACTAGACAAATATGTGGCAAAGTAAATAGAAGGATAAATAGATAAGAAGAACTTCAGAAAAAAACCCAACATATGTTGTTCATGCTCAATAATTACTACAATTTTAACTTTCACAGACATGTTATAATAAGACAAAACACGAGATGGAATATGGGTGACTGGAATCTTTGATCCATGTTGGGAGTTTTTGCTGTATTTCACAAGCTAAAAGCAACAACCCAAGTTGGAGTTTTGTTGTATTTCATAAGTGCCAAAGACACATGTGAAACACAGGAAAAACTCCCAAACAGAGTTGTTGATGCCTGTCCCCCATACTCTAAACGAGTTGTATTCTGTATTTATTTAACTTGAAATAAGTGAATGAGGATGATATTTAGAAAGAAAAATATCACTTCAGTGGTCTGTTTATATGCTCGACATTGTTTTGTGTCGAGGCATTTTATTCACGTCATAACATCACTTAGATGCATAATACACAATCAGACATGTTCTTCCACAAAGTTCATACACAAAGGCCAGATTCCATGTGTGGTGTACCTAGCACATGTCGCAATGTCTGTATTGTGTCGGTAATGTTGAACACATACAGCAATCCTGGTATAAACTAAATGACTCTTTACCTGTGTTTTGGATAATACTGAAATAAGATTCTTTTTTGTGCTACCAGTAAAACTCCGCATTAAAAACTCAAAAGTTGTTGTTACTGTTTCTGTCGAATAAAAAGGAGGATTTGGATCTGGCATGCACCTGAAATGAAGGCATTGTCTCGATAAACAATCAAAGGTCTATACAAATTAGAAATTAACTTGTGAGGAAACCTAATTTAACAAGAATGATGCTAACTCTCCACCACTCATCTACATTCTGGTTTGAAAAAGCTACTTCGACAAACTCTCAGATAGCTATATCAAGAAAGTTTCATCAGTTGTAAAATAAAAATGAAAGTGTCAATGACACCACCGCTTAACTTGACTGTGTGTTGTGTTTGATGAAAAGGATAATGTTCAATGTTTATGAAAGCATTATGAAATACGACAAGAATTGTGATAATTGAGAATAAGTTAATTTCTGTTCCCTGTATGCTATGTTTTCAATAAAAATAATTTGAGGTGTAGACTGTACTAAAGAACTGAGGGGTGGGTTAATGTGGCCCCACAGTTAATGAATGTCAACCAAAGTTACCTTGTTACAGTGAAATTATTCCAAAACAAGATATCCTATCAAGTTACAATGAAATCCCTCCATAAATACGGCCTGTAGACTGGGCTGAAGGTTTTCAGGCTACAAGCCTGTGTAGCCATCATGGCTGACCCATCGCAATCAAAAGGGGACATCCTCATCTAGACCTTATACCTAGTAATCCAACAAAGTTACAATGAAATCCCTTCATAAATACGACCTGTAGTCTGGGCTAAAGGTTTTCGGCTTGGACAGCCATCACAGTTGAATGATCGCAACCAAAAGGGGACGTTCTCATGTAGACATTATCTGGAGTAATTCTACCAAGTTACAATGAAATCCCTTCATAAATACGACCTGTAGACTGTGCTAAAGGTTTTCGGGCTTCAGGCCCCTGTAACCATCACAGTCGACCGATCACGATCAAAAGGGAATGTTCTCATCTTGACGTTATATGGAGTCATCCCATTAAGTTACAATGAAATCCCTCCATAAATACGACCTGTAGACTGTGCTAAAGGTTTTCGGGTTTTGGGCTCAGGTAGCCGTCACAGTTGACAGATCGCGACCAAATGGGGAAGTTCTCATCTAGACATCATATGGAATCAACCTACTAAGTTACAATAAAATCCCTTCATATTAAATACGACTTGCAGACTGTGCTAAAAGTTTTTTGGTTTCAGGCTTGGGCGGCCGTACGGTTCACAGATCCTGACCAAAAGGTGATGTTCTCATCTAGACATTATACAGAGTCATCCTACCAAGTTACAATGAAATCCCTTCATAAATACCACCTGTAGACTGTACTAAATGCTTTGGGGTTTTGGGATCGGGCAGCCATCACGGTTGTCCGATCATGACCAAAAGGTGACATTCTCATCTAGACATGACCTTAAACCTGCATATGAAATTTTGTGCTGATTGGACAAGAATTACGGAGTGTAGCCTGTGCTAAAGGAAATGTGAACAGACTCACAGACTTCCACACGCATGATGGTAATAGCTTATCTTGACTTTGTCAAGTTAAACTAAAAATTAAATCTGCATAAAGCTAATTTTTTACTTAAAATTTAAAAAACAAGGCACAAATGCAATATGAAAGCCATGGGTCTCTATGCTCTAATGAAATGTCTTGTTGGAAAGGGCACTCTGTGCTATGATGTAATACACCGTGGGAAAGGGCACTCTATGCTGTAATGTCCTATATTGTCAGTACGGGCTCTCTATGCTATGATATAATACTCTGTGGGAAAGGGCACTTTACACTGTGATGTAATGCATTGTTGGTAAGGCTCTCTACATTGTGATGTAAAAACTGTTGGAAATAAATCATGGTTCTGTTAAGCTATTAAGAATTCTGTGGGAAACTTTGAGTAAACTTTCATATTATTTGTGAGTTTTAGTAATGTAGGTGAACAAAAGGTCAACTGTCATTTTTTTGGAGATGATTGATAGGCAAAGAAAATGATCTGCATGATTTGTACAGGTCAGGTTTAATTGCTACTAACCATACAGGATCTGCAATATCAATTACTATTATTTATTGGGGTTTCAGGTCACTTTCAGTAGCTACTGCTATATCGTAACTGCAGCATAATTGTTCATTTATTAGGGTCTAACAACACTTTTGACAGGCAGGGTCACCTGGTCACCTCTTGCCAGACAGTTTTATGGGTGGTGGAAGCCAGAGTATTCAGAGAACCACTGAGCAGCAGCAAGCAACCATCAGATGTACTAACTCTGCACAAGTAGGGTTAACATTGGTTGATGGCAAGTGCACCATCGACATGCAGTATGCCTTAGTACATAATGCAACTGTGCCCCTATGTGGGCAATCGAGATGAAGTGCTTTGCCTAAAGACATAATGTAGTTTCTGCTGGTCAGAATCAAACCATGAACATTTTGGTTTGAAGTTCAATGCTCATACCACTGAGCCCCCGTGTTCCCCACGGCATAATTTTTAAGTCCAGTTTAGCCAATCATTTATTACTATGCTGCTTTCTTATAAAACTCTCACACCTAGCATTGAGTATCAGGTCCTATTACACCAGTGAAACAAAACTTTTCAACCTCAGTAACAAACCACTATTCTACTTCATGGGTTTCTCATAAGGAAATATCAATTACTGGGTTAGTTTCAAGGTCCTTATGAGCAGCCCCCGGTATCCCAGTTCAGTCTGGAAGGGGATCAGATTATGCAAAAAGATATGCTGTGTACTGATACAAACTGCTTTCAGGAAAAAATCACAACTATCAAGGGTAGAGTAAATTTTGAAAAACCTACTTTTCATTGTCCGAAAATATAATGTAATCTGAAGCTGGAATAGGTGCTCCACTGTCCCTTAGTTAGGAAGACGATAGTATTTTTTAGCAGGAACACTATAATGTAATCGTAGGCTGCAATAGGCACACCACTGTTGTACCCCTTAGTTTGGCAGAAGATAGTTTTTTATCAAGCACACTTAAAACCGGGTTCAATAGGTGATGCAAATTTGATTAAATTTGAGTAACACTTTAGCTACCCAATGTAATGATTAGTCAATCAATAATTTTGATTAGCAATTTTTATTAGAAGGATAACACAACTCTTCATCCACCAACCCCCTTGCAAAATCTTTATATCTCAAATCAAGTAATAACTTCAAAGGTGTAACGTGGTACAATTCCACAAAAGGTGATCCATCAGACTCAGTAATCAATAGGAACAATAACTATCACTGAAGGTAATTAATAACCTGTAAACTGCGTCACACACTCTACACTTGATATCGATCATGTATACCAAGATTCAAACCAATATCTTATCAAATGGAGATGTATTTCATTCCACAAGATTTTCCACTACCATTCCAGCTGCAGAAATCAAGGGCAACAACTGTGTGACACTTGAATCAAGCCACAGAAAATTTATGTTTCAGCCATCTGCACTTGCTGCTGATAATGTATATGAAGTTTCAAATCAGAAACTCAAGAAATGTTGGAAGTGATTGACTCCTTAAGATTTTACCATACTATTTCTTGACAATTGTAAAACAGAGGGGCAATAACTCTGTAATGCTGTAGTCGATTCACAACAAACTTATGTTTGCACTTGATATTTATCATGTGTACCAGGTGTCAAACTAATATCTCAAAATATTTGTGATTAGTTTGCCCAAGATTTTTCCATATTATCACAACTGTGCAATTGAAGGGCTATAACTCTGTAATGCCTGAGTACAACCACAGCAATTTTATATCATGAAGATCAATACTGAATGTAAATCATTTACTTTACAATGAGTTTCAAAGCTATAACTTTACACATTTAGACGTAATTCATTACACAAGATTTTCCATTACTATTACAATTGAAGGATTCCTGGGCAATAACTCTGTAATGCTTTAACTGAGCTGCAGCAAAAGAAATGCATATCTGCACTTGATGTTGATCATTCATGTAATGTACAACACAATATGTCTTAAGAAATGTAGAAATAATTCATTCCACCAGATTTTCCAGTAATATTACAGCTGTACAATTCAAGGGTGATAGCTCTGGTATGTCTGAATTGAGCCATAGGCAAATTGAGGTTACACATAGCCACTCTTGATGTTGATCATGTATAGAGTGCCAAAACAATATTTTAAGGAATGTGAAGATAGTTCACTGCACAAGATATTCCCACACCCTTATAATATAATTGAAGGTTCAAGGGAAATAAATCTATAATGACTAACTTGAGCCACAGCAAATTTATGTCATGCACATCCGCACTTCATGATGATCAAGCATTCTGAGTTCAAAGCAATATCTTAAGAAATTTCATTTATCGTTTCACAAGATTCCACTGACTAATGACCAAGAAACCAACAGGAACAAATGTCCACCACTACAGTGGTTCCAGTATACTCCCCCTGTAAAAAAATATTTAGGTTCTTTGTTAATGCTTTACCTAACATGAAAGGCAGACAACAATTGAAACCAAAATTTTTGAATAACTAATTTTTTCATTTTTTGCGTCAAAAACATAGCTGATGACACATCATTGGAACAGGCTCAAATGAGCTCATTTCAATGAGGGGGTCATCAGCTATGTTTTTGAGACAAAAAATGAAACAAGAGGCCCCAAGGGGCCTTAACTGCTCACCTGATAAGTTGTTCAAAGAAGTATTTTGGATCACATTCAGCTAATCATGGCTCATCAACACTTCAGAGGAATGAAGTCATGAAATTATTACAGGGGTCCTTTTTATTTTTTTGTACACAAATTCACTCTAATTTCTTCAAAACGCATTATGTAGCAATGTTTTTCCCTCCACTTAATTGACCCCCTGGGGTGGGGAGTGAGGTTGGTGGTCATAGGGGTATTTGGGTAGGGGTAGGGGTTGCATATAAAATCACTATAAATCTTTCAAAATATATTTTGTAGCCAAACATTTTGTTATATCTAGCTGCCCCCCCCCCCCCCAACAAACAAGGGAGGGGAGGACAAAGGGTAAAAACATTTTTGAATAAAACCACTCTAATTCATCTAGGAACTCAATTTTGAAAAGAATCGGGAAAAAAATTTTCAGGCTCAAAATTTTTTTTTTCATCTCAAAATTGAACAAAACGCATACATTTTTTTTTTTTTTTCCGAATTTTGGTCCAAAATTTTTAAGTCCGAACCAGACCCAAAATTTTCAACACAGGGACCCGATTTGAACAAACTTGAATCTGCCCCTCCTAGAGATGATGTATACCAAATGTTAAAGGATTCTGACTGGTGGATCAGAAGAAGATTTTTAAAGAAATTTCCTCTTATTGCACTAAGTTAAAATTTGGGATCCCATAGGGAGCCCAAATATTAACCGAGGAACTTTTTTTTTTTTTTTCCGAATTTTGGTCCAAAATTTTTAAGTCCGAACCAGACCCAAAATTTTCAACACAGGGACCCGATTTGAACAAACTTGAATCTGCCCCTCCTAGAGATGATGTATACCAAATGTTAAAGGATTCTGACTGGTGGATCAGAAGAAGATTTTTAAAGAAATTTCCTCTTATTGCACTAAGTTAAAATTTGGGATCCCATAGGGAGCCCAAATATTAACCGAGGAACTCGATTTGAACAAACTTGAATCCGGCCCCCCTAGAGATGATGTATACCAAATATAAGAGGATTCTGACTGGTGAATCTAAAGAAGATTTTTAAAGAATATTCCACGTATTGCACAAAGTTAAAAATTGGGGTCTTATAGGGAGCCCAAATATTAACCCAGCAACTCGATTTGAACAAACTTGAATCTGACCCCCCTAGAGATGTTGTGTACCAAATATGAAAAGATTCTGACTTGTGGATCTGAAGAAGAAGATTGTTAAAGAATATTCCACTTATAGCACTAAGTTAAAATTCTGGCTCCAACAGGGGGCCCATTTATTAACCGAGGAACTCGATTTGAACAAACTTGAATCTTGACTAGAGATGTTGTATACCAAATATGAAAAGATTCTGACCACTGGATCTGAAGAAGATTTTTTTTGTATTTTATGGGTGCTATCAGAGTTATGCCCCTTGTGGTGCCTCCTGAGGGCGTGGCAATTTTGTTTGGACAAACTTGAATTGACATATGATAGGGAACATGCACACCAGATTTGGCTAAATTTGGTTGACAGACGGACGACGCACAGAAAATGATTAGTAAAGCTCCCCTTGAGCTTCGCTCAGGTGAGCAAAAGATAATGAAAGTTGAATGGTGATTTTTGTGAATAGTCCTGTCTGGTTTTAGGCATTACGTTGGGTAAACGGTTAAATCATAGCATTTTCAATTCTTAACTGCACTGAAGAAGCTGAAGGTTAACATATTACTCTTCTGCAGTTTATTGTTGAAAGTACCTTTTAAATTGCTTTCAGCAAAATATATTTGCCAGAAATGACCTAATTTCACGGCGTAGCAAAAGAATCAGTGTTGAATTTTGTGTAACGGACGAGATTTTAACAGTTATTTCAAATAATCTATATTTTTCGTTTTATATTGAATACAGTATTGTGTGTGATTAGAAATCAGTTTATGGGTTGTTGTTACAGGCATCCATAGGTGTTCGCAGGTTTTCAGGTAATGTGATATCAACAGGACTTTTGGTTGGTTGGTTCGTTCGGCAATTTTTGAAAGAAAGTCAGTTGAGATTGTTATGTAAAGGTTCTGTTTTCTTCGAGATTTTATTCTGGTATTTTTGTTTAGTATGTATTCAGGTTTATTTATTTATTTCGACTTTCATTTCGATTATCTATTTATTCTTTATTTGCCTCATATTTTCGTTATATTGGATTTTTAAAAGACAGACTGACAAATTACACAAATAATGTTCACTTAACAGATTGCATGAATGGTTATGGGATTGTTATTTTGCAGCTCATTTGCACAGCATAGTTAGAATGGTTTTATGGTATAATGACTGGATGATGAGATGGTGATGAATATGGTGAGTGGGACTTAGATCCACAATCTGGTAAGAAAAGTATATGTTTTGGAGTAAATTGTGTTTGTGAGTGTGTGTTAAGGGTTTTAGTAAATGTGGATGATTATTTTGTTTTAAACATGCAATGAAATATTTTAATGAAAGGGGGGGGGTCTATTAGTGATGATTATCATTTGTATGTAAATATATATGTGCTTATATCCATGGATGCTGGAAGTGACATTAAGCACCAATAATATAGGTACAGGCCTGCTGGGTTCCTGCTTTGCTTGTATCTGGTTATTCACGAGGTTCAAGCAATGCTGGTATCCAGTTAACAGTGTGCAGTATTTGGCTACTGCTCTCCAATATTTGGAGATTCAAATTGTGTTTAAATTGTCCCTTGGTACAGTTGTGTTCAACAATTGTGTACTACACTTAGGTGCTTATTATAGATAAATGATAATGTTCATGATTATTATTAATATAAGACTAATATTGACTTCCTTCCAGTTGCTGAAAGCGTGTTTATTGTAAACAAATTGTATAATTATGTATACATTTGTGTATTTCAGACTCCCTCATTATTTGATGTTAAATAAATATTACACACATGTATGTCTGAGTTAGTTGTGGCACAGCCCTATTGGACATGATGAAGATCCATAATGCCCAGGTCATGGCCTGTTTCACTGGCGGCCAACGACAGGTTTTGTAACTCATGAGGATGGCGACGAAGATGTACATTTCTGCATTTTGCTGGCGAAGATTTCATTATCAGTAAATGGACTTCTATTTAACTGGATTTATACTTGTGCACAGTGACTGTTAGAAACATTTACAACAATGTGTGATTTTTGTTCTTTTGTGTCTGGAGAGGGATTTTGATAAATCAGTAAAGTATGGTAGAGTGGTGAGTTAGATAGTATATATATATATATTACTTTGGCCACATTTTGAATGTCATAACTCTATTTTGGATAAAGGCCTTCTACTGAAATTTTCTAAAATTTAATTTCAGTAATTGTAAGCTTAAAAAATTTTGTTTAATACTGTTATTCAGAACTATTGCTTCTGAGTTACTCTGGTAATTTGCGACAATGTTTTGCTAGATAAGAAAGCAAATTTGATTTCATACTGCTACATGCGATATAATTATTGTTTACCAAATAAGTGGTCAAAGTTATATTAGTGAGAAAATAGTGGTAAAATGAAATTCACTTGCAAATTATTGTTTTGGTGAAGGGACATGGGTGAAGGGTCATTAAATATTGCATGTAAAGTACACATTTACATTACAGAAAATATATTCTGTGACTGCTTTATTATTAAGTTACTGGTCAGCTGTTTACTTTTGTCTTCATTGTTGACATTCTGGGTATTTTACTAAGGTAGTATTTCATTCATAAATCGGTTGTAACGTTTCAATGGCTGTAGTAACTGATGTCATGTGTTAGTCGTAACTTTTGATTGTCTGAACTTTGTTGACATATGACATCATAAGGTGATTCCCACTGTTCTTGATTTTCATTGGAAGTCATTTGACCTAGCTTGAAAAAAATTCCATAAGTTTCTTAACTTGGGTGTTTCTTTCATGTAAACAACATTGTCTTGTTTCAACTTAAATTTTCTCAATTTGCAAATAGAATTGATATAATATGTTATTTCAGGACTGATGATTAATTGAAATAATTGATAATTTGTGATTTAGCACCAAATTATTTTTGTAGAGTTATCTTAAATTTTTGATAACATATTTTGACAGGTTCTCAAATGGACAAACTGGTGAATGGTGAATAGCCGTTTGTACAGAATATTCTTGTTTGTTTAGCTGAAGGAACACAGTTTGATGTGAAAGTCTACATTCAAGAGACATACTGGTATACCTTTAATAATAAATTATTGTTTTCTGTTTACATTGTAGGTTTTTCAGAACCATTCGACTGGATATTTTGAATGGAAAAATGTAATTTGATTAACTGAGAAATTTTTTTCTGGTTCATTTTTTTAATTTAATTATTCAGCCAAAGCCAAGATTAACCCAAAAGATTGCAACGCTAATTCGAACCACCGGAATTGAGGTGCATTCAGTGTAATGCATAACCATTACTAAATACCGAATGAAATACAGTTGTAAACAAAACTGAATACCGAAATTTATACTGGAGTGTAATGGAAGCACTTCCGGAAAATCTTTAATCCTTTACACTGTATTGTTGATTGAAATGTACACTTTAATTCAATTACCATAAATTAACCCTACACATCGGAAGTTTTGAGAAGTGTTTGTTGAACACTTGTTGTGTTACCAGCAAGAACTAAATATTGAATTCTGTTTACATTTTTTTTTTTGTCTTCAAATAATAAATGAGTGAAAATAAATTACGCAGATACATAAGTGATGGATGGAAAGACTGTGATGATAATGCTGTGTACATTATAGTGTCTGACAGTAAAGGTATTTATCTGAATCGGGAAGTTCAAAACTTTGGAATAAATTTAATATGGTGGTGCAAAAGCTCCAAAACTACAAGAGAGCAATTGGCATGGACTAAGGTTGAACTTACCAAGTTAGCTCCAAAATAAAGAAGGAATATAAACTTGTTCATTTGGCTGGGAACATGTGATATTACAATTAAATTAGACAGATATATATATGTTCGCCACCAAAGAGCACAGAAGGTTGAAAATATAAAATATTCATTCTGTGAATTCATCAATTTTTGTAAATGCTTTAGGAATATTACAGTCTTCTTAGAAATTCCGCCAATTAGCACCTACCAATGGAATTGTGGAAATGGTCACAAAAGCCCAGAAATATTCATAGAGGATAACTCAATTACAGCTGCCAGTTTGAGACTTTAAACAAGTGGACAGCAGACAGGAACCGCAGAGTAGGCTTCAAATCTCCACGATTCGAGCTTGACACTGTACAAAAACAGGGTGCACCCAAAGCATTCTTGATAGAATTGGGCTTGAGGGTGCCTCATTGCCCCATATACTTTGTTTTTTTTTGTATACAGTCATCACTTTCACTTATTTATTATTCATTCGTTGCATTGAGGAAGCCTCATTACTCATATATACAAATATTGCCATAGTGGATATGCGATTTTATATGCTGCTCAGCCTCACTAATTCTTAATTTACTGCACTGAGGAAGCCAGACATAACATTTTAGTGATTGCAGTATATTTTTTTTCTGACTGTAAACTGCATTGAGAAAGCCTCATTGTTAACAGTTAGTCACTTATAAATCATATAGTGGAGTGTTCGATAGAAAATATTACAAAAGTGTTGAGAAATAAATATTCAATCGAGACAAAATGTCTGTTATAAAAGAAAATATGGCGGAAGAAGATCTGAAGTTGGTGAAAATGTTGAGAGGGTTGAGAGTACCTCCCCCTAGATTGGAGAATCCAAAGCAGCTTGAATTATTCATGAAACAGTATGTGCATGATATGGAGAAATCAAATGCAGAACAAAAATATGGCTTACCAAAAATATCCTTATTCTATGGAGAACCAAATAAGGGAGAAGTGAACTACTTAACGTGGAAATACGAGGTTGATTGTTTGGTAGCCACAGGAAACTACACAGAAGATCAGCTGCTTAGTGGAATCTGTCGTTCATGTAAAGGCAAATCGAGTGATATATTGCGACAAATGGGAGTCCATGCATCATTGAAAGATATAATGAAACAATTTGATTGGACATATTCTATGCTTGAAACAGGAGAATCTATACTTAGAAAGTTTTATGCCTATAGTCGAGATTCAAAAGAAAATATAGCAACATGTGCTGGCAGAGTGGAAGATATATTTTCTCAAGCAGTAGAAATGAATGCATTGGCATCGTCACAGGAAGATATCCTTAGAAATGTTTTCTAGCAAGGATTAAAACCACACATCCGACAAATGGCCGCATATAAATTTGATACAGTCATGGACTATGACAAGTTTAAAGTAGAACTTAGGAAGATAGAGAATCAACTTGAAGAAGATATGGCAAAGGAGACTAATAAAATGAAGTGTCAAGCAACAACAAAAACAGAAGAAAAGAGTGAGCCTGGACAAGTGAAGGATTTATTACTCAAACTTAGTGACAGGATAGATAAACTTGAAAAGGATAAGGAAGAGACTAAAAGAGACCAAGCATCAGCTGCTCCATTTTATCATAGAGATTATAGCACAGGATATGGTAGAGGCTATGTAGAACGATATGATAGAGGCTGACGTCATGGCCAAGACCGAAGTCGTGGCCAAGAGAGATGCAGGGGTCGAGGCAATTATTTTCCAAGAAGACCTACCTTTAAGCCAAGATGTTTTAAGTGCAACAGTGAAGATCATATGATTGGAGATTGCCCAAACTGATATGTGCCTCTGTTGCGGGGTTGAACCGTGGCACAAACCCCGAAGGGAATTATCAAAACCCCAAATTAGCAGGTAGCTCAACTGAAGCTGAAGTGGCAATAAATGACATAACAACTACAGCATTAATCGATAGTGGCAGTTGTATAAGCATGATTTTTCAACCATTTTATAAACAGTTTTTATCTACAACACCTTTACAACCATTGACAGAACTATTGAACATCAAATGTGCTGATGGAAGTGAATTGCCGTATCATGGATATATAACTGCGATGTTGTCAGTACATGGTATACCAAACTGCCAACAAAAAGAGTGTTTATATTTAATTACTCCAGAAACCAACTTCAGTTCAAAAGTACCAGTACTTCTTGGAACCAACATTTTGGATGAGCTTTTAAATGATTGCAAGAAAAATTTTGGAGACAACTTTTTACAAAAAGCTAGTTTACATATGCCTTGGTATCTATCCTTCAGATGCTTGTCATTACGAGAGAAAGAGCTGAAGAGAAACAAAAACAGAATAGCCATTGTAAGATCTGTAGAAACAGCTCAAATTTTAATTGGACCTAACCAGTGAGTTAATATCAGAGGTTATTGTGATAAAGAATTGGCATACCATCAGACAAATGCAATTCTCGAAGAGACTCGACAGTCTAGCCTGCCAGATTTTATTGATATTAATCCAACTGTTATCAAGTATGATTACAAGAATAATGGTGAAATATATGTAAATATTTCAAATGTCACTACTCAGTCTTTAACCATTTCACTGAAAGCTATTCTTTGTGAAATTCAACCAGTGGCCATTGATGAATCTGTATTTGATAAACTGGAAAAAGAAACAGAGTCTGATATTTTGAAGCGAGTCCACATTGAATCAGAAATTATACAAGAACAGAAGTCCAAGTTAACTGACCTTCTCGAGAAACATGAACAGATTTTTTCCCAAAATGATGATGACATAGGCAATTGTGATTTGATAAAACCTAGGGTAGATTTAATCAATGACACTCCTTTTAAACAGAAATACAGACGCAAACCACCAGCTGTGGTAGATGAAGTAAGACAAAATCTGGAACAGTTACTAGCTGCTGGAATTATTCAGAAAAGCAAATCTCCATGGGCATCAAATATTGTTTAAGTCTGCGAGAAAAATGGAAAATTACGGATGTGCGTGGACTACAGGATGCTTAATAATCGGACTGTCAAGGATGCATATGCATTACCACGTATAGAGGAAGTATTTGACTGTCTAGGTAATAGTAAATACTTCAGCGCAATAGATGTGAAGAGTAAATATCTAGAAGTGGAGGTTGAAGAACAACATAAGGGAAGAACAGCATTTAGAGTTGGGCCATTAGGATTTTTTGAGTCCATAAGGGTGCCATATGGAATGTCAAATTGTCCTGCAACTTACCAACGTCTGATGGAAGAGTGTTTAGGCGAAATGAATATGAAACTTTGTGATTTATCTGGATGACCTTATTATCTTTGCTGATAGTTTGGAGCAACACCTTGAACATTTAGACATTGTATTAACAAGACTTGAAGAATGTAATTTAAAATTGGCAGCTGAGAAATGTTTTTTTCTAAAAATGAGAGTGAAGGTTTTGGGTCACATTGTCAGTGAAAATGGAATAGAGACTGAAAAAATTCAAAAAGTAAAAGCTTGGCCTGTTCCAGCAAATTCAGATGAATTACGATCATTTTTGGCATTTGCAGGCTATTACTGCCGTTTTGTCAAGGATTTTTCCAAAATCACACGACCATTGAATGAACTTCTTCCACCAACATCACAGAAAAAGAATACAAAGACACAGAGAAAAGAATGGAAATGGACACAATATGAGCAAGACACTTTTAACAACCTCAAAGATATACTCACAAGCCCTCCAATCTTAGTGTATCCAGATTGTAAGAAAACCTATGAATTTCATGTTGATGCGAGTACACTCAGACTTGGTGCAGTATTATATCAAGAACAGGCATCACGAAAAAGGGTTATTGCATATGCAAGCAGAAGTTTAATGAAATCTGAGAAAAACTAGCCAGCATTCAAACTAGAATTTTTGTGTCTAAAGTGGGCAGTTACAGACAAATTCAGTGATTATCTGATTGGAAATCATTTTACTGTTTATACAGATAATAACCCTCTTATGCATGTTCTCGCAACTTCAAAGCTGGATGCTACAGGACAAAGATGGGTTTCAGCTCTTGGTGCTTATGACTTTGACATCTTATATCGAGCTGGACTTCGAAATGCAGATGCAGATGCTATGTCCAGATACCCACATCATAAAATTGCCAACAATAATTCTGAATTTGTAAAGATTGATGATAACACTGTAAAAACTATTTGTAGTTCTTCACAAGGTATTCAGTACATGGATGTCTTACCATCAGCTTCCCTTAATATTACTGAAGCGACTGATACATCAACTCAACTAGCACAAATCAAACTCAAGGAAATTAGAAAAGGAAGGATTGTACTATTGGAAAATGCTTGAAAGCCAAAATTGACAAACAACTTCCCAAATGTTATTATGACAAAGATGATCACATTATGAAGAAAATTTTTAATAGCTTTAAAGTGATCAGATGTACTCTATACAGAGAAATACTGGATAATGGTACAAAGATTTTACAATCAGTACTACCAGCAGTATACAGAAAAACAGTGTTATTAGGTCTTCATAAAGAAATAGGACATCCAGGTAGAGACAGGACACTATCTTTACTCCGGGAGCGTTTCTTCTGGCCTGGAATGTCAACAGAATGTGAGAGATGGATCAAGAAGTGTGATCGTTGTTTGAGACGAAAATCTGATAGAAACACAAGAGCCTCACTGGTTAACATCGAATCAACTTACCCATTAGAATTAGTCTGCATGGATTTTTTTACATTAGAACCAAGTATAGGTGTGGGAAATGTGTGCTTGTCATCACAGATCTTTTTTCAAAATTAGCATTAGCCATTCCTGCGAGAAATCAGACTGCCAGGACAACAGCAGAAGCATTATATGAGAATTTTATCCTTCATTATGGTATTCCAACAAGACTTCACTCCGATCAAGGCCGTAACTTTGAATCATCAGTCATTAAAGAACTTTGTGATTTACTTGGAATGGACAAATCATGAACAACTTCATATTACCCAAGTGGAAATGGAACCCCAGAATGATTTAACCGCACCATTTTAAATTTATTAGGAACATTAGAGCCAAAGAAGAAACCAGATTGGAAAAAGTACATATCTTCCCTGGTTTATGTATATAACAGCACAAAACATGAAAAAACAAAATACTCTCCATTTGAACTAATGTTTGGTCGGAAGGCAAAGTTACCAGTGGATGCGAAGTTTGAAATTGATTCGACAGAGAAGATAGATATAAACACTTATGAATATATTGAACAGCTAAAGAAAAGAATTAAATTTGCTAGAGATACATTAGAAGTCCATGTTGGTAAAGCCAAAGAAAGACAGAAAACATATTATGACAGAAAGGCAAAAGAATTTAAAACAAGAGGCCCCAAGGGGCCTGAGGGCGCTCACCTGACATGGTAACCTAAATATCAACCCAGAGAATTGATTTCAACAAGTTGCATCTGCTCCTCCTAAGAAAAGCTTATACCAAATATCAAAAAATTCTGACCAGTGGATCTAAAAAAAAAAAGATTTTTAAAGAATATTCCTCATATTGAACTAAGTTATAATTCAGGCTCCCACAGGGAGCCCATATATGAACTCAGGGACTTGGCTTTAACAAATTTGAATCACCCCACAATGTTGCTTACCAAACATGAAAAGAGTCTGCCTGCTGGATCTGGAGAAGAATATTTTTGAAGAAATTTGCCTGAAATGCACTAAGTTCGAATTCGAGCTTCTATAGTGAACCCAAATATGAATCTGGGGAGCTGATTTGAACAAATTTGAATCAGATCCACCCCAAAATGTTGCATACCAAATATCAAAAGATTCTGCCTGCTGGATCTGGAGAAGACGATTTTTTAAGAAATTTGCCTGAAATGCACTAAGTTCAAATTTGGGCTCCTATACTGAGCCCAAATATAAACCCAGGGGGAGCTGATTTGAACAAACTTGAATCAGATCCACCTCACAATGTTGCTTACCAAATAGGAAAAGATTCTGCCTGCTGGATCTGGAGAAGATTTTTGAAGAAATTTGCCTGAAATGCACTAAGTTCGAATACGAGCTTCTATAGTGAGCCCAAATAAGAATCTAGGGAGCCGATTTTAACAAATTTGAATCAGATCCACCCCACAATGTTGCATACCAAATATCAAAAAGATTCTGCCTGCTGGATCTGGAGAAGAATGTTTTTGAAGAAATTTGCCTGAAATGCACTAAGTTCGAATTCAGGTTTCTATAGTGAGCCCAAATATGAATCCAGGGAGCCGATTTTAACAAATTTGAATCAGATCCACCCCACAATGTTGCATACCAAATATGAAAAGATTCTGCCTGCTGGATCTGGAGAAGAAGATTTTGAAGAAATTTGCCTGAAATGCACTAAGTTCGAAATCGAGCTTCTATAGTGAGCCCAAATATGAATCTAGGGAGCCGATTTGAACAAATTTGAATCAGATCCACCCCACAATGTTGCATATCAAAAGATTCTGCCTGCTGGATCTGGAGAAGAAGGTTTTTGAAGAAATTTGCCTGAAATGCACCAAGTTCGAATTCAGGCTTCTATTGTGAGCCCAAATATGAATCCAGGGAGCCGATTTGAACAAATTTGAATCAGATCCACCCCACAATGTTGCATACCAAACATGAAAAGATTCTGCCTGCTGGATCTGGAAAAGAAAATTTTTGAAGAAATTTGCATGAAATGCACTAAGTTCGAATACGAGCTTCTATAGTGAGCCCAAATATGAATCTAGGGAGCCGATTTGAACAAATTTGAATCAGATCCACCCCACAATGTTGCATACCAAATATCAAAAGATTCTGCCTGCTCGATCAGGAGAAGAAGGTTTTTGAAGAAATTTGCCTGAAATGCACTAAGTTCGAATTCAGGCTTCTATAGTGAGCCCAAATATGAATCCAGGGAGCCAATTTTAACAAATTTGAATCAGATCCACCCCACAATGTTGCATACCAAATATGAAAAGATTCTGCCTGCTGGATCTGGAGAAGAAGATTTTGAAGAAATTTGCCTGAAATGCACTAAGTTCGAATTCGAGCTTCTATAGTGAGCCCAAATATGAATCTAGGGAGCCGATTTGAACAAATTTGAATCAGATTCACCCCACAATGTTGCATATCAAAAGATTCTGCCTGCTGGATCTGGAGAAGAAGGTTTTTGAAGAAATTTGCCTGAAATGCACCAAGTTCGAATTCAGGCTTCTATTGTGAACCCAAATATGAATCCAGGGAGCCGATTTGAACAAATTTGAATCAGATCCACCCCACAATGTTGCATACCAAATATGAAAAGATTCTGCCTGCTGGATCTGGAAAAGAAGATTTTTGAAGAAATTTGCCTGAAATGCACTAGGTTCGAATTCGAGCTTCTATAGTGAGCCCAAATATGAATCTAGGGAGCCGATTTGAACAAACTTAATTCAGATCCACCCCACAATATTGCATACCAAATATCAAAAGATTCTGCCTGCTGGATCTGGAGAAGAAGATTTTTGAAGAAATTTGCCTGAAATGCACTAAGTTTGAATTCAGGCTTTTATAGTGAGCCCAAATATGAATCCAGGGAGCCGATTTGAACAAATTTGAATCAGATCCACCCCACAATGTTGCATACCAAATATCAAAAGATTCTGCCTGCTGGATCTGGAGAAAAAGATTTTTGAAGAAATATGCCTGAAATGCACTAGGTTCGAATTCGAGCTTCTATAGTGAGCCCAAACATGAATCTAGGGAGCCGATTTGAACAAACTTAATTCAGATCCACCCCACAATATTGCATACCAAATATCAAAAGATTCTGCCTGCTGGATCTGGAGAAGAAGATTTTTGAAGAAATTTGTCTGAAATGCACTAAGTTCGAATTCAAGCTTTTATAGTGAGCCCAAATATGAATCTAGGGAGCCGATTTGAACAAACTTCAATCAGATCCACCCTACAATGTTGCATACCAAATATCAAAAGATTCTGCCTGCTGGATCTGGAGAAGAAGATTTTTTAAGAAATTTGCCTGAAATGCACGAAGTTCGAATTCAGGCTTCTATAGTGAGTCCAAATATGAATCCAGGGGGCCGATTTGAACAAACTTGAATCAGATCCACCCCACAATGTTGCATACCAAATATGAAAAGATTCTGCTTGCTAGATCTGGAGAAGAAGATTTTTGAAGAAATTTGCCTGAAATGCACTAAGTTCGAATTCGAGCTTCTATAGTGAGCCCAAATATGAAACTAGGGAGCCGATTTGAACAAACTTGAATCAGATCAACCCCACAATGTTGCATACCAAATATGAAAAGATTCTGACTGCTGGATCTGGAAAAGAAGATTTTTTAAGAAATTTGCCTAAATGCACTAAGTTCGAAATCGGGCTCCTATACTGAGCCCAAATATGAACCCAGGGGGGCCTGATTTAAACAAACTTGAATCAGATCCACCCTACAATGTTGCATACCAAATATCAAAAGATTCTGCCTGCTGGATAGGGAGAAGAAGATTTTTTTTCAAAGTCCTGAAAAAAGTACCTTGTGATCAAACCGATACGGATTTTTTTTAACCATTCTATTCTACTGGATAAAAGTAAGCTTTATACAAAATAAGAATTCTCTGTGCCGTGTAGTTTTGGAGATATGGCAGTTTTAAGGTTTTTCCTATTTTTAACTCCCGAGGTTCCCACGGGGCAATGAGAAAATTTTTTTTTGCATCAATCAACTACTTATGACCCATTATCATCTCATATCAAATTTGGTTCAAATCGACCTCACGGTTCTTCTCTTGAACAAACGTGATCCTAAACCTCAAAAGGACTCTATATACCACATATCAAGTCTCTGCTACTGGTGGTTCATTAGAAGAAGATTTTCAAAAAATTTGACCATTTTTTCCCCACATCTCTGCTCAATATGAGCCGAAACCTAATTTGGATAAAAATCAAAATGCCCCTATATAACCACTACTTACATGAAATTTAATTAAAATGTGGCCAGGGGTTTAGGAGAAAGAGGCTCAAACACCAACTTCACGCAGGACGACGGACGACGGAAGAAGAGTGATAAGAAAAGCTCACCCTGACTTTCAGTCAGGTGAGCTAATAAGAAAGACACATCACCAATCAATAATTGAGCACAATAACACTGATGATCTCTATTAACATCCAATATATAGAGGATATTCACGAAAATTTGATGAATATATTTTCGGTATTCATCAAATTTTCGTGAATTTTCTTTTTATTTAATGCTCTACGACTACAAACTCTCCAATTTGTGGCCTTTATTTGCCATTAAGGCGCAAAAATTATGTGCCGAACCGGCGTCCATACAAAAATTACAACAACCAAACTCCAACCATTGGAATGTGTGAATATCCGCACAAAAAGTAGTCCCGTCTTATTTCTCCCCTAACTTTACGATTTACCAAGGCTGGCGAATTGAAATAATCGCAATGTGTTTCGAAGAAATAGAACAATAATAAAAAACACCACTTTCTTATTTTCAATAACAAGACACGTCATTTTATTTTTTTTGAACTCAATGCACTGAAGACGTGTGAAGTTGAACTGAAGAAATTTGAAAGTGATTTCGGCTTTTCGCTGGAAGGTGAATGAGAAAGTCAAACTTTGAAACCGCTGATTTAATGAATTGATTGAGTCACTGTCACTATCAATTATTCGAATTCGTTTGTATTTGGGACTCTGGAATTCATTACTGATGTGCTGACTCGTTTAAAGTACATGTGATTCGTCATCCGAACCTACGATGAAATATCGATTTCTAAATATCATTTTGATATTTTGTTTTGCCGACCGACAGGGGAATATGACTTAATTTTTCAGCGTGAATTGATGCCTGAGCATTAAATAAAACCCATTATACTAATTCCTTAAAGGAAAGACAATAAATAAAGATAGTCCAGAGAATGAGACTCTTTATATTCATTTAAAAGTGTCCGAGGATTGTATATTAATGCTCGTATGACACGTGACATATACAAATGCTTCACACAGAGCAACACTTTAAAAATATTACATAAATGAGATAGACATTAGCTTACACTTTAAAACCATCCCAGCACCGACTCGGAATTACTGACTCAGGAGGAGGTATTCCCTTGCTTTTCACTATAAAGCCGGTGATAAATGGGAACACCATTCCCACCCCCCCCCCCCCCCCTTCCCCTTGCTCTGGGTCAAATCACCACAGAACGAAGAGGGCAGCAGGACAGAGTCAGTGCTGGAACAGAAAACCTACATAACTATAGCTGTAATCATTTAGTGGACGACATTCTGAGCAACAGATAACAGACCTAAACATCTAAGGTCGCCAGAAATAGACTCAATATTTCTAAGGTAAAAATTAGTGAAAGTAGAAGGCTGTGACCAGTAAGCAGCCTTCATAAGATCCGTAATAGCAATACTGTTAGAATAAGCCCAAAATGTTGACAGCGCTCTAACTTCATGCGCTAAAATTGGACTGCTGATTGGAAGATAAACTCTCATAAGCAGTATGAATAGCTAACTGAATCCATCTAGAAATAGAATGAACAGAAATGTCCTTTCTATTGGGAATTAAAGACAGGAAGAAGCGTTTTCGCCCCTTTCTGGTAAACTCTGATCTGCGTTTATAAATATGCATAGCTCTAACTGGACACAGCAAAGACACAGCAAAGGCCTATGGCCATCTGAGGACGGAAGAGCCTTAATGACAATAGGCTCAGGATACTTATTAGGAGCCTGATTCTTAGGCTAAAATCCCACATTAGTGGTTAAAGTAATAGTATTACAAATACAGTGGAGCCCACTTAACTGGATATCTCTTAATTGTATATCCCTGCTAATTGAATATAAGTTTCAAACACAAAATCATTTACCATACCTTCAGTACAAATCTGGTCTGTTAATTGCATATGGGTTGTAGAGTAAACTCCAGTTAATTGTACATAAATTTTTGTAATAGGTCAAAAAAATTACTGTGACAGGCACCAAATTCCTCTTATCAACCATTTTGGCCTCACTACACCCAATACAGGCATTTATTCTATTATATCTTGTTTGACAGAGCTCTATGAGCTCTATCAAACAAGATATAATAGAATAAATGCTCAGTTTACCCCCAGAACACAGGAAACTGACCAAATACCTGTTAATTGTATACTCCTGTCAATTGAATAATTTTCACTGGCAAAGTGGATATTCAATTAAGAGGATTCTACTGTACTACGATAATGAGAATCATCAATAGACAGAGCATGAAGCTAACTAACTCTTCTTGCGGAAGCAAAGGCTAAGAGAAAAGCTGCCTTATATGACAAGAATTTGAAGTCTACAGTGTTCAGAGGTTCAAAAAGAGCTTCTTTGAGCTTCAGTAGAACCCAAGCTAAATTCCATTTAGGAATTAACCTAAGAGTTCTAGGTCTATTTATCAAAAAGTTTTTTACTAACTTAGATAAAGAAATATTAGATCCAATCTGTAAGCTATCATGATGAGCATATGTGTCCGATAGCATAGACCTATAACCCTTAATGGTTACTGGCTGCAGTTTGAGTTCGTCAAACAAGTAGACCAAAAAATTAGCAATGTCTGGAATGGAAGGATCAAAAATATCAATAGAATTCCGAGGAACATCCCATAACAGACACCTGAGTAGATTTATCCATGGTTTCTGAGACGACAGAGATGCTACCAACAGTATCTTGCAGTGCAATTGCTTGATCTTTAGCAAGAACTGTTGAATCAATGGAGTTGGAGGATATGCATATCCTATCATTCCGTCCCAAGAAATTGAGAGAGCATCTACTGCAAAAGCTCGAGGATCTGGCAAATCTGAGTGAATACTCGCTTCTTGAGAGTCCATTCTGACGGTAACATGCACCCTTTCCAAGAGAGCAAGTCTGCTAGAACATTCAGATGACCCAGAATATGACGGACCGACAGAAGAACGTGATGTTCTAGAACAAACAGAAGAATTCTTTCCGTTAGGTCGAATAACGGAATCGAATGAGTGCCTCCTTGGTTCCGAATGTACACTACTACCGTTGAATTGTCCAACAGTATTTGAACATGTGAATTCTGAATTATGTTCATCCAATGATGTAGCGCAAGCCAAATTGACATCATCTCTTTGATATTTATGTGCTTGTTCAGGAACACCGGATTCCAAAGGCCCTGGCATCTCGAATCTGTTGGGCTCAATGTCGCGCCCCAACCTGTTTGACTCACATCCGTCATAATCGTAAAAACCGGATCCGGCAGCTGCAGTGGAACTCCCTGAGTAAACCACTGAATATCTGCCCAAGTCTGAATCCTTTGATTTACTTGGACCGATAAAACGATATTTGTTTCGAGCGAATGAGTCTTCACACTCCAAATTTGAGTGAAAAATATGTGGAGAGGACGCGTGCGAAAGCGGCCCATCAGAATAAGATCGCCGCCGCTCCACACAATCCCATCAGTCGCATAAATTCTCTTGCTGTTACTATGTCTGAGTGTAGACAAAAATGAGCATAGCAACTGACTAACTTCGCTCTGGGTAACGAAAGACGAACCAGATTGTTGTGAGTCTCGAAGCTCATTCCCAAGTGAGTGAGCGACTTGGACGGTGCTAGATCTGACTTCTTTTCGTTTACAATGAAACCGAGATGTCGGACCTTGCATAGGAACAAACCAACCCAGCTTCATCCGCCAGTTCCTGATCAGAAACTGTTGAAGGATATTCCGAGGTTGCTGGGATGCTGCGATGAGCTGCGCTATCTGTGACAAAAAGTCTGTCACGGAGGCCTGTGGAGCTGCGGTCCTCTGTTGCTTATCCGCTGGAAGCTCCTGGGGCGGTGTGTCCGACAAAATCCTTTTATGTGAACGTCCCAACTGTTGAGGCCTCATGTCCCTGTCTACTGGATGGCGTGACCTAGACGACATGGAATCTTTTGTCGGCGAAGCAGGCTGGATATCTGAGGTCACAAAGCCAAGGTGCGGTCGTGTGTGCTGATATGCTGAAGAGGAAGCTGATAGACTAGCCGATGCTGGCTGTCTATAAGACGGAGCGTCCGGAACAGGAGGTGTGGACGTATGCTCCGACTGACGAACATTTTGAACAACAACATCTGGCCCCAGATGCTGTTGTAAGAGAGAGGGACCTCTCTTGCTCGAGGTCCGGGCTGACCTGAACGAGCTTATTACAGAACTGACTGGCTTCCTCTGTTCCGTCGTCGCAGGGTGTGCGTGATCCAAGATTATAGTGCTTGCAACACCCTTTTTCCTGTCCTGGACCGCAACAGACTTACCCGGCATCACACCACCCATATGCTGAGTGATAGATCCGCCGGTCAAGCTAGCTGGTGACAAGGCCATAAATCCCTTTTGAGACCTAGGCTCTGGTCTAATTTCATTGAGCACTTTTGCCGCTAGCTCTTATTAATTTGCGACGACGGTAGCACACTTCCAGACGACATCACGGAAACATCACCATGTTCTTGTTCCTCTGAAAAAGAAACTGAAAAATAAAATGCCGCTCAGGATCACAGATCCAATGTCGAGTTGTGACCTTGACCTTTGACCAGGCGAGTCCAAGGTCAATAGGGTTCTTCCTCGCACCAAGGCCAACACACCTATGAAGTTTCATGACTCTAGGTTGAACCACTATCAAGTTCTCATCCGGAAACCAATTGTTGCGATATACTATGTTCAAGGTCACTGTGACCTTGACCTTTGACCTGGTGAGTCCAACATCAATAGGGTTCTTCCTCGCACCAAGGCCAACACGCCTGTAAAGTTTCATGGCTCTAGGTTGAACCACTATCAAGTTATCATCCGGAAACCAATTGTTGCGATATACCATGTTCAAGGTCACTGTGACCTTGACCTTTGACCTGGTGAGTCCAACATCAATAGGGTACTTCCTCGCACCAAGGCCAACATACCTATGAAGTTTCATGACTCTAGGTTGAACCACTATCAAGTTATCATCCGGAAACCAATTGTTGCGATATACTATGTTCAAGGTCACTGTGACCTTGACCTTTGACCTGGTGAGTCCAAGATCAATAGGGTTCTTCCTCGCACCAAGGCCAACACACCTATAAAGTTTCATGACTCTAGGTTGAACCA
Organism: Pictodentalium vernedei; assembly: GCA_031216915.1. NCBI lineage: Eukaryota > Metazoa > Mollusca > Scaphopoda > Dentaliida > Dentaliidae > Pictodentalium > Pictodentalium vernedei. Next base: position 342,406,810 of record CM062296.1, on the reverse strand, counting down.
CTATCAAGTTATCATCCGGAAACCAATTGTTGCGATATACTATGTTCAAGGTCACTGTGACCTTGACCTTTGACCTGGTGAGTCCAAGATCAATAGGGTTCTTCCTCGCACCAAGGCCAACACACCTATGAAGTTTCATGACTCTAGGTTGAACCACTATCAAGTTATCATCCGGAAACCAATTGTTGCGATATACTATGTTAAAGGTCACTGTGACCTTGACCTTTGACGTAGCGAGTCCAAAATCAATAGGGTTCTTCCCCTCACCAAGGCCAATCTACCTATGAAGTTTCATGAATGTGAGTTGAACCATTATCAAGTTATCATCCGGAAACCAATTGTTTAAGATTTACTATGTTCAAGGTCACTGTGACCTTGACCTTCGACGTAGCATGTCCAAAATCAATAGGGTTCTTCCTCCCACCAAGACGAACCTATGTATGAAGTTTAATGAATGTGAGTTGAACCACTATCAAGTTATCATCCGGAAACCAATTGTTTACGCCCGCCCGCCCGCCCGATCGCCCGCCCACTATAAAATTTATATTTCTTATCAACCTACCTCAATTGTTTACAACAGGCTGAATAGACAAAAGGATGGAGGGAATCACATAACCAACCCACACATAACTCAATAGCACTGGATCCATGGACAGAGGAAGAGATCCCTAGGCCTATCAAACCATAGCATCACAAACATTAGAAAAGACAATGAAAGATGAGGCATATGGTGAAGTGCGACGCACAGACAGAAAGGGCAGTAACAACACAGAGCTGGAACTGACCCTGAAAAAAGCTGAAAGGCTGGGATAGACGACAGCCTGAGCCGAAGAATGAGGGCCCCAAGGACCAAAGTCCTCTATCGGCTCCTGCAACTGTCGCAGATAAAAGGAGAATGAAGCATTTCTCCAGTAGGCTGCCATTATAACATCCGTCATCTGACAACATGACAGAGTTATTAAAAGAGGAAGACAATGCACGCACCTCATGGCAGAAAAAACAATTGGTAATACAATCACTAGTAGCTAGACGAGTGGAAGCTGCACGAATAGCAAGACAAATCCATCGAGAAATGGATGCAGGAAAGATCTGGCATGTGAGAAAACGCATATTCATCCAGGATAAAGGCACGAATGCCCCCCCACCCCCCACCCCCACCCCCAAGCAGAGCAGCACCCAAGAAAGCGACCATCTTGGAGTAAACTGCAAAGTCCTTGGCCTTTCAAGGAAAAGAGCTGAACAAGCTTGGAGAGGCAACGATGAGTGTCGAAACAATGCGGTACCACATATGAAAAAAGGTCTCCGAAGCATGGACTTGTACCCATTGCTGGAGACCCCCAGAAACAAACATAAACCAGAAACTCCGCAAGCGGTGTGATCGAAGGAGTGACAGAAGCAACAGAGTGATCGCACACCATCGACAGAAGAACCTTCCACTTAGCCACAGAGGCTAAACCAGTGGAGTGAGTGCCTCCTTGAAGAAGAAAAGCAACTCCACTGCTTGTCTCGAAAAACCACTACGGAGGAGACAGGGCCCGATAAAAGACATGTGCGAAGGCACAATGAAGTCAGGTCAACTTGAAACCTCCTCGGGCAACTTTGGCAAAGAAAGTCGCGAAGTAGAGGGAGACATGCCGGAACCGCCGCTAACAGAGAGCGGAGCAGATTGATCCACACCCACCGAGGTGACGGGTGTGATCGAAAGGATTCGTTGACTGCAGGTTCATATCTGGGAGAGAACCTGAGGCGGAATCGGAACCGTCAGGATGGCGTAGCCAAAAAGACCGTCCCAAAGGAGAGCCAGAGCATCTGGACATGGGGACATGAAAGTGTCCACCTGATGGTTCCAACGAGCCGCAAAGAGATCGATGGAACCCGCCATGTGGAGCATCCACTCGGTGGAAAAGAACCTGACCCGTCGGGACAGGGAGTCAGCTAGGACATTCAGACGACAGGAAATGTGACGAACAACCACCCGGCATTGACATTCTGAGCGAGCAGTAGAAGATCCCGAGCCAATTCATACATTGGAACCGAGTGCGTGCCGCCCTGGTCCCGAATGTAAGCAACCACTGTCGAATTGTCGAACAACAGAAGGACCTGACGATTCGACAGGTGAGGAATCCACTGTCTGAAACTCAGAAGAAGAGCGAGAAGCTCTGCTGGCTGATGTGTAGAAATGCCCGATCCTGGTCCCACATCCCGTGAAGGGAAAGACCTAGAGGATCCAACATCGCACCCCATCCGAGATCGCTGACATCTGCCGTCAGAACGCGATCGGACGTGGGTAAGTCCAACAGGACACCCTGTGTGATCCACTGAACATTCGTCCAGTGGAGAAGGTGAGGATAAGAGAATCTGGTAACTGAAGCACCAGATCCAGAGAATCGACATTCGGCCTCCAACGACTGAGCAGAAAGTGCTGGAGAGGTCTGACACGCAGCCGACCTAGAGGAATGAGATCCGTCACCGAACCGCAGAGACCGAACAGCCGGAGAATAATCCGTGCCGTCGCGGATGTGGACTGGGGACAAAGTCAGAGAAAAAGCTGAGAGAATCACAGCCTTAGCCTGGGGAGCCGCCACCAAATGGAATTGGGTGCGGAAAGCCATCCCCAGATGACAAAACGACTGAGAAGGGACCAGGTCCGACCTCTCCTCGTTGACTTTGAATCCAAGCGACGTGAGCGAGCTCAACAGAGTGGCGACATCCGACTCCAGCAAGGCAGCATTGGAATGCCTCTGGAGGATATCGTCCAGATATGCCGAAGTAGACACCCTGGACTGTGTGCGATGGAAAGCTATCACATGCGACATCTGTCAGGTGAAGGCCCAAGGAGCCAGGTTGAGGCCGAAAAGCATGGCCTTGAACTGGTAAACTCGCCTCAGAAAAGCGAACCTGAGATACTTCCGTGACGCCCGGTGAATCGGAACGTGAAAGTAAGCGTCTCCATGCTGAACTTGGGAGCAATGATAGACTGGTTCAGGATACTCAGATCGGTAACCGGTCGGAGTCGGCCGTCCTTCTTCGGCACCAAGAACAGGCGGGAATAGAACCCCACTGACTGAATGTTCTTGATGACCTCGATCGCCCCCTTTGTCAGGAGATTGTCTACCTCCGTGGACAAAAGTTCCAGACGTAAAACGTCTGAAGGAACTGTGGTTGGAAGAGGCACCCTGGACAGAGTGGGGTGCCTTCAGAAGGATATTTGCAGCCCGGACCAAACAACATCTAACACTCAAGGATCGGATGTGATGGTAGCACAACGGTCTGCGAACTCTGCTATCCTTCCTCCAACCTGGGACGAGTCGAGGTGAAGACCTTCATTTCGAGACCCGACGAGGCCCATGCGAGGAGAAACCACCTCCTCAACTGAATGAAGAATCCTGATACTTCCCTCTAGTCTGCCGACGCTTACCCTTACCCCTTGAGTAAGAAGTAGAAGCAGTGGCAGAAGGATCAGCCTTTTGCTTCGCAGAGGAAGCAGAAGGGTACTTGTTAGGCTTGGAACGGCCTCTGCCTCCCCTAGAAGGCTGATCAAGTTGAAGAAACAGCAGCTGATCTTTGGAATGACGTAGGACGTCATCCCAGACCGTCGACATGGAACCATGGAAAAGTTGCGGACCTGCCAAAGAAGCAGATCGCAGAGTAGCGCGCCGCTCCTCGGGAAGGGATGGGCCTGCATCCAGCACAGAGTACCTTGGAACTAATTCCATATTAGCCGTGTTACAGGCATGCGTGTGAGTAAGATGCATGAGCGCCTTGGACAGCACACACAAAGGAGCCTGTACCTCGTCAAACTTATCTGGAGGCAGATAAGCAGCTAAAGCTGAGATGACATGATCTGAGAGAGAAAGCATACCAAGCATCTCTCTCGATAAGCCCAATGTGGACTCCAAAGTCGTCATCGGAATGACGGCAGACTTGGGCTTGGAAAGCCCGAGGGAACTGGAGTCCTGATCCAAAACCGTCAAAGTCTGGCAGACTGACGGATTGGCGAAATCGTAGTAACGATAACGCGCCAGAGGCAAAAAGGTATCAACCCTGGTGAAGAACGGAGCCTTCATAGCCTTGGAACTCAGCTTATAGTCCAAGGCTGAATATTGAAAATGCTTCAACCAACTGTACCGACTGGCACGGTCGAAGACGCCCAGAAGCAGGTTGCTCCATAGGCTGTTGGCTCACGACTGATGATTGTGGCCTGGCTGACACTGTCGGCTGGTTTGATGGTTTGAGATCCGGAAGGAACCCAAACACAAAATCAAGAGCTGCCCCCAAGTCCGAAGACTGCTGGCTTTCGACATCAAGCATGACTGACTCTTCCACTGAGTCGGAAGACACATAGCCCATCGTGGGCAAACCAACCGATGCCTCCCATGGTGTCGGAACACCAGGGGGATCAGAAAGCGTCCTGTTTCCAATTCCGGGAGGCGGCGCCATACGGGGCGCCTGGAAACCACTCGCTGCCTCGCTGGAAACAACGGGAAGGCTCTTTGACAGAACCTGAGTGAGTAAGGAGAGGGCCTCCCAAAGCTCACTGCCCGTACTGGCCGGTTCGACAGGGGAACAAACCGGCAAAGTGGCTTCACCTCTGACCCTCTTAACCAGCGAAGGGTCACGATCCTCCAAAACACCCGACGCGGGACGAGTGCAAGCCAAAATGTCTGAAGACAGACGTGTATAGGGGTACGACACATGCCGAGGATCAACATATCGGGAACTCATGAGAGTCACCGCGGACCTCTGCGGGGCAGAAGGTCCAGGCTGCACAAAAGATGTTGGTCCCCCAAAACTGGTCGTATGGCCAGACTGAGTGGACGGAAACACCACGGAGTTTATAGTGTCCCCACTAAGAACATCCGAATCCAACTGTGGTGCTCAACGGAGCAGAGACCACAGTAGAGGGTCCGGCTGGCAGCCCCTTCCAACTTCGCCGAGTTGAAGTCAGGGAAGGCTGAGGCCGATACCCCCACGTCTACATTCCCAGACACCGCAGCAGACCACTGCAGGTATAAAACTACTGTGCTCAACGGCGGAGAGGACACAGTAGAGGGTTCAGTCTGCAGCCACTTCCGACTTCGCCGAGTTGAAGTCGGGGAAGGCTGAGGCCGATACCCACAACCACACTACAGACATCCCTGCAGACCCTTGCAGGGATAACCGAGGCCGGCTAAAAATGGTGCCCAATGACGTTGTAGATGGAACAGCAGTAGCAGCAGATACAACGTGAGCTGTTGGAACTGGTGGAAAAGCGGAGAGAGCCACCTAGCTCGGCCTCCAAAGGAGGAGTCACAACCCTAGTGACAGCCTCAGATGTCGACTGGAGAGGGTGCATAGTCCTGGAACCAGGCATCTCTTCACCAGAAATCCAACAGCTCCTGCAGTATCCACCACGGTAATAAAATGCACATTCCCCACGGAAGGGGAATAACTCTCACCAGACATGGTCAAGTCGGGAAGCCCCGAAACGACAGCATTCCCCACCCCACCCCACCCCCACTGGTGCGGGAGGAGCTGCACATCCCCCATGGAGGGGGAGCAATTCTCACCAGACATGGTCGAGTCGGGCGACCCCGAAACGACAGCATTCCCCACCCCCCCCCGTGTGGGTGGGAGGAGCTGCACATCCCCCACAGAGGGTGGTAAAACTCACACCAGACGTGGTTGAGTCGGGGGCCCCCGAAACGACAGTGTAGTAAGTAATAGAGCACGAAACAGATCGACATTTAAATTTCTTTTCAACCTACTAACAATTGTTTACAATTGGCTGAATAAACAATAGGAGGAGGTGAATCACATAACCGATACCAACAAGAGCAGCAGAAAGAAAAGCAAGAAGGGCAGAGAACAATAGCGAAACCTGTAATGAAGATAGAGAGAAGGCACCTGAAAAGAACAAGGCTGAGCGAAGCACAAACCTGATAAAAACAATTTTAACGAGGGTGCACAACAGCCTGAGGCGCAACAAGAGGGCCTAAAGAATAAAGGTCCTCAGATTGCTGCTGTAGGTGGCAGAGATAAAAGGAGGAGAAAGTAGAAGAATTCCTCCAGTAAGCCGCATTCATAACATCCCAGAGCGAAACAGAATTGGAGAATGCCCAGGATGTAGAAATGGCACAAACCTCATGAGCATTAAACCAGTTCGAAACATGATCCGAAGCAGACAAGCGGGAATAAGCCAGCTTGATTGCAAGACAGATCCACCTGGAAATAGAATGGGAAGAGATAGACTGCCTCTTAGGAATGAGAGACAGAAAGAATCTCTTCCGACCCCTCCTAATGAACTGAGTGCGATTAATGTAAGTCTTGCTCGCACGAACAGGACAAAGAAGAGGTCTCCGACCATCGACAGCAGGGAGAGCCCGAATGCAGATGGGAAGAGGTACCGAAACAGGAAGTTGATTCTTAGCCAGAAAAGAGCAATCAGTAGTGAAGGTGACATTGTTAGCCTCATTTCTGAAGAAAGCAGAATCAACAGATAGCGCATGAAGCTCACTGACTCGTCGAGCAGAAGTAAACGCTAGAAGGAAAGCCGTCTTATAGGTGAGAAAATGCACATCGGTCTCAGATATAGGCTCGAATAGTGCCCCCTCCAAACACTGCAACACCCATGCCAAGTTCCACTTGGGTGTAAGACACAAAACTCGAGGCCTCTTCAAAGAAAAGTGCCAAATGAGTTTAGAGAGAAAAAGATTATGACCGATGCACTGCTTTCCCACATAAGAGAAAGTATCAGACAGCATAGACCGATAGCCCTTAATCGTAATAGGCTGGAGGCCCTTGGAGTCAAAAAGATATACCAGAAAATCTGCAATTTGAGCGATTGACGGATCACGGAAATCCACATTGTGATCTGCACACCAGCAGCAGAAAACCTTCCACTTCGCAGCATAAGTCATGCCAATGGAATGTCGCCGCGATGCAGAAATGCACTCCACTGTTCGTCTCGGAAAAAACCTCTACGTCGGAGACAGGACATGATAAAAGACAGGCGTGAAGGGACAGGCTCGCCAGGTTGTTGTCATACTTCCTGAGATGACCCTGGGGAAGAAGATCGCGACGTAGAGGTAGACGAATCGGCCGATCTGCCAACAGAGGCCGCAGCAGATTGATCCACACCCTCTGTGGAGACAGAGGTGCGATCAGAATGATCCTGCAACTGCAAGCACGAATCTTCGCTAATACTTGAGGAAGAATCGGTGCAAGAGGGAAGGCATAGCCGATCCAACCTGTCCAGTCCAGAGACAGAGCGTCTACTGCAAATGCCAAATCTGGACAAGGAGAGACAAAGGTCTCTACCTGATGATTCCAGCGAGTGGCGAAAAGGTCGACCTGAGGATGTCCCCCATCGCTCGCAAATCGCCTGAAACACCGACCGATGTAGTATCCATTCGGTGGGAAGGACACTGTCGTGACGGGACAGGGAGTCTGCTAGGATGTTGAGAGGCACAGGAATGTGTCGAATGGACACCCGAGCGTTTACATCCCACGCCAGCAGCAGAAGATCCCAAGACAGCCGATACATGGGAATCGAATGTGTGCCTCCTTGATTCCATATGTAGGCCACTACTGTCGAATTCTCCGAAAGTAGGACAAAATGGTCCGACAGATGAGGGATCCAAAACCAAAAATTCAACAGAAGAGCAAGGAGCTCCTTCTGGTTGATATGAAGGCCCACCTGCTCGCTGTCCCACTCACTGTGAGTGGACAGACCGAGAGGATCCGTCGCACCCCAGCCCCGATCGCTGACATCTGCAGTAAGGATGCGATCGGCCAAAGGAAGATCAAATGGAACACCCTGTGTCAGCCAGGGAACATCGGACCAAGGGTGGAGGTGACAAAGCAGGGACCGAGGAATAGGAAGTTCCAGGTCCAGCCGATCTACATTCGGATGCCAATGATCCAACAGGAAGTGTTGGAGAGGTCGGAAAAACAAGAGACCGAGCAGAATGAGATCTATCACCGAACCGCAAAGGCCCAGCATCAGAAGGAAAGTCCTGGCCGAGACCGAGGAAGATTGAAGCAGGTTCCGAGTTAAGGCGGAAAGAATCGTCGCCCGAGCATTGGGGACCGATACCACATTGTGAAGAGTGTCAAAATCCATCCCCAAATGACGAAATTGCTGAGAAGGAAGGAGATCTGACTTCTCGCGATTGACTATGAAACCCAGCGACGCTACTAGGCAAAGAAACTGCCGGACATCTGACTGCAGAACAGCAGCATCGTGGTGCCGTTAGAGGATGCTGTCCAGGTAGGCTGACGAAGTCACAGACGACTGAGTATGGTGGAAAGCATGCACATGTGACATCAGTCGGGTGAAGGCCCAAGAAGCCATGTTCAAACCGAACGGGAGAGCTCTGAATTGATAGACTCGATCCCAAAACGAGAACCGAAGGTATTTCCGTGACGCCAGATGAATGGGTACATGGAAGTAGGCATCCTTCAGATCGATACTGGCAGCAAAGTCGCCCTGATGAACTGAACGTTGAACCGACCGGAAAGTCTCCATACTGAAACGAGGAGCTATTATGTACTCGTTCAGGATACTCAGATCGATGACAGGACGAAATTGGCCGTTTTTCTTCGGCACCAAAAAAAAAAGTCCTGAGTAAAACCCTGGTGAAAGGGTGTTCCTGACCACCTCGATCACCCCTTTGGAGAGGAGATTGTCATCTCCTGCACCAGAAGGTCCCGACGTAGAGAATCGGAAGGGACCTGAGTCAGGAGGGGCACCCGAGATAAACTTGGGTGCCGATGGAAGGACAGTTGCAGACCAGATTGTATGATGTCGAGGACCCAAGTGTCCGACGTTATCTCTGTTCAACGGTCGAAAAACAGCGACAGCCTTCCCCCGACTGGAGGCGAATCGAGGTGAGGACCTTCACTTGCGGCCTTGATGAGGTCCCTGAGAGGAGAAACCACCACCTCGGGAAGCGTCCTGAGACTTTCCTGCTTGAGGCTGCCAGCGAGCCTGGCCACATCGGCGCTTCTTCTGAGTAGAAGGAGCAGACGGAGCCGAAGGCGTCGCCGTGAGGCAGACGCAGCAGGACGCTTGGCGGGACTGGAACGACCACCAACTGCAGCAGCAGGTTGGTCCAGCTGTCGCAGCAAAAGCTGGTCCTTTGAATGTTGAAGAACCTCGCCACAGACAGCTTCCACGGAACAATGGAACAACTGAGGTCCAACCAAAAGGCAGACCTCAGAACAGCACGCTGCTCAGAAGGAAGGGATGGAGAAGAATCCAACACCGCATCCCAGCGTGCCAGCTCCAAATTAGCCATGTTACAGGCGTGAGCGTGTGTCAAGTTCATGAGAGCCTGTGACAAAATGCGAAAAGGCACCTGAGCATCATCAAACTCCCCTGGTGGAAAATATTCAGCCAGAGCAACGACGACATAGTCCGCGAGAGATAACATACCCAGCATCTCTCGGGACAGGCCCATCATAGATTCATCTACCGACATTGGGAGAACTGCCGACTTAGGCTTAGTTAACCCGAGGGAAGAAGAATCCTCATCCACAGTAGTCATCCCTTGGAAGACTGGTGGACAGACGGAATCGTAAACACGAAACCGCGATGGAGGCAGAAAGGCATCAGCTCTAGAAAAGAAAGAACCCTTGAGGGCCTTAGAACGCATTTTGGCGTCCACGCCCTGGAAGGACTCAACAACCTGAGCCGATTGCAGAGGACGCAAAGCCCCAGAGCTAGAAGGCTCAACAGGGTTACGGCGCTCCACAGAGGACCACGGCCGGACGGTCACAGATGGTTGGTCTGAAGGTTGAATGTCCGGCAATAAGCCAAAGACAAAATCCAAAGCCTGCCCCAAGACTGACGAGGGGGGCCCATCACCTTCAAGAAAATCGTCATCCTCTGTTGCATAGGAGACGTAGCCCAACTCGGGCTGACCAGCAGAAACCTTCTGTGAATACTGTGCAGTATCCAAGGGGCCAGGAGAGACATCTCGATGACCGACCAAAGGAGGTTGTGCCTGAGGAGGCTCAGGGAGGCCAACTTGAGGGTTGCTAGAAAGCAACCAGGTGAGCGCCAAAACGGCCTGACGCAGGTCACCCTGAGAATCCATCGCAGCAGCATCGCACGACGGAGTGTCCTCCCAATGGACCCTTCTGGTAGAAGAACCCAAATCCTCAGAAGGAACCAACGATGAACGTCGATCGGCAGACAGAATAGGGAGACGGTGAGAAGACACAGGAGGATAGTCCCGATTGTGACGGCCAGGGGCAATCAATGACCTCTGCGGAACAGAAGGCCCTGCCTGCAAATCCTCTAAAGAGACCAACGGCGTATGTCAATCGGTAGCTGGACCTGGGACACGGCGAGAAGACACTGGAGGATTGTCCCAAGAATGACAGGATCATGCCACTGGCCTCTGCACGGCAGAAGGCCCCAACTGCCCATCCTCTGAGACCGACGGCAAGCATCGATCGACATCCAGACTCGGAACACAGTGAGGAATCACCGGAGGAAGGTTCCGAGAGTGACAGCTGACCGAGGCTGGCACTGACCTCTGCCGAACAGCAGGCCCTGGATGCCAATGTCCCAACCCCATCCTGCTAGTCGGCACACTAGCAGGGGAGGAGGAAAATAAACGATTCGCTCGAGGGGCTCGAGGGGCAAGGAATCGCTGCCGAAGCGACTGAACAGCTCAACCGACTAGGAGCAAACCTAGCCAGATGAGACGGAGCAGACAGCAAACACGCACAGCTTCGCCGCGAAGCCAGGGAAAGCTGAGAGCTCACAGACACACCAGAAGATACAGCCTAGGTCCCCCTAGACTGTATACCATCCCCAGAGGAGATGGAAGAGCCACCATCATACAGAATAGGATCTGTAGTAACAATTTCCTCAGCAACTGTCGGCGGCGTAGGAGGCAAATCGGAGAGGGTCACCGAGCTGACCTCGGAGAAGCTCTCTACGATAACAGACGCCTCAAGAGTGACATCAGAAGACAAAGAGACCACGGCCTCCACGTCAGGTATCACCGCACTTACACTGTCAACAGTTGCAGAGGAACTCGCCACAGAAAAAGACAGATCAGCATCCTGTGTGACAGAGTCACCAAGTTGACTCACAGAAATGTCTGATAAGGCACGGCTACCCTTAGCCCGAGAACGAGGGGTTCTAGCTCTAGTAGAACCACCTTGTTTACAGAAGCCCAGAATTTTGAGGACCAAACCCCACAAATACCACATGATTGGGCCTGAGTACAATTGTTGCAAGTAACACAGGTGGAACGAGAGTCGTCCACATGTTTCACCTGCAAGCAAGAGGAACAAGGAATAGTCTTAGACATAATATGAAAATGAAATATGAAATCGAGCTTCCGGCCGACAGAAAACAGAACAATGGTTGTGTTCACACATGGGGGAAAAACAAGACTATATGTGTGAAAAAGCAAGCAAAAATTATCAAAAATATCATCAAATAGTAATAATTTTGAAAGCTTGAAAAGGATACAATCCACTTGCACACAATCAGATGAAGATAGCACATGCAAATAAGTTGTTCACGAAGATAACAGCTAAGAAATAACACCAGCCACAACAATTTCCGACCAGAATAATGACGGAAATAAAAGGAATTGACGTCACGGTTGTTGCGCATGCGCTCGGTAAACGCAAGAGGTGTGCAGAGAGAGTACCTGTAATTTCGAGCGCTGGTCTCGCTCGACCCTTTTTCGATCTTTTTCGTGCTTCTGCACTCTATTACTTTTCCAGCTTGTTTGGAAAAGTTTCTTAAAAGCTTGAGTTAGTTCCCAAGTAGGGCTTTCACTTACGTTACAGCCAATTGTAAACAATTGTGAGTTGGTTGAAAAGAAAGGCAGATGCTCTCGATAAACTATTAGCATCAGGTGTTTTAAATTCAGTGACAACAGAGATGGCGGATAAATTATGGAGAGCTGTAATGAAATAATTTTTAACATTTAACTTTTGTTTCAGTTTTAGTATTCAGTTCACTTTTTTTTCCTCTTGTAGAAACCGCACTTGCAGGGATAAGCCGAGGCCGGCTAAAAATGGTGCCCAATGACGTTGTAGATGGAACAGCAGTAGCAGCAAATACGACGGGAGCTGTTGGAACTGGTGGAAAAGCGGAGAGAGCCACCTAGCTCGGCCTCCAAAGGAGGAGTCACAACCCTAGTGACAGCCTCAGATGTCGACTGGAGAGGGCGCATAGTCCTGGAACCAGGCATCTCTTCACCAGAAATCCAACAGCTCCCGCAGTATCCACCACGGTAATAAAATGCACATTCCCCACGGAAGGGGAATAACTCTCACCAGACATGGTCAAGTCGGGAAGCCCCGAAACGACAGCATTCCCCACCCCACCCCACCCCCACTGGTGCGGGAGGAGCTGCACATCCCCCATGGAGGGGGAGCAATTCTCACCAGACGTGGTCGAGTCGGGCGACCCCGAAACGACAGCATTCCCCACCTCCAGTGGGGGCGGGAGGAGCTGCACATCCCCCACAGAGGGTGGTAAAACTCACACCAGACGTGGTTGAGTCGGGGGCCCCCGAAACGACAGTGTAGTAAGTAATAGAGCACGAAACAGATCGAAATTTTAATTTCTTTTCAACCTACTCACAATTGTTTACAATTGGCTGAATAAACAGTAGGAGGAGGTGAATCACATAACCGATACCAACAAGAGCAGCAGAAAGAAAAGCAAGAAGGGCAGAGAACAATAGCGAAACCTGTAATGAAGATAGAGAGAAGGCACCTGAAAAGAACAAGGCTGAGCGAAGCACAAACCTGATAAAAACAATTTTAACGAGGGTGCACAACAGCCTGAGGCGCAACAAGAGGGCCTAAAGAATAAAGGTCCTCAGATTGCTGCTGTAGGTGGCAGAGATAAAAGGAGGAGAAAGTAGAAGAATTCCTCCAGTAAGCCGCATTCATAACATCCCAGAGCGAAACAGAATTGGAGAATGCCCAGGATGTAGAAATGGCACAAACCTCATGAGCATTAAACCGGTTCGAAACAAGATCCGAAGCAGACAAGCGGGAATAAGCCAGCTTGATTGCAAGACAGATCCACCTGGAAACAGAATGGGAAGAGATAGACTGCCTCTTAGGAATGAGAGACAGAAAGAATCTCTTCCGACCCCTCCTAATGAACTGAGTGCGATTAATGTAAGTCTTGCTCGCACGAACAGGACAAAGAAGAGGTCTCCAACCATCGACAGCAGGGAGAGCCCGAATGCAGATGGGAAGAGGTACCGAATCAGGAAGTTGATTCTTAGCCAGAAAAGAGCAATCAGTAGTGAAGGTGACATTGTTAGCCTCATTTCTGAAGAAAGCAGAATCAACAGATAGCGCATGAAGCTCACTGACTCGTCGAGCAGAAGTAAACGCTAGAAGGAAAGCCATCTTATAGGTGAGAAAATGCATATCGGTCTCAGATATAGGCTCGAATGGCGCCCCTCCAAACACTGCAACACCCATGCCAAGTTCCACTTGGGTGTAAGACACAAAACTCGAGGCCTCTTCAAAGAAAAGTGCCAAATGAGTTTGGAGAGAAAAAGATTATGACCGATGCACCGCTTTCCCACATAAGGGAAAGTATCAGACAGCATAGACCGATAGCCCTTAATCGTAATAGGCTGGAGGCCCTTGGAGTCAAAAAGATATACCAGAAAATCCGCAATTTGAGCGATTGACGGATCACGGAAATCCACATTGTGATCTGCACACCAGCAGCAGAAAACCTTCCACTTCGCAGCATAAGTCATGCCAGTGGAATGTCGCCGCGATGCAGAAATGCACTCCACTGTTCGTCTCGGAAAAAACCTCTACGTCGGAGACAGGACATGATAAAAGACAGGCGTGAAGGGACAGGCTCGCCAGGTTGTTGTCATACTTCCTGAGATGACCCTGGGGAAGAAGATCGCGACGTAGAGGTAGACGAATCGGCCGATCTGCCAACAGAGGCCGCAGCAGATTGATCCACACCCTCTGTAGAGACAGAGGTGCGATCAGAATGATCCTGCAACTGCAAGCACGAATCTTCGCTAATACTTGAGGAAGAATCGGTGCAGGAGGGAAGGCATAGCCGATCCAACCTGTCCAGTCCAGAGACAGAGCGTCTACCGCAAATGCCAAATCTGGACAAGGAGAGACAAAGGTCTCTACCTGATGATTCCAGCGAGTGGCGAAAAGGTCGACCTGAGGACGTCCCCCACTGCTCGCAAATCGTCTGAAACACCGACCGATGTAGTATCCATTCGGTGGGAAGGACACTGTCGCGACGGGACAGGGAGTCTGCTAGGATGTTGAGATGCCCGGGAATGTGTCGAATGGACACCCGAGCGTTTACATCCCGCGCCAACAGCAGAAGATCCCAAGACAGCCGATACATGGGAATCGAATGTGTGCCTCCTTGATTCCATATGTAGGCCACTACTGTCGAATTGTCTGAAAGAAGTAGGACAAAATGGTCCGACAGATGAGGGATCCAAAGCCAAAAACACAACAGAAGAGCAAGGAGCTCCTTCTGGTTGATATGAAGGCCCACCTGCTCGCTGTCCCACTCACTGTGAGTGGACAGACCGAGAGGATCCGTCGCACCCCAGCCCCGATCGCTGACATCTGCAGTAAGGATGAGATCGGCCAAAGGAAGATCAAATGGAACACCCTGTGTCAGCCAGGGAACATCGGACCAAGGGTGGAGGTGACAAAGCAGGGACCGAGGAATAGGAAGTTCCAGGTCCAGCCGATCTACATTCGGATGCCAATGATCCAACAGGAAGTGTTGGAGAGGTCGGACAAACAAGCGACTGAGCAGAATGAGATCTATCACCGAACCGCAAAGGCCCAGCATCAGAAGGAAAGTCCTGGCCGAGACCGAGGAAGATTGAAGCAGGTTCCGAGTTAAGGCGGAAAGAATCGTCGCCCGAGCATTGGGGACCGATACCACATTGTGAAGAGTGTCAAAGTCCATCCCCAAATGACGAAATTGCTGAGAAGGAAGGAGATCTGACTTCTCGCGATTGACTATGAAACCCAGCGACGCTACTAGGCAAAGAAACTGCCAGACATCTGACTGCAGAACAGCAGCATCGTGGTGCCGTTAGAGGATGCCGTCCAGGTAGGCTGACGAAGTCACAGACGACTGAGTATGGTGGAAAGCATGCACATGTGACATCAGTCGGGTGAAGGCCCAAGAAGCCATGTTCAAACCGAACGGGAGAGCTCTGAATTGATAGACTCGATCCCAAAACGAGAACCGAAGGTATTTCCGTGACGCCAGATGAATGGGTACATGGAAGTAGGCATCCTTCAGACCGATACTGGCAGCAAAGTCGCCCTGATGAACTGAACGTTGAACCGACTGGAAAGTCTCCATACTGAAACGAGGAGCTATTATGTACTCGTTCAGGATACTCAGATCGATGACAGGACGAAATTGGCCGTTTTTCTTCGGCACAAAAAAAAAAAGTCCTGAGTAAAACCCAGGTGAAAGGGTGTTCCTGACCACCTCGTCGCCCCTTTGGAGAGGAGATTGTCGATCTCCTGCACCAGAAGGTCCCGACGTAGAGAATCGGAAGGGACCTGAGTCAGGAGGGGCACCCGAGATAAACTTGGGTGTCGATGGAAGGACAGTTGCAGACCAGATTGTATGATGTCGAGGACCCAAGTGTCCGACGTTATCTCTGTCCAACGGTCGTAAAACAGCAACAGCCTTCCCCCGACTGGAGGCGAATCGAGGTGAGAACCTTCACTTGCGGCCTTGATGAGGTCTCTGAGAGGAGAAACCACCACCTCGGGAAGCGACAGAGTCCTGAGACTTTCCTGCTTGAGGCTGCCAGCGAGCCTGGCCACGTCGGCGCTTCTTCTGAGTTGAAGGAGCAGACGGTGCCGAAGGCGTCGCCACGAGGCAGACGCAGCAGGACGCTTGGTGGGACTGGAACGACCACCAACCGCAGCAGCAGGTTGGTCCAGCTGTCGCAGCAAAAGCTGGTCCTTTGAATGTTGAAGAACCTCGCCACAGACAGCTTCCACGGAACCATGGAACAACTGAGGTCCAACCAAAAGGCAGACCTCAGAACAGCACGCTGCTCAGAAGGAAAGGATGGAGAAGAATCCAACACCGCATCCCGGCGTGCCAGCTCCAAATTAGCCATGTTACAGGCGTGAGCGTGTATCAAGTTCATGAGAGCCTGTGACAAAACGTGAAAAGGCACCTGAGCATCATCAAACTCCCCTGGTGGAAAATATTCAGCCAGAGCAGCGACGACATAGTCCGCGAGAGATAACATACCCAGCATCTCTCGGGACAGGCCCATCATAGATTCATCTACCGACATTGGGAGAACTGCCGACTTAGGCTTAGTTAACCCGAGGGAAGAAGAATCCTCATCCACAGTAGTCATCCCTTGGAAGACTGGTGGACAGACGGAATCGTAAACACGAAACCGCGATGGAGGCAGAAAGGCATCAGCTCTAGAAAAGAAAGAACCCTTGAGGGCCTTAGAACGCATTTTGGCGTCCAAGCCCTGGAAGGACTCAACAACCTGAGCCAATTGCAGAGGACGCAAAGCCCCAGAGCTAGAAGGCTCAACAGGGTTACGGCGCTCCACAGAGGACCACGGCCGGACGGTCACAGATGGTTGGTCTGAAGGTTGAATGTCCGGCAATAAGCCATCACCTTCAAGAAAATCGTCATCCTCTGTTGCATAGAAGACGCAGCCCAACTCGGGCTGACCAGCAGAAACCTTCTGTGAATACTGTGCAGTATCCAGGGGCCAGGAGAGACATCTCGGTGACCGACCAAAGGAGGTTGTGCCTGAGGAGGCTCAGTGAGGCCAACTTGAGGGTTGCTAGAAAGCAACCAGGTGAGCGCCAAAACGGCCTGACGCAGGTCACCCTGAGAATCCATCGCAGCAGCATCGCCCGACGGAGTGTCCTCCCAATGGACCCTTCTGGTAGAAGAACCCAAATCCTCAGAAGGGACCAACGATGAACGTCGATCGGCAGACAGAATAGGGAGACGGTGAGAAGACACCGGAGGATAGTCCCGATTGTGACAGCCAGGGGCAATCACTGACCTCTGCGGATCAGAAGGCCCTGCCTGCAAATCCTCTAAAGAGACCAACGGCGTATGTCAATCGGTAGCTGGACCTGGGACACGGCGAGAAGACACTGGAGGATTGTCCCAAGAATGACAGGATCATGCCACTGGCCTCTGCACGGCAGAAGGCCCCAACTGCCCATCCTCTGAGACCGTCGGCAAGCATCGATCGACATCCAGACTCGGAACACAGTGAGGAATCACCGGAGGAAGGTTCCGAGTGACAGCTGACCGAGGCGGGCACTGACCTCTGCTGAACAGCAGGCCCTGAATGCCAATGTCCCAAATCCATCCTGCTAGTCGGCACACTAGAGGAGGAAAATAAACGATTCGCTCGAGGGGCAAGGAATCGCTGCCGAAGCGACCAAACAGCTCAACCGACTAGGAGCAAACCTAGCCAGATGAGACGGAGCAGACAGCAAACACGCACAGCTTCGCCGCGAAGCCAGGGAAAGCTGAGAGCTCACAGACACACCAGCAGATACAGTCTAGGTCCCCCGAGACTGCATACCATCCCCAGAGGAGATGAAAGAGCCACCATCATACAGAATAGGATCTGTAGTAACAATTTCCTCAGCAACTGTCGGCGGCGTAGGAGGCAAATCGGAGAGGGTCACCGAGCTGACCTTGGAGAAGCTCTCTACGATAACAGACGCCTCAAGAGTTACATCAGAAGACAAAGAGACCACAGCCTCCACGTCAGGTATCACCACACTTGCACCGTAACAGTTGCAGAGGAACTCGCCACAGAAAAAGACAGATCAGCATCCTGTGTGACAGAGTCACCAAGTTGACTCACAGAAATGTCTGATAAGGCACGGCTACCCTTAGCCCGAGAATGAGGGGTTCTAGCTCTAGACAGAACCACCTTGTTTACAGAAGCCCAGAATTTTGAGGACCAAACCCCACAAATACCACATGATTGGGCCTGAGTACAATTGTTGCAAGTAACACAGGTGGAATGAGAGTCGTCCACATGTTTCACCTGCAAGCAAGAGGAACAAGGAATAGTCTTAGACATAATATGAAAATGAAATATGAAATCGAGCTTCCGGCCGACAGAAAACAGAACAATGGTTGTGTTCACACATGGGGGAAAAACAAGACTATATGTGTGAAAAAGCAAGCAAAAATTATCAAAAATATCATCAAATAGTAATAATTTTGAAAGCTTGAAAAGGATACAATCCACTTGCACACAATCAGATGAAGATAGCACATGCAAATAAGTTGTTCACGAAGATAACAGCTAAGAAATAACACCAGTCACAACAATTTCCGACCAGAATAATGACGGAAATAAAAGGAATTGACGTCACGGTTGTTGCGCATGCGCTCGGTAAACGCAAGAGGTGTGCAGAGAGAGTACCTGTAATTTCGAGCGCTGGTCTCGCTCGACCCTTTTTCGATCTTTTTCGTGCTTCTGCACTCTATTACTTTTCCAGCTTGTTTGGAAAAGTTTCTTAAAAGCTTGAGTTAGTTCCCAAGTAGGGCTTTCACTTACGTTACAGCCACTTGTAAACAATTGTGAGTAGGTTGAAAAGAAAGGCAGATGCTCTCGATAAACTATTAGCATCAGGTGTTTTAAATTCAGTGACAACAGAGATGGCGGATAAATTATGGAGAGCTGTAATGAAATAATTTTTAACATTTAACTTTTGTTTCAGTTTTAGTATTCAGTTCACTTTTTTTTCCTCTTGTAGAAACCGCACTGGAAAGGTGACTAATTTCACAGTGTTGTTTCCTTTGTGAATTATTTTTTTTTATATTGTAGGGACACAATTTCTAGACAGGAGAAGTAAGATAGCATTATTCCTCATATAAGTTATATATATATATATATTTGTTTTTAATAGTTTGCTGCTTGTTTCAGGACTTATGATACAAATAACTTGAATTTTGAGATTGTTATATTTTCAGATCTAATTTGGAGGTGCAGCAAGGAGAAAGGATGAATAAATATTTATAGACTTTTTAGGTCTGTCAGAAAATAATACATGCAATTCAATGTAATATTAAATGCACTATTTAATGTTTCAGGCTATCAAGAATTGCAGTACTTGTGATTTTCACATTTTTTTTTATATAGCTTAATACTATTTCACTTTAGTAGTTGGAGGATTGTCTTATATAGAGAATCCACTGGAAGAATTTGCTCTACTTGTATAAGCAGAATGCTGCATTACTGACTGTAATATGCTTCAAAGTTCATATTTTTCACATTTTTTATTATAGAATATATAGGTACAGATAAATGATGGGACATCATTTTCCAGGCAGGAGGAGAATGTAACTGACGAGATTTTAACAGTTATTTCAAATAATCTATATTTTACGCTGTTTTGATTTACTTAGCCCTTTTACATTGAATACAGTGTTGTGTGTGATTAGAAATCAGTTTATGGGTTGTTGTTACAGGCATCCATAGGTGTTCGCAGGTTTTCAGGTAATGTGATATCAACAGGACTTTTGGTTGGTTGGTTCGTTCGGCAATTTTTGAAAGAAAGTCAGTTGAGATTGTTATGTAAAGGTTCTGTTTTCTTCGAGATTTTATTCTGGTATTTTTGTTTGGTATGTATTCAGGTTTATTTATTTATTTCGACTTTCATTTCGATTATCTATTTATTCTTTATTTGCCTCGTATTTTCGTTAGATTGGATTTTTAAAACACAGACTGACGAATTACACAAATAATGTTCACTTAACAGATTGCATGAACGGTTATGGGATTGTTATTTTGCAGCTCATTTGCACAACATAGTTAGAATGGTTTTATGGTATGATGACTGGATGATGAGATGGTGATGAATATGTTGAGTGGGACTTAGATCCACAATCTGGTAAGAAAAGTATATATTTTGGAGTAAGTTGTGTTTGTGAGTGTGTTAAGGGTTTTAGTAAATGTGGATTATTATTAATTTGTTTTAAACATGCAATGAAATATTTTAATGAAAGAGGGGTCTATTAGTGATGATTATCATTTGTATGTAAGTACATATGTGCTTATAGCCATGGATGCTGGAAGTGACGTTAAGCACCAATAATATAGGTACAGGCCTGCTGGGTTCCTGCTTTGCTTGTATCTGGTTATACATGAGGTTCAAGAAATGCTGGTATCCAGTTGACAGCGTGCAGTATTTGCTACTGCTCTCCAACATTTGGAGATTTATTTGTGTGTTTAAATTGTCCCTTGGTACAGTTGTGTTCAACAATTGTGTACTACACTTAGGTGCTTATTTATCACAACAATATTGGTTGTCAGGGAAACATATGTGAAAATGTTCATGATTATTGTTAATATTAGACTAATATTGACTTCCTTCCAATTGCTGAAAGCTTGTTTATTGTTAACAAATTGTATAATTATGTATACATTTTAGTATTTTAGACTCCCTCATTTTTTGACGTTGAATAAATATTACACACATGTACGTCTGAGTTAGTTGTGGCACAGCCCTATTGGACATGATGAAGATCCATTTTGCCCAGGTCATGGTCTGTTTCATTTGGTTTGCAGACGATTATCCATCACACATTGCAATGAGAAACCACGCAAACTAAACACTGAGAAGAAAATTTTCCTTTGCTATTTCAGAAATTTGTTGCTTAGATTTTGCCAGTATGATGGATGATTGGTACAAATCAGTCAGACAGAATTCTCTTTTACTCACCAGAAGATTTCATCCATACACTTGGATTCATGCAAACACATCAAAATGTTGACAACAACATCATCTAAACAACTACCAATATATGATTCGAGTTTCTGTGAATAAAAATTAACAATGTTGAGACAAAAAGATTTTTTGTGTCAAAGCTCTGAACAGAAAATACATCCACAATTTCTAGTCACATTTTTACTTGAATAAGCTGATTATCCCTGCATCCTATATGAGTTCTTTTAGTAATTTTTGACCTTAGCGCCAATGCCATTTGACACTACAATCAAATAAGATGACTGAGCTAACTCCAAGCTCATCCAAGCAGTGATCACAAAATTGTTTTAAAAGAGAAAAACAGAATTTCAATTTACTATGTAGATCTGAAAGAAGAATGGATAAAATTCAATGAGAAGGAATCGTGAAACTCAGCCACAGTGAGGTCAAATATGAACCCACGGACTTGATTTGAGCAAACTTGAATCTGATCCTCCTAAGTATGTTGTATATCAAATATCATAACATTCTAGCAAGTGCTTCTGGAGAGGATTTTTTTGCATGTTTTGGATTCCCCATAGGGTAGCATATGACACAAATGATTGTAATTTTTATTTTATCATTCGATACTACTTGCCCTAAAGATGCTTTATACCAAATAACAGTTCTTGGTAGTTTTGGATGTATAGATGTTTGAAATTTTTTCTGCTTTTAGCTCCTGAGGTTCCCATGGGCATGACAGGACATCTTCTTTTGCTTGAATCAAGTACTTATGACACATTAACGCCACATACCAAACATGGTTTAAATTGGCCTATCGGTTCTGAAATTAATGAAAGTGTCAATGACACTGTAGCTTAACTTGACTGTGTGTAGTGTTCGATGAAAAGGATAATGTTCAATGTTTATGAAAGGATTATGAAATAAGACAAGAATTGTGATAATTGAGTATATGTTAATTTCTGTTCCCTGTAAGCTATGTTTTCAAACATAAGAATAATTTGAGTGTAGACTGTACTAAGGAATTACGACCTGGGTTGATGTGGCCCTAACAGTTAACGTATGTCAACCAATGTTACCAAGTTACAGGAAAAGCATTCCAAAATGAATCATCCTGCCAAGTTATGAAATCCCTTCATAAATATAACTGATAGACTTTGTTAAAGGAATCTAGGTCAGGTGACAGTTTGGCCATCACGCTTGACCAATCATGACCAAAATAGGAGAGTCTCATCTAGATATCTTACCAAGTTATCCTACCAAGTTACAACAAAAGTAAAGTGAAGCGTGGCATATGCCCCGGACGGTGTCATAAAAGGGTAGGTAAGTCTCTTTGGGACATAACCAAAAACGAAAGGAAGCTTCCTCTAGACACCAACAATGCATCACAAAAAAAACAAGCATAACAAAACATTATCCCAATGATTGATACCTCATAGGTAATCCGTGTGTGAAGTTCTAGTATTGTATGTAGAAGGAAACTAAAGTTATTGCATGGAAAACAAAAAATCTATTTATAGTAACAGTGACTTTGACATTTGACCTATTGACTCCAAATGCAATCCCAACCATCGATACCTCATATGCAATCAAAATATGAAGTTATAGCATCGTATGCAAAAGGAAACTAAAGTTATTGCACAGAAACCAAAGATCTATTTATAGCAACAGTGACCTTGACCTTTGACCTACAGATCCCAAAATCAATGCAAAACATTGTCCCATTATGGGCAACCTATGTGTGAAGTATCAACATCCTGTGACCAACAGTACAAAAGTTATTGCTCGAAAATGAGTGTGAAGACATTTGTCAATCATCCCCTAAGTTAAACCAGGGAGAATAACTCTGTAAATGTTGATATGACAAAAATTATTTAAATCCAACATATGATGACAGAGCTAGAGCAGCAAATATGTTGGACATACACATTTTTCAATCATCCCTTCAGTTAACAAGGGCAAATAAATCTTTATGTGAAGATATTAATTCTGGTGTAGGATCTGTTCTCTCATATTGAGGTATAAGCATGGCAAAAGTTATTTGAATCCAACAAATAATGACAGTGCTACAGAAGCAAATATGTTAGATGGACACATTTTTCAATAATAATCCCCTAAGTTAAACAAGGGCAAATAACTCTGTAAATATTTATGGAAAAATATTAATTCTGATGTAGGATCTGTTCCCCCAAGTTGAGGTACAAGCAAGCATATCAAAAATTATTTGAATCCACCAAATAATGAGTGCAAGAGAGGGATCTGCGAATCACAAATTTCTTTTTGAATCGAATCGAATCGTGTCTCTGATATCGACATCGAATCGAATCCCGAATCGAATCTTAAAAGACAAGTTATTTCATATTGCATCAAACGGAAGTTACGGAACACTGTGATGACCCTTGCGCGATGGAGTGAACACTTTAAACACCAATAACTAAATATTCTCGGTAGCACCGTCGCTGAAACAGCTAGGCCTATTGTCCATAGTTTTAGTTTTTGAAGGGCTAACATGTTACTATTCACGTTCTTAAGAATGTGAATAGTAACACGTTAAGCCTTCAAAAACCAAAACTATGGATAATGTTCTGGGCCAAACTTACACCTTACCTAACAATTAAACATTGTCAATTACTCAAATAAATAGGAATTGAGCCTACATGAATGAATTTTCTAATGACAGTTTTATCCTATTTTTGTTGGAAATGTAACAAATTGAAGTTAGTATGAGAGATTCGAAAAAATCGAATCCTGAGACTGATTCGGGATCGATCTCGAAGCATACGTATGGTATCGATATCGAATCGAATCTCGAATATTCGCAGGACCCTAGTGCTAGAGCAGCAAATATGCTGGACGGACACATTTGTGTTAGGAACGTACGTAACGTACGCAACGTATCAACTTATGAACGTACGAATGAACGGACGCAGCTCTCTACTAGATACCCCCTCCAACCAGATCGGTCGAGGCCATAATAAAATCCCTTCATAAAAACAACTTGTAAGCAGTGCTAAAGGAATCTATGTCAAGTGACCAGGTGGCGGTAATGGCTGACCGGACGTGACAAAAATACGAGAGTCTCATCTAGACATCATATCAAGTTATCCTTCCAAATTACAAAGAAATTGCTTCAAAAATATGAACTGTAGACTGTGATAAACAAATCTAGGTCACATGCCTGTGCAGATGTCATGGTTGACCGATCACGGTCAAAATAGGACGTTCTCATCTTGACATTATTCTGAGTCAAATTTGCAATGAATTCGCTTTATAAATGCAAGCTGTAGACGGTGCTAAAAGATTCTAGGTAACGTGCCCCTGAGACAGTCACGGCTGACTGAACCCAACCAAAAAAGGACGTTCTCATCTAGACATTAAACAAAGTCATCCTACGAAGTTACAATAAAATCCCTTCATAAATACGGCATGTAGACTGTGCTAAAGGTTTATGGGCTTCGGGTCCGCGTAGCCATCACAGTTGATCGATCATGACCAAAAGAGGATGTTTTCATCCAGACACAATTCAGAGTCATCCTACCACATTACAATAAAATCCCTTCATAAATACATAAATATGACTTATAGATTGTGCTAAAGGTTTTTGGAAGTCAGGCTCCCACAGCCGTCACAGTTGACCGAATGCTACCAAAAGGGAACGTGCTCATCTAGACATTATATGGAGTCATTCTACTAAGTTAGAATTAAATCCCTTCATAAATACGACCTGTAGTCTGTGCTAAAGGTTTTCGGGTTTCGAGCTCTCGCAGCTGTCAGAGTTGACCAATTGCGACTAAAAGGGGATGTTGTCATCTAGACATGACCTCAAACCTGCATATGAAATGTGATGATCGGACAAGAACTGCAGGGTGTAGCCTGTGCTAAAGAAAATGTGAACAGACTCACAGACTGACAGACTTACACACGCATGATGGCAATAGCTTATCTTGACTTTGTCAAGTTAAGCTAAAAATATGGGACAAAAATAAATAAATAAATAAATAAATAAATAAATAAATAAATAAATAAATAAATAAATAAATAAACATTTTGAGAACCAATGAATACATAAGAAACTTTTCAAAGGCCAAATATTTCTTATTCTAATTTTTCTTTACTCAATGTTTCAAAATGAAATTATGAGTAATTCCTGCAAGAGTATCAAAGTGAAATATCAGGCGATTTGATATTTGATCAGATTCTCAAGAGAACTTTGTCACCCAATATAAAGTTGGGCCTATAGAATATGAAGCATTTGAAATTCTATCCCTTCACTCAACACTAGAGTGATGTCACGCATGCAGCGCGACTATCCCAGGAATGGCAATGCTTAGATGCAAAATAGTCAGAGCCATTTTTTGTTAACAGTTTACCTAACGAATCTGCCATATCTGCACTCGTGATATACAAAATTTGCTATTCAAATTTTATTTTTTCATTTCTCTACTTCAAAACATACCTCATGACCTATTAATGGAACAAACTTGATGAGCTTGTTCCAATAAGGAGTAATAATCCATGGTTAGAAGTAAATAATGAAAGAGTCAATGACTCTGTAGCTCAACTTGGATATGACAGGAATTAGTACTTGCTGTGACCAAGACAACTGAATAATGAATATGACAGGAATTAGTATTTGTTTTGGCCCAGTCAACAATAATAAAAGAATTACAAGGTGACTGTAATGGACTACAGATTAAGACCAATCATTGTAGATTATTATTTTTGTGTGGAAATTTTCAGTCCCAAACAAAATATTTTCAGACTAAAATTTTTTCTTCTTCTTCTTAAAATTGACCAAAATGCATCAAAACACAAAAAACTTATTTCTGGATTTTGGTCCAAAATTTTCTAAGTCCCACCCGGACCCCAAATTTTCAGTGTAAAAAAAATTTATTTTTTTCTGTCTTAAAATTGACCAAAACGCATAAAAAACCAAAAAACTAATTTTCGGATTTTGGGCCAAAATTTTCTAAGTCCCACCTGGACCCCTAATTTGCATAATTTATTCACGAGAAAAACTCTGTATTATATATAATGTATCCCATGGTACTAAACATTCATACAAAAATTTATTCAAATCAGATCTTTCATTTGGAAGTTCTGCGCAAAAATCTGATTGCACTTAATTTTGAACAAAATGGCTGCTAGCGGCCATCTTGAATTTCAGACTGGACCCAAAAACACTCCTCCTCATCCCACAGTGATAACAAAGGTACCCAAGAAGTTTCGTGAAGATCGGTTCATAAATACGGCCTCTAGCCCGAGCCGTATTGGGATTTGCACTCACAGTGCTGAAAGTAACACTAAATAAATCAAAGTTAGCCTAATTTGCATAATTTACGCACAAGAAAAAAACCTGTAATATATGTAATGTATCCCATGGTACTAAACATTCATACAAAAAATTATTCAAATCAGAGCTTTCATATGGAAGTTCTGTACAAAAAACAGATTTCGGCATCGTCGGTACAAAATGGCTGCTGGCAGCCATCTGGAATTTGGGACTGCACCCAAAAACACTCCTTCTCGTCCCACGGTCATAACAAAGGTACCCAAGAAGTTTCGTAAAGATTGGTTCATAAATACGGCCTCTAGACCGAGCCATAGCAGCTTGGCACTTACAGCTCTGAAAGTAACACTAAATAAATCAAAGTTAGTCTAATTTGCATAATTTACGCACGAGAAAAAAACCCGTATTATATGTGATGTATCCCATTGTACTATACATTTATACAAAACTTTATTCAAATCAGAACTTTCATACAGAAGTTCTGTACAAAAAACAGATTTCGGCATCGTCGGTACAAAATGGCTGCTGACAGCCATCTGGAATTTGGGACTGCACCCAAAAACACTCCTTCTCGTCCCACGGTCATAACAAAGGTACCCAAGAAGTTTCGTAAAGATTGGTTCATAAATACGGCCTCTAGCCCGAGCCATAGCAGCTTGGCACTTACAGCTCTGAAAGTAACACTAAATAAATCAAAGTTAGTCTAATTTGCATAATTTACGCACGAGAAAAAAACCCGTATTATATGTGATGTATCCCATTGTACTATACATTTATACAAAACTTTATTCAAATCAGAACTTTCATACAGAAGTTCTGTACAAAAAACAGATTTTTGCATCATCGGTACAAAATGGCCACTGGCAGCCATCTTGAATTTCGGACCACACCCAAAAACACTCGTTCCCGTCCCAAGGTCATAACAAAGGTACCCAAGAAGTTCCGTAAAGATTGGTTTATAAATACGGCCTCTAGCCCGAGCCATAGCAGCTTGGCACTTACAGCTCTGAAAGTAACACTAAATAAATCAAAGTCAGTCTAATTTGCATAATTTACGCACGAGAAAAAAACCCGTATTATATGTGATGTATCCCATGGTACTAAACATTTATACAAAACTTTATTCAAATCAGAACTTTCATACAGAAGTTCTGTACAAAAAACTGATTTTTGCATCATCGGTACAAAATGGCCGCAGGCAGCCATCTTGAATTTCGGACCACACCTAAAAACACTCGTTCCCGTCCCAGGGTCATAACAAAGGTACACAAGAAGTTTCGTAAAGATCGGTTCATAAATACGACCTCTAGCCCGAGCCATAGCCAATTGTTGACGTATGGACAGACGGACGAAGGGCCATGACAATAGCTCAAATTTGACTTCGTCAAAGTTGAGCTAAAAAATGAAATGAAAGTGTCAATGACACTGTAGCTTAACTTGTCAAGACAAAGACATGTACATGTATAGTATGTGACACAGCAATGACAAACATCTAGGTAATGACCTGATAACAAAGGTACATATAAAGTATTGTAACGGTCTGTACATAAATACTGACCGTTGCCTGTAACAAATGTATAGGTAAAGTATTGTAAAGGTGGGTGACAGTCAGATGCTGAACAAGAAAAAATCTTTGAGTCCCAGAGTGGGTCTGACTGAACCCCAAAATATTTGTTCTCATAGCACAGTGATAACAAAGGCACCCCAAAACACACTCGTTCCTGTCCCAAGGTGAAAACAAAAGTACTCAAGAAGTTTTGTGAAGATTAGTTCATAAATACGAGCTGTATAGAACTTGTGACAAAAAACTGATTGGACCTAATTTCGGTACAAAATGGCCACTGGCAGCCATCTTGAATTTTGGACCGTACCCAGAAACACTCATTCTCATCCCAAGGAGATAACAAAGGTACCCAAGAAGTTTTGTGAAGATCGGTTCATAAATACAGCCTCTACCCTGAGCCGTATTGACATGTGTGCTTACATTGTGTAAGTAGCACTGAATAAATCAAAGTTCATCTAATTTGCATAATTTCTGCACGAAATAAAACCCCTTACAATATGTGATGTATTCCATGTTACTAAACATTCACACAAAAATTTATTAAAATCAGAACTTTCATACAGAAGTTCTATACAAAAGACTGATTGCACTAATTTTGGTACAAAATGGCTGCTGGTGGCCATCTTGAATTTCGGACCACACCCAAAAACACTTGTTCTCATCCCACGGTGATAACAAAGGTACCCAAGAAGTTTCGTAAAGATTGGTTCATAAATATGGCCTCTAGTCTGAGCTGTATAGAAGTTGTGTACAAAAAACTGATTAGACCTAATTTCGGTACAAAATGGTCACTAGCAGCCATCTTGAATTTTAGACCACACCTAGAAACACTCGTTCTCGTCCCAAGGTGATAACAAAGGTACCCAAGATATTTCGTGAAGATCGGTTCATAAATACAGCCTCTACCCTGAGCCGTATTGACATGTGTACTTACAGTGTGTAAGTCGCACTGAAAAAATCAAAGTTCATCTAATTTGCATAATTTCTGCACGAGAAAAAAACCCGTATTATATGTGATGCATCCCATGGTACTAAACATTCACACAAAAAAAATTATTCAAATCAGGGCTTTCATATGGAAGTTCTGTGCAAAAATCTGATTGCACCTAATTTTGTACAAAATGGCTGCCATCGGCCATCTTGAATTTCGGACTGGACCCCAAAACACTCGTTCTCGTCCCACGGTGATACCAAAGGTACCCAAGAAGTTTCGTAAAGATCGGTTCATAAATACGGCCTCTAGCCCGAGCCGTATTGGCATTTGCACTTACAGTGCTGAAAGTAACCCCAAAAACATCAAAATTAGTCTAATTTGCACAATTTACGTACGAGAAAAAAACCCGTATTATATGTGATGTATCCCATGGTACTAAACATTCATACAAAAAATTATTCAAATCAGAGCTTTCATATGGAAGTTCTGTACAAAAAACAGATTTCTGCATCGTCGGTACAAAATGGCAGCTGGCAGCCATCTTGAATTTCGGACCGCACCCAAAAACACTCGTTCTCGTCCCACGGTCATAACAAAGGTACCCAAGAAGTTTCGTAAAGATCGGTTCATAAATACGGCCTCTAGCCCGAGCCATAGCAGCTTGGCACTTACAGCTCTGAAAGTAACACTAAATAAATCAAAGTCAGTCTAATTTGCATAATTTACGCACGAGAAAAAAACCCGTATTATATGTGATGTATCCCATGGTACTAAACATTTATACAAAACTTTATTCAAATCAGAACTTTCATACAGAAGTTCTGTACAAAAAAATGATTTTTGCATCATCGGTACAAAATGGCCACTGGCAGCCATCTTGAATTTCGGACCACACCTAAAAACACTTGTTCCCGTCCCAGGGTCAAAACAAAGGTACACAAGAAGTTTCGTAAAGATCGGTTCATAAATACGACCTCTAGCCCGAGCCATAGCCAATTGTTGACGTACGGACAGACGGACGACGGGCCATGACAATACCTCAAATTCGTCAAAGTTGAGCTAAAAATCTGATGTTTCAGAAAAATAATTTGTACTGTTAGCTTCAACTTGTGTTAGGTAAAGGATTAAAGATGCAGTACATAAAGCAATGTTGGGCTATATGTGTCAATTTTCTTTTTTGCATGTAATAACTCCCAATCCTTCAAAATGCATTTTGGGAATAAGTGCCACGTTTGTGTGTGTGTGTGTGGGGGGGGGGGGGGGGGGGGGGTGGGGAGTTGAGGAACCTATATTGAAACCTGGCCTGTATTACTAGCTGGAAAATACACATATCAACTTTGGTTGAAATCAAATAATCCAAACTGGAGTTATCAATTGGAAACAAATTGTTTACAGACAGATGGACGGACGAAAGTCATGACTATATCCAGTTCTCGGAATTAGCGACGGCATTCGGCAATGCCGTTACAAACGCCGCCGCCGTGGGACATGACGGCAGCATTTTCTTGCTGTCGCAAATTGGCAGCCATAATATTTTTTCACTTGTCCCAATCACCTGAAGTCCGTCAGAACTGATCATCCAACCCTACATAACATATGTTTTATAGTCGTAACTGGTGTATAAAATCAATATTGGAGGAAATATCTTATATTAATTAATTTGAAAGTAAGTTTGTACAAAATGTATGTGGTTGAAAAACTGTTCATAACCAGTTGTTTTTCGTTTGTTTGTGTTTTTTCGAAAGAACCCCCTTGTTGACTATGATGCACGTTTAAAATAACCCAGGAATTCCTGGGCAATTCCCTTTTGACGTCACATCTTACATAAATACAACCAATCAAATTCTTCGTTTCATGAAAGTATGCTAAATTGGTGTACTGGGACAATGCGGCAGTTCTATTGGTCATTGATGTAATCTCAACAAAGCACGTGGTCATGTTCCATTTTAATTTTAGCATTCTCCACTTGTGGCATATGTAAACTGTACAATCTCAAACAAACTGAATTGGAAAACAATCAATCAGTTCAATAGAAAAATAAACGCATTGAGCACAAAACAAGGGTGAGTTGGAAAATAATTCTTGTTGTGTTTATCGGGTCAGAGTCAACTCGCCCAGGTTGATGCGCAATGCAAAAATTTCTGTCTCTAACAGTTACTGTCAAAATCGATAGGCTAATAATGCATGGATGCGAGTTACAACCAGCCCCTAATATTAGGACAACCAGTCAATCAATTGATCACTTAATCGAACTACAGCTTGTCCAACTGACCACCCACCAGTGATCTCTTGTCCATTCGAAGTCAGCTGTTCTGATTAATGATTATTATTCACTTAGTGTCATAATACTGTCATCCAAACAATTCAATTCAAAAGTGCCGTCTCTGATAAAAATTTGCTGTCGCAGAATTTTTGGCGACGGCAATGTTGTGCCGTCGCAATATTTTCCTAATTCCGAGGACTGACTATAGCCCTGACTATAAACAGTCAGGCTAAAAAGAAAAAATATTGCATGAATGGCCTGGGTGAGGAGGAGGTAGGGTGGGGGGTGAGGGGTGAGGGAGAGTGGGGGGGGTGTTAGGGGAGTCGATTTTTTTTTCCACATGTGGTCAGTATAAATTCTTCAGAATGCATTTTGAGCAGAGAAAAAAAAAATACCTAACTGGCATCATGGGGGTGGGGGGGGTGGTGGTGGTGTTTGTCTGGGTTTTTAACCACAAACTTTAACCAAAACTGTGAAAAAGCATTTTTGACAAAAGCAAAAAAAAAAGTGCTTAATTGGCCCCCCGGGGGGCAGGGAGTACGTGAGTTTAAAAAAAGGTTCCACATGTAGTGACTGTAAATAGTTCAAAATACAAGATTCGAGGAAAGAAAAAAAAAATTCCTAATTGGGGGGGGGGGGGGGGGGGGGGGGGGGGGGGATAATTTCTGTCTGCCTTTTTAATCACAAACTTTAACCAAAACTGTAAAAAAGCATTGTTGACAAAAGGAAAAAAAAGGTTCTGCATGTAGTGACTGTAAATAGTTCAAAATGCATATTGGAGGAAATAAAAAAAAAATGCCTAATTGGGGGGTGGGGGTAGTGGGTGGTGGTATTTGTCTTGGTTTTTAACCAAAATTGTAAACAAGCATTATTGATGAAAGAAAAAAAAAAAGTGCCTAATCCCTCCCCCCCCCCCCCCCCAGGAAGGGGGTGGGGATGGGGGGGTGGATGGGGGTTCGTAAATTTAAAAAAAGGTTCTGCATGTAGTGACTGTAAATAGTTCAAAATGCATATTGGAGAAAAGAAGATAAAAAGCCTAAATGGGGGTGGGGGGGTGGGGGGGAGTGGGGGGGTGGAGTTGGGTAGGGGGTGGTGGTGTTTGTCTGGGTTTTAACCACAAACTTGGAGTCATCCTACCAAACTACAATGAAATCCCTTTATAATTATGGCCTGTGGAATATTCTAAAGTTTTTCGGGCTTCGGGCCTCTGTTGCCGTCACAGTTGCCCAAAAGGGGACGTTCTCATCTAGACATTATATGAAGTCAACCTATCAAGTTACAATGAAATCCCTCCATAAATATGATGTGCAGACTGTGCTAAAGGTTTTCGGGCTCGGGCAGCCATAATGGTTGAATGATCGCAATCAAAAGGGGACATTCTCATCTGGGCATCATGTGGATTGATCCTACGAAGTTACAATGAAATCCCTTCATAAATATGACCTGTAGACTGTGCTCAAGGTTTTCGGCCACCTGTAGCCATCACAGTTGCCCAAAAAACGACGGTCTCATCTAGACATTATATGAAGTCAACCTATCAAGTTACAATGAAATCCCTCCATAAATATGACCTGTAGACCGTGCTAAAGGTTTTCGGGCTTCGAGCCCCTGTTGCCATCATAGTTGCCCAAAAGGGGACGTTCTAATCTAGACATTATACAAAGTCAACCTATCAAGTTGCAATGAAATCTCTCCATAAATATGACATGTAGACTGTGCTGAAGGTATTCAGGCTTTGGGCACCTGTAGCCGTCACAGTTGCCCAATCACGTCCAAAAGGGGACTTTCTCATGTAGACATTATATGAAGTCAACCTATCAAGTTACAATGAAATCCCTTCATAAATATGACATGTAAAATGTGCTGAAGGTTTTCGAGCTTTGGGCAACTGTAGCCGTTACAGTTGCCCAATCACGTCCAAAAGGGGACTTTCTAATGTAGATATTATATGAAGTTAACCTATCAAGTTACAATGAAATCCCTCGATAAATATGATCTGTAGACTGTGCCAAAGGTTTTCGGGTTTTGGGCTCGGGCAGTCGTGAAGGTTGATAGATCACGCCCAAATGGGGAAATTCTCATGTAGACATCATACGGAGCCATCGTATCAAGTTACAATGAAATCCGTCCATATTAAACATGACCTGCAGACTGTGCTAAAAGTTTTTGGGTTTCGGTCTTTGGCAGCCATCACAGTTGACAGATCATGCCCAAACGGGGACGTTCTCATTTAGGCATTATAAAGAGGCATTCTATGAAGTTGCAATGAAATCCCTTCATAAATACGACCTGTAGATTGTGTTAATGGTTTTAGGGTTTTAGGCTCGGGCAGGGTGACTGATCACGACCAAAAGGGGACGTTCTCATGTAGACATGACCTAAAACCTGCATATGAAATTTTGTGACAATCAGACAAGAACTATCGGGTATAGCCTGTACTTGAAGGTTGAATAAAAAACTTCAACACAAACTTTAACCAAAACTCCAAATGACAACTAAACAAGAAAAGAAAAAAAAACACTTGAACCTTCAGTAAAAAACTTTAACCACAAACTTTAACCAAAACTCTAAATGTTAACAGACAGACAGATGGACGGACGGATGGATGGATGGATGGACGAACGGACAGACAGATGGACGGATGGACAGACAAAAGCCATTACTATAGCCCTCACTGCAAACAGTCGGGCTAATAATAAAGGACAAAATCAGTCTTTGCTAATCATAAAAATTATAAATTTTAAGTAATTTGTATATTTTTTATACTTACCAATGGCCCAGACTAGCTGGTGCTAACTCAAAAATTAATTCAGGGCCAAACAGAGATTTTGCCCCCCAATCCCCAAAATTTGCATGCAAAACCGAAAAATGATGTCTTATCTGGTCCTCCATACTTTTCAGATCTGCACAGGGGCAGTATCCAGGAAGACACCGAAATTGGAGCCAACCATCATTCTTTCTACAGATTGCCTGTTAAATGTTATAAACAGTGGGGAGGTATGAGTGCCCACTCATGGGAGGGCCATACCCGTCTGGGCCATTGGTAAGTATAAAAAATATACAAATTACTTAAAATTTATAATATTTTTATACAACAACCAATGACCCAGACTAGCTGAATCGTAAAAAGGCTGGAGGGCCAAGGACATAAAGGAAAATCCAATCTCTCAATTACTTCAGTAAAGGATATCTCCTACAGGAGAATAGAAGAAGATAGGAATTATATATGTCTTTCTCCTTTACGAGAAAAGAGAAAGGCATAACACCAACAATGTAATTGAGTATTACATAATATATAATTCTCCATTTAATGCCAGCATAACCTGTTATGCTAATTCGGTGAAGGAAAACCAATATATCAAGATAGTCCAGAGAATGCGACTCATTATACTCATTTAAAAGTGTCAGAGGATTGTATATTAACGCCCGTTTGACACGTGACATATACAAATGCTTCACAGTGAGCTACACTTTAAAAACAGTACATAAATGAGACAGTTATTGCATCACACCGAGCTACACATTAAAATCATCCCAGCAGCGACTCAGGACTACTGACACCGGAGGTCTTCCCTTGCATTTCACTATAAAGCCAGATCATCATAAGGGAAAAAACCGTCCCCTCCCCACCCCTCCTCCCCTTGTTCTGAGGTACATGTCCTTAGAACGAAGAGGGCAGCGGAACAGCATCAATGCTGGAAGAGACTGCCTAAATAACTATATATGTAACCATTAATGGACGACATTCTGAGCAACAGAAAGAGGACCTAAAGATCGAAGGTCACCAGAGATGGACTCTAAATTTCTCAGGTAAAACTTGGTAAATGAAGAGGGCTGTGTCCAGTATGCCCTTCATGAGATCAGTAATGGCTATACTGTTAGAATAAGCCCAAAAAGTGGACAGTGCTCTAAACTCATGCGCTGATATCTTATTAACCGAACGTAGATCCGAAGATAGATTTCCATAGGCAATGCATATTGTCAACTGAATCCATCTAGCGACTGAATGAACAGAAATATCTTTTCTGTTAGGAATCAATGAAAGAAAGAAACGTTTTCTTCCTTTTCTAAAAAAATCTGATCGACGTTTATAAATGCGCATAGCCCTGACTGGACACAGCAAAGGTCTACGGTTATCCGAGGATGGCAGAGCCTTAATGATAATAGGCTCAGGCCACTTGTCTGGAATTTGATTCTTAGCCAGAAATCCCACTTCCGTAGTAAGGGTAATGGTATTACCCACACTACGGTAGTGAGATTCATCAACAGATAAAGCATGAAGTTCACTGACTCTTCTAGCAGATGCAAAAGCTAAGAGAAATGCCATTTTATAGGTCAAGAATTTGAACTCTACAATGTCCAATGGCTCAAACGGAGCTTCTTTGAGCTTCAACAGTACCCAAGCCAAATTCCACTTATGAATTAATCTGCGGGTTCTAGGTCTATTAATAGAGAAATTTCTAACCAGCTTGGACAATGAAGTATTTGATCTAATAGCCAAGTTATCATGATGAGCGAAAGTGTCTGATAACATAGACCTATAGCCCTTAATAGTGATGGGCTGCAGTTTGAGATCGTCAAACAAGTAGACCAGGAAATTGTCCATATTTGGTATGGATGGATCATAAATGTCTATCGACTGATCCTGACACCAACGGAAGAAAACCCTCCACTTTGCTGCTTAGTTCAATGAAGAGGAGGACCTCCTACAGTAAGAAATTGTGTCCAGTGCGCATCCTGTAAACTGTTTTCCATGCAAAAAGGACTGCACAATGGAAATACATGAAGGTTGAGACCTTCCGGGTTGTGATGCAGTGTGTGTGACTTCCCCTGATAAAGAAGATCCTCTTGTGGAGGAAGCTTCCAGGGAACGTCCCATAAGACACCTGAGAAGATTGATCCAAGGTTTCTGTGATGACAGAGGTGAAACTAGCAGGATTTTGCAACGAGACTGTTTGATCTTTAACAGAACCTGCTGAATCAACAGTTGGAGGATATGCATATCCTATGACTCCATCCCATGAAATCGACAAAGTCTCTACTGTGTACGCTCGACGATCTGGGCATGGCGACATGAACATCGGTAACTGATTGTTCAGGTGTGTCGCAAACAGATCTATCATGGGATGATCCCACTGGTAGCAAATCTGCCTGAATATTTGCTTGTTGAGAGTCCACTCCGATGGCAACAGACGACCTTTCCGAGAGAGCGAGTCTGCTAGTACATTCAGACGACCCGGTATATGACGGACAGAAAGATGAACATGATGATTCATGACGTATAGGAGAATCTTCTCCGTTAATTCGCATAATGGAATTGAATGAGTGCCGCCTTGGTTCCTGAGGTAAGCTACTACTGTCGAATTGTCCGACAAAATCTGAACATGGACGTTCGCTATTATGTGAATCCAATGTTGAAGAGCTAGCCATATTGACATCATCTCTCTGATGTTTATGTGCTTCTCTAGGAACCGAGGGTCCCAAAGACCTCGCATCCATCATAATCGTGAAAGCCCTATCCGGCAGTTGCAGCAGAACTCCCTGAGTTAACCACTGAAGATCTGCCCAAATCTGAACCCTTTGTTTTACTAGGTACGTTAAAACAATACTTGTTTCGAGCAAATGCGTCTTCACACACCAGTTCTGAGTAAAGAATATCTGGAGGGGACGCGTGCGTAGATGGCCCATCAGAATAAGATCCGCAGCCGCTCCGCATCAGTCGCATCAAATCCCTCACTGTTAATGCGTCTGAGTGTAGACAAAAGCGAGCATAACAACTGACTAATTTT
Source organism: Pictodentalium vernedei (assembly GCA_031216915.1). Taxonomy (NCBI): domain Eukaryota; kingdom Metazoa; phylum Mollusca; class Scaphopoda; order Dentaliida; family Dentaliidae; genus Pictodentalium; species Pictodentalium vernedei. Next base: position 342,370,225 of record CM062296.1, on the reverse strand, counting down.
GCTCTGGGTAATGGTGGCCAAACCAGATTGTTGTGAGTCTCGAAGCTCATCCCTAAGTGAGTGAATGACATGGACAGAGCTAGATCCGACTTTTTCTCGTTTACGATGAAACTGAGACGTCGGAGTAAGATAAGCAGACTCTGAACATCGTTCTGAAGAATAATTCTGTTGCCATATTTCTGCAGAATGTCGTCCAAGTAAGCCGACGTTACAGCAGATGAATGAGCTCGGAAGTATGACATTACCAAGTTCATTATTCAAGTGAATGCCCAGGGAGCCAGGTTCAGACCAAAGCACATTGCTCTTTACTGATAAACCTTCCCTTGTATGGCGAACCATAGGTACTTTCTGAATGCCGGATGTACCAGGACATGAAAGTATTCATCCTTTAGATCTATGCTTGCCGCATATTCGTTCAATCGAATGCTCGCTCTCACCGACCGAATGGTCTCCATATAGAATTTTGAAGCCACGATAAGCTTGTTTATCCAGCTCAATTGTATTACCAGGCAGAACGAGCTTCTGGCTTTGGTACGAGGAACAGGTGACTGTAAAAACCCTGAGAATCTTGATTCTCGACGACCTCTATTGCTTCCTTTAATAAGAGAGCCTGTACCTCCGCTAGGAGAGACTCTCTTTTGAAAGGATCCGACGGAAGATTTGTCCAATGCGGACATCTTGTTAGTGGGGGTTTCGCTCGGAATGATAGCCGTAGGCCGTCCGAGACTACACTTCTCACTCAATGATCTTCCGTGACTGCTATTCAGTTTCTCGCGAAGTTTGATACCCTTCCTCTAACTGGCAAGCAATAGAAGTTTTGAACATCACCTGTATGACCTGCGAGGCTTACGGGAGGAGAAACTATGTCCTCCCCATGAAGAACCTCATCCCGTCGGCCTAGGGGTGTCTGACCGATAGTCCCGATCAGACCTACGCTCCTTTCCTTGAGTCACTATATTTGACAACTTCCAGAGTAATTGTAAGAAGGTTTCTTGTGAGGAGTTCCCTTTTGACGTTTTAGATCTGGAAAGTCCTCCTTTACTCTCGTCTGCTGAAGCAGATTGTTGAGACGCCAACTTCAATAGAAGAGCACTTAACGCTTTCTTAGTAGCTGTTCATAGACTAAGGAAAGCTTGTCATCAAAAGAAGTATGTCCGGAGACCAGAGCAACCCGGAGAGAGCTTTTCACCTTATCATCTATAAGTAATGATGAGGCAAGGGCAGCATCACATCTGATTAACTCCAGATTAGCCACTGTTAGGGCGGAGTTATACGTGGTATACATAATTGCCCTGGAAAGAACTCTTAAAGAGGTACGAACGTCCTCAAATTCCTTCCTGTTGAGACGTTGCGCCATAGCTCTGGTAAGGTGATCTGTGTAAGACATTGCATCCAAATTCACTCTACTTGATGAAATTGCTGTTCCAATTGTGTCTGAGCGAATAGTGAATGATGCAGGTAAGGATACATCTAGATCCCCAGCCTGCTCATCCAAATGCAGAGGAGCCCTCTGAACATCTTCTCCGATCGTTTGAAATGAACGTGGTCCAAGAAACGGTATGTTTATGGAAGATGTAGTTAAGAAACCGCCTTTTTTCCTCACACTCGATAGGTTGAATACGGTGTAGTCTACACGAAGGCCTGTTGTCACCTGCCTACACTGAACCGGAAAAGAAAGAACTTCTTTGTTTGTCCGTATAAAGTCTGCGTCCAATGACGCCTGTGGTTTCTCTCTTGTTGTCACAGCATTCTGATTCGTCGGAACAAATTCAGGGTAGTATTGATGAATGAAATCCATCGCAACCATGTGCTGTTCCGAAAGGGAAGGGTAATCCTCTTCCTTACCCCTTTCACCATTCAAGAGAATCAGTCGCGAATCTCGGTCCATTGCATATGCGTGAACAGACGACTGGACCGACCCAGCACCGTCTGACAGCTCAGGTTCTGAGTCTGAGGGAGGCTGCACCTGCACTTGCTGGGATGCTGCGATCAGCTGCGCAATCTGCAACAGCAAGTCTGTCATCGAGGCATGAGGAGCAGCGGTCTTCTGTTTCTTAGCCACTTGCTGCTCCTGGGGCGGTGTGTCGAAGATGGATCTCTTCTCCGAATGTCCCGATGATCGATGCCTCTTCTCCCTAGCTGCAGGATGGTCCGACTTCACAGGCTAAGAGTGGTCCCTTCTTCGCACAGCAGGCTGGATATCCGAATCCGCTAGGATGTAGGCGTGTGTGCTTTATATTCGAAGCTGAAAAAGCCGTGACTATAGCCGAACGGCAGGTGTGGACGTATGCTCTGGCCCGTGCAAGTTCTTCACCACATCTGGCCCCAGATGTTGCTGGGATAGAGGGACCTCTCTCGCTCGCGGCCCTTTCAAACCTAGTTGAGCTTCCCAAAACACTTGCTGGCTTCTTCCCTAGTTCCGTCGTCGCTGGGTGAGCATGTTTAGATTTTAAGGTGCTCGCTCTACCCACTACACTTCCTTCGACTGCAATGGACATACCCGGCGTCACAACTCCCATGGACGGAGTAACCGCTTCACCGGACAAGCTAGCTGCTGGCAAAGGATTAAAACCACTGACCAGTGGCTTTATCCCCTGCCTAATATTCAGGAGCACCTTAGCAGCTAGCTCTGTTTGCTCATCAAAGCTCGACGACGGTAGCACACTTTTGGTACGTGTCACATAACCATCACCATGTTCTTGTTCCTCTGAAAAAGAAACTGAGAAACTTGAATAAATCTGTGGCGAGAGGACCGGCATTGGCCTGCACCGCTAACAACATATCGTGACACCCGTGTCCAACGTTTGTCATCCCAATCAACACATGTGGGACAAGAATTTGCGGGAGTACATTGACAACAAGCAAGGCAACAAGCACGTAAACCTGTGGAAGACTTCCTTGCCTTGCATTTTGAGCAATAAGCTTTCATAATTAATCAAACAAAGTCGACTGAACTCCCACCAACTCCATAATAAATATGTGATAAAGATACATAATCATCAACAATCAAAATACAAATCAAAAAATTAATTTCAAAAAATCTTTCAAAAATTTTATGACAAAAGCCCAAGTTCCCAAAGGGAACATGAAGAGCCCAAGGGTATCCCGATAGAGCCTAAGTGTGGACAAAATCCAAAAATAATTGCTACACTACCGGAATATTAAAACATGTATCTTACAACAATCTTACAGTAAAAATAAGTAGAAACTACATATATTTAAAGGATGTTGCCAATGTAAACAACGTCAATGAAAAAAACAGAAACAAGACCTCAGGCAACTGAATAAAAAAGGCCCAAAGTCAGTAACAGATTTTAAAGCTACCAGATGCAAAGCAAGATCTTCAGATGGAAAAAAAACTATACAACGGATAGAAGATGCATGACCCAAACGACCCAACACCCCTAGGGTGAGGACGTAACCAAGGGGATATACAGAATAAACATTCTGTAATACGCGTTAAACTCCCAAGAAATTTAATAAAAAATTTCAATAAAAAAAAGCCAAAAAGCTTGGGAGTTTAACAGGAGGGCTTCAAGGAAGGATAGGGAAGGAACACTTAACAAACAGTGGATAACTCATTAGCAAGAATGATGACGACAGGCACATGTCTCGAAATTGGGAAACATGAAATAATTTTGATAAAAATTATAAAGTTACAGCCCTGAATGTTCCTAACCACCATTGTTCACTTCCATCATCCAATTATGTCCTTGGATCCACAAATTTTATCATTTATTTGTGTCTGGCATCCTCAAAAATGAGATTTAGAAGCACAAATGTCAGTTCATTGTTGCTGACTTTAGGGCCAAACAAAGAATGATGGTTGGCGACAATTTCGGTGTCTTCCTGGATACTGCACCTGCGCAGATCTGAAAAGTATGGAGGACCAGATAGGACATCAATTTTTCGGTTTTGCATGCAAATTTTGGGGACTGGGGGCAAAATTTGTGTTTGGCCCTGGATTAATTTTTCAGTTAGCACCAGCTAGTCTGGGCCATTGGTTGTTGTATAAAAATATCGCTATTCAAATTTGATTATTTTTCATTGTTTATCTCAAAAACATGGCATATGACCCCCTCCTTGGAACAAGCTATATCCAATAGGGAGTCATAAGCTAACTTTTTTAAGACCAAAAAAATTAAAAATTTGACCCACTCAAGAGAATTTTTACGAGTATTGTCTGCTATTCAGGTTGGGAAAAGGGGTAAAATCAATTTGTAAGTGATATGAAAATACAACACATTTCTCTTCCATATATGTTAACTTCTGGCCATCTAAATGCATCTAAAATGCTAATGGTTCTATGATCAATAATTCCGAGCAGTTCACAGACAATTTATATTTGCAGTCTATGTGGTCCAGCTAAAGTAGGGATAAGCTTTAAATTAACAAAACTTAAGGTACTTTCCAATGGAACAAAGAAAGGATTTTTTTTCAATTATCAAATATGTCTTTTTGCTTTTTCCTGTGAAAGGTGCTCTATACCAACTACCCAGTACAGTGGATGCCCCTTCAATGGGTGTTCCTTAAACTGAATTTCCCTGTTAACTGCATACAACTTCCAAATATCAAACCATTAATCATATTCATAACAAACTACCTGTTAACTCTTTCAACACAAGAGACTGCTTTCCGGTACAGGAACATGATGCGTCATAATTTCATTAAGTAGGATGGCTACTAAGTGAACATATGTGGTAGAACAATTAATATTTTCAATGTGCAGCCTTCAGGCTGCACATTGAAAATATTAATTGCTCTACCCCCAAGTAATGGACATGGACTCTTCCAATTTCTGCCATTTAACTGGCATGGAAGATACCACCAGTGTTGAAAGGGTTAAATACATAAATGTAACTGACAAAAAAATCATAAGATCTTTCGAAAAAGTACTCTTGACAACCACTGAATTCCCCATGTCCATTGACCTATTTTGCCTTAGGACATCCAATGTAAGCATTTATTCTATTACATCTTATTTGACTGAGACCCATAAGCTGTCAAACAACAAATACAAGAATAAATCTATAGTTCATCACTATAACTCAGGAAAATTTCAAAATTCCAGTTCATTAGATACTCCTGTTCATTGAATATTTTTCACTGGCAAAGTGACTAGTCAATTAACTAGGGTTCTACTGTAGGAGTAGTAGTGTGCATTTCTTTAACAAACACTTTTTGAGTTTGTGTGGTGGGATGGGAACATTTTTTGTACAACAACTAATTATTTATAAAACATACACACAATTTAACAGTGCTGCCAATTGGGCAAAAACAAAAAAAAATCCCCCATACTGGTGGGTGAAATACTTTCATATCTGATAAACACCATCTTCAGTATAATAACTGCTGGGGTAATATTCAGCCCCACACATTATATGAACACCAACTGTGTGTGATGGGTAATGGGTTGGAGTGATAATGTATGTTTGGGAAATGGGTTGAGGATATGGAAGAAAGAAATATCAAGAAGTACTAAAAAGCCTGAGACACTAACACAAGTACTAACATATCCACACGAACATCTGTCCTAAAAAGAATTCAAACCAACCATTCAAGACATAAAACACAAATCTGCATGGCTGCTTTACCACCAAGCCAAATTACTGCAGAATCAAATTTTTTAAAAATCTTTTTAAGGATAAAATCTTTGAAGAAGTGTAAGGTGAACAAAACTGTGTAATCATCAGGCCTACAACAACTTCAGATGTCAAATATTATATCTGTGGGCTTCCAAAAGGTAGTGTCTCCAACTTTGGCGCAGTCACTTTGTGACAAATTCAGAATCTATGGGCCTGATTACATAAGATGAACCGGAGCAGAAGAAATTTTTCATGGTGAAGTGTGTTTTCTTGGTCCAAAATGTTGACATATAATTCCTATATGTCGTATCTTCAAACAATTTTTCAAAAACACAGGAATGCTGATTCTAACATGTGGTATATCAAAATTTCTGTCTTGTAAAGGGAGGCAATCAGCTTTTTTCTGATATGTGGAAATGAAACAGGTAGGAAGGAAGCTTTGACATAAAAAATCCAAAATCCTAGACTGATTGACACAGGTTATGAAATGACAAACATATAATCATTTAAAAATGCTGTATAATTTGCCATAAGGTATGTTTACTTTCAACTTTTGTATTACCATCTAAAAGTCATTTTTCTATCAGAAAACAGAAATTAAATGTTTATGTTCGAGAAAAATGCAGTAAAGAGGGGTGTTGAATGATTAACATGGGAGAACTACTATAAAGAAAATTAAACTGCTTTGCATTAAAAATGTAACTATACCTCTTTTCCAAGTTCTTTAGTTAACATATCATAACTTTGGGAAGCTGGAGGCAGTAACTTCTTCACTGATATATCTTTACAATCTGTAGGATTTTTAGATGCTGCAAAAACTGGCAAAATATGAACCATGGTTTGTGGTATGAATGATCTGAGAACATCCTTGTAATCCAGTTTTAAGTCTGTACTTATTTCCTGGATAGTCTTGAGATCCTTCTTCATTACAAGTAGAGGTATTATACTCTTCAAATGCTGCCTGTGAGTAATTGAATGTAAAATCCCATTTTAACACACCTAATATAGTGGAATTCTCATAACTTAACTGGTTGAGTGCTGGAAACCCATATTTGCACTTCATTCTGAAGTGCAGGTTCTGCAACTTAAAAGACTTCATCTGCAGTGGATGTGCTTCACATTATCTTGGAAGTGAAATTACTGTATGGATTTGTCTTGTCACAATTTAGGGGCAAGTGCCTATAGGCACTGTCCCATAAATTGTAATATGGCAAAAGCTATGTGAACAAATTTTGATGACCAAAAATAATTTAGTACTCTACCAGTATAAAATATTCCCTTAACATACCAGTACAAAATATTCTGGTTTTTCAAGCAACTTTCCCTTAACATATTTTTGCTGAGGGAGGGAGGCTTTTTTCTTTACCCTTCAAAGGCTTGGAGATTTTTATACATTTTTGCTACACTTTGACTGTCTACATCCTGAGGCTTTGCCTTAGAAAAGGCATACAAGACTTGGGTAGAAACAACTGCAAAGTACTTAGAATGTACCTTACAAATTTACCCATTATATTTACTACGTATTAAAGTTTGAAATGAATTGGCTTCTGTCAATGTATATTCTTTCAGGTTAAAAAATAAAACTGGAAACAATAGCTTTTTTGCAAAATTTTAATGCCTTGAGTGGTTTATAGTAGAATTTTTAAAAGAATTTTTTTCTCTCATTTTTCCAATTGACTAAGAGAATAATTTGTTATCCACACTTTCGTCAATTTTTATTTTTAATAAAAAATTTAGTTTTAATTTCTTATATCTTGCTTGACAACGCTCAGAGGCACAAGCATGATGAATTAACTGATGGATGAACCTATATTACTGACTTTTTACTTTGGCTCATTTTCCATTCAAAGAACATGCAAATTACATTGAAAGTAATGTACCCAACAGTAGTTAGGTGTTAAGTTCAGGGTGCTTATACAGCTGAAGCTAAATGGTTTTCTTGATGGCGATGTGTACTAAGGGTACTTTGAGGGTGCACTTATCTTCAACCAATGCTAACCCTGCTTTTGTGGAGTTAGTATGTTGGGGAGTCTGAGTCGCTTGCCATTGCTCGGGCTCGGTGGTTCTCTCCAGGTACTCAGTGGGAAGGAGACCCCCCCTCCCTCCCATACTCACATTTGGCATTTCCTCCTGAGATTCAACTTTTTCGGGCTAAAAGGGGTCCCCCCCCCCCCCCCCCCCCCCCCCCCCCGAAAAATAGCCCTGTAAGCCTATGCAATGAATACCGGGACTTGAATAAATACCTATATTATGGTCATGATATAGCTCTAGATGCTGAAAGTGACCTTAAATATCAATAATTAATTTATTCTCTATCATTTTGTATGTTTGTGAATGTGTGGGATTTGTCAACAAACGAGGGTAAGCTTCCTACTCCATGATTTCACAATTTTTCCAACCTATCTGTTTCAGATACAATGAAATACATGTAATAAGAGTTATTGTCACACACAAATTCGTTGTTTATTTGATATGGTTTAAACCATCTAGAGAGCTAGTATACACAGTGATGGGCACAGTTCAAGTCAAAATGAATTGATTAAAGGGTTGTTGAACAGCTTGTTAATATTTCTTGCATTACATTACTACTTTGCTATTTATTGACAGAAGGATTTCACAGAGGGTTTCCCTGACGGTATTTATTTATTGGTGTTTACGGTCACATACTTATCCACAATGGCTAATCGTGACCGTGACTGTTTTACGGGTGGGAAAAGTCGGATGGCCCAGAGAGAACCACCAAGCATCAATGAGCAACTGTCAGCTCAACATTCTAATTATGTTCAAGCTCCACTGAAAGAGGGTACCAGTGGTTGAAGACATGTGCACCATTGACATGCAGTATGCCTTAGTACATGGCATCATCATGTCCCCATGTTGGCAACCGGGATAAAGTGCCTTGCCAAAGGACATTACGTGGGTTGTCCCAGGTAGGAATCAAACTCGGGACCTCTATCATAGAAGTCAAACAGTCTACCACTGAGAAAATGTGCTTTCTTTCCTGGCGGTATTCATATTTGAACAGTCAAACTGGTGTTGGATAACACGGAACACCAAACCATATAACACAAAATTTGTTCCCAATTGATTTTTGAAAGCAGTTATGAAATGCTCAAAGAGCTCTTTCCTTTTTGTCATTTTTTGCAGACAGTGCTATTTTTAAGTGGCCAAAGCACATGTTTCATTAAGTACCAGAACATAACTAAAGCCGGATTTATTGATTAAACATCTCTGCATATAGCAAAGCAAAGTGTCTCAAATTAACCCATTCCAAAATGATAGTAGAGAGTAACCAAAGTTGGATAATTTTGGTATTTCCAAATGGTACACTTATTCTCACTCTCATTGTGCTTGAGGGTTAAATCTGAGATTGAAAAGGTATACCAATCTTACTCAGGGAAGGTGAGTACAGAAAAGTACGAAATTAATCAGAAAATGAATTTTGTCTGACGGTACTAACATTTGTACGAGCAAAACTGGTACTGGATTTATTTATTTATTTATTAGGTTTCAACGACACATTAACAGCCAAAGTCATATTATGTCGGTGACAGTTGTATGGGTGGAGGAAGCCGGAGTACCCAGAGAGAACCACCGAGCAATGACGAGCAGCTGCCAGCTCCCTAACATAGTGCCTCCGCACTGTAGCACAGGCAGGGTTAGATTGGTTGAAGACATGCGCACCATCGACGTACAGTATGCCTTAGTACACAGCATCATGGTGCCCCTATGCGGACAGTCAGGGTGAAGTGATCGGGACATAATTGGAATATATCCGACAGATACAATGTTGGATATATTCCAGTTATGTCCCGATCATGCAAGGCAGCAACTTGAAATTCTCAGAATGTTTCCTACTATCCCTGCCCAACAGTTTAGTATCTTTGTCAAGTTCCGAGACCGCGTGGAAATACCGTGGATCAGGTGGAAACCGAGGGCACGATTCGTCCCCACTTTATTCTCAAATCAACGACTTTTCCATTCATTATTTACCTGTCACCGGCTGAGTTAGGTATTACATTTGCCTATTTGATGAACTTTTTGCGGCTTCATGTAGCACCACTGAAAGGCCACTGCATGGTTACCAATATATTCATGGATTGATTTTACGAAAATAACAATTATTCCGACTATACCCACATGGGAACTCCTAAATATGCCAAGGGTTAAACCTTTGATAATGACGTATAAAACAGAAGTTGTCATGCTATGCTTGCTGCATGCAGGCATAGAAAATATTCAGCGCTCAATGATTTAGGAATGGAGTAAACTGTCACTTAAACCTACGAAATTCTGAAAAAATGAGTTTTTTTCGACGGCATCTACCATTATGCATTTGAGACAGGGATTGCTTTAAACATTACAGAAACCTTATAACAGAAAATATTCTGGGAATTGAACTGTGAATCCGAATTTCGAAAGCATTTTTGGATATTCTATTTCAAACTACCACTGCACGCTTATCAATATTCAGTGATTTTATGAAAATTAAAATTATTCCGACCATACCCATATGGGCAGTCTCGAATCTGCCAACGGTTAAACTTTTAATAATGACATATAAAACAAAAGTTGCCATACTATGACTGCTCCATACAGCCATAGAAAACGTTCAGCGCTCAATCAATTAGGAATGGAGTAAATCGTCACTTAAACTTACCAAATTCTGAAAACGAGAGTTTTTTTGGACTGCACCTATCTTTATGCAAACAGAATGAGCAAGGGTTAAACTTTACAACCAAACTTAAAGCAGCAAATATGCTATGTAGGCAATTGTAAATACGAATATGTAAATCATTTTTCGATATTCCTTTCAAAAATGGAAGAAAAGTGAGCTCCAAATTAGCCAATTTCATGAAGAATTTTAGGGCACTCAAATTCAAGGCCCGAAAACTGGGTGAAGGTTAAAACTTTAAATAAAATATATAACAGCAAAATTGTTCTTGGATGAAGGCCCAATCCTCTCATGGAAAAGCTTTTGAGACAATATGGCTCCAGTGCTGAAAAAGTGCATGTAAACGTTGGCGAAAATAACAATTATTCTGACTGTACCCTTATGGGAAGTCTCAAATCTGCCAAGGGTTAAACTTTTAATAATAACATATAGAACAAAATTTGTCATACTTTGACTGCTGCAAGCAGCTATAGAAAACATTCAGAGCTCAAGCAATTAAAAATGGAGTAAATCGCCACCTAAATTTACCAAATTCTGAAAAAAATGGAAATTTTATGGACGGTACCTACTCTTATGCAACCAGAATAGGATAGGGTTAAACTTTACAACCAAACTAACAACAACAAATATGCTCGGTAGTCAACTGTGAATACGTACACGAAAAGTGTTTGAAATTAACCCCTTTCAAAAATGATGGAAAAAGCATCCAAAGTTGGCTAATTTTGGCATTTTCAAACGGTACTCTTATTCTCACCCCCAGTGTGCTTGGGGGTTAAATCTGAGATTAAAAAGTAAACAGTAACTTTCTTCTGCAATCATTGTTGCATCTATCCAAACCAAAATAATTGCTACAACAACCTTGTTATTACAGAAATTTGCCCTTGAAGTTGGTCAATTTTGAAGAAAAATTCTATATTCATGTCATTTTTGGCCAGTGGGGGTTAAAGTTGAAAGATCTGAGTGGTGATTGTGGTGTATCATATTATGCTCTAAATGTGTGGAAAATTTGAGCTAAATAACTGTAAACAATTTTGAGACATTCAAAAAATGGTGAAATTTTGAAGGTTTTGGCAGAATATTTTGAAAACACGCATTTTCACAGATATGACGATACCGCATTTCACTAGATTTTATGACATTACATAAGTGTGCCAAATTTGGTCAAAATCGTACAGCTTGTTTTCGAGCAGTTCAACAGACAACATTCAGGGAGGAAAAAAAAAAAAATAGAGAAGAAAAATTTTGTAAAAGAAGAATAACAATAGTCTTTCCCAAACTGGGTTTGGGAAAGCCTAATAAAAACACATAGTTAATTACAGAAATGTAGGCAAAAATGCAAGAGTTTACAATGAACCAATTATTATCAAGTAAAAGTAAAATAAACTAATGTTTACATCGAAGATGTAGAAAAGTATGAACTTTCAAAAATTATAAATTTAAAGTACTTTGTATATTTTTTATACTAACCAATGGCCCAGACTAGCTGGTGCAAACTCAAAGTTATCAAGGGCCAAACACAAATTTTGAACTCCCCAATCCCCAAAATTTGCTTGCAAAACTGAAAATTAAAAGTCCTATCTGGTCCTCCATACTTTTACTCTCTGCACATGCACAGCCGTCAGGAAGTGACCGGTATTGGCGCCAACATCATTCTTTGTAGAAAAGAGTACTACATAATAACTCAGCGGGGAGGTATGAGTGCCCACTGATGGGAGGGCCATACCCGTCTGGGCCATTGGTAAGTGTAAAAAATATACAAATGACTTTAAATTTATAATATTTTTATACTATAAACCAATGGCCCAGACTAGCTGAATCGTAACAAGAGCACACGTTTCGCTGAAGCAATACAATGTCCCCTACCGGACTAATGAGCATTAATAATTATACAAATGTTATAACCTAGATGTAAAAAAAGTTCAGAAAACTGATATTTTGGCACTTTTCCATATTTCCAAGGGCCATAACTCATATATAAGAATAATGCAATCAGCATGAAACTCAAACTTGATCTGTAAGTCATCGTTCTATAGTAGGTTACCAAGAATGAAATCATTCAGTAGAAGCATTTCCCAAAAAAAGTCCGGAAAACTAAAGTATGACTGACAGACTGACGGATGGACAGAGTGCAAATGAAACTTGATCTGTAAGTCATCGTTCTATAGTAGGTTACCAAAAATGAAATCATTCCGTTGAAGCATTTCCAAAAAAAGTCCGGTTAACTAAAGTATGACCAACAGACTGACTGACAGAGTGACGGATCGATGGACAGAGTGTAAATGAAACTTGATCTGTAAGTCATTGTTCTATAATAGGTTACCAAAAAGGAAATAATTCCGTTGAAGCGTTTCCAGAAAAAGTCTGGAAAACTGATATTTTGGCGCTTTTCCATATTTCCAAGGGCCATAACTCACACAAGAATAAGGCAATCAGCATGAAACTCAAACTTGATCTGTAAGTCATCGTTCTATAGTAGGTTACCAAAAATGAAATCATTCCGTTGAAGCGTTTCCAAAAAAGTCCGGAAAACTGATATTTTGGCGCTTTTCCATATTTCCAAGGGCCATAACTCATACAAGAATAATGCAATCAGCATGAAACTCACACTTGATCTGTAAGTCATCGTTCTATAGTAGTTTACCAAAAATGAAATCATTCCATTGAAGTGTTTTAAAAAATGAAAGTGTCAATGACACTGTAGCTCAACTTGTCAAGACAAAGACATGTACATGTATAGTATGTGACACAGCAATGACAAACATCTAGGTAATGACCTGATAACAAAGGTACATATAAAGTATTGTAATGGTCTAAATACTGACCTTTGCCTGTAACAAATGTTTTGGTAAAGTATTGTAAAGGTGGGTGACAGTCAGATGCTAAACTAGAAAAAAATCTTTGAGTCCCAGAGTGGGTCTGACTGAACCCCAAAATATTTGTTCTCATTGCACAGTGATAACAAAGGCACCCCAAAACACACTCGTTCCTGTCCCAATGTGAAGACAAAAGTGCCCAAGAAGTTTTGTGAAGATCAGTTCATAAATACGAGCTGTATAGAACTTGTGACAAAAACTGATTGGACCTAATTTCGGTACAAAATGGCCACTGGCAGCCATCTTGAATTTTGGACCGTACCCAGAAACCCTCATTCTCATCCCAAGGTGATAACAAAGGTACCCAAGAAGTTTTGTGAAGATCGGTTCATAAATACAGCCTCTACCCTGAGCCGTATTGACATGTGTGCTTACACTGTGTAAGTAGCACTGAATAAATCAAAGTTCATCTAATTTGCATAATTTCTGCACGAAAAAAAACCCCTTAGAATATGTGATGTATTCCATGTTACTAAACATTCATACAAAAATTTATTCAAATCAGAACTTTCATACAGAAGTTCTGTACAAAAGACCGATTGCACTAATTTTGGTACAAAATGGCTGCTGGTGGCCATCTTGAATTTCGGACCACACCCAAAAACACTCACTCTCATCCCACGGTGATAACAAAGGTATCCAAGAAGTTTCGTAAAGATTGGTTCATAAATATGGCCTCTAGTCTGAGCTGTATAGAAGTTGTGTACAAAAAACTGATTAGACCTAATTTCGGTACAAAATGGCCACTGGCAGCCATTTTGAATTTTAGACCGCACCTAGAAACACTCGTTCTCGTCCCAAGGTGATAACAAAGGTACCCAAGACATTTCGTGAAGATCAGTTCATAAATACAGACTCTAGTCTGAGCCGTATTGACATGTGTACTTACTGTGTGTAAGTCGCACTGAAAAAATCAAAGTTCATCTAATTTGCATAGTTTCTGCACGAGAAAAAAACCCGTATTATATGTGATGTATCCCTTGGTACTAAACATTCACACAAAAAATTATTCAAATCAGCACTTTCATATGGAAGTTCTGTGCAAAAATCTGATTGCACCTAATTTTGTACAAAATGGCTGCCATCGGCCATCTTGAATTTCGGACTGGACCCCAAAACACTCGTTCTCGTCCCACAGTGATACCAAAGGTACACAAGAAGTTTCGTAAAGATCGGTTCATAAATACGGCCTCTAGCCCGAGCCGTATTGGCATTTGCACTTACAGTGCTGAAAGTAACCCCAAAAAACATCAAAATTAGTCTCATTTGCACAATTTACGCACGAGAAAAAAACCCGTATTATATGTGATGTATCCCATGGTACTAAACATTCATACAAAAAATTATTCAAATCGGAGCTTTCATATGGAAGTTCTGTACAAAAAACAGATTTCTGCATCGTCGGTACAAAATGGCAGCTGGCAGCCATCTTGAATTTCGAACCGCACCCAAAAACACTCGTTCTCGTCCCACGGTCATAACAAAGGTACCCAAGAAGTTTCGTAAAGATCGGTTCATAAATACAGCCTCTAGACCGAGCCATAGCAGCTTGGCACTTATAGCTCTGAAAGTAACACTAAATAAATCAAAGTCAGTCTAATTTGCATAATTTACGCACGAGAAAAAAACCCGTATTATATGTGAAGTATCCCATGGTACTAAACATTTATACAAAACTTTATTCAAATCAGAACTTTCATACAGAAGTTCTGTACAAAAAACTGATTTTTGCATCATCGGTACAAAATGGCCGCTGGCAGCCATCTTGAATTTTGGACCACACCTAAAAACACTCGTTCCCGTCCCAGGATCATAACAAAGGTACACAAGAAGTTTCGTAAAGATCGGTTCATAAATACGACCTCTAGCCCGACCCATAGCCAATTGTTGACGTACGGACAGACGGACAGACAGACAGATGGACAGACGGATGGACGGACGGACAGACGGACGACAGGCCACGACAATAGCTCAAATTTGACTTCGTCAAAGTTGAGCTAAAAATCCAGAAAACATATTTTGGCGCTTTTCCATATTTCCAAGGGCAATAACTCACACAAGAAAAATGCAATCAGCATGAAACTCAAACTTGATCTGTAAGTCATCGTTCTATAGTAGTTTACCAAAAATGAAATCATTCCGTTGAAGCGTTTCCAAAAAAACTCCGGAAAACTGATATTTTGGTGCTTTTTCCCATATTTCCAAGGGCCATAACTCACACAAGAATAACGCAATCAGAATGAAACTCAAACTTGATCTGTAAGTCATCGTTCTATAGTAGTTTACCAAAAATGAAATCATTCCGTTGAAGCGTTTCCAAAAAAACTCCAGAAAACTAAAGTGAGACTGGCAGACTAACAGACTGACGGATGGACAGAGTGCAAACCTATAGTCCCCTCCGGCGATGCCAATAGGGGACTAAAAAGGCGGAGAGCCTAGGACTTCAGAATTAGTAGAGCAACATAGTTTCAAGCCTGTAATCCAAGGTGAAAGAAAATTAAATTTAAAAAAATTTAAAATTGCATGTATGTCTCTCTATATAGTAATAGAGAAGACATATCATAAATAAGGAGCCAAATTCAAGTAATTCCGTATTCTTAGCATGAAGACTATGCTAATTGGATGTAACAAGTTCCCAATTTTTAAGGCTAGTCTGGACTAAGCCCCAAAAATTAGGATGGCGTATTTGAGAATGAGAGGTTATACCCCACAAACATACACCGTCTACAATAAAACACAAGCTGTATCCAGGATATAATCTACAGACAAAACAGCTTCACTCATAGTTACACACTTATCAATCCGGAGGAGAGGTAAAAAATCACCCCCACCCCCTTTTTGAAGGAATCTTCTTCAAAAAGAAAGAGGGGAGCGCTCTGGAATCAGTAAAGGCAGTACCAAATAACAATATAAATATGCATCAAACAGGCACCTAGGTATTAATTATTATTAATAATAATTGGTGCTTAATGCCACTTCAGAAGCTAAGGCTATTGTGGCGATCCCGGTAATTAATATCGCCCGCTTGTAATGTATACCGGAGTCAGCATATGTAGATAGGTCGAAAACCGGTGATATAATATACAACATACACATGTCCAATAGAATCACAATGGACGATCTCTGGAGAGTAAACACACTTCCGAGGTAACGCACAGGCGACCCCATTCAGGTGTACAATAAATAACACTTCCAGATGTGTTCTATCTGATATATATGCTCCCAGAAACGAGCGAATATACAAGAGTGTAAAGACAAGTTGTATTCGATTGGGTACCAAAATTAATAGAAACCTGAATCTAGAAATGGAACGAGCTATGATTACCAGACTCGTCACAGACCGCCCCCCAAAAAATTCATTGTTTCTAAGGTCCATAACATACAATAACACGTCTGCCTAATAATGCATTTATTATGCCTGTGAGTATTAAAATCCCACATGTAATCGTCTGAATACCAGTTAACTGACTATTCAGCCTCCCAGTTACCCAAAAGATAGCAATCTATTGATGATGAATCATATGCTCGTATATGACATATAGACGAACAACCAGAGGAAACCAACCAAAAAGTGAATGTGCCCATGAGTTCGCCATAGAACATGACCCAGCTGCCAATCGAGAAGTCATGAAATGCATGTATATACTTAAATGCATATGAGGCTTACGAGAAGAAAACTGCGTTTTGCCTGGTAATCGCCTCTTAACACATTGGCGGTGGGGAGGGGGGATTCAAAATCATGTTGAACCCTCCTCACCCACATTACTTGAATCATTCTTGTGTTAGTCATCAAATAGTATAGGAACCGCAAGGCTCCCTCACATCTGACCAACTCCATAATGCCACTAAGGGCAGAGAAGAACGTGATGAACAAATACACCGTATTTACATAACTCACACCAAACCATACCGGTTTGAAGAGAATAATCTCCTCTAACAAATGGTATCATGTCCAATAGGACAACTAACTCATCCTAGATGAAGCAGCTAAAGGTTTTCCTGTATGTGAAGACCAATAAAAGCTGATAACTGAGGGCCTAGAAGCTCACTAGGGAGACTTACAATGCTAGCCATAGCTTATAAGTCTTCATCTGTGTGAAGACAGATATATCGGTGTAAGTTGCGACCCTCAAGGCTCACTTAATGGAGACTTACAGTTATCGTCGGGCAAGGTAGGGAATGAAGAGCCGCTATATAAACAGCCCTGAATTCCCAAAGAGACTGTAGTCCCAAGAGATAATAAATTCAGTTATGCCACTGCATAATACTGAAAAAATCTCACTCAAGATTTTAGCTAGGCTACTATGGTGTAACAATAAGACCCAAGTCTACGACACCTAGGAAGAACAAACCGAAAAGCACAGTAACTTTTTTGGTTGTAATCCCAAAAGACAGCAGACAGAGCCTAACCGAAGAGACCGCTGTAACCTTACAGAAGGCTACTATGGCGTCCACAATGACATAATTGTCTAGACGCCAAGACATATCTCAGCCTATCTATGCACTATCCATCTGGATTCAGGATGAGAAACTGGTGATAATACAAAACTGGAGAATAATTTTGACGACGTCTAATGTTTTTCTTCAAAAGGAAAGCTTATACCTCCAGAAGGAAAGCCTCTCTTGGAATATTTGTCTAACAAGTATTGTTGTAAGTGGAGCTTGCTCGGGCTGATAGCCGCAGGCCTGCCGAGACTACATTCTCATCCACTAGTCTTCCACAATTTATCCACTTTTGCAAGGTTGTAACCTACCGCTAAGTGGCAGGCATCCGAAATTTATTCTCGGAAACCTCAATTGATCCCTTCATTAAGAGAGCCTTCACCTCCACTAGGAGTGACTCTCTTTGAAAGGAACTTCAGTGATTAACGTCCAGTTTCTCATGAAGTTGATAATCCTCCATCAACTGGCAAGCAATAGAGGTCATGTCCATCACCTGTACGATTTACAAAGCTTACAGGAGGAGAAACTACGGCCTCCCCGCGAAGAAGCTCATCTCGTTGACCTCAATTGTTCCCTTCAATAAGAGAGCCTTTACCTCCACTAGAAGTGCCTCTCTTTGAAAGGAACTTCCGTGATTAACGTCCAGTTTCTTGTGAAGTTGATAATCCTCCGTAAACTGGCAAGCAATAGAGGTCATGTCTATCACCTATACGACTTACGATGCATACGGGAGGAGAAACTACATCCTCCCCGCGAAGAAGCTCAACTCGTCGACCTCAATTGTTCCCTTCAATAAGAGAGCCTTTACCTCCACTAGAAGTGACTCTCTTTGAAAGGAGCTTCCGTGATTAACGCTCAGTTTCTCGTGAAGAAGATAACCTTCCGTTAATCGTCGGCCTATGGGTGTCTGATCAATAGCCTTGATCAGACCTATACCCCTTTCCCAAGTCGCTATAATGACGACTTCCAGAGTAAATATAAGAGGGTTATTGTACCCTCGCAAGACATTCTCATGATGCTTTCTCAGAAGCAGAGCGGCCTCGCTTACCCCAGTCTGCTGAAGTGTGTTGATGAGACAGCAACTTCAATAGTAGAGCACTGAAGCTTCTTGTAGCCTGCACATATATCAACGCAAGCTTGTCGTCAAATAGTATATTTCCAGTAACCGGAGCGACTCAGAGAGAGCTTTTCACCTTGTCATCTATAAGTGATGACGACGCAAGGGCAGCATCGCATCTTACCAACTCCAAATTCACTGTCCGTGCGGAGTTGTACGTGGCATACATGACTGCCCTGGAAAGAACTCTAGCGAGGAACCATGTCCTCATATTTCTTTCCACTGAGACGTTGCGCCATAGCTCTGGTAAGGTGATCTCCTTAGGGCATTGTGCCCATATTTGCTATTTTCAATGAAATAGCACATTCCATTATTTCCGAGCATATATTAAATGATGCAGGTAGGGACATATTTTCATCCCCGGCCTGCTCATCTAAATGCAGACTTATTCAGATGGAACAATATTCTTAAGCACTTAAGACTTTTCATAGTCTTAAAGTGCCCTTCTGTGAGAGATGAAGACTCACACTCCGTATCCCTCTCACCATCCAAATGTTCCATCCGCAAATATGGTCAACTCAAATCGACTAAACGGATGACTGGACCAACGCAGCACCGACTGACAACTCACCATCGGAGTCTGTTAAACGGTAGTACTAATCTCAAACGACTAGCTATCAACCTGAACCTGCAAAGTCAGTTAGCTAGTCTGTGGTCAACGCGCTTCATTTGTGAAGCAAGGGAAGATGCCGTAGCTGCCACCGAATCTGGCTGCAGTGTGGAAGAAGCGTCCCGAACCGCAAGCGTGAACGGGCATCCCAACTCACTAAAGTTTCTTGCACCAAAAACAGTCGACCCCGACTGTGGACGGAAAGAAGGTTCTTCAGCTCGCAGTGTTCTTCAGACCTCGCCAAGCGTTCCGCTAGAAACTTTTAGGCATCTTCCCTTATCGTGCATATACATGGAAGAAGAGGAAGCCGTAACCACAGCCGACCCCGGCTGAAGAGCAGGAGAAGCATCCCAACTCGTCACATAGGATGGATGCTCCTCCTCATTGGAGTTTCTTACAACACAAAACAGTCGCGCCTGGCTGTTAACGGGATGAAAAACGTTCTGCATGCTTGATCTGTCCCAAGATCTCGTAGAGTATCCCGCTTAGAAACTCCTAGGCTTAATCCTCTTTTGTGCATTTCCATGTAAGTAGAAGAAGCCATAACTGCCGCGGGCCCTGGCTGCAGTGTGGAAGGAACGTTTCGATGCGTGTTCTGACTCAATATGGTTTCTCACAATAGACACAGTCAGCCTCGACTGTTAACGGGACGGAGAGGATTCTCCAATCGGTGATCTGACACCAGATCTAGCCGAGCATCCCGTAGAGAAACTTCAGGCTTCTACTATATGCACAATTGACCAGACCGAACCCAGCACCGTCCAACAGCTCAACACTGGAGTATGCTCTTGCATTAGCTGGGATGCTGCTAATAGCTGCACAACTGCAAGAGCAAGTCCATTCCCAAGGCTTTAGGAGCAGCGGTCTTCTGTTTATCCCACTGCTTGCTGCTCCTGGGATGAAGATCCGGAGATAGATCTCTTCTCCGAGCGTCCCGTTGATCGATGTCTTGGATCACTAGCTATCGGATGGTCCAACTTCAAGTGCGAAGAAAGGCTCCATCTTCGCGCAGATGACTGGTTATCTGAAGTCGGGTAGCTAGCCTGCGGTCGTGTGTGCTTTAATAATGTAGCAGACGAAGCCATGACTGAAGCTGGCCCCAGCTGCAGGCAAACAGAGCGCCCGAGCGGTGGGTGGACGTATGCTCCGGCTTGCGCAAGTTTCTCATAACAACATTTGGCCCTCGCCGAGTACAAGAAACTTGCTGACTTCCTCCCTATTTTCGTCGTCGCTGGGTGAGCTTATTTATATTTAAGTGCTCGCTCTACCCACATCTACACTTCCTTCGACCGCAATGGACTTACCCGGTGTCATGGCTCCCACGGATGGAGTAACTGCTTCACTGGTCGAGCTAGCTGCTTGCAAGAGATTAAGAACACTAACTAGAGGCCTTATCACTTGCATATCATGAGCACTGCAGCTAGCTCTATTTGCTCAACAGAGTGCGACGACGGTAGCACACTTGGATGGGTATCAGAATGTCATCACCATGTTCATGTTCCTCTGAAATAGAAACTGAAAAAATGAATTATAACGCGGTGAGAGGCCTGGCCTCAGAACCTCAACCTCACTGCCAACAACGTACCGCGAATAGTACATATGAAATATGGGCGTACGGGCCGGGGTTTCATGAAGGACTGTGCCCCAACCCACCCCTGAGTCAGGAAGGAGCCGATTTTTCGGCCAATATGCCAGAAAATTTCGGACAATTTAGTTGCCAGAAATGACCACAAAACATTTTGGTTTTCCACACAAAATGTTCTTTTCCTATTTCATCACTTAGAAGTTGCAAGTAAACTGACCATTATACTGTACAAGTTGATTCAGTGGAACCGTATCCACATTAATATTATTCATTTATAATCACACAAGTACACATAAAGAGCTCTATTACTGCATATTACGGGAGCACGGTGGCTCAGAAGGTAGAGATGATTGTTGTAATCCAAGAAGTCCTCGGTTCGAATCCCACCTGTGGCAACCACATTGTGTTCTTGAGCAAGACAGGGGGGGGGGGGGGTATTGGGGAGGGTGGGGGTATTGGGGAGGGGGGGGGGGGCATGATGGCGATGTGTACTAAGGGTACTTTGAGGGTGCACTTATCTTCAACCAATGCTAACCCTGCTTTTGTGGAGTTAGTATGTTGGGGAGTCTGAGTAGCTTGCCATTGCTCGGGCTCGGTGGTTCTCTCCAGGTACTCAGTGGGAGGGAGACCCCCCTCCCTCCCATACCCACATTTGGCATTTCCTCCTGAGATTCAACTTTTTCGGGCTAAAAGGGGTCCCCCCCCCCCCTCCCCCCCCTGAAAAATAGCCCTGTAAGCCTATGCAATGAATACCGGGACTTGAATAAATACCTATATTATGGTCATGATATAGCTGTAGATGCTGAAAGTGACCTTAAATATCAATAATTAATTTATTCTCTATCATTTTGTATGTTTGTGAATGTGCGGGATTTGTCAACAAACGAGGGTAAGCTTCCTACTCCATGATTTCACAATTTTTCCAACCTATCTGTTTCAGATACAATGAAATACATGTAATACGAGTTACTGTCACACACAAATTAGTTGTTTATTTGATATGGTTTAAACCATCTAGAGAGCTAGTATACACAGTGATGGGCACAGTTCAAGTCAAAATGAATTGATTAAAGGGTTGTTGAACAGCTTGTTAATATTTCTTGCATTACATTACTACTTGGCTATTTATTGACAGAAGGATTTCACAGAGGGTTTCCCTGACGGTATTTATTTATTGGTGTTTACGGTCACATACTTATCCACAATGGCTAATCGTGACCGTGACTGTTTTACGGGTGGGAAAAGTCGGATGGCCCAGAGAGAACCACCAAGCATCAACGAGCAACTGTCAGCTCAACATTCTAATTATGTTCAAGCTCCACTGAAAGAGGGTACCAGTGGTTGAAGACATGTGCACCATTGACATGCAGTATGCCTTAGTACATGGCATCATCGTGTCCCCATGTTGGCAACCGGGATAAAGTGCCTTGCCCAAGGACATTACGTGGGTTGTCCCAGATAGGGATCAAACTCGGGACCTCTATCATAGAAGTCAAACAGTCTACCACTGAGAAAATGTGCTTTCTTTCCTGGCGGTATTCATATTTGAACAGTCAAACTGGTGTTGGATAACACGGAACACCAAAACATATAACACAAAATTTGTTCCCAATTGATTTTTGAAAGCAGTTATGAAACGCTCAAAGAGCTCTTTCCTTTTTGTCATTTTTTGCAGACAGTGCTATTTTTAAGTGGCCAAAGCACATGTTTCATCAAGTACCAGAACATAACTAAAGCCGGATTTACTGATTAAACATCTCTGCATATAGCAAAGCAAAGTGTCTCAAATTAACCCATTCCAAAATGATAGTAGAGAGTAACCAAAGTTGGATAATTTTGGTATTTCCAAATGGTACACTTATTCTCACTCTCATTGTGCTTGAGGGTTAAATCTGAGATTGAAAAGGTATACCAATCTTACTCAGGGAAGGTGAGTACAGAAAAGTACGAAATTAATCAGAAAATGAATTTTGTCTGACGGTACTAACATTTGTACGAGCAAAACTGGTACTGGATTTATTTATTTATTTATTAGGTTTCAACGACACATTAACAGCCAAAGTCATATTATGTCGGTGACAGTTGTATGGGTGGAGGAAGCCGGAGTACCCAGAGAGAACCACCGAGCAATGACGAGCAGCTGCCAGCTCCCCAACATAGTGCCTCCGCACTGTAGCACAGGCAGGGTTAGATTGGTTGAAGACATGCGCACCATCGACGTACAGAATGCCTTAGTACACAGCGTCATGGTGCCCCTATGCAGACAGTCAGGGTGAAGTGATCGGGACATAATTGGAATATATCCGACAGATACAATGTTGGATATATTCCAGTTATGTCCCGATCATGCAAGGCAGCAACTTGAAATTCTCAGAATGTTTCCTACTATCCCTGCCCAACAGTTTAGTATCTTTGTCAAGTTCCGAGACCGCGTGGAAATACCGTGGATCAGGTGGAAACCGAGGGCACGATTCGTCCCCACTTTATTCTCAACTCAACAACTTTTCCATTCATTATTTACCTGTCACCGGCTGAGTTAGGTATTACATTTGCCTATTTGATGAACTTTTTGCGGCTTCATGTAGCACCACTGAAAGGCCACTGCACGGTTACCAATATATTCATGGATTGATTTTACGAAAATAACAATTATTCCGACTATACCCACATGGGAACTCCTAAATATGCCAAGGGTTAAACCTTTGATAATGACGTATAAAACAGAAGTTGTCATGCTATGCTTGCTGCATGCAGGCATAGAAAATATTCAGCACTCAATGATTTAGGAATGGAGTCAACTGTCACTTAAACCTACGAAATTCTGAAAAAATGAGTTTTTTTCGACGGCATCTACCATTATGCATTTGAGACAGGGATTGCGTTAAACTTTACAGAAACCTTATAACAGAAAATATTCTTGGAACTGAACTGTGAATCCGAATTTCGAAAGCATTTTCGGATATTCTATTTCATACTATGCTTATCAATATTCAGTGATTTTATGAAAATTAAAATTATTTCGACCATACCCATACGGGCAGTCTCGAATCTGCCAACAGTTAAACTTTTAATAATGACATATAAAACAAAAGTTGCCATACTATGACTGCTCCATACAGCCATAGAAAACGTTCAGCGCTCAATCAATTAGGAATGGAGTAAATCGTCACTTAAACTTACCAAATTCTGAAAACGGGAGTTTTTTTGGACTGCACCTATCTTTATGCAAACAGAATGAGCAAGGGTTAAACTTTACAACCAAACTTACAGCAGCAAATATGCTATGTAGGCAATTGTAAATACGAATATGTAAATCATTTTTCGATATTCCTTTCAAAAATGGAAGAAAAGTGAGCTCCAAATTAGCCAATTTCATGAAGAATTTTAGGGCACTCAAATTCAAGGCCCGAAAACTGGGTGAAGGTTAAAACTTTAAATAAAATATATAACAGCAAAATTGTTCTTGGATGAAGGCCCAATCGTCTCATGGAAAAGCTTTTGAGACAATATGGCTCCAGTGCTGAAAAAGTGCATGTAAACGTTGGCGAAAATAACAATTATTCTGACTGTACCCTTATGGGAAGTCTCAAATCTACCAAGGGTTAAACTTTTAATAATAACATATAGAACAAAATTTGTCATACTTTGACTGCTGCAAGCAGCTATAGAAAACATTCAGAGCTCAAGCAATTAAAAATGGAGTAAATCGTCACCTAAAGTTACCAAATTCTGAAAAAATTGGAGTTTTTTTGGACGGTATCTACTTTTATGCAACCAGAATGGGATAGGGTTAAACTTTACAACTAAACTTACAACAGCAAATATGCTCGGTAGTCAATTGTGAATACGTACACGAAAAGTGTTTGAAATTAACCCCTTTCAAAAATATTGGAAAAAGCATCCAAAGTTGGCTAATTTTGGCATTTTCAAACGATACTCTTATTCTCACCCTCAGTGTGCTTGGGGGTTAAATCTGAGATTAAAAAGTAAACAGTAACTTTCTTCTGCAATCATTGTTGCATCTATCCAAACCAAAATAATTGCTACAACAACCTTGTTATTACAGAAATTTGCCCTTGAAGTTGGTCAATTTTGAAGAAAAATTCTATATTCATGTCATTTTTGGCCAGTGGGGTTTAAAGTTGAAAGATCTGAGTGGTGATTGTGGTGTATCATATTATGCTCTAAATGTGTGGAAAATTTGAGCTAAATAACTGTAAACAATTTTGAGACATTCAAAAAATGGTGAAATTTTAAAGGTTTTGGCAGAATATTTTGAAAACACGCGTTTTCACAGATATGACGATACCGCATTTCACTAGATTTTATGACATTACATAAGTGTGCCAAATTTGGTCAAAATCGTACAGCTTGTTTTCGAGCAGTTCAACAGACAACATTCAGGGAGGAAAAAAAAAAAAATAGAGAAGAAAAATTTTGTAAAAGAAGAATAACAATAGTCTTTCCCAAACTGGGTTTGGGAAAGCCTAATAAAAACACATAGTTAATTACAGAAATGTAGGCAAAAATGCAAGAGTTTACAATGAACCAATTATTATCAAGTAAAAGTAAAATAAACTAATGTTTACATCGAAGATGTAGAAAAGTATGAACTTTCAAAAATTATAAATTTAAAGTACTTTGTATATTTTTTATACTTACCAATGGCCCAGACTAGCTGGTGCAAACTCAAAGTTATCAAGGGCCAAACACAAATTTTGAACTCCCCAATCCCCAAAATTTGCTTGCAAAACTGAAAATTAAAAGTCCTATCTGGTCCTCCATACTTTTACTCTCTGCACATGCACAGCCGTCAGGAAGTGACCGGTATTGGCGCCAACATCATTCTTTGTAGAAAAGAGTACTAGATAATAACTCAGCGGGGAGGTATGAGTGCCCACTCATGGGAGGGCCATACCCGTCTGGGCCATTGGTAAGTGTAAAAAATATACAAATGACTTTAAATTTATAATATTTTTATACTATAAACCAATGGCCCAGACTAGCTGAATCGTAACAAGAGCACACGTTTCGCTGAAGCAATACAATGTCCCCTACCGGACTAATGAGCATTAATAATTATACAAATGTTATAACCTAGATGTAAAAAAAGTTCAGAAAACTGATATTTTGGCGCTTTTCCATATTTCCAAGGGCCATAACTCATATATAAGAATAATGCAATCAGCATGAAACTCAAACTTGATCTGTAAGTCATCGTTCTATAGTAGGTTACCAAGAATGAAATCATTCAGTAGAAGCATTTCCCAAAAAAAGTCCGGAAAACTAAAGTATGACTGACAGACTGACGGATGGACAGAGTGCAAATGAAACTTGATCTGTAAGTCATCGTTCTATAGTAGGCTACCAAAAATGAAATCAATCCGTTGAAGCATTTCCAAAAAAAGTCCGGTTAACTAAAGTATGACCAACAGACTGACTGACAGAGTGACAGAGTGTAAATGAAACATGATCTGTAAGTCATTGTTCTATAATAGGTTACTAAAAAGGAAATAATTCCGTTGAAGCGTTTCCAGAAAAAGTTTGGAAATCTGATATTCTGGCGCTTTTCCATATTTCCAAGGGCCATAACTCACACAAGAATAAGGCAATCAGCATGAAACTCAAACTTGATCTGTAAGTCATCGTTCTATAGTAGTTTACCAAAAATGAAAGCATTCCGTTGAAGCGTTTCCAAAAAAACTCCAGAAAACTAAAGTGAGACTGGCAGACTAACAGACTGACGGATGGACAGAGTGCAAACCTATAGTCCCCTCCGGCGATGCCGATAGGGGACTAAAAAGGCGGAGAGCCTAGGACTTCAGAATTAGTAGAGCAACATAGTTTCAAGCCTGTAATCCAAGGTGAAAGAAAATTAAATTTAAAAAAATTTAAAATTGCATGTATGTCTCTCTATATAGTAATAGAGAAGACATATCATAAATAAGAAAGCCAACTTCAAGTAATTCCGTATTCTTAGCATGAAGACTATGCTAATTGGATGTAACAAGTTCCCAATTTTTAAGGCTAGTCTGGACTAAGGCCCAAAAATTAGGATGGCGTATTTGAGAATGAGAGGTTATACCCCACAAACATACACCGTATACAATAAAACACAACCTGTATCCAGGATATAATCTACAGACAAAACAGCTTCACTCATAGTTACACACTTATCAAGCCGGAGGAGAGGTAAAAAATCACCCCCACCCCCTTTTTGAAGGAATCTTCTTCAAAAAGAAAGAGGGGAGCGCTCTGGAATCAGTAAAGGCAGTACCAAATAACAATATAAATATGCATCAAACAGGCACCCAGGTATTAATTATTATTAATAATAATTGGTGCTTAATGCCACTTCAGAAGCTAAGGCTATTGTGGCGATCCCGGTAATTAATATCGCCCGCTTGTAACGTATACCGGAGTCAGCATATGTAGATAGGTCGAAAACCGGTGATATAATATACAACATACACATGTCCAATAGAATCACAATGGACGATCTCTGGAGAGTAAACACACTTCCGAGGTAACCCACAGGCGACCCCATTTAGGTGTACAATAAATTCCAATAAATAACACTCCCAGATGTGTTCTATCCGATATCTATGCTCCCAGAAACGAGCGAATATACAAGAGTGTAAAGACAAGTTGTATTCGATTGTGTACCAAAATTAATAGAAACCTGGATCTAGAAATGGAACGAGCTATGATTAACAGACTCGTCACAGACCGCCCCCCCCCCCACCCCCCCACCCCCAAATTCATTGTTTCTAAGGTCCATAACATACAATAACGCGTCTGCCTAATAATGCATTTATTATGCCTGTGAGTATTAAAATCCCACATGTAATCGTCTGAATACCAGTTAACTGACTATTTATTCAGCCTCCCAGTTACCCAAAGGATAGCTATCTATTGATGATGAATCATATGCTCGTATATGACATATAGAAGAACAACCACAGGAAACCAACCAAAAAGTGAATGTGCACATGAGTTCGCCATAGAACATGACCCAGCTGCCAATCGAGAAGTCATGAAATGCATGTAGAAACTTAAATGCATATGAGGCTTACGGGAAGAAAACTGCATTTTGCCTGGTAATCGCCTCTTAACACATTGGCGGTGGGGAGGGGGTATTCAAAATCATATCGAACCCTCATCACCCACATTACTTGAATCATTCTTGTGTTAGTCATCAAATAGTATAGGAACCGCAAGGCTCCCTCACATCTGACCAACTCCATAATGCCACCAAGGGCAGAGAAGGACGTGTTGAACAAATACCCCGTATTTACATAACTCACACCAAACAATACCGGTTTGAAGAGAATAATCTCCTCTAACAAATGGTATCATGTCCAATAGGACAACTAACTCATCCTAGATGAAGCAGCTAAAGGGTTTCCTGTATGTGAAGACCAATAAAAGCTGATAACTGAGGGCCTAGAAGCTCACTAGGGAGACTTACAATGCTAGCCATAGCTTATAAGTCTTCATCTGCGTGAAGACAGATATATCGGTGTATGTTGCGACCCTCAAGGCTCACTTAATGGAGACTTACAGTTATCGTCGGGCAAGGTAGGGAATGAAGAGCCACTATATAAACAGCCCTGAATTCCCAAAGAGACTGCAGTCCCAAGAGATAATAAATTCAGTTATGCCACTGCATAATACTGAAAAAATCTCACTCAAGATTTTAGCTAGGCTACTATGGTGTAACAATAAGACTCAAGTCTACGACACCTAGGAAAAACAAACCGAAAAGCACAGTAACTTTTTTGGTTGTAATCCCAAAAGACAGCAGACAGAGCCTAACCGAAGAGACCGCTGTAACCTTACAGAAGGCTACTATGGCGTCCACAATGACATAATTGTCTAGATGCCAAGACATATCTCAGCCTATCTATGCACTATCCATCTGGATTCAGGATGAGAAACAGGTGATAATACAAAACTGGAGAATAATTTTGACGACGTCTAATGTTTTTCTTCAAAAGGAAAGCTTATTCCTCCAGAAGGAAAACCTCTCTTGGAATATTTGTCTAACAAGTATTGTTGTAAGTGGAGCTTGCTCGGGCTGATAGCCGCAGGCCTGCCGAGACTACATTCTCATCCACTAATCTTCCACAATTTATCCACTTTTGCAAGGTTGTAACCTACCGCTAAGTGGCAGGCAATCAAAATTTATTCTCGGCAACCTCAATTGATCCCTTCATTAAGAGAGCCTTCACCTCCACTAGGAGTGAATCTCTTTGAAAGGAACTTCAGTGACTAACGACCAGTTTCTCATGAAGTTGATAATCCTCCGTCAACTGGCAAGCAATAGAGGTCATGTCCATCACCTGTACGATTTACAATGCTTACAGGAGGAGAAACTACGGCCTCCCCGCGAAGAAGCTCATCTCGTCGACCTCAATTGTTCCCTTCAATAAGAGAGCCTTTACCTCCACTAGAAGTGCCTCTCTTTGAAAGGAACTTCCGTGATTAACGTCCAGTTTCTTGTGAAGTTGATAATCCTCCGTAAACTGGCAAGCAATAGAGGTCATGTCTATCACCTATACGACTTACAATGCATACGGGAGGAGAAACTACATCCTCCCCGCAAAGAAGCTCAACTCGTCAACCTTAATTGTTCCCTTCAATAAGAGAGCCTTTACCTCCACTAGAAGTGACTCTCTTTGAAAGGAGCTTCCGTGATTAATGCTCAGTTTCTCGTGAAGAAGATAACCTTCCGTTAATCGTCGGCCTATGGGTGTCTGATCAATAGCCTTGATCAGACCTATACCCCTTTTCCAAGTCGCTATAACGACGACTTCCAGAGTAAATATAAGAGGGTTATTGCACCCTCGCGAGACATTCTCATGATGCTTTCTCAGAAGCAGAGCGGCCTCGCTTACCCCAGTCTGCTGAAGTGTGTTGATGAGACAGCAACTTCAATAGCAGAGCACTGAAGCTTCTTGCAGCCTGCACATATATCAACGCAAGCTTGTCGTCAAATAGTATATTTCCAGTAACCGGAGCGACTCAGAGAGAGCTTTTCACCTTGTCATCTATAAGTGATGACGACGCAAGGGCAGCATCGCATCTTACCAACTCCAAATTCACTGTCCGTGCGGAGTTGTACGTGGCATACATGACTGCCCTGGAAAGAACTCTAGCGAGGAACCACATCCTCATATTTCTTTCCACTGAGACGTTGCGCCATAGATCTGGTAAGGTGATCTGCTTAGGGCATTGTGCTCAAATTTGCTATTTTCAATGAAATAGCACATTCCATTATTTCCGAGCATATATTAAATGATGCAGGTAGGGACATATTTTCATCCCCGGCCTGCTCATCTAAATGCAGACTTATTCAGATGGAACAATATTCTTAAGCACTTAAGACTTTTCATAGTCTTAAAGTGCCCTTCTGTGAGAGATGGAGACTCACACTCCGTATCCCTCTCACCATCCAAATGTTCCATCCGCAAATATGGTCAACTCCATTCGACTAAACGGATGACTGGACCAACGCAGCACCGACTGACAGCTCACCATCGGAGTCTGTTAAACGGTAGTACTAATCTCAAACGACTAGCTATCAACTCGAACCTGCAAAGTCAGTTAGCTAGTCTGTGGTCAACGTGCTTCATTAGTGAAGCAAGGGATGATGCCATAGCTGTCACCGAATCTGGCTGCAGTGTGGAAGAAGCGTCCCGAACCGCAAGCGTGAACGGGCATCCCAACTCACTAAAGTTTCTTGCACCAAAAACAGTCGACCCCGACAGCGGACGGAAAGAAGGTTCTCCAGCTCGCAGTGTTCTTCAGACCTCGCCAAGCGTTCCGCTAGAAACTTTTAGGCATCTTCCCTTATCGTGCATATACATGGAAGAAGAGGAAGCCGTAACCACAGCCGACCCCGGCTGAAGTGCAGGAGAAGCATCCCAACTCGTCACATAGGATGGATGCTCCTCCTCATTGAAGTTTCTTACAACACAAAACAGTCGTCCCTGGCTGTTAACGGGATGAAAAATGCTCTGCATGCTTGATCTGTCCCAAGATCTCGTAGAGTATCCCGCTTAGAAACTTCTAGGCTTAATCCTCTTTTGTGCATTTCCATACAAGTAGAAGAAGCCATAACTGCCGCTGGCCCTGGCTTCAGTGTGGAAGGAACATTTCGATGCGTGTTCTGACTCAATATGGTTTCTCACAATGGACACAGTCAGCCTCGACTGTTAACGGGACGGAGAGGATTCTCCAATCGGTGATCTGACACCAGATCTAGCCGAGCATCCCGTAGAGAAACTTCAGGCTTCTACTATATGCACAATTGACCAGACCGAACCTAGCACCGTCCAACAGCTCAACACTGGAGTCTGCTCTTGCATCAGCTGGGATGCTGCTAATAGCTGCGCAACTGCAACAGCAAGTCCATTCCCAAGGCTTTAGGAGCAGCGGTCTTCTGTTTATCCCACTGCTTGCTGCTCCTGGGATGAAGATCCGGAGATAGATCTCTTCTCCGAGCGTCCAGTTGATCGATGCCTCGAATCACTAGCTATCGGATGGTCCAACTTCAAGTGCGAAGAAAGGCTCCATCTTCGCGCAGCTGACTGGTTATCTGAAGTCGGGTAGCTAGCCTGCAGTCGTGTGTGCTTTAATAATGTAGCAGACGAAGCCATGACTGAAGCTGGCCCCAGCTGCAGACTAAAGAGAGCGTCCCTAGCGGTGGGCGGACGTATGCTCCGTCTTTTGCAAGTTTCCAACCAGAAAACTTCATTTCGGCTTGTGAAAAGTAGCGGAGGAAGCCGTGACTGAAGCCAACCCCGGCTGCAGGCAAACAGGGCACCCGAGCGGTGGGTGGACGTATGCTCCGGCTTGCGCAAGTTTCTCATAACAACATTTGGCCCCAAATGTTGTTAGGTTAGAGAGGGGCCCTAGCCGAGTACAAGAAACTTGCTGACTTCCTCCCTATTTTCGTCGTCGCTGGGTGAGCTTATTTATATTTAAGTGCTCGCTCTACCCACATCTACACTTCCTTCAACCGCAATGGACTTACCCGGTGTCACGGCTCCCACGGATGGAGTAACTGCTTCACTGGTCGAGCTAGCTGCTTGCAAGAGATTAAGAACACTAACTAGAGGCCTTATCACTTGCATATCATGAGCACTGTAGCTAGCTCTATTTGCTCAACAGAGTGCGACGACGGTAGCACACTTGGATGGGTATCAGAATATCATCACCATGTTCATGTTCCTCTGAAATAGAAACTGAAAAAATGAATTATAACGCGGTGAGAGGCCTGGCCTCAGAACATCAACCTCACTGCCAACAACGTACCGCGAATAGTACATATGTATTATGGGCGTACGGGCCGGGGTTTCATGAAGGACTGTGCCCCAACCCACCCCTGAGTCAGGAAGGAGCCGATTTTTCGGCCAATATGCCAGAAAATTTCGGACAATTTAGTTGCCAGAAATGACCACAAAACATTTTGGTTTTCCACACAAAATGTTCTTTTCCTATCTCATCACTTAGAAGTTGCAAGTAAACTGACCATTATACTGTACAAGTTGATTCAGTGGAACCGTATCCACGTTAATATTATTCATTTATAATCACACAAGTACACATAAAGAGCTCTATTACTGCATATTACGGGAGCACGGTGGCTCAGAAGGTAGAGATGATTGTTGTAATCCAAGAAGTCCTCGGTTCAAATCCCGCCTGTGGCAACCACATTGTGTCCTTGAGCAAGACACTTCATCCCAATTTAATTTCCCACGTGGGGGGGGGGGGGGGGGAGGGGGGGAGGGGAGGGGGGGGCATGATGGCGATGTGTACTAAGGGTACTTTGAGGGTGCACTTATCTTCAACCAATGCTAACCCTGCTTTTGTGGAGTTAGTATGTTGGGGAGTCCGAGTCGCTTGCCATTGCTCGGGCTCGGTGGTTCTCTCCAGGTACTCAGTGGGAGGGAGCCCCCCCCCCTCCCTCCCATACCCACATTTGGCATTTCCTCCATAGATTCAACTTTTTCGGGCTAAAAGGGGTCCCCCCCCCCACCCCCCCCCCCCCCCCCCCCCCCCCCCACCCACCCTGAAAAATAGCCCTGTAAGCCTATGCAATGAATACCGGGACTTGAATAAATACCTATATTATGGTCATGATATAGCTGTAGATGCTGAAAGTGACCTTAAATATCAATAATTAATTTATTCTCTATCATTTTGTATGTTTGTGAATGTGTGGGATTTGTCAACAAACGAGGGTAAGCTTCCTACTCCATGATTTCACAATTTTTCCAACCTATCTGTTTCAGATACAATGAAATACATGTAATACGAGTTACTGTCACACACAAATTAGTTGTTTATTTGATATGGTTTAAACCATCTAGACAGCTAGTATACACAGTGATGGGCACAGTTCAAGACAAAATGAATTGATTAAAGGGTTGTTGAACAGCTTGTTAATATTTCTTGCATTACATTACTACTTTGCTATTTATTGACAGAAGGATTTCACAGAGGGTTTCCCTGACGGTATTTATTTATTGGTGTTTACGGTCACATACTTATCCACAATGGCTAATCGTGACCGTGACTGTTTTACGGGTGGGAAAAGTCGGATGGCCCAGAGAGAACCACCAAGCATCAACGAGCAACTGTCAGCTCAACATTCTATTTATGTTCAAGCTCCGCTGAAAGAGAGTACCAGTGGTTGAAGACATGTGCACCATTGACATGCAGTATGCCTTAGTACATGGCATCATCGTGTCCCCATGTTGGCAACCGGGATAAAGTGCCTTGCCCAAGGACATTACGTGGGTTGTCCCAGGTAGGGATCAAACTCGGGACCTCTATCATAGAAGTCAATCAGTCTACCACTGAGAAAATGCGCTTTCTTTCCTGGCGGTATTCATATTTGAACAGTCAAACTGGTGTTGGATAACACGGAACACCAAAACATATAACACAAAATTTGTTCCCAATTGATTTTTGAAAGCAGTTATGAAACGCTCAAAGAGCTCTTTCCTTTTTGTCATTTTTTGCAGACAGTGCTATTTTTAAGTGGCCAAAGCACATGTTTCATTAAGTACCAGAACATAACTAAAGCCGGATTTATTGATTAAACATCTCTGCATATAGCAAAGCAAAGTGTCTCAAATTAACCCATTCCAAAATGATAGTAGAGAGTAACCAAAGTTGGATAATTTTGGTTTTTCCAAATGGTACACTTATTCTCACTCTCATTGTGCTTGAGGGTTAAATCTGAGATTGAAAAGGTATACCAATCTTACTCAGGGAAGGTGAGTACAGAAAAGTACGAAATTAATCAGAAAATGAATTTTGTCTGACGGTACTAACATTTGTACGAGCAAAACTGGTACTGGATTTATTTATTTATTTATTTATTAGGTTTCAACGACACATTAACAGCCAAAGTCATATTATGTCGGTGACAGTTGTATGGGTGGAGGAAGCCGGAGTACCCAGAGAGAACCACCGAGCAATGATGAGCAGCTGCCAGCTCCCCAACATAGTGCCTCCGCACTGTAGCACAGGCAGGGTTAGATTGGTTGAAGACATGCGCACCATCGACGTACAGTATGCCTTAGTACACAGCGTCATGGTGCCCCTATGCAGACAGTCGGGGTGAAGTGATCGGGACATAATTGGAATATATCCGACAGATACAATGTTGGATATATTCCAGTTATGTCCCGATCATGCAAGGCAGCAACTTGAAATTCTCAGAATGTTTCCTACTATCCCTGCCCAACAGTTTAGTATCTTTGTCAAGTTCCAAGACCGCGTGGAAATACCGTGGATCAGGTGGAAACCGAGGGCACGATTGGTCCCCACTTTATTCTCAACTCAACGACTTTTCCATTCATTATTTACCTGTCACCGGCTGAGTTAGGTATTACATTTGCCTATTTGATGAACTTTTTGCGGCTTCATGTAGCACCACTGAAAGGCCACTGCACGGTTACCAATATATTCATGGATTGATTTTACGAAAATAACAATTATTCCGACTATACCCACATGGGAACTCCTAAATATGCCAAGGGTTAAACCTTTGATAATGACGTATAAAACAGAAGTTGTCATGCTATGCTTGCTGCATGCAGGCATAGAAAATATTCAGCGCTCAATGATTTAGGAATGGAGTAAACTGTCACTTAAACCTACAAAATTCTGAAAAAATAAGTTTTTTTCGACGGCATCTACCATTATGCATTTGAGACAGGGATTGCGTTAAACTTTACAGAAACCTTATAACAGAAAATATTCTTGGAATTGAACTGTGAATCCGAATTTCGAAAGCATTTTTGGATATTCTATTTCAAACTACCACTGCACGCTTATCAATATTCAGTGATTTTATGAAAATTAAAATTACTCCGACCATACCCATATGGGCAGTCTCGAATTTGCCAACGATTAAACTTTTAATAATGATATATAAAACAAAAGTTGCCATACTATGACTGCTCCATACAGCCATAGAAAACGTTCAGCACTCAATCAATTAGGAAGGGAGTAAATCGTCACTTAAACTTACCAAATTCTGAAAACGGGAGTTTTTTTGGACTGCACCTATCTTTATGCAAACAGAATGAGCAAGGGTTAAACATTACAACCAAACTTACAGCAGCAAATATGCTATGTAGGCAATTGTAAATACGAATATGTAAATCATTTTTCGATATTCCTTTCAAAAATGGAAGAAAAGTGAGCTCCAAATTAGCCAATTTCATGAAGAATTTTAGGGCACTCAAATTCAAGGCCCGAAAACTGGGTGAAGGTTAAAACTTTAAATAACATATATAACAGCAAAATTGTTCTTGAATGAAGGCCCAATCCTCTCATGGAAAAGCTTTTGAGACAATATGGCTCCAGTGCTGAAAAAGTGCATGTAAACGTTGGCGAAAATAACATTTATTCTGACTGTACCTTTATGGGAAGTCTCAAATCTGCCAAGGGTTAAACTTTTAATAATAACATATAGAACAAAATTTGTCATGCTTTGACTGCTGCAAGTAGCTATAGAAAACATTCAGAGCTCAAGCAATCAAAAATGGAGTAAATCGTCACCTAAAGTTACCAAATTCTGAAAAAATTGGAGTTTTTTTGGACGGTACCTACTTTTATGCAACCAGAATGGGATAGGGTTAAACTTTACAACTAAACTTACAACAGCAAATATGCTCGGTAGTCAATTGTGAATACGTACACAAAAAGTGTTTGAAATTAACCCCTTTCAAAAATGATGGAAAAAGCATCCAAAGTTGGCTAATTTTGGCATTTTCAAACGGTACTCTTATTCTCACCCTCAGTGTGCTTGGGGGTTAAATCTGAGATTAAAAAGTAAACAGCAACTTTCTTCTGCAATCATTGTTGCATCTATCCAAATCAAAATAATTGCTACAACAACCTTGTTATTAGAGAAATTTGCCCTTGAAGTTGGTCAATTTTGAAGAAAAATTCTATATTCATGTCATTTTTGGCCAGTGGGGGTTAAAGTTGAAAGATCTGAATGGTGATTGTGGTGTATCATATTATGCTCTAAATGTGTGGAAAATTTGAGCTAAATAACTGTAAACAATTTTGAGACATTCAAAAAATGGTGAAATTTTGAAGGTTTTGGCAGAATATTTTGAAAACACGCGTTTTCACAGATATGACGATGCCGCATTTCACTAGATTTTATGACATTACATAAGTGTGCCAAATTTGGTCAAAATCGTACAGCTTGTTTTCGAGCAGTTCAACAGACAACATTCAGGGAGGAAAAAAAAAAAAATAAAATAGAGAAGAAAAATTTTGTAAAAGAAGAATAACAATAGTCTTTCCCAAACTGGGTTTGGGAAAGCCTAATAAAAACACATAGTTAATTACAGAAATGTAGGCAAAAATGCAAGAGTTTACAATGAACCAATTATTATCAAGTAAAAGTAAAATAAACTAATGTTTACATCGAAGATGTAGAAAAGTATGAACTTTCAAAAATTATAAATTTAAAGTACTTTGTATATTTGTTATACTTACCAATGGCCCAGACTAGCTGGTGCAAACTCAAAGTTATCAAGGGCCAAACACAAATCTTGAACTCCCCAATCCCCAAAATTTGCTTGCAAAACTGAAAATTAAAAGTCCTATCTGGTCATCCATACTTTTACTCTCCGCACATGCACAGCCGTCAGGAAGTGACCGGTATTGGCGCCAACATCATTCTTTGTAGAAAAGAGTACTACATAATAACTCAGCGGGGAGGTATGAGTGCCCACTCATGGGAGGGCCATACCCGTCTGGGCCATTGGTAAGTGTAAAAAATATACAAATGACTTTAAATTTATAATATTTTTATACTATAAACCAATGGCCCAGACTAGCTGAATCGTAACAAGAGCACACGTTTCGCTGAAGCAATACAATGTCCCCTACCGGACTAATGAGCATTAATAATTATACAAATGTTATAACCTAGATGTAAAAAAAGTTCAGAAAACTGATATTTTGGCGCTTTTCCATATTTCCAAGGGCCATAACTCACATAAGAATAATGCAATCAGCATGAAACTCAAACTTGATCTGTAAGTCATCGTTCTATAGTAGGTTACCAAGAATGAAATCATTCAGTTGAAGCATTTCCAAAAAAAAGTCCGGAAAACTAAAGTATGACTGACAGACTGACGGATGGACAGAGTGCAAAAGGCTACCAAAAATTAAATCATTCGGTTGAAGCATATCCAAAAAAATTCAGGTTAACTAAAGTATGACCAACAGACTGACTGACAGAGTGACGGATCGATGGACAGAGTGTAAATGAAACTTGATCTGTAAGTCATTGTTCTATAATAGGTTACCAAAAAGGAAATAATTCCGTTGAAGCGTTTCCAAAGAAAGCCCGGAAAAATGATATTTTGGCGCTTTTCCATATTTCCAAGGGCCATAACTCACACAAGAATAAGGCAATCAGCATGAAACTCAAACTTGATCTGTAAGTCATCGTTCTATAGTAGGTTACCAAAAATGAAATCATTCCGTTGAAGCGTTTCCAAAAAAAGTCCGGAAAACTGATATTTTGGCGCTTTTCCATATTTCCAAGGGCCATAACTCATACAAGAATAATGCAATCAGCATGAAACTCACACTTGATCTGTAAGTCATCGTTCTATAGTAGTTTACCAAAAATGAAATCATTCCATTGAAGTGTTTTCAAAAAAAATCCAGAAAACTTATATTTTGGCGCTTTTCCATATTTCCAAGGGCAATAACTCACACAAGAATAATGCAATCAGCATGAAACTCAAACTTGATCTGTAAGTCATCGTTCTATAGTAGTTTACCAAAAATGAAATCATTCCGTTGAAGCGTTTCCAAAAAAACTCCGGAAAACTGATATTTTGGTGCTTTTTCCCATATTTCCAAGGGCCGTAACTCACACAAGAATAATGCCATCAGCATGAAACTCAAACTTGATCTGTAAGTCATCGTTCTATAGTAGTTTACCAAAAA
This sequence comes from Pictodentalium vernedei, assembly GCA_031216915.1. Taxonomy (NCBI): domain Eukaryota; kingdom Metazoa; phylum Mollusca; class Scaphopoda; order Dentaliida; family Dentaliidae; genus Pictodentalium; species Pictodentalium vernedei. The sequence continues at coordinate 342,331,826 of CM062296.1, read as the reverse complement.
TGAAATCATTCCGTTGAAGCGTTTCCAAAAAAACTCCAGAAAACTAAAGTGAGACTGGCAGACTAACAGACTGACGGATGGACAGAGTGCAAACCTATAGTCCCCTCCGGCGATGCCAATAGGGGACTAAAAAGGCGGAGAGCCTAGAACTTCAGAATTAGTAGAGCAACATAGTTTCAAGCCTGTAATCCAAGGTGAAAGAAAATTAAATTTAAAAAAATTTAAAATTGCATGTATGTCTCTCTATATAGTAATAGAGAAGACATATCATAAATAAGGAGCCAAATTCAAGTAATTTCGTATTCTTAGCATGAAGACTATGCTAATTGGATGTAACAAGTTCCCAATTTTTAAGGCTAGTCTGGACTAAGCCCCAAAAATTAGGATGGCGTATTTGAGAATGAGAGGTTATCCCCCACAAACATACACCGTATACAATAAAACACAAGTTGTATCCAGGATATAATCTACAGACAAAACAGCTTCACTCATAGTTACACACTTATCAAGCCGGAGGAGAGGTAAAAAATCACCCCCACCCCCTTTTTGAAGGAATCTTCTTCAAAAAGAAAGAGGGGAGCGCTCTGGAATCAGTATTTATTTATTTATTTATTTATTGGTGTTTAAGGTCACATACTTATGCACAATGGCTAATCGTGACCGTGACAGTTTTACGGGTGGAGGAAGCCGGAGTACCCGGAGAGAACCACCGAGCAACGACGAGCAGCTGTCAGCTCTCCAACATCGTAACTCTGAACTCTGCACCGCAGCACAGGCAGGGTTAGATTGGTTGATGACATGCGCACCATCGACGTGCAGTACGCCTCAGTACACAGCGTCATCGTGCCCCCATGTAGGCAATCGGGGTGAAGTGTCTTGCCCAAGGACACAACGCGGTTGCCGCAGGTGGGATTCGAACCGAGGACCTCTCGGCTTGCAGCCTGCACCTCTACCAACTGAGCCACCGCGCCCCTCTGGAATCAGTAAAGGCAGTACCAAATAACAATATAAATATGCATCAAACAGGCATCCAGGTATTATTATTAATAATAATTGGTGCTTAATGCCACTTCAGAAGCTAAGGCTATTGTAATTAATATCGCCCGCTTGTAACGTATACCGGAGTCAGCATATGTAGATAGGTCGAAAACCGGTGATATAATATACAACATACACATGTCCAATAGAATCACAATGGAAGATCTCTGGAGAGTAAACACACTTCCGAGGTAACCCACAGGCGACCCCATTTAGGTGTACAATAAATTCCAATAAATAACACTCCCAGATGTGTTCTATCCGATATCTATGCTCCCAGAAACGAGCGAATATACAAGAGTGTAAAGACAAGTTGTATTCGATTGGGTACCAAAATTAATAGAAACCTGGATCTAGAAATGGAACGAGCTATGATTACCAGACTCGTCACAGACCGCCCCCCCCCAAAAATTCGTTGTTTCTAAGGTCCATAACATACAGTAACGCGTCTGCCTAATAATGCATTTATTATGCCTGTGAGTATTAAAATCCCACATGTAATCGTCTGAATACCAGTTAACTGACTATTCAGCCTCCCAGTTACCCAAAGGATAGCAATTACCCAAAGGATAGCAATCTATTGATGATGAATCATATGCTCGTATATGACATATAGACGAACAACCACAAGAAACCAACCAAAAAGTGAATGTGCCCATGAGTTCGCCATAGAACATGACCCAGCTGCCAATCGAGAAGTCATGAAATGCATGTATATACTTAAATGCATATGAGGCTTATGGGAAGAAAACTGCGTTTTGCCTGGTAATCGCCTCTTAACACATTGGCGGTGGGGAGGGGGGATTCAAAATCATATCGAACCCTCCTCACCCACATTACTTGAATCATTCTTGTGTTAGTCATCAAACAGTATAGGAACCGCAAGGCTCCCTCACATCTGACCAACTCCATAATGCCACTAAGGACAGAGAAGGACGTGATGAACAAATACACCGTATTTACATAACTCACACCAAACCATACCGGTTTGAAGAGAATAATCTCCTCTAACAAATGGTATCATGTCCAATAGGACAACTAACTCATCCTAGATGAAGCAGCTAAAGGTTTTCCTGTATGTGAGGACCAATAAAAGCTGATAACTGAGGGCCTAGAAGCTCACTAGGGAGACTTACAATGCTAGCCATAGCTTATAAGTCTTCATCTGCGTGAAGACAGATATATCGGTGTAAGTTGCGACCCTCAAGGCTCACTTAATGGAGACTTACAGTTATCGTCGGGCAAGGTAGGGAATGAAGAGCCGCTATATAAACAGCCCTGAATTCCCAAAGAGACTGCAGTCCCAAGAGATAATAAATTCAGTTATGCCACAGCATAATACTGAAAAAATCTCACTCAAGATTTTAGCTAGGCTACTATGGTGTAACAATAAGACACAAGTGTACGACACCTAGGAAAAACAAACCGAAAAGCACAGTAACTTTTTTGGTTGTAATCCCAAAAGACAGCAGACAGAGCCTAACCGAAGAGACCGCTGTAACCTTACAGAAGGCTACTATGGCGTCCACAATGACATAATTGTCTAGACGCCAAGACATATCTCAGCCTATCTATGCACTATCCATCTGGATGCAGGATGAGAAACAGGTGATAATACAAAACTGGAGAATAATTTTGACGACGTCTAATGTTTTTCTTCAAAAGGAAAGCTTATACCTCCAGAAGGAAAGCCTCTCTTGGAATATTTGTCGAACAAGTATTGTTGTAAGTGGAGCTTGCTCGGGCTGATAGCCGCAGGCCTGCCGAGACTACATTCTCATCCACTAATCTTCCACAATTTATCCACTTTTGCAAGGTTGTAACCTACCGCTAAGTGGCAAGCAACCAAAATTTATTCTCGGCAACCTCAATTGATCCCTTCATTAAGAGAGCCTTCATCTCCACTAGGAGCGACTCTCTTTGAAAGGAACTTCAGTGATTAACGTCCAGTTTCTCATGAAGTTGATAATCCTTCGTCAACTGGCAAGCAATAGAGGTCATGTCCATCACCTGTACGATTTACAATGCTTACAGGAGGAGAAACTACGGCCTCCCCGCGAAGAAGCTCATCTCGTTGACCTCAATTGTTCCCTTCAATAAGAGAGCCTTTACCTCCACTAGAAGTGCCTCTCTTTGAAAGGAACTTCCGTGATTAACGTCCAGTTTCTTGTGAAGTTGATAATCCTCCATAAACTGGCAAGCAATAGAGGTCATGTCTATCACCTATACGACTTACGATGCATACGGGAGGAGAAACTACATCCTCCCCGCGAAGAAGCTCAACTCGTCGACCTCAATTGTTCCCTTCAATAAGAGAGCCTTTACCTCCACTAGAAGTGACTCTCTTTGAAAGGAGCTTCCGTGATTAATGCTCAGTTTCTCGTGAAGAAGATAACCTTCCTTTAATCGTCGGCCTATGGGTGTCTGATCAATAGCCTTGATCAGACCTATACCCCTTTCCCAAGTCGCTATAATGACGACTTCCAGAGTAAATATAAGAGGGTTATTGCACCCTCGCGAGACATTCTCATGATGCTTTCTCAGAAGCAGAGCGGCCTCGCTTACCCCAGTCTGCTGAAGTGTGTTGATGAGACAGCAACTTCAATAGCAGAGCACTGAAGCTTCTTGTAGCCTGCACATATATCAACGCAAGCTTGTCGTCAAATAGTATATTTCCAGTAACCGGAGCGACTCAGAGAGAGCTTTTCACCTTGTCATCTATAAGTGATGACGACGCAAGGGCAGCATCGCATCTTACCAACTCCAAATTCACTGTCCGTGCGGAGTTGTACGTGGCATACATGACTGCCCTGGAAAGAACTCTAGCGAGGAACCACGTCCTCATATTTCTTTCCACTGAGACGTTGCGCCATAGCTCTGGTAAGGTGATCTGCTTAGGGCATTGTGCCCAGATTTGCTATTTTCAATGAAATAGCACATTCCATTATTTCCGAGCATATATTAAATGATGCAGGTAGGGACATATTTTCATCCCCGGCCTGCTCATCTAAATGCAGACTTATTCAGATGGAACAATATTCTTAAGCACTTAAGACTTTTCATAGTCTTAAAGTGCCCTTCTGTGAGAGATGGAGACTAACACTCCGTATCCCTCTCACCATCCAAATGTTCCATCCGCAAATATGGTCAACTCCATTCGACTAAATGGATGACTGGACCAACCCAGCACCGACTGACAGCTTTCCATCGGAGTCTGTTAAACGGTAGTACTAATCTCAAACGACTAGCTATCAACCCGAACCTGCAAAGTCAGTTAGCTAGTCTGTGGTCAACGCGCTTCATTTGTGAAGCAAGGGAAGATGCCGTAGCTGCCACCGAATCTGGCTGCAGTGTGGAAGAAGCGTCCCGAACCGCAAGTGTGAACGGGCATCCCAACTCACTAAAGTTTCTTGCATCAAAAACAGTCGACCCCGACTGCGGTCGGAAAGAAGGTTCTCCAGCTCGCAGTGTTCTTCAGACCTCGCCAAGCGTTCTGCTAGAAACTTTTAGGCATCTTCCCTTATCGTGCATATACCTGGAAGAAGAGGAAGCCGTAACCACAGCCGACCCCGGCTGAAGTGCAGGAGAAGCATCCCAACTCGTCACATAGGATGGATGCTCCTCCTCATTGAAGTTTCTTACAACACAAAACAGTCGTCCCTGGCTGTTAACGGGATGAAAAACGCTCTGCATGCTTGATCTGTCCCAAGATCTCGTAGAGTATCCCGCTTAGAAACTTCTAGGCTTAATCCTCTTTTGTGCATTTCCATGTAAGTAGAAGAAGCCATAACTGCCGCTGGCCCTGGCTGCAGTGTGGAAGGAACGTTTCGATGCGTGTTCTGACTCAATATGGTTTCTCACAATGGACACAGTCAGCCTCGACTGTTAACGGGACGGAGAGGATTCTCCAATCGGTGATCTGACACCAGATCTAGCCGAGCATCCCATAGAGAAACTTCAGGCTTCTACTATATGCACAATTGACCAGACCAAACCCAGCACCGTCCAACAGCTCAACACTGGAGTCTGCTCTTGCATTAGCTGGGATGCTGCTAATAGCTGCGCAACTGCAAGAGCAAGTCCATTCCCAAGGCTTTAAGAGCAGCGGTCTTCTGTTTATCCCACTGCTTGCTGCTCCTGGGATGAAGATCCAGAGATAGATCTCTTCTCCGAGCGTCCAGTTGATCGATGCCTCGGATCACTAGCTATCGGATGGTCCAACTTCAAGTGCGAAGAAAGGCTCCATCTTCGCGCAGCTGACTGGTTATCTGAAGTCGGGTAGCTAGCCTGTGGTCATGTGTGCTTTAATAATGTAGCAGATGAAGCCATGACTGAAGCTGGCCCCAGCTGCAGACTAAAGAGAGCGTCCCTAGCGGTGGGCGGACGTATGCTCCGTCTTGTGCAAGGTTCCAACCAGAAAACTTCATTTCAGCTTGTGAAAAGTAGCGGAGGAAGCCGTGACTGAAGCCAACCCCGGCTGCAGGCAAACAGAGCCCCGAGCGGTGGGTGGACGTATGCTCCGGCTTGCGCAAGTTTCTCATAACAACATTTGGCCCCAAATGTTGTTAGGTTAGAGAGGGGCCCTAGCCGAGTACAAGAAATTTGCTGATTTCTTCCCTATTTTCGTTGTCGCTGGGTGAGCTTATTTATATTTAAGTGCTCGCTCTACCCACATCTACACTTCCTTCGACCGCAATGGACTTACCCGGTGTCACGGCTCCCACGGATGGAGTAACTACTTCACTGGTCGAGCTAGCTGCTTGCAAGAGATTAAGAACACTAACTAGAGGCCTTATCACTTGCATATCATGAGCACTGTAGCTAGCTCTATTTGCTCAACAGAGTGCGACAACGGTAGCACACTTGGATGGGTATCAGAATACCATCACCATGTTCATGTTCCTCTGAAATAGAAACTGAAAAAATGAATTATAACGTGGTGAGAGGCCTGGCCTCAGAACCTCAACCTCACTGCCAACAACGTACCGCGACACCCGTCTCCAACATTAGTCATCCCAGTGAACACAAGAATGACAAGAGTCCGCAGGAGTGCATCGACTAAAGTTGATATCAGTCCTCCAAACTCCACAACAAAATATATAATTAAGATACATGAATAATAGCAATCAAAATTAAATTCAAAATATTTTTGGTAAATTTTTTTAAAAAAAAACGCCGAAGTTCCCAAAGGGAACATAAAAGCCCAAAGGAATCCCGATAGAGCCAAAGTGTGGACAAAATCCAAATTTATTGAGCTACACTACCGGAATAATAATCCATGTATTCTACAGTAATTCTACGGTAACAGAATATAAAATACTACCTATATATGAGGACGTTGTTAATGTAAACAACGTCAATGAAAAAACTGGAAACAAGACATCAGGCACACAAAAAGGCCCAAAGTCAGAAACCAATTTAAATGCTACCAGATGCAAAGCTAGATCTTCATACGAAGATAAAACGATACATCAGATAGAAGATGCAAGACTAAACGACCTAACACCCGTAGGGTGAGGACAGAATCATGGGGAAAAACAGAATAAATATTCTGTAATACATGTTAAACTCCCAAGAAATTTAATAAAAAATTTTAATAAAAAATAGCCAAAAAGCTTAAGAGTTTAACATGAAGGGTTCATGGAAGGATAGGGAAGGAATACTTACCAAACAGTGGAATAATCATTATCAAAAATGATGACGTCAGGCGTATGTCCTGAAATTGGGAAACATGAAATAATTTTATAATTACAAAGTTACAGCCCTGAACGTCTAAAACCACCATTGAACACTTCCATCATCCAATAACAGCATTGGATCCACCAACTCTTGCATTGATTTGTGTCTGGCATCCTCAAAAAAGGAGATTTTAAAGCACAGATGTCAGTTCATTGTTGCTAACTTTAGGGCCAAACAAAGAATGATGTTGGTGCCAATTCAGGTCACTTCCTGATGGCTGTGCATGTGTGGAGAGTAAAAGTATGGAGGACAAGATAGGACTTTTAATTTTTGGTTTTGCAGGCAAATTTTGGGGATTGGGGGGGGGGGGGGTTCAAAATTTGTGTTTGGCCCTTGATAACTTTGAGTTTGTACTAGCTGGTCTGGGCCATTGGTTTATAGAATAAAAATATGCATGCGTCCTGTGTCTTTTCTTTTTACAAAACTTTCAGAATCTATAAAACAGACTGTACGGTGGAGACCACTTAATTGGACAACTGTTTCTTGGAATAATCCTGTTAATTGTATATAACAACCAAATACCAAACCACCAGCACAAATTTGACCTGTTTTAGCATTTAAGCTGTTGAAACTACTGCTGTCAACTGAATTCAAAATCTTGTAATTTAGCACAGAATTTCTCAGACTTCCCCATGTTTATAATCCCATTTGTTGTCAGTACATCCAATATAGGCATTTTAATCTATCATATCTTGTTTGACAGAGCTCCATGAGCTCTGTGAAACAAGACATGATAGAATAAATGCTCAGCTCACCACTAGAATATTGAAAAATAACCATACCCCTGTTTATTGAATACTCCTGTTCATTGAATATTTTTAACAGGCAATGTGGCTAATCCATTAACAGGGTTCCACTGTTTAACTTAACTCGATGAATGATCTATGAAATAAACATGCAGGCAATTTTAGTTTTTCAATCTCATCACGTTTTATATATGTTGGAACATAAAGCAGGAATTTAATCAGATCAATGTTTAAGGTAACAGGAAAACAAAATGACTCAGCAAAATTTCTGATTACATATGAAACTCTGTTAACTGAATAACTACTTTGCCAGAGAAAAATATTCAACTGACAGGAGCATACAATTAACAGGAATTGGGTTGTTTTTCTATCTTCTAGTTTTTAACTTAGTATTTATTTGATTATATCTAGTTTGACAGAGCTCAAACAAGATATTATTGATTACATGCCTATATTGGATGTATGGAAGCCAAAAATGTTTTTAAATGTGGGGAATTCAGTGGATGTTGGAGTAATTCTTTAACACATTACAAGATTTTTATTTAATTAACAGGAGTTTACTCTATAACCTATATGCAATTAACAGGTCACATTTATACGAAAGGTATGATAAATGGTTTGGTGTTTGTAAATTATATACAATTAACAGGGTTATTCAAGTGAAAGATCTAGGATTAAGAGGACTCAACTATAATATGTATACATCATACTTACTTCTTACAAAGTTAACAGTTGACAATGTAGTTTAATCAGAAGAAAAGGTTGTGATTGAAAATTGATAAAGGGCCACCTCTGTGAAAAAATGAAATATTTATAGTAATTTGTATATTTTTTATATTTATCAATGGCCCAGACTTCTTAGCTGGTGCAAACTCATAACTTTTAAGGGCCAAACACAAATTTTGAACTCCCAACCCTCAAATTTGCATAGAAATCCAGAAATTTAAAGTCCTATACGGTCCTCCATACCTTTATACACTGTGCATGCATCGTAAGCAGGAAGCAACGGAAACTGGCACCAGCCATCATTCTTACCAGATTATGTGCTGTTAAAAGTAGAAAATCCTGTGGAGGAGGAGTGAGTGCCCACTCACGGGAGGGCCATTCCCATCTGGGCCATTGGTAAGTATAAAAAATATACAAATTACAATAAATTGTTCATATTTTTCTACTGTACCAATGGCCCAGACTTAGCTGAATAGTAAAAAGGCTGGAGGGCCTAGGACTTGGAATAGCGGACTAAATTTCAGCTCCTGAGCCTGCAGGAGGACTCCCAAAGGTGAATAGGAGACTAAAATATGAGGAATTACATATATCATTCTCTATACAACAACAGAGAAGGACATACCACCAATTAAAATAAAAGGAGCAATATCAAAGTGAATCCTTATTACTTAGAATAAACGATTACGCTAATTGGCTGTAAAGAGCCCCAATTTTAAGGCTAGTCCAGAATAAGACGCTTAAAATTAGGAAATGATAAATTTATAGTAATTTGTATATTTTTATACTTACCAATGGCCCAGACTTAGCTGGTGCTAACTCCAAAATATCAAGGGCCAAACACAAATTTTGCCCCCCAATCCCCAAAATTTGCATGCAAAACCAAAAATTAGAAGTCCTATCTGGTCCTCCATACATTTACTCTCCACACATCCACACATGCGCAGACGCCAGGAAGTGACCGGAACTGGCACCAACATCATTCTTTGTAAAAGAGAGTAATACATAATAATTCAGTGGGTAGGTATGAGTGCCCACTCATGGGAGGGCCATCCCCGTCTGAGCCATTGGTATGTATAAAAATATACAAATTACTATAAATTTATTTTTACACAACAACCAATGGCCCAGACTTAGCTGAATAGTAAAAAGGTGGAGGGCCTAGGACTTCCGAAATAGTTCCAATCCTGCAATCCATGATGAAAAGAAATTAGAACAATTAGAAAAAATTACATGCATGTCTCTCTATACAATAATAGAGGAGACATATTCTAAATAAGGAGCCCAATTTAAGTAATTCCTTATTGTAAGCATGAAGACAATGCTACTTAGGATGTAACAAGTTCCCAATTTTTAAGGCTAGTCTGGACTAAGCCCCAAAAATTAGGATGGCATATCTGAGAATGAGTGAAAGTCCCCCAAACACATACGCCATACAATAACACTTCAGCTATATGCAGGATATAATTATGGATAAAACAGCTTCCTTCATAGTTACATACTCTCTAATCCAGAGAAGAGGTAAAAATCCCCCCCCCCCCCTTTCTTTTGAAGGAATCTTCAAAAGAAAGAGGGAGAGCTCTGGAATCAATGAGAGCGGTACCAAAAAAACAATATAAATAATCGTCGAACAGGCACTCAGGTATTAATTCATGATTAATAAATGGTGCTTAAAGCCAATTCAGAAGTTAAGGCTATAGCGACGATCCAAACAGAACATACACATGTCAAATCGAGCCAATCGAGCCACACTCAACGATTCCTAAGAGAAAACACACTTTCTAGGTAATCCACAGGCGACCTCTGTACAATAAATTCCAGTAACACTCTCCAACGTGTACTATCCGATATCTACGATCGTAAAAACACATGGGGTTTTCGAAATGAGTACTGACATAATAGAAACCTGGATCTAGAAATGAAAGTAGGCATGATTAACAGGCTCCGACACGGATCGCCCCCAAAATAGATTATGATTTCAGGGTCCACAAAATACAATAAAGCGTTAGCCTAATAATGTAATGCACGAGAGCATTTATATTTAGCATGTAATCATCTGAATACTGGTTAACTGCTTATGCAGCATGCGAGGTACTCAAGAGTAGCAATTTAATTGTGATGATTTTTAATTAAGTGCTTGGATATAACAAATCAACAAATAATCATAGGAAACTAATCAAACTAAAAAGCGAATGTGCCCATGAGGTTGCCATAGAACAAGACCCAAATGCATAGTATGTATGTATTAAATTATATGAGGCTTGCGGGAATAAAACTATGTCCTGCCCGGTAATTGCCTCTAAACACATAGGCAATGTGTGTGTGTGTTGGGGTTGGGGAATTCAAAGTCATATCGAAATCTCCTCACCCACATTATTTAATCGTTCCTGTGCCAGTTCTCAAATAATATAGGAACCGCGATGGTTCCCTCACATTTAACCGCCTCCATTATGCCACTATGGGCGAAGAAGGATGTGAAGAATAAAACTTCCCCTGAAAGAAGGCCCTCTCATGGAGGAAGGTTCTGGGGAGCGTCCCATAACACTTGAGAATACTGATCCAAGGTTTCTGTGACAACAGGGGTGCTACTAGTAGGATTCACAACGAGACTGTTTAATCTTAAACGTAATCTATTGAATCAAATGAATTGGAGGATACGCGTATCCTATCATTCATCCCCATGAATTCTGCAGAGTGTCTACTGCATGCGCTCAATGGTTTGGGATTGGCGACACAAATGATGGTAACTAATTGTTCCGGTGCATCGCAAACTAAACTATCATGGGAAGATCCCACTGGTAGCAAAACTGTCCAAATACTCACTTGTTGAGCGCCAAAGCAAATGAAACAGGCGATCTTTCCGAGAGCAAGTCTGCTAGTACGTTCAGATGACCCGGTATATGACGGATATAGAGATGAACATGAAATAGAAAAATCTTCTCCGTTAGTTATCATAATGGAAATGAATGGGTGCCGCCCTGGTTCCTGATGCATGCTACTACTATCGAGTTGTCCAAGAATATCTGAACATGCATGTCCACAAATAATGTGAATCCATTGATGTAGCGCTAACAATATTGACATCATTCTTTGATGCTTATGTGTTTCTCCAGGAACCGAGGGGTCCCAAGACTCCTGCATTTTGAGTCTGTCCGACTCAGGGTCGTGCCCCAAACTGTTGATTCACACCAGTCATAATCGTGAAAGCCAGATCTGTCAGTTGCAGAGGAACTCTTTGAGTTATCCACTGAATATCTGCCCCAATATGGACCTTATGTGTACTAGATCCGTTAAAACAATACTGGTCTTGAGCGAATGCATCTTCACACTCCAGTTCTGGGAAAAGAATAACTAGAGGGGATGTGTGCATAAGTAATCCATCTGAATAAGATGTGTAGCCGCTCCGCACAACCCCATCAGTCGCATAAAATTCTTGCGGTTAATGCGTTTGATAGTAGACAAAAGCAAGCATAACAACTGACTAATTTCTCTCTGGATAATAGCAGACGAACCTGATTGTTGTGAGACATTACCGAGTTCATTATTCGAGTGACGGCCCAGGGTGCTGGATTCAGACCGAAGAACATCACTCGGAACTCAAATACTATCCCTTGGACGACGAACCGTAGGTACTTTCTGAATGCCGGATATACCAGGCCATGAAAGAATGGATCCATAGATCTATGCTTGTTGCATAGTCGATCACTCGCTTTTACTGACTAAATGATTACCATAAACTTTTAGAGCTATGATAAACTTGTTATCCAGCTCAAGTCTATTATCAGTCAGAACGAGCTCTCTGGCTTCGGTACGAGTAACAGGGGACTATAGAATCCTAGAGAATCTTGATTCTCGACGACCTCTATTACGTTCATTGTCAAAAGAACCTTCACCTCCAATTGGGGAGACTCTTATGCAAGGATTTGACGGAAGCATTATCCATCACGGACATTAAATTAGTGGTGGTTTCTCTCGGAAAGATAGCCGTAGGCCATCCGAGACCACACTTCTCACCTACTGGTCTCCCGCAATAGTTAGTTATCCGGTTTGATGCGAATCTTGATAACCATCCATCAACTGCTAAGCAATAGAGGTCCTAACCTCACCTGTAGTACCTGCGAGGCCTTCGGAAGAAGAAACTACGTCTCCTTCGCAAAGAGCCTCGAGCCAACTGCCTAGGGGCATCTGACCGGTGGTCTCGATCAGACCTAAGCCCTTTATCGGAGTCGCTGTAAGAGGATCCCTAGAGTAATTATAGGAGGGTTACCTATACCCTTACGAGGAGTCCTTTTTAGACGACTTTCTGTCTAGGACGTCCTCCCTTACTCTTTTCTGCTATTGCGGGTCGATTAGACGCCGACTTAAGGAGCAGAGTATTGATGCTTTCTTTGTAGCTTGGTCATAAACCAAGGAAAGCTTATCGTCAAAAACTTAGAGTCCGGAAACCGGAGCGACCCGTAGAGAGTTTTTCACCTTGTCATCTATTAAAGATGACGACGCAAGTGCTCCGTCACGTCAAATTAGCAACTGTTAAGACAGAGTTATATGTGATAAATATAATAGCCCTGGAAGGACTCTAAATGAGGTACGAACGTCCTCAAATTCCTTTCCATACAGACGTTGCGTCACAGTTCTTAAAGGTGATCTGCGTAAGACAGTGAGTCTAAATTCACTCTGAATGAAGAAATTGCCGTCTCAATTGTGTCCGAGCGAATTGTGAATGACGAAGGTAAGGCCATATAAGGTCCTTAGCCTGCTCATTCAAACGCAGAGGAACTCTGTTTTCCGTTATAATCGGTAAAATTAAGGAAGATGATGACAAGAAACCGCCTTACTTCTTCCCACTGGAAAGACAAATATGGCGTCGTTTAAAAGGCCTAAGGCCCGCAACACCTTGTAGACTTGACCGAAAAAAACCTCTCCTCCTCTTTTTCCGGATGAATTCAGCGTCCAACAACGCTAGTGGTTTCTTGCAGGTAGACGCAGCATTCTGATTCGCTGGAACAAATTCAGGGTATTGTTTATGGATTAAATCCATCGGAACCCTGTGTTGTTCCGAAAGGGAAGGGTAATCCCCCTCCGTATCCCTTTCATCATTCATCTGAATCGGCTGCTTCTGCACTTGCTGGGATGCTGCGATGAGCTGTGCAATTTGCGACAGCAAATCCGTTATGGAGGCCTGAGGAGCAGCGGTGTTCTATTCTGGCCACCGGCTGCTCCTGGGACAGTGTGTACGAGATGGCTCTTTTCTCCGGACGTCCCGATATATGAGGCCTTGTCTCTTAGCTACTGAATAGTGCTACTTTCAAGCGGTCGCAGCATTCTGATTCTCAGGAACAAACTCAGGGAAGTATTGATGCATTAGATCCATCGCCACCCTGTGTTGTTCCAAAAGGGAAGGGTAATTCTCCTCCAGATCCCTTTTACCATCCAACTGAATCAGATTATACTCACAGTCATCGGCATCTGAATGCACAGATGACTGGACTGACCCAGCACCATCCGACAGCTAAGGTTCTTAGCCTGCCGTCGGCTGCTTCTGCACTTGCTGGGATGCCGCGATGAGCTGTGAAATCTGCGACAGCAAGTCCGTTAAGGAGGCCTGAGGAGCAGCAGTCTGTTGCTTGGTCGCCAGCTGCTCCTGGGACAGTATGTCCGAGATGGTTCTTTTCTGTGGACATCCCGATGAATGAGGCCTCGTCTCCTTGGCTACAGTATGGTGTGACTTCTTTGACGAAGAGTGGACCTTCTCGGCGATGCAGGCTGGATATCAGAAGTCACGTAGCGGTCGTGAGTGCTTGGTAGACACTGAAGAAGAAGCTGTAACTATAGCTGACCCCAGCTGTGAACTGAACGGAGCATCCTGGACGGGAGGGGTGGACGTATGCTCCGACTGACGCAAGTTCTGAACCACAACATCTGACCCCAGATGTTGTTATGAAAGAGAGGGGGCACTCTCGCTCGTGGTCCTTCAGACCTCGCCGAGCTTCCCGCTGAACTTGCCGGCTTCTTCCTCTCCGTCGTCGCTGGGTGAGCCTGTTATTATTTTATAGTGCTCGCTCTACCCTTTCTGCTCTCCTTGACGGCAATGGACACACCCGGCGTCACGGCACCCACGGATGGTGTAACCGCTTCACCGGTCATGCTAGCTGGTGACAGGGAGCTGAAACCACGCTGTGGTTTATTGCCCTGTCTAATATTCATGAGCACTTTAGCCGCTAGCTCTATTTGACTATCTAACTGCGACGACAGAAGCACACTCTCTGACGGCGTCACATAAACATCACTATGTTCTTGTTCCTCTGTAAATAGAAACTGAAAAACTAGAGCGACTTTTTGGCGAGAGGACCGGCAGTGGCCTCACCACGAGAGGACCAGCAGTGGCCTCTCGCTAACAACATACTGTGACACCCGTCTCCAACGTTTGTCATCCCATGCAACTCATGTTGAGCAAGAATTAGTGGGACTACATCGACTACAAGCAAGGCAACCAACATGAAAATCAGAGGAAAGGCTTCCTCGCCTAGCTTACTGAGCAATATGCTTTCATAATACAGCAAACTAAGTCGATCGTACTCCCACCAACTCCACATTAAATATTATAAAAAGATACATAACAAATAACATTCAAAATATAAATCGAAAAATAATTTACACTAAAAAATTTTTCGAAAACTTTTGACAAGAGCCCAAGTTCCCAAAGGGAACAATGTGCCCAAATGTATCCCGATAGAGCCCATGTGTGGACAAAAATAATTTTTCTATCCAAAAGATTAACTGCTACACTACCGGAATATTTAATGTATCTTACAACAGTCCTTACCATATAATAAATAGGAAACTACATATATAAATAGAGCGTTGTCAATGAAAACAACGTCAGAATGAAAACCGGAAAGAAGACCCCAGGCAACACGGCCTGAAGTCAGTAACAGATTTTTGAACTATCCGATGTAAAGCAAGATCTTCATCAGAAGAAAAAACGATACATCGGACGTATGATGCATGACCAAAATGCCTAAACACCCCTAGGGTGAGGACGTAACCATGGAGATATACAGAATAAACATTCTGTGTAACATGTTAAACTTCCAAGAAATTTTATAAATTTTTTTTTAATAAAACAAGCCAAAAAGCTTGGGAGTTTAAATGGGGGGTTTCAACGTAGGGTAGGGAAGGAATACTTAACAAACAGTGGAAAAATCATTATCAATAATGATGACGTCAGGCCCATGTCCCAAAATTGGGGAACATGAACTAATTTTTATTAATATTAAAAAGTTACAGCCCTGAACATTTCAAACCACCATTTCTTCCTTCCTTCATCCAGTTATGTCCTTGGATCCACCAAATTAACCATTGATTTGTGCCTGGTATCATTATAAACTGAGATTTAAACGTACAGAAGTCAGTTTGTTGTTATCTGACTGAGGGCCAAACAAAGAATGATGTTGGCACCAATTCCAGTCACTTCCTGGCATCTGCGCATGCGCAGAGAGTAAATGTATGGAGGACCAGATAGGACTTCTAATTTTCGGTTTTGCATGCAAATTTGGGGAATTGGGGGGGGGGGGGGGGGCAAAGTTTGTGTTTGGCCCTCGATATTTTGCAGTTAGCACCAGCTAAGTCTGGGCCATTGGTTGTTGTGTAAAAATAAGCGTGTTCGAGAGTTGGAGACTAACACCCGCAGACACATGCCAAATACAATGCAACACACAAAGCAATACATAAAAGATCTGTATTATCTATAGACAATAACAACTTCACCCATAGTTACACACTTACTATAAGGCCAGAAGAGGTAAGGAGAAACCACCCCCCCCCCCCCCCCCCCCACCCTCTTTTTTGAAGGAAATTAACTTTCAAAACAAAGATGAATGTGGCCTGGAATCAGCGATAAAGCATAAAGGCAGACTGAAGTATATATAACTGCTTTAAAGGCTCCTGGTTACGAGCAAAATTTAATCTGTTGTGACCAATACATTGCCTTCCTAAGGCATCTGGACCTAAACAGAATCATCTGTTCAAGACTCAAGACGAAGATAAAGCTCCAACTTCCTTAGCGGAGATCTTATAATAAAATCAAAAGCTTCTAAAATGTGTACCACATCTGGCATACCCAGGCAGAAAAACGTCAAAGTACTGACTGGGCAGAACATTGTTAATACGGAGATCGGACGAGAACCGGTGATATTAATATGTACAACCTTAAACTTATCCAATTGAATCCCAATGGAAAGTTATCTGAGAGAGCTCAGAGAACTCAACAGGTGAACACGTCCCGGTGTACAAGTGAATCCCAATAAATGAACTTCCAAACTGTAACCGTTCAAATCTACGAGAATGAGAGAGTGGGATTCCTCTTTGTGTACCGCTTCAGGTTGAACACTGAATTCAGAACCTTGAATGGGATATGATTAAAAAACCTGTCAAGGACCGTCCCCAATTTGAATCATTGTTCCCCAGGTCCGTTAAAACCAATGACTGTTCAGAGAATGAATATACAACTCTGAATAATGAAGAAAAAAAGAGAGGACATATGCTTAAAACGGCCCGTAGGAATATCCAATACTGATCCAAATAGCCCATAAATCTCATAAGCTCTTATACTGACACTGAGCAAGAATTTAAGAGAATCTATTCAAGAAATACGTCTGCCTAATGATTAATACATATTAAGCCACGCAACTAACAGAAACCCACATCTGCCGTCGCCTGAATACAGCCTGTATCACTGTATCATCGGCATAATCAGAGCGATTCAAAATATAACCAGGAAACTGAAGGAATAAAACAACTTTAATGCGATTTATAACATGAGGAATAAACTCATATGCAGTAAGAGAAGCAGCCGACTCTGAATGAAACTATTCTCAAGAGCAGACTAACTGCCATATTTGGAGAATGTCTCTCATATGATCTGACATGCCTGCCGCACAGGTTACTCGAAGGCTAGCAATACCAACCGAATTTATATCATGAAAAAAAGCTCAATAACAGAGACTTATGACGTTAGCCGCTAATGTGATAGAAAAATACCGCTCTTAATTCACATAAGGCTACTATGGAATCAACAATAGGACTAAATGCCTGTGACGCCTAAGAATACAACACCAAGAAGGAAAAAATGTACTCTTTCCTTCTAATGGCCTTATTCCAAAAAGATAGCTAACGCAGCCTAAAAGTCTTCATATCCGTGAAGACAGATATCTGGGTGTAACTTGGAAAGCTCACTAAACGGAGACTTACGATGTTAGCCACTAATGTTATAGAAAAAGACCTCTCTTAATTCACATAAGGCTACTATGGCATCAACAATAGGACTAAAAGCCTCTGACGCCTAAGAATACAACACAGAGAAGGAAAAAACATACTCTTCCCTTCTAACGGCCCTATACCTAACAAGTCAGCGGTCTCAGAATAGCTAACGCAGCTAGCAATTTTTTTCTATTCGTGAAGACCGAATCTGAGTGTAATCTGCGGCCTCGGAAAGCTCACTCAGCGGAGACTTTCGACCAACCTCGTGATATTGATTTCACTAATGGAAAACTGCACCACCAGACGAGTTACCCGCTGTCTGAGAAATAAGGGATGAAAGGGCCTACTCCCTGCTATAATATGAGCACCCTGCGACTCCACACTACACTCACATGGGTGCAGATACGGCTGCACACATATGTGCGTCAGCATGCTGCTAAAGGTCCAATATCGAGGCTTATATGAGCAGCTATCTAAGATACTTTGCTGTCTGCTGCTCTCGGGACGATGACCTGCCCCCAGGTCTTATTGATGCGTGTCCCAACAGAAGATGCCTCAATGCACTAGCTTTGGAAATCCAACTTCGGCAGCAATGAATGGACTCCGATCCGTGGAAATGCAGAACATCAGAAGTCAGAAAGCTAGCTTGCGGTCTACTGTGCTTTGCCTGCGTGGCAGAAGAGAAGGAAACCAAGCAGCCGGCCCCGGCTGCTATCAGGGAGGAGAGGGCTCTCCCGATTGTTAGGATGAACGCCCTAACAACACTTGCCACAGTTGACGCCAACTGTTGTCAGGATGGAGAGGGATCTCCAGCTCGACCCCGAGCATCCCAATGAATAACGGACAGGCTTCCACCCCTTCCGTGCCGTCGTGTGGGTGAGCTTTTATATTTTGAGGTGCTTGCTCTACCCAATTCTACACTCTCCTCGACCGCAACGGACCTACCTGGCGTCCCGGTTCCAACTGGAGAACCGCTTCACCGATCGAGCTAGCTGCTGGCAGAGAATTAAGAGCACTAACTAGCAGCCTTAAATTCCTGCTTAAAAATCATGAGCACTTCACAGCTAGCTCGGTTTTCTCATCAGAGCGGGGCTCATCAGACCGTGATGATGGCTGCACAGAATGGATAGGTGTCGATGAACCATTACAACATTCTTGTTCCTCTGAAAAAGAAATAAATAACCCGTGGCGAAAGCTCCGTATCGGAACTTTGCCGCCCACAACAAATGTACACACCCAGCTAGAACATTTATCCAAGATTCACACAAGGTGCAATGGCTACAAGCCCAGTAGGCCTGTAGATCAGAAGGGGACCTAATGAACCCACACAAAGCATGAATCTTCACTGTAGGTCACTACTGACATACACGAAAATATGATACAATATAAGCCCCTCAACACTCCCTAAAATGCATAAAAAACTACATTATACATTATAGGATATAACAACATAATTGAAAAAATAAAATTTTCTAAAAAAGGTAGATGACAGCCCAAGTACCCCAAAGGAACCTAATGAGCCCAAGGGCACCCCGATAGAGCCTAAGTGTGGATATACCACTCCACAACTAAGACAAGACATCGGGCTAGGGCCTGCCATGTAAAGTAACACATTAATACAATAACTGTACTACAGTAAACCATCACAGTACCAAAACTTTTGAGAAAAAGTAAACACCGTCCGAAAACAAACCGTAACTAATAAGACAGACACATAAAGAACGGCCCGAAGTCAGTAACCAGCGTATAAAACTACCAACTGCAAAACTAAATCTTCCCAGGAATATAAAATAATGCAGCCGGTAGAAGATGTAAGACTAAGACATCCCCGGATGTCGACCCGACCGGGACTTAAGCAAGGAGGAATGCGTAACTATATTCTGTGAAAAAACGTCAAATTCTCAAGAAATTTTGAAAAATAAGTCTCTTAAAAAATGCCAAAGGCACTTGGGAACTTAACAAGAGGGTTCATAGAAGGACAGGGGAGAACACTAAACAATACTACTGCTATCATAAGAATGTATCAGGCGTATATCCCGAAAATGGGAAACACAATATTTATCATTAAAAAATTAAGTTACAGCCCTGAACTCTCCAAAACACCACTGTTCTCCTGCAACGTCCTGTAAAACCATTGAATCCACCAATATATTCAATAATCTGTGCCTGGCATCTTCAGAAAATAAGTTTTAAAGCACAGAAGTTAGGTAGATGTTACTGACGTAGGGCCAAACCAAAAGAATGATGGCTGGTGCCAATTTCAATTTTTGCGATGCATGCATAGAGTATAAAGGTAGAGAGGATCATATAGGACTTTAAATTTCTGGATTTCTATGCACATTTTGGGGGTTGGGGGGGGGGAGGGTTCAAAATTTGTGTTTTGGCCCTTAAAAGTTATGAGTTTGCACCAGCTAAGTCTGGGCCATTGGTACAGAAGAAAAATACAAAAAAATACCCCCAAACTTTGGTCTTGCACAATCCTTATCATATACACATGTACATTTCATACAACATATAACAAAGTCTATATACTAAATTAAAGCTGGCTGCCATGACACATCTGTTAATTATGAAGATACTCCTCTGACAAGATATGAGACTAGCTGTTGAAAGAGATATTAAACACAACAAACAAACATAAAGATACCCTGATAATTGAAGAGAAGTTTCTACCAGCCTGCTCTGTTCACGATGAAAAGACAGAAGAACTTGTCAATTATATTTTTAGTTCTTAGGCTAATAAGGTGTCTACTTTGGATGTGTAGACACACTACTTAACTGGTTGAGTGCTAAAGCCACTATCAGGGCTTTCAAAATAGCGAGCATACCAGAGCAAAAACAAACATTTTTCCTTGCTCATGTTTCATATTCAGTTGCACGCAAATAATATTTTTTGTTTTATATAAATTTGTTTTTATTTTGCAAAATATTGGAGAGTGCCTATAGGCACTCTCCAATCGTCTGTAATAAAACAAATTTTTGAATAACAAATTCAGGCCAAAAATAATCTCGCCCTCACCCAATCAACTGGGTGAGTGCTAAATTATTTTTCAAAGGTGATTTGAAACATGGGTATTTTTTTTCAAAGATATCCTGCTACAAGCACAAGTCACATTAGTTTAGCAAGATTTTGTTCTTAAATAACTGTTTTTCTTACAATTTATTGGAGAGTGCCAATCAGCACTCTTCAATAAATTGCAACCAACCAATTTAAAAAAAAAATTTCTTCTGCTAATCAAACCTCAAGCTGATGCATATATTGTAGAGCCATTAAAGTGGATTCCAGCACTTTTCAATAGGGCCATGATAGTGGCTTCTAGCACTCAACCAGTTAATAACCAGTTGAATTAGCTGCTAGAGATCTTTCCAACTTGAACAAATAAGCCAAAAAATGGGAATGGGTAGATGAACAGCCTGATTGCCTGACAGGTATTGAGAAGCGGAGAAACCAACTATTATACAGTCCACTTTCTGCAGGCAGCAATGCAATAAATTTTTCAGTTAATTTTCACATTATAGATTGAGTTTTTTTTTTTGTTTCCTAAAGTGAAACTGTGTCCAGTGATTTTGCACTGAATCAACAAAGTTTAATACCTGTAAAATTCTGTTAATGATTCAACTTTAAACAGTTGGTATGGAAATTTTCTTATGGAATAACCAACATCAAACCATTGATCCAACAAAAATGTAACATGTCTATGTAAATAGTCAGATGTACTCTTATACCCACAGGACAGTGAAACTGAATCCAGTGCCTGAAAAACAACAAATGAGCAATTCATCTGTAATGTGTACACACAGTGGACATCTTCTGTAAACATAGCTCACATAAAATCCCAGTAATCATGAATGACAATATCATAATTTATTATTTTAATTATTTTTTTGTTCAAATTTAAAAAACAATTTCAACAAAACCATATTACATGCCCCCTCCCCCACCCCTCATTGGAACAAGCTCAGGGGGTGGGGGGGTTGGTCACATGATATGGTTTTGTTGAAAGTTTTTTAAAAATAATATTTCTTCTAGTGCTCAATTTGTAAATTAGGATGGTGGATGTGAAGGATACATTAGTAAAAAGTTAACACCTTTTACACCTTTTCCATTTCTAAGAACAGAGTTCTCACACCCCAGAGAGTAAAAACATGACAGGACTTTCAAGGACTTTACTGGAGCATTTTCTAGCATTTTTAAGAGCTTTTTACAGCTTTCGGCTGGAATTATTTAATGGTATCTGAGTTTGTACATGTATGCATATCAGTTAATTTTTCTATAAATGTATTCCATATGAATGCATTCACATAGTCAATATCAAATTAATAAAACAAGAGGCCTGCATCGCAAAGCGCTACTAATGCCCCCAACCGTACAATTTTTTCTAAGTCGAAAGAGTGAAAAAGGGCCATAACTCTGGAAAAAATGTGTGGAAGAAACTCATGCTAACACCAAATATCATTCAAATCAGAGCAGCGGTGGCTGGGATAAAAGAGAAACTGTTGGTATGGAAGGACAAATGGATGGCCAAATGGACAGATGTCTCCACCAGATACCCCTTCAACTTTTCAAGTCAGGGGCATTACAAATAACAAAGTGTAGACTGCATGAAAGTTAAAAAATTTATAGTAATTTATATATTTTTTTATACTTACCAATGACCCGGACTTAGCTGGTGCAAACTCATTAAATTCAGGGCCAAACTAAATTTTGCCCCCCCCAATCCCCAAAATTTGCATCAAAAAACAAAAATTAGATGTCCTGGTAGGTCCTCCATACTTTTACTGTACTGCGCATGCTCAGTGTCAAGGAGGTCTCGAAATTCCCGCCAAAATGTCATTCTTACGACCAGTGCCTGGTAAGTGTTATGTGCGCAGCGGGGAGGCAAGAGTTCCCAACTCCTGGGAGGGCCATCCCGTCTGGGTCATTGGTAAGTATAAAAAATATATAAATTACTATAAATTTTTGAACATTTTTATACTGTACCAATGACCCAGACTTAGCTGAATAGTAAACAGGCTGGAGGGACCAGGACATAAAGGAAAATCCAATAGGCTCAATTACATATAACAGAATTATCCCCGCAAGGAGAAAAGGAGAGATAGGATTTATATGTATCTTTCTTATTTTTATCAAAAAAGAAAGACACAAAACCATTCCTTAACTGAGCACAAATACATCAATGATCTCTATTAATATCCAGTATAACCCTTTATACTAATTATTTTTAAAGGTAAGCCAATAAATAAAGACAGTCCAGAGAAATGAGACTCTTTATACTCATTATAAGAGTCCGAGGATTGTATATTAACGCCCATTTGACACGTGACATATACAAATGCTTCACACCGAGCTACACTTTAAAAATATCACATGACATGAGTAAACATTAGCTTTACACTTTAAAACCATCCCGGTATCGACTCGGTATTACTGACTCTGGGGGAGGTATTCCCTTGCTTTTCACTATAAAGCAGGTGACCTAAGGGAACACCCCCCCCCCCCTTCCCCTTGCCCTGGGTCAAATACCCCAGAGTGAAGAGGGCAGCAGGACAGAGTCACTGCCGGAACAGAAAGCCTACATAACTATAGTTGCAACTGTTTAGTGGACAATATTCTGAGCAAGAGATAACGGACCTAAACAATGTAGATCTCCAGAAATGGACTCAATGTTTCTAAGATAAAAATTAGTGAAAGTGGAAGGCTGAGACCAATATGCAGCCTTCATTAAATCTGTAATAGCAACACTATTAGCATAAGCCCAAGATGTTGATGAGCCGAAATCTTGAGAGCAGACTGCTGAGAAGAAGATAACTTTTCATAAGCAGTACGTTCAGTTAATTGAATCCATCTAGCAATAGAATGAACCATAATGTCCTTTCTATTAGTCATCAAAGACAAAAAGAAATGCTTACGTCCCTTTCTAATAAACTCAGACCTATGTTTATAAATACGTATTGCTCTAACAGGACAGAGTAAAGGCCTACGCCCGTCTGAAGACGGAAGGGCCCTAACAACAATAGGTTCAGGATACTTATTAGGAGCCTGATTCCTAGCCCAAAATCCAACATTAGTAGTAAAAGTAATAGTATTACCAACACTACGATAGTGAGAATCATCTAGCGATAAAGCATGAAGCTCACTAACTCTTCTAGCAGAAGAGAAGGCTAAGAGAAAAGCTGTCTTATATGTTAAGAATTTGAAATCCACTGTATCAAGAGGCTCAAAAGGTGATTCTTTTAGCTTAAGAAGAACCCATGCTAAATTCCATTTCGGAATTAATCTAAGAGTTCTAGGTCTATTTATCGAAAAATTTCTAACTAATTTAGATAAAGAGACATTAGAACCAATCATCAATGTATCATGGTGAGTGTAGGTATCAGATAACATAGACCTATAACCCTTGATAGTAACAGGCTGTAGTTTGATCTCGTCAAACAAATAGACCAGGAAATTAGCAATGTCAGGAATGGAGGGATCATATAAGTCCACCGAGTGATCCCTACACCACTGGCGAAAGACCTTCCACTTTGTAGCATAATTTAGCGAAGAGGAGGTCCTCCTGCAGTTAGAAATTGCGTCCACTGCTCGTCCTGTAAAACGCTTACTGTGCAAGAAGGACCGCACAACGGAAATCTGTGAAGGTTGAGACCTTGCGGATTGTGGTGGAGCATGTGCAATTTCCCCTGCGATAGAAGATCCTCCCGTGGAGGAAGGTTCTGCGGCATGTCCCACAACAGACACCTGAGTAGATTTAACCACGGTCTGTGGTGACAGAGATGCTACCAACAGAATCTTGCAGTGGGATTGCTTTATCTTGAGCAATATCTGGTGAATCAGCGGCGCTGGAGGATACGCATATCCTATTATCCCATCCCAGGGGATTGATAGAGCATCTACTGCAAACGCTCGAGGATCCGGACATGGGGACACGTAAGTCTGCAACTGATTGTTGAGGTGCGTCGCAAACAAATCTATCATTGGTCGCTCCCATTGGTAGCAAATCTGATTGAAAACCTGTTTGTTGCGAGTCCATTCCGACGGCAACAGGCGACCCTTCTGTGAAAGGGAGTCTACTAACACATTTAGACGACCCGGAATATGACGGACCGATAGTAGAACCTGATGTTCCAGTACAAACAGAAGGATTCTTTCCATTAGCTTGAACAACGGAATGGAATGAGTGCCTCCCTGATTCCGAATATACGCTACTACCGTCGTATTGTGCGTTTTGAATAACGTCCATCCAATGACGCAACGCAAGCCAAATTGACATCATTTCTTTGATATTTATGTGCTTGCCTAAGAATTGAGGATCCCAAAGACCCTGGCACCTCGAATCCGACGGGCATAGTGTCGCACGCCCAACCTGATTGACTGGCATCCGTTCATGATAGTAAAACTCGGATCCGGCAATTGCAGTGGAACTCCCTGAGTTAACCACTGAA
Source organism: Pictodentalium vernedei (assembly GCA_031216915.1). Taxonomy (NCBI): domain Eukaryota; kingdom Metazoa; phylum Mollusca; class Scaphopoda; order Dentaliida; family Dentaliidae; genus Pictodentalium; species Pictodentalium vernedei. Next base: position 342,306,879 of record CM062296.1, on the reverse strand, counting down.
TGTCTGCCCAAGTCTGAATCTCTTGTTTCACTTGGTCTGACAAGAGGATGTCTGCATCGAGCGAATGAGTCTTCACTTTCCAATTCTGAGTCAGAAAGATTTGGAGAGGATGAGTGTGTAGCCGCCCCATTGGAATGAGATCCGCGGCAGCTCCGCACAGACCTATCAGTCTCATAAATTCTCTCGCTGTAACCTTCTCTGAGTTTAGACAATAGCGAGCATAACAACTGACTAATTTTGCTCTGGCTAACAGCAGACGAACGAGATTGTTGTGCGTCTCGAAGCTCATCCCCAGGTGGGTGAATGACTTGGACGGCACCAGATCCGACTTCTGTTCGTTTACTATAAAACCCAAGACGTCGGAGCAATAGTAGAAGATTCTGCACATCGTTCTGAAGCGTTAACTCGTTGCCGTACCTCTGAAGAATATCGTCCAGGTAGGCCAAAATTACCGCAGACGAATGAGCTCGGAAGTTAGTCATGACCGAGTTCATTATCCGAGTGAAAGCCCAGGGCGCTAGATTCAGACCGAAGCACATCGCATGGAACTGATATACTACCCTTAGGACAGCAAACCGAAGATACTTTCTGAACGCCGGATGTACCAAGACGTGAAAGTATGCATCCTTGAGATCTATGCTCGCAGCATAGTCGTTCACTCGAATGCTCGTTCTGACCGATCGAATGGTCTCCATATAAGATTTTGGAGCCACAATCAGCTTGTTTATCCAGCTTAAATCTATTACTGGACGGAACGAGCCGTCTGGTTTGGGAACCAGAAACAGATGGCTGTAGAAACCTGGAGATTCCTGGTTTTCTACGACCTCTATCGCGTTCTTCAGTAAAAGAGACTGAACTTCTGAAAGAAGAGCGTCTCTTTTTAGAATATCTGACGGAAGTTGAGTCCATCTTGGACTTCGAGTTAACGGAGGCTTTCCTTTGAAGGACAGTTTCAATCCTTCCGCAATTACCCTTCGAACCCAAGGGTCCTGCGTAATCAATTCCCAATTTTGTAAATAACTCGACAACCTTCCGCCCACAGGAACGCGACAGAGGTCTACACCATCACTTCCTGGACCTGTGAGGCTTGCGGAAGGAGAAACCACTTTCTCCCCGACCCGCACCTCGCGCTGTCAATCTAGGGGCATCTGACCTATTATTACGGCCAGCGTTACGGCCCCTGCTAGAGTCGCTGCCTTGACGGTCTCGCGAATAAGGCCTAGAGGGTGCGTACGCACCTCTAAAGGAACTTCCCCTGGACATGCTCAGCCCAGAAGATCCAGGCCTACTTTCTTCTGCTGGTTCCGACTTATTAGAAGCGGACTTAAAAAGCAGAGTCTGAAGCTTTCTTAGTTAAATATCGTAAATAGCAGAAAACTAGCCATCAAAGAGAAGCTCTCCGGAGACCGGAGTGACTCTAAGATAATTTTTCACCTTACTATCCACTCTTGTGGACGTAGCTAGGGTTCTGTCACATCTAACCAACTCCAGATTAGCTACTGAAAGGACAGAGTTATATGTAGAATAGGCAATAGCCCTTGACAGAACTCTCAGAGACGTTTGTACGTCCTGAAATTCTTGCCCTTCAAGGCGTAACAACAATGCTCTGGTAAGGTGATCTGCGTACGAGAGTGCGTTTAAATTTGCTCTATTCAAAGATATTGTAGTTTCCAAGGTAGAGCTATGAATAGACATAGACGACGGCATGGATAATTCAAGGTCTTCAGCTTGGTCGTCTAGACGCAGAGGAACTCTCTGAACGCCCTGTCCTGCCATTTCAAATCTATTCCTAGCATTAATGAAAGGCAGATTAAGAGCATTAGCGGATAGGAAGGCTGACTTGCCTGATTTACCAGCAAGTTTATTGATAGCGTCATTCAAAAGTTCAAATGTCCGTGAGACATTCCTGGACTGAGACGGAAACTCTGGGACGGTGTCCCTAAACCGATTAAAAAATTTGGTGTCCAGTGGCGCTATAAGCCTCCTATCAGGCTGAGCAGCATCCTGGTCTGCTGGAACAACATCAGGAAGAAAATGCCGGATTAACTCGACAGCGATTTTGTGTTGTTCTGAACTCCCAATTCATCCATATCCCTTTCGCCATCCTGACGGACCTCCTGGATATCTCGGTTGTATGCTCCCGATCCAGCTGCGGAACATACCGACCCAGCATCATCAGATTCTTCCTGCTCTGATAGGGCTTCTGCCCGATGCTGGGATGCTGCTATGATTTGTGCTATCAGCGATAGTATGTCCGTTAACGAGGCCTGCGGAGCTGCGGTCTTGTGTGATTTAGCCGCAGGAAGCTCCGTGGACGTTGTCTCTTGCATACTTCTCTTATGCAAACGTCCAGATGAAGGTGGCCTCAAATCCTTGGCTATCGGATGGTGTGACCTGGCTGTCGAGGAATCTCTGGAAGGCGATGCCGGCTGGATATCGGCGGTCACGTAGCCAAGGTGCGGTCGAGTGCGCTGACGTGAGGAGGAAGAAGCCCTTGATACAGCCTCTCCGGACTGTTTATACACCGGAGCGTTCCGAGGGGTGGACGTAAGCTCCAACTGAGGAACGTTTTGTACAACAACATCCGGACCGCGATGTTGTTGTACGAGAGAGAGACCTCTCTCACTCGCAGCCTGTGCAGAGCTGGACGAGCTAGGGACCAAACCCAAAGGCTTCTTCCATCGTAAACCAAGATCTGTCGTCACTGGGTGTGCCTGAGGAATGTTTATAGTGCTCGCAACACCCTTAATTCTTTCCTGGACAGCAACGGACGAACCCGGGTGCTGTACCATTTGGTAAATGGACGTGACACCGGGTGAGCTAGCGGACGTAGACGCCAATGCCGTCGACCCTACTGGGGGCCTCTTAGGCAATTGCCGTATATCCATGAGCACTTTTGCCGCTAGCTCTTCTCTGGATTGTGACGACGGACGCGCACTGGAAGACGACATCACGGAAACATCACCCAATTCTTGTTCCTCTGTAAAAGAGAGTGAAAAACTAGAGTGACCTTGCAGAGAGAGGACCGGCATGTCCTGCTCCCCGCTAACAATATACCGTGACACACGTGTCCAATGTTTGTCATCCCAATTGCTACATATAGAACAAGGCTTAGTGCGGATACACTGACTACAATTAATGCAGAAATCATGAGAATCAGAGGAAGATTTCCTTCCATTACAATTTGAAAAATAATCTTTCATTGTAAAAATAATCAATCATAGTACCCGCAATAAACCTTGCAAACAAAGATACATAGTATAAAAATCCATTATAATAACATGAAAAAACAATTCAAAAAGAAAAATTTTTTCAGAAGAGCCCAAGTTTCCAAAGGGAACCCAGAGCCCAAATGGATCCCAAAAAAGCCTAAGTGTGGACAAAAATTTTAAATCATTCTGAAAAAATTAATGCAACACTTACGGACAATATTAATGTATCTTATTATGAATAATCAAGGCAGAAGACAAGGAATCACTTATCAGAAGTAACCGTTGTCAACATAAACAAACAGTGTAAACAAACCAGAAAACTGACTCCAGGCACTGGTAAACATGGCCCAGTAATCAGTGTCCAACTTAAACACTATCTGATGCTAAACAGAGCCTTCCCCAGAAGAGACTGCAGAGCATCAGATGGTAGATGCAGACCTAAAACGCCTAAACACCCCTAGGGTGAGGACGTAAACATGGGGACAGAACAGAAATAATCTGTTTCCAAGCCAAAACTCCCAAGAAAATTTTAGTAATAAAAATTACAGAAATAAGCCAAAAGCATGGGAGAATGGTAAGGGGGGAATGAAGGAAAGGGAGAGAGGAAACACTGAACAAACAATGGAACATTCATGGCAAGAATGACAACAGCAGGGCTATGCCTTGAAAATAGGCAACATGAATAAATTTTTATAAAAAAATTTTAAGTTACAGCCCTGAACATTGGAAACCACTGTTTTTCTCCTCTCCTCATCCTAAATGCACTTCCTATACACCATTTCTCTCATAATTATGTGTCTGGCATCATTAAAACTGAGATTTACAGCACAAATATCAGTGATGTGACACTGTTTACAGGGCCAAACAAAGAATGACATTTAGGCGGGAATTTCGAGACCTCCTTGACACTGCGCATGCGCAGTACAGTAAAAGTATAGAGTACCTACCAGGACATCTAATTTTTGGTTTTTGATGCAAATTTTGGGGATTGGGGGGGGGGGGGGGGCAAAATTTGGTTTGGCCCTGAATTTAATGAGTTTGTACCAGCTAAGTCTGGGTCATTGGAACAGTATAAAAATATTGCATAGCCAGAGAGGCTGTATTCCTGCCAATATCACCTAATGATGATACCTGTCCTGAACACTGATCCTTGGGGGCGTGCTCTCAGAGAGCATTCCAATCATCAGTGTTAGATACAGGTTTATTTCAGTGGATAAGAAGGTGCAAATGAAGTGACAAAAGCACAGAACTCCTGCTTCCAAGAACACATTTTGATCAAAATAAGCCCATAAATTACCTCAATATTTTCTTTAGGGACCTGCCATGACTTTTTCCAAAATAGTCTGACTTTTGAACACTTTAAATGACCTAAAATCTCAAATTTAAAATTCAAGCATAGATAGTTAAGCACTTTCAAGGACCTCTACAAACCCTATAAGAATTGTAAAACGTGTGATTAACTGGTGGAGTTCTACATTACTTTTCAAAGATTATTTGTATTTTTTTAACAGGAGCTATCCAAAGCATGGCATGTGACCCCCACCCCCCCCCCCCACAGCAATTCTACAGATGGCGTATACTTCCCCTCAAAATTACATGTCAGAAACTATCTGCACTAATATAAAACATACCAGGCCCGAAATATGAAAGCGATACACTTTCTGAATTTTTTAATCTGCCTACTTCATTAACAAAACAAATTAAAAACAAGAGGCCCTAAGTGGCCTAAATCGCTCACCTGCCAAAGTGGTTCAAAGAAGTATTTGGAGTCACATTCAGTTAGACATGGTTCATCAACAATACAAAGGAATGAAGTGATGAAAGGCAAATTTTATGGAAAAACACTAAGGAATGGATTTGAACAAACCCCCTGCCACCCCATCACCCCACCCATAGAAAGCCCAAATATTAAGTCTGGGACTCAAATTGAACAAACTTGAATCTCCCCCCCCCCCTCCCCCTATGGATGCTGCATGCCAAATATCAAAAGATTCTGATTGGTGGATCGGAATTAGATTTTCAAAGAATATTCCTCATATTGCACTAATGTGAACATTCGGGCTCCCATGGAGAGCCCAAATATGGACCCAGGGATTTGATTTCAACAAAGATGTGAATGAATCTTCCAAAGATGTTATATATGAAATATGAAAGCCTTTGGAGCAGAGGTATGGGAGAAGAAGATTCTTTAATGTTTTTCCCATTACTCACAGTGTTAAAAAATGATGACTTAGCATTTTTTCAAAGTCCTAGAAAAGTACCCTATGATAAAACTGATGGCAATTTTCTTTTGGACCATTCCTTTCTGCTGTTCCTAAGGAAGCTTCACACAAAATAAAAATAATCAGTGCCGTGTAGTTTTGGAGATATGGGCGTTTTAAATTTTTTCTAATTTTTGCTCCTGCGGTTCCCGTGGGGCGACGGGAAAATTTGACCCAACAAGCCCTCATATCAAATTTGATTCAATTTGGCCTCTCAGTTCGGAAAACATAAATTTTGGTAGAATTTGGGTTCCCACAGGAAGCCCATATGCGAACCCAGGGACTTGGCTTTAACCAACTTATATCTCACCTCCCTAAGGATACTGTATACCAAATATAAAAAGATTCTGAGTGGTGGATGTGAAGAAGAAGATGTTTGAAGAATATTTCTCATACTGAACTAAGTTATAATTCGGGCACAGAGCCCAAATATGAACCCAGGAACCTGGCTTGAACAAACTTGAATCTCACTCCCCAAAGGATGCTGCATTCCAAATATCAAAACATTCCGAATGCTGGATCTGAAGAAGAAGATTTTTAAAGAAAATTCTTCATTTTGAACTAAGTTATAATTCGGGGTCCCACAGTGAGCCCAAATATGAACTCAAGGACTTGGCTTGAACAAATTTTAATCTCCCCCCCCTCCCCACCAGACGCCAGACGACGGACAGAAAGTGATTAGTAAAGCTCCCCTTGAGGTTTGCTCAAGTGAGCTAAAAATGAGGTTCAGAAATGTGTTAAGGGGTATCAAAGACCCCCCCCCCCCCATATGACTCCAGTGACCTCGACCCATATGTTGAAAGCCCAACAGGTTTTGACTTATTTGGCCCTATTTATTTATTGGTCCCTATTTGATATGTCTCGCCATGCCTGAAATATGAGCATAACCCACTTTTAGAAATTTGGGCTCTGTCCACAATACTGATCACTGAAATCCAACACGTTTTGACTTACTGGTGCTGGTTCCAAGGTGACATGTCATATCAAGCCTGAAATTTGCGCTTTATCCACATTCAGAATTCCCACGTTTGAGAGAACAAAAATTCAAAATGTGATTTTTTGAATTTTTAAAAAATGCACACAATGACCAAGTGACCCCAGTGACATGACACAAATTTTGAAACCACAACACGTTTCAACTTGTATTGTGTTGGTCCTAGGTGGACATGGCATACTCTGTCTCAGAAACACTTGTCGTCCAAATTCAGAATTTTTGACTTTGCCCAATTTTTGTGAGTACAAAAAGGCTTGGGAGTGTATTAGTGGGTCTCAAAACGTGATTTTCAGAAGTTTTACTCAATAACACCTAGGTGACCCCTGTGACTTTGACTCACAATTATTTTTGACTTATTTGGTGTTGGTCCCAAGTAGATATGTCATATGATTTCTGCAAAGTATTGTAACGGTCTGACAAAGGTACATGTAAAGTATTGTAACGGTCTGTACATAAATGCTGACCATAGCCTGTAAAAAATATATAGGTAAAGTATTGTAAAGGTGGGGTGACAGTTAGATGCTAAACTAGAAAAAAAATCTCTGAGTCCCAGAGTGGGTCTGACTGAACCCCAAAATATTTGTTCTCATACCACAGTGATAACAAAGGCACCCAAAAAACACTCGTTCCTGTCACAAGGTGATAACAAAGGTACCCCAAGAAGTTTCGTGAATATCGGTGCATAAGTACAGACTCTTGCACGAGCCGTATTGACATGTGCACTTACTGTGTATAAGTAGCACTGAATAAATCAAAGTTCATCTAATTTGCATAATTTCTGCACGAGATAAAAACCTGTATTATATGTGATGTATTCCATGTTACTAAACATTCATACAAAATTTATTCAAATCAGAACTTTCATACAGAAGTTCTGTACAAAAAACTGATTGCACTAACTCAAGTACAAATTGGCTGCTGGTGGCTATCTTGAATTTTGGCCCGCACCCAAAACCACTCGTTCTCATCCCACGGTGATAACAAAGGTGCTCAAGAAGTTTTGTAAAGATCAGTTCATAAATACGGCCTCTAGCCCGAGCCGTATTGGCATTTGCAGTTATAGTGCTGAAAGTAACACTAAATAGATCAAAGTTAGTCTAATTGGCATAAATTATGCACGAGAAAAAAACCCGCATTATATGTGATTTATCCCATGGTACTAAACATTCACACAAAAAATTATTCAAATCAGCGCTTTCATATGGAAGTTCTGCACAAAAATCTGATTGCACCTAATTTTGAACAAAATGGCTGCCAGTGGCCATCTTGAATTTCAGACCGGACCCAAAAACACTCGTTCTTGTTCCATGGTGATAACAAAGGTACCCAAGAAGTTTCGTAAAGATCGGTACATGAATACAGCCTCTAGCCCGAGCCATGTTGATGGCACGACAGACGAGCGGATGGGCAGACGGATGATAGGCCATGACAATACCTCAAATTTGGCTTCGCCAGAGTTGAGCTAAAAATGACGTCCTATGTGGTCCTTCATACTTTTGTGATCTGCGCATGCGCAGTATCCAGGAAGACACCGAAATTGGTGCCAACCGTCATTCTTCTACAGTGCCTACTAAAAATTATAACCAGCGGGGAGGTATTAAATCCCATACATGGGAGTGCCATTGGCAAGTACAAAAAATATACAAATTACTTTGAATTTATAATATTTTTGTACAACAACCAATGGCCCAGACTTAGCTGAATCGTAAAAAGGCTGGTATCTTATTTACAGAACGCTGATCCGAAGATAGACTTTCATAGGCAATGCGTATTGCCAACTGAATCTATCTAGCAACTGAATGAACAGAAATATCTCTTCTGTTAGGAATCAATGATAAAAAGAAGCATTTTCTTCATTTTCTAATAAACTCTGATTGGCGTTTATATATGCGCATAGCCCTGACTGGACACAGCAAAGGTCTACGGTTGTCCGTAGACAGCAGAGCCTTTATGATAATAGGCTCAGGCCGTTTATCTGGAGCCTGATTCTTAGCCAAAATCCCACTTCTGCAGTTAAAGTGATGGTATTTCCAATACTACGATAGTGAGATTCGTCAACAGATAAAGCATGGAGTTCACTAACTCTTCTAGCGGAAGCAAAGGCTAAGAGAAATGCTGTTTTATAGGTCAAGAATTTGAACTCTACAACGTCTAACGCCTCAAACGGAGCTACTTTAAGCTTCAACAGAACCCAAGCTAAATTCCACTTAGGAATTAATCTAAGTGTTCTAGGTCTATTTATAGAGAAATTTCTAACTAATTTGGATAATGAAGCATTAGATCCAGTTGCCAAGTTATCATGATGAGCGCAAGTGTCCGATAACATAGACCTATAGCCCTTAATAGTGACGGCTGCAGTTTGAGAACGTCAAACAGGTAGACCAGAAAAGTTGGCAATATCTGGTATGGGCGGATCATAAACATCTACTGACTGATCCTTACACCAACGGAAGAAAACCTTCCACTTTGCTGCGTAATTCCGAGAAGAGGAGGACCTCCTGCAGTTAGAAATTGCGTCCACTGCTCGTCCTGTAAAACGCTTGCTATGCAAGAAGGACCGCACAACGGAAAAAAGTGAAGGTTGAGACCTTCTGAGTTGTGATGCAGTTGGCGTAACTTCCCCTGATAAAGAAGGTCCTCTCGCGGAGGAAGCTTCCGGGGAATGACCCATAACAGACACCTGAAAAGATTGATCCATAGTTTCTGTGATGACAGAGATGCTACTAACAGAATCTTGCAATAGGACTGTTTGATCTTTAACAAGATCTGCTGAATCAACAGAGATGGAGGATACGCGTATCCCATCATTCCGTCCCATGGAATTGAGAGAGCGTCTACTGCATACGCTCGATGTTCTGGGCAAGGCGACACGTAAGTCTGCAACTGATTGTTCAGGTGTGTCGTAAACAAATCTATCAGAGGTTGATCCCACTGGTAGCAAATCTGTCTGAATACTCGCTTGTTGAGAGTCCACTCTGATGGCAACAGGCGACCTTTCCCGAGATAGAGAGTCTGCTAATACGTTCAGACGACCCGGTATACGACAGACCGATAGATGAACTTGATGCTTGATGCTTCAAGACATACAGAAGAATTTTTTCCGTTGGTTCGCATAACGGAATTGAATGCGTGCCTCCCTGGTTCCTGATGTACGCTACTACTGTGGAGTTGTCCGACAATATCGGAACATGCGCATCCGCTATAATGTGAATCCACTGTTGTAGCGCTAACCATATTGACATCATTTCTTAATGTTTATGTGTATCTCTAGGAACCAAGGGTCCCAAAGACTCTGGAACTTCGAGTCTGTCGGGCTCAGGGTCGCACCCCAACCTGTTTGACTCGCATCCATCATAATCGTGAAAGCCGGACCTGGCAGCTGCAGCAGAACTCCCTGAGTTAACCACTGAATATCTGCCCAAATCTGAACCTTTTGTTTTACCTGGTCCGTTAAAACAATACTGGTCTCGAGCGAATGCATCTTCACACTCCAGTTCTGAGTGAAGAACATTTGGAGGGGACGTGTTCGCAAGCGACCCATCGGAATAAGATCCGCAGCCGCTCCGCACAACCCCATCAGTCGCATAAATTCCCTCGCTGTTAAAGCGCCCGAGTGTAGACAAAAGCGAGCATAACATCTGACTAATTTCGATCTGGGTAACGGCAGACGAACCAAGTTGTTGCAAGTCTCGAAGCTCATTCCCAAGTGGATGACCGACTTGGACGGAGCTAGATCCGACTTTTCATCGTTTACGATGAAGCCGAGACGTCGGAGCAAAAGAAGCAGACTCTGAACATCGTTCTGAAGAGTAGTCTTGTTGCCATATCTCTGAAGAATGTCATCCAAGTAAGCCGACGTTACTGCAGACGAATGAGCTCGGAAGTGAGACATTACCGAGTTCATTATTCAAGTGAATGCCCAGGGCGCTAGATTCAGACCGAAGCACATTGCTCGGAACTGATATACTATCCCATGAACGGCGAACCGTAGGTACTTTCTGAATGCCGGAGGTACCAGGACATGAAAGTATGCATCCTTTAGATCTATGCTTGCCGCATAGTCGTTCACTCGAATGCTCGCCCTTACCGACCAAATGGTCTCCTATGGTACTAAACATTCATACAAAAAAGGAGCAGGGTGTTTAACGCTTTCTTTGTAGCTTGGTCATAGACCAAAGAAAGCTTATCGTCAAAAATTTTATGACCGGATACCGGAGCGACTCATAGAGAGTTTTTCACCTTGACATCTATTAAAGATGATGACGCAAGGGCTCCATCACGTCTGATTAACTCCAAATTAGCCACTGTTAAGGCGGAGTTATACGTGGTAAACATAACAGCCCTGGAAAGAACTCTTAAAGAGGTACGAACATTCTCAAATTCCTTTCCGTTGAGACGTTGCGCCATAGCTCTTTTTAGGTGATCTGCATAAGACATAGCGTCTAAATTCGCTCTGTTAGAAGAAATTGCCGTCTCAATTGTGTCCAAGCGAATAGTGAATGACGAAGGTAAGGACATGTCTAGGTCCTCAGCCTGCTCATCGAAACGCAGAGGAACTCTCTGGACATCTTCCTCAACTGTTTTAAATGAACGTGGTCCAATAAATGGTAAACGTACGGAAGATGACGACAAGAAACCGCCTTTCTTCTTCCCACTGGAAAGATTGAATATGATGTTGTCTAAATGGCCGAAGGCCTGCGACACCTGTCTAGACTGTACCGGAAAGGACATGACCTCCTCCTTTGTCCGGATAAAGTCAGCGTCCAACGACGCCAGCAGTTTCTTCCGAATAGTTGCAGCATTCTGATTCGCTGGAAGGAACTCAGGGTAGTATTGATAAATTAAATCCATCGCAACCATGTGTTGTTCCGAAAGGGAAGGGTAATCCTCCTCCATATCCCTTTCACCATCCGACTGAATCAGATTAGACTCATAGTCAGCGGCATCTGAACGCGCAGATGACTGGACCAACCCGGCACCATCCGACAGCTCAGGTTCTGAGACTGCCGTAGGCTGCTCGAGCACGTGCTGGGATGCTGCAATGAGCTGCACAATCTGCGATAGCAAGTCCATGACGGAGGCCTGAGGAGCAGCGGTCTTCTGTTTCTTGGCTGCTTGCTGCTCCTGGGATGGTGTGTCCGAGACAAATGAGGCTTCGTCTCCTTGGCTACCGGATGGTCAGATATCTTTGACGATGAGTAGTCCCTTCTCGGCGATGCAGACTGGATATAAGAAGTCACATAGCCAAGGTGCAGTCGTGTGTGCTTGGAAGACGCCGATGAAGAAACCGTAACTGTAGCCGATGCCGGCTGTGAACTTAATAGAGTGTCCCGGACGGGAGACGTGGACGTATGCTCCGACTGAAGCAAGTTCCGAACCACCACATCTGGCCCCAGATGTTGTTGGGAAAGAGAGGGGGCTCTCTCGCTCGCGGTCCTTTCAGACCTCGCCGAGCTTCCTGCTGAACTTGCTGGCTTCTTCTCCATCGTCGCATGGTGAGCCTGTTTATATTTTAAAGTACTCGCTCTCCCCATTCCACTCTCTTTGACCGCAATGGACACACCCGGCGTCTCAGTACCCACGGACGGAGTAAACGCTTCATCGGTCGAGCTAGATGGCGACAGGGAGCTGAAACCACGGGTGTGTGGTTTTTTGCCCTGCCTAATATTCATGAGCACTTTTGCCGCTAGCTCCGTTTGAACATCTAAATTTGACGACGGCAGCACACTCTCTGAAGGCGCCATGTAAACATCACCATGTACTTGTTCCTCTGAAATAGAAACTGAGAAACTAGATTGACTCTGTGGCGAGAAGACCGGCATTGGCCTCTCGCCGCTAACAACGTATCGTGACACCCGTCTCCAACGTTTGTCATCCCATCCGACACATGTTGAGCAAGAATTAGTGCGAGTACACTGACTACAAGCAAGACAACCATCATGTAAATCAGAGGAAGACTTCCTCACCTTGCAATTTGAGCAATAAGCTTGCATTATGAAAAAAAATTAAAGTCGACTGTACTTGCACCAACTCTCAAAAATTATATGAAAAAGATACATAATAATAACATTCAAAACAATAAATCAAAAAATAATTCTCAAAAAAAAAAAAAATTTCGAAAACATTTTGACAGGAGCCAAAGGGACCGAGCCCAAATGTATCCCGATAGAGCCTAAGTGTGGACAAAATTTCATTTTAATTATTCAAAAATTAATGCTACACTACTGGAATATATAATGTATCTTACAATAGTCCTACCATGATTAATAAATAGGAAACTACATATATAAACAGAGCATTGTCAATGTAAACAACGTCAGAATGAAAACCGGAAACAAGACCCCAGGCACTGAATAACACGGCCCGAAGTCAGGGGGGGGGGGGGGGGGGGGGGGGAAGGGGGATTCAAGGAAGGATTGGGAAGGAACACTTAACAAACAGTGGCAAAATCATTAGAAAGAATGATGATGTCAGGCCCATGTCCCGAATTTGGGAAACATGAAATAATTTTGGTGAAAATTATAAAGTTACAGCCCTGAACGTTCCAAACCACAGTTCCTTCCTTTCATCATCCTAATGTGTCCTTGGATCCAACAAAATCACCATTGATTGGTGTCTGGCACCATTAAAACTGAGATTTAAAAGCACAGAAGTCAGTTTGTTGTTATCTGACAGAGAGCCAAACAAAGAATGATGGTTGGCACCAATTTCGGTGTCTTCCTGGATACTGTACATGTGCAGATCACAAAAGTATGGAGGACCAAATAGGGCATAATTTTTTTGGTTTTGCATGCAAATTTTGGGGATTGGGGGGGGGGCAAACTTTGTATTTGCCCCTTGATATTTTTGAGTTAACACCATCTAAGTCTGGGCCATTGGTTGCTTTATAAAAATACAAAGTGTTTTCAATGGAACATATTGTGAGATAGGTGTAGTTTCTAAACACTCCCAATAGAGTAAAGATATGCCATTACCTAGGTAACCTCCACCTGCAAACACATTCAACATGGGCATTATGAAAATTATTAAGTTTTCTGCAGCCATTCAATAAAAATTATTTCCATGGACAAAAAACAAACATGCAGCAATAAACAGATTTTTTATGCCCCCTACACCTACCAAGTGAGAAAAGGGAAAGTAACCAAATATACAAATGCATCTATCCTGCCATAAAATATACTACTCAAAGTTTGCTAAGCACCAAATATTTGACACATCATTGTGAAATTTGCTTGAGACATATTTGCGATATTTTTGGTGGATATGACTGAGGAATGTATTGAGATGGTCCCCAGTGTTTACATTAGCTCTCTTGACAGGCAGACTTTTTGTGACAGTCATGGAAAGCATGTACTCCTTGATTTTCATGATGTTTTCGTGTACTGTCTACATGTACATGACATGTGTAGGGTATTCAATCTTCATTTCAACACAAACCCTTGTGATTTAATGATTGAATATGGCAAATGCAAAGGTAAAAAGACGTTTGTCTGAAGCAGAAATGTGGCGGACCGTAGGGATGGTGGAGCAAGGGGCTACCAATCGCCATGCTGGTGAAGCCCTTGGTGTGCATCATACGGTGATGATGATATTACGGGCAAGATTTCAGCAGTATGACACACCAGTAATACGGCATGGTGGTGGCAGAGACAGGGCAACATCTGCAGCTGAAGACCGCTTTTTGATCATTCAGACCCGTAGGAACCGCTTTGCCACTGCAGCCCAGCTTCACAGTGACCTTCAGAATGCATCCGGGGTAAATGTTTCGACGCAGACTATCCGGGCAAGGTTGCACGAAGGTGGTCTCCGATCGAGAAGACCATGTATTTGCATTCTGCTGTCCAAGAACCACCGCCAGGCATGATAGGAATGGGCCGTGGACCACGTTGGATGGACCAGAGAAGATTGGCGACCTGTCCTTTTTACAGATGAGTCAAGGTCCTGCCTAGACCACACAGATAGGCATTCTAGGGTATGGAGAAGACCAGGAGAGCGATTCCATGCAGCCAACATTGCTGAGCATGACCGCTATGGTGGAGGGTCAATCATGGTCTAGGGCGGCATTAGCAGGGATGGACGTGCAGAGCTCTGTGCCCTTGAATGTGGTACATTGACTGCACAGCGGTATATTGATGAGTTCCTGGATGTCCACGTCAGATTGTATGCAGGTGCAGTGGGTGATAGATTCATTCTGATGGACGATAATGCCCGTCCTCATGTTGCCTATGCTGTCGGGGAGTACCAACAGAGGGAGGGGATTGAGCGTATGGACTGGCCAGCAAGATCCCCTGACCTCAATCCAATCGAACATGTCTGGAATGAGTTGTAGCTTGCAATTTCAGCCCATCCAGTCCAGCCAAGAAGTGTCCAGGAGCTTGGTGCCATGTTGGTCAAAGAATGGAACAACATCCCACAAAGGACCACAGGGAACCTGATTGGGAGCATGAGAAGGCGTTGTCAAGCTGTAATTAACAGTAATGGGTCTCATACTCAATACTGAAGCCATACCAGTTCGCTCCGTCAACTTTATCCATTTTTCATGGTCATCATATTCAAAAGCTAAAAAATAATGTCAAATACAAATAAAATCTTAATTTCTGTACTTAAATCATTATAGATATAATTAAATGAAAGTGTCAATGACACTGTAGCTCAACTTGTCAAGACATGTACATGTATAGTATGTGACACAGCAATGACAAACATCTAGGTAATGACCTGATAACAAAGGTACATATAAAGTATTGTAACGGTCTGTACATAGATACTGACTGTAGCCTGTAACAAATGTATAGGTAAAGTATTGTAAAGGTGGGTGACAGTCAGATGCTAAACTAGAAAAGAAATCTTTGAGTCCCAGAGTGGGTCTGACTGAACCCCAAAATATTTGTTCTCATAGCACAGTGATAATAAAGGCACCCCAAAACACACTCATTCCTGTCCCAAGGTGAAAACAAAGCTACCCAAGAAGTTTCGTGAAGATCAGTTCATAAATACGAGCTGTATAGAAGTTGTGACAAAAAACTGATTGGACCTAATTTCGGTACAAAATGGCCACTGGCAGCCATCTTGAATTTTGGACCGCACTCAGAAACACTCGTTCTTGTCCCAACATGATAACAGAGGTACCCAAGAAGTTTCGTAAAGATCGGTTGATAAATACAGCCTTTAGCCCGAGCCGTATTGACATGTGTACTTACTGTGTGTAAGTAGCACTGAAAAAATCAAAGTTCATCTAATTTGCATAATTTCTGCACGAGAAAAAAACCCATATTATATGTGATGTATCCCATGATACTAAACATTCACATAAAATTTTTTTTCAAATCAGCGCTTTCATATGGAAGTTCTGTGCAAAAATCTGATTTCGGGTCGGACCCAAAAACACTCGTTCTCGTCCCACGGTCATAACAAAGGTATCCAAGAAGTTTCATAAAGATCGGTTCATAAATACGGCCTCTAGCCCGAGCCGTATTGAATTGTTGACGGACAGACGGATGACTGGCCATGGCATAAGCTCAAATTTGGCTTTGCAAAAGTTGAGCTAATAAAAAATGAAAAAATTTATAGTAGTTTATATATTTTTATTAGAAAAAATAATTGCCGTTATTAGGTATGCAATCAATTTTGATGTTAGCTTCTTTTTTCAGGTGCAGCACAGTGAAGTAGGATGGTTCACAGTTTCAAATTGGAAAACAAGAAACTTACAGACGAAGGCAGACTAGTGTCCGTGAACAGTTCGTGGAAAAAATAAAAGAATAAAATGTCACAATAGATGAGTTTGTTATTTTATTTAGTGTGGGAGCAAGTCAGTATAACGATAGAGTTCGTATGCTGCATATTCAAGTACTTTGGGGGTATTGTAAAGTCCGACAATTTCGGTGACACCTATGTTAGGAGGAGTATTCCCTTGGAGACTGAAAATGAGAGGGTGTGGAGATCCAATGTCCAAATTTATGGCTGGCTGTATGGTGTCCACTTCTGCGTTGAGATTTTCTCGTATTCGTCCACATTGTTGTGGGGAAGGATCATTCAATGGCGACACCACATCGCCTATGCCGTCAATGAGATCAGACATTGCCAAACGAAGGCTGTCTATATTTGATGTTGAGACGGGGCTCGACGGTGGGTGAGGGGAGATCTGACAATGCGATTGTTCACTTGTCCCCGGTTTGCACGTCAGCACCTAGGGTCCGACAGTTCTAGAAAAATGTTCCATTTAACTGGTGTGTTGTCAGCACTGAGTGGTGTTACTATACCGCGATTGTCAAATATACAGTCCATCATGGCCAATTCGATAGTGTCAGTGTTGGAGGCCATGTCTGAATATTTTGCACAAGCTTTGTTTTTGTGAGTCCTAGTGGCTAAATGCCGTATGTGGTGTTCTTTCCTTTGGAATAATTTAAAACACAGGTCACATTTGAAAAATCCCTTCTTGTTGTGTATTATTCTGATATGCCGGCTTAAGATTTGGCTGCAAAAGCTGACGAGCACTCGGCACATATGTGCGACATTTTATTTGTCTGTTAAAACGTAGTAAGCCTACCCCTGGGTTAGGCTATTGTTACGTCGTCTTGATTGTGATGTTGGTTCTGTGTACAACGTAAGTTTCATTGCGGGCAGGTGACGTGGTGAACAGAAAGTAGAGGAAGAGTTCTAAATGAGAATAATATTTTAAAAATCCTTTCTGTTCAGGCCGATTGGTGTGAGCGTACGTAATGCATATATCCATTGTATTTCGCATTTGCATCTTTGTGGAGTGGAGGCAGTATTCTCGGGGGTCTGATCTGAGGACTTGGATAATTCTGTATGTCAAGTCCCTCAAGGAATGGCCTTCGTCATTGAAGTGTATTGCAACTGGAGTATCTCTTTTGTGGCGGATATCAGCAATGTGTTCTTTGATTCTAATTTCGAAAATGTCTTTTCGTCTCACAAACATATTGTTTTCTGCATTTATGGCAGGTGATTAAGTAGATGCAATTTCTCGTGTAGCAATTCGATTTGAATGGCCCTCTATGCCGTTTATTAGTTGCCGTACTTTTAAACCATAATTGTTTGGGGAGATGCAGGCAAACTTGGCAAAGGGGGGTATTACTTGGTGTGAAGGGGTTCTGTACTTGTAGGCCACTTAGCTGTTTAAGTGGGGCTACTTTAGCTCGAGTTAAGATATTTTTGAGTGATGTGTTACGTCGGAAGGCAAGTAGTGGGTAGTCAGAAAATAGTTTTCTGCCAGCTTTGGTGCTTGTCAGAATGGACC
Source organism: Pictodentalium vernedei (assembly GCA_031216915.1). Classification (NCBI taxonomy): domain Eukaryota; kingdom Metazoa; phylum Mollusca; class Scaphopoda; order Dentaliida; family Dentaliidae; genus Pictodentalium; species Pictodentalium vernedei. The sequence continues at coordinate 342,289,155 of CM062296.1, read as the reverse complement.
ACAGTCGATATACGTGATGGATGGAAACTGAGGACATATGGTGTGTGGTTTGAATTGGTCACCGGTGCGGTATTCCCCTGCAGGAGGTCGCTCCATTGTAGGTTGTCTACCTTCTCTATCGACTCCCTAATAAGCTCACTCGGGTAACCTCACTCGATGAAGAATGTTTTCAGTCTCTCTGCATGCTTGATGAAGTCGTTATCACTGCAGATACGTTTAACCCTCAGCAGTTTGCTATAGGGAATTCCCTGGATCTGCTTCTTTGGGTGGCAAGAGTCATAGCGTAGGTATGCATGTGTGTCAGTGGGTTTACAGTACAAATCAGTATTGATTTTGTTCTCTATCTTAGTGACGGTGACGTCCAGAAAGTTGATGGATACGGGTGAATATTCAGCGGTGAACTTGATGGTAGGGTGTGCTTGATTGCAGTAAGAAATAAATTCTTTTAGGGATTCTTCTCCGTGGGTCCAAATAAGGAAGATATCATCAATAAATCTGAGGTATAGTTCAGGTTGAAGTCTAAAGCCCTCTAAAAGTTTGTTTTCTAATTTGCCCATAAAAATGTTGGCATAGCTAGGGGCTAGTTTGGTTCCCATAGCTGTGCCCCCAATTTGGAGATATTGTTCCCCATTGAATTCAAAATTGTGGCAGTGCAAGACCAATTTAAGTAATTCTAGTAAATTGTGGGGTGAGATATCCCATTGGGGTTTGTATCTCCTGATACACCGTGCGACAGCTATCAGACCCTCCTGGTTCGGTATATTGGTACAGAGTGATGTGACGTCCATTGTACAGAGCAGAAAATTTTCTGGTAGGTTATCAACTTGACTTAGAGCGTTAAGGAAGTGGGTGGTGTCCCTTAGGTAGCTTCTGTATTTAGGTACGAAAATTTTGATGTGTTCGTCCACGAAGCTACTGATATTTTCAGTAGGGCTCTCGTTTTCGCTGACTATAGGTCTCCCCGGTACCTGTCCTTTAACTTTGTTCTTGTGGATTTTTGGTAACAGGTATAATTTCGGAGTTCGAAGGTTGGAATTGAGCAGGCCTTGTTGCATTTTGGTAGTGATTTCTTGACAATCCACAAGTTTTTGTAGCTGCTGTCCAACAAGATCATTGTGGTGCTGAGTGAGATCTTTGTTAGTTTTATTATAGAAGCGTGGGTCAGATAGTTGGCGCAACGCTTCTGTAATATAATCTTGCCTATCTTGTATCACTACCGCTGAGCCCTTGTCGGCTTTTTTGATCACAATATGGGGGTTTGCGTGACAGTTTAGATATTGCTATCTGTTCGCCAGGGCTCAAATTAGAGCGAAAGTGGCTTGTAGGGTTAATAAGCATTTGGTGGTTGGTGGTTTTATATATAGCCTCCAGACACGGATCTTAACTCGGATTGGGTGACAAGGAGCTTTTATTCTGGAATTTCCGGGTAAGCAAGTCATGAAAGGAGTCCAAAGTGGCCTACTCGACACTATCCTGGAAGAACAATTTGAGTCTAAGGCGTCTGAAGAATATCTTTGTGTCAGTGGCAAGTTGCACGCGGTCGTTGCGGGTGGGTGTTGGGCAGAAATTGAGGCCTTTGCTGAGTAGACTTATCTCATCAACTGTGAGGTTAAGGCTGGAAAGATTGATAACTAAGTCATTATAATTGGCGTTATTATTGTAATTGGAACTAAAATGTGTGTTACAGAGGTTCTGAAGTTGAGATACAAAGTTCGTGAGTTCTCTATTCTGGTTGTTCTGCGGTCTGAACAGAAAGGATTTTTAAAATATTATTCCTATTTTTTATACTTACCAATGACCGAGACTAGCTGGTGCTAACCCAAAAATATCTAGGGCCAAAAACAAATTTTGCCCCCCAATCTCCAAAATTTGCATGCAAAACTGAAAAAGAGAAGTCCTATCTGGCCCTCCATACATTTACCCTCCGCGTATGCGCAGATGCCAGGAAGTCCCCTCCATACATTTATCCTCCGCGTATGCGCAGATGCCAGGAAGTCACCAAATCTGGCACAACATCATTCTTTGTAACGAGATTATAATATAATAATTCAGCGAGGAGGTATGAGTGCCCAGTACTGCCCACTCATGGGAGGGCCATTCCCGTCTGGGCCATTGGTAAGTATAAAAAATATATAAATTACTATAAATTTTTTCATATTTTTATACTGTATACCAATGGCCCAGACTAGCTGAATCGTAAAAAGGTGGAGGGCCTAGAACTTCCAAAATAGTAGATCAACATAGATCACATCCTTCAATCCATGATGAAGAAAATTAGAATAATTAGAATTTACATGTATGTCTCTTTATACCATAATAGAAGAGACATATCCTAATATGGATCTCAATTATGAAAATCCTAAATACAAGCATGGAATCATGTTAATTAGGATGTAACAAATAAACAATTTTTAAGACTAGTCTGGACTTCACCCTAATGAAAGTGTTAATGACACTGTAGCTTAACTTGTGTGTTGTGTTTGATGAAAAGGATAATGTTCAATGTTTATGAAAGGATTATGAAATAAGACAAGAATTGTGATAATTGGGAATATGTTCATTTCTGTTCCCGGTATGCTATGTTTTTGATAAAAATAATATGAGGTCTACGCTGTACTGAAGAGCTGAGGGGTGGGTTAATATGACCTCACAGTTAATGTATGTGGTCCTCATTTAATGTTACCAAGTTACAGTGAAATTATTCCAAAACGAGTCATCCTATCAAGTTACACTGAAATCCCTTCATAAATATGACCTGTAGACTGTGCTAAAGGTTTTCGGGCTTCGGGCCCCCTGTAGCCGTCAGTTTCCCAATTGCGCCCAAAGGGGACATTCTCATCTAGACATTATATGAAGTCAACCTACAAAGTTACAATGAAATCCCTTAATAAATATGACCTGTAGACTGTGCTAAAGGTTTTTGGGCTTGGGCAGCCATCATGGTTGAATGATCGCAACCAAAAGGGGACATTCTCATCTGGGCATCATCTGGAGTGATCTTACGAAGTTACAATGAAATCCCTTCATAAATATGACCTGTAGACTGTGCTCAAGGTTTTCGGGGTTCGGGCCCCTGAAGCCGTCACTGTTGACCAATCATGACCAAAAGGGGATGTCATCATTTAGGCATTATATGGAGTCAAACTAACAGGTGACAATGAAATCCTTCCATAAATATGACCTATAGACTATTCTAAAGATTTTGGGATTTTGGGCTTGGGCAGCCATCATGGCTGAATGATCGCAACCAAAGGGGAAAATCTCACCTGAGCATTATCTGGAGTGATCCTACGAAGTTACAACGAAATCCCTTCATAAATATGACCTGTAGACTGTGCTCAAGGTTTTCGGGCTTCAGGCACCTGTAGCCATCACAGTTGACCAATCACAACCAAAAGGGGATGTCATCATCAAGGCATTATATGGAGTCAACCTAACAGGTTACAATGAAATCCTTCCATAAATATGATCTTTTGCCTATGCTAAAGGTTTTGGGGCTCAGGCCCCCATCAAGCTGAATGATCGCGACCAAAAGGGGATGTTATCATCTAGACGTTATTTGGAGTCATCCTACTAAGTATACAATGAAAGCCCTTCATAAATATGACCTGTAGACTGTGCTAAAGGTTTTCGGGCTTCAGGCCCCTGTAGGCATCACAGTTGCCTAATGGTGTCCAAAAGGGGATGTTCTCATCTAGACATTATGTGAAGTCAACCTACCAAGTTACGATGAAATCCCTTCATAAATATGAACTGAAGACTGTGCTAAAGGTTTTCAGGCTTTGGGCTCGGGCAGCCATCATGGTTGAATGATCGCAACCAAAAGGGGACACTTTCATCTGGGCATCATCTGGAGTGATTCTACGAAGTTACAATGAAATCCCTTCATAAATATGACCTGTAGACTGTGCTCAAGATTTTTGGGCTTCGGGTACCTGTAACCAACACAGCTGACCAATCACGACCAAAATGGGATGTCATCATCTAGGCATTATATGGAGTCAAACTAACAAGTTACAATGAAATCCTTCACTAAATACGACCTATAGACTATGCTAAAGGTTTTTGGGCTCGGCCAGCCATCAAGGCTGAATGATCACGACCAAAAGGGGATGTTCTCATCTATACATTATTTGGAGTCATCCTACCAAGCTACAATGAAATCCCTTCATAATTATGACCTGTAGACTGTTCTAACGGTTTTCGGGCTTCGGGCCCCTGTAGCTGTCACAGTTGCCCAATCATGTCCAAAAGGGGACGTTCTCATCTAGACATTATATGAAGTCAAACCTACCAAGTTACAATGAAATCCCTTCATAAATATGACCTGTAGACTGTGCTAAAGGTATTCAGGCTCGGGCAGCCATAATGGTTGAATGATCGCAACCAAAAGGGGGCATTCTCATCTGTGCATCATCTGGAGTGATCCTACGAAGTTACAATGAAATCCCTTCATAAATATGACCTGTAGACTGTGCTCAAGATTTTCAGGCTTCGGGCCCCTATAGCCGTCACTGTTGCCCAATCGTGTCCAAAAGGGGACGTTCTCATCTAGACATTATATGAAGTCAACCTACCAAGTTACAATGAAATCCCTTCATAAATATGACCTGTAGACGGTGCAAAAGTTTTTTGGGCTTCGGGCTCAGGCAGCCATCATGGCTGAATGATCGCAACCAAAGGGGAAAATCTCACCTGAGCATTATCTGGAGTGATCCTACGAAGTTACAACGAAATCCCTTCATAAATATGACCTGTAGACTGTGCTCAAGGTTTTCGGGCTTCAGGCACCTGTAGCCATCACAGTTGACCAATCACAACCAAAAGGGGATGTCATCATCAAGGCATTATATGGAGTCAACCTAACAGGTTACAATGAAATCCTTCCATAAATATGATCTTTTGCCTATGCTAAAGGTTTTTGGGCTCAGGCCCCCATCAAGCTGAATGATCGCGATCAAAATGGGATGTTCTCATCTAGACATTATTTGGAGTCATCCTACCAAGTTACAATGAAATCCCTTCATAAATATGACCTGTAGACTGTGCTAAAGGTTTTTGGGCTTCGGGCCCCTGTAGCCGTCACAGTTGCCCAATCACGTCCAAAAGGGGACTTTATCATCTAGACATTATATGAAGTCAACCCACCAAGTTACAATGAAATTCCTCAATAAATATGACCTGTAGACTGTGCTAAAGGTTTTCGGGTTTTGGGCTCGGGCAGTCGTCACGGTTGGCAGATCATGCCCAAATGGGGAAATTCTCATCTAGACATCATAAGGAGTCATCCTATCAAGTTACAATGAAATCCCTCCATATTATACATGACCTGCAGACTGTGCTAAAAGTTTTTGTGTTTTGGGCTTGGGCAGCCATCACGGTTGACAGATCATGCCCAAAAGGGGATGTTCTCATCTAGGCATTATACAGAGACATCCTACAAAGTTACAATGAAATCCCTTCATAAATACGACCTGTAGACTGTGCTAATCGTTTTCGGGTTTTGGGTTCGGGCAGCCATACCGGTTGACCGATCGTGACCAAAAGGGGACCTTCTCATCTAGACATGACCCCAAACCTGCATATGAAATTTTGTGACGATCAGACAAGAACTGTGGGGTGTAGCCCGTGCTAAAGGAAAATGTGAACAGACTCACAGACTCAGACTTCCGCATGCGTGATGGCAATAGCTTATCTTGACTTTGTCAAGTTAAGCTAAAAATTAGAATGGCATATTGAGAATGAGAGAAAATTGCCCATAAAACTATGCCAAACAATAATACTACAGCTGATCGCGAATATAGTACAGACAAAATATCTTCCTCAATAGTTACATACCCAATAAGCCAGAGAAAAGGACAAAATGCCCCCCCCCCCCTTTTTTTGAACATATCTTCAAAAGAAAGAGGGGAGAGCTCTGGAAACAATAAGCAGAACCCGGAAACGATATAAATAAATATCGATCAGGCAGTCAAAAATTAATTCATGAATAATAAATGATTAACGCCACTTCACAAGCCAATTTTGGTAAATAACATTATCCGCTACAAAATATGCACTGCAGACGGCGTATACATGTACAACAAAATCAGTGAAATAATAATCTAACATATTCATACAAAAGTGAGATACGATGAACAATCTCTGCAGAGAAAACACGCTTCAAGATCATTTACAGGAGGCCTCTGTAATATTAAATCTGGTAAGAACACTCTCCAACGTGTACTGTTTGGTATCTGCAACTATAAACACGTAAGAACATGCGGTTTGAGAACCAACAAAATAGAGACCAGGATCTAGAAATGGAGGTAGGTATGATTAACCGGCTCCAACACAGACCGCCCCCGAAATATATAATAATTTCAAGGTCCACCAAAGTGAGAGCGTAATCACATATTGTGCGAGTACATAAAAATCCAGCCTGTAATCATCTAAAAACCACTAAATGGCTATGCTGTAACCTATGAACTCAAATAGCAGCCATTATGATGATTAAATAAGTGCCTGTATATTAGAAATCAGAAAATAAACACCGGAAACTAATGCAACAGAACTGCATATATGCCTATGAGGGCACCATCCAACATGACCCAAACGCAAAGTATGTATTAAAATATATATGCGACAGTGTGAGTGTGTGTGTGTGTGGGGGGGGGGGGGGGGGGGGGGGAATTCGAATATATGTCGAAACCTCCTCACCCATATTAATAATCATTGCTGGTCCAGACAGCAATAATATAGTGACCAGAAAGCTCTTTCATGTCTGACATACTCTGTAATGCCACTGAGAGCGGAGAATGACATGAAGAACAAAACTTCCCTTGAAGAAGAAAATCCTCTCGTGGGGAAGCTTCTGGCAAATGTTCAATAACAGACCCCATAACCTCAATGAAATCAACAGAAACAAATGAATTGAAGGATACACATATCCTATCATTCATTCCCATGAAAGAGGCTGAGCGTCAAATGTATGCGCTCAAATGCCTAATACTGGCGACACAAATAATGGAAACTATTATTCCTGTGCGCCGCAAACTTAACTATCCTGAAGTCATCCTATATAAGATCATGTAATAGCCATACAGTTAGAATAAGCACAAGATGTAGCCAGCGCTTTACTTCATGCACTGAAATCTTAAGCACTGACTGCTGATTGGAAGATAAATTAACCAAAGCAGTACGAAAGGCTAACTGACTTATTTAACAATAGAATGAACGTAAACGTCCCTTCTATTGAAAATTAATGACACAAGAAGTGTTTCTTCTCTTCTGATAAACTCTGATCTGTATCTATAAATACATGAACGGTAATAGTTCAATGATGTAGCGTAAACAATGAGACATCATTTCTGAATATGTGGTTTCCCAAGATCCCTGCATAGAGAGACCATCGGACTCAGGATTGTAACGCAATATATGAACTCACGTCTGTAATAAATGAGAAAACCGTTAATATATGCCCAAACTTGACCTTATGTTAAAAGATTCTCTAAAACAACAGGTCTAGAGCGAAAAACGTCTACCACTCCAGTTAAGAATAAGCGACCCATCGAAATAAAATTCAAAACCACTCCGCACAACTCCATCCGGCGCATAAAATTTTCCGCTGTTAATGCAGCAGATAACAGATAAAAGCAAGCCAAACCTCTGCCATACACACTCTTTGAAACAACAAATGAACCAGCCAGATGAAAATGAATTGTGGGATACATGTATCCTATCATTAAAAATCCCATGAGACATTATCTAGTTCACAATACAAGTGATCTAAAGAACTATACTCGCTACATTGCCGAACGCTCGCTTTTTGACTGAAAGATAATCATAAATAACCTAATTATCCAGATCCAGTCAAAATTGGTCGGACCGAGCTCTATAAGAGCCTCAAGCCACCGGCTCAGGGGTGTTTGATCAGTGACTCAAACAGACGTAAACCCCCTATCCAAGTGGCTGTATAGAAAATCCTAAAGAAATATATAGGAGAGATACCTATACCTTCACTATGAGCCCTTATAAGCGAACTGAGTCTAGGACAACCTCTCCTACTCTTTCTGTTGGTGTGGTCGATTAGACCCCAACTTAAAGAGTATTGATGCTTTCTTGTAGCTTAATCCTACAATAATGAAAGCTTACCATCAAAGACTTAGGTATACCTATACCTTCACTATGAGTCCTTATAGACAATCTGAGTCTAGGACGATCAAAGACTAGAGTCTGGAAAACTAAAGCGACTTGTAGCAAGTTTTCCACCTAGTCAAATGTTAAAGATGAAGACGCAAGGCTTCATCACGTCAGAATAACTCCCACTTAACATTTGTTAAGACAGAGATATATATATATAATAGGTGTGAAAAGAATTTTTTAAAAAGTACAAACGACCTCAAAATTCCTTTCCATATAGATGTTGCATCACAGTACTTAAAATTGAAGTACATAAGACCATGAGTCTAAATTCGCTCTGAATAAGAAATTATCTTCTCAATTGTCTGAGCGAACAGTTAAATGATGAAGGTAAGGCTACCATTAAGATCTAAGCCTGCTCATTCAACGCACAGAAACTCTCAACACATCTTCCCCTTTTGTTTTTAAAAGTATGTGAACAAACACAAACGATTAAAAATACAGAGGAAGAAGATAAGAAACCAAATTACTTTTCCCGCAGGAAGTTAAATATGGTGTCATCTACATAATAGAAGACCTGTGACACCCGAGTAGACTTAACCGGAAAGAGATCTTATTACCCAGCTCTTTGTCCGGATGAAGTCAGCGCCAAACTACCGTTAGTGGTTTCTCATAATTACTCACAGCATTGTGATTCACTGGAACAAGTTCAAGGAAACGATAATGTATAGTATCCATATCATCCAAGAGTTGTTCCAAAAGGGAAAGTTATCCTCATCGTATCTCTTTCATCATTCATCTAAATCAGTCAGAAACCCGATCACCAGTATATGAACAGGCAGATGACTGGACCGATTAAGCACCACTCAACAGCTCAAGTATTGAGACTGACATTGAGTGCTTCTGCCTTATCAGGAATACTGCAATTATCTGCGCAATTGCGACAGCAAGTCCATTACGGAGGTCTGAGGAGCAGCGGTTTATAGCCCTGTGCAATATAAAGATCACTTTGTCCGTTATGTAGAGGAAATCATAAGACCGGACAGGAGGCATGGACGTATACTCTGACTGACGCAAGTTCCTACCAACTCTCTTGCTCGCGGTTCTGGGTGACCTGGACGAGTGTACCTCAGAACTTGCCGGTTTCCTCCTTTCGTCGTCGCTGGGTGAGCATGGTTGCATATCATAGTGTTCGCTCCACCCTATATCATCTCCTAGCCCGGATCGGATACACCCGGCGTCACAGTTCTCAGAGGCCTGAGTAACCACTTCACCGGTCGAGCTAGCTGGCGACAACAGACTTTGTGTGGTCGTGTGTGCTTTTCGAACGTAGAGGAAGCTATAAGACTAGCCGACCACGGCAGTCTATGGAAGGACCATCCAGGACAGGAAGGCATGGACGTAAGCTCCAACTGACACAAGTTCCTACCAACAACCTCTGACCCCAGATGTTGTTATAAGAGAGACGGGCCTCTCTCTTGCTCGCGATCACGGAAGACCTGGACAAGCATACCTCAGAACTTGTCTGCTTCCTCCTTCCTGTGCTTCCTCCTTTCCGTCGTTGCAGGGTGAGCATGTTTCGTTTTTTATAGTACTTGCTACACCTTTATTCCTTTTCTCGACCACTACGGACATACCCGGCATCACACCACTAGACGTGATAGATCTGCCGGTTGAGCTAGCTGGAGACAAGGGACGTAAACTGCTTTTGAAGCCTAGCCCTTGTCTAATATCATTGAGCACTTTTCCACTAGCTCTATAATGCGACAACGGAAGCACACTCCCTGACGGCGTCAAGAAACCACACCATGTTCTTGTTCCCCTGTGAATAGAAACTAAACTAAAGGCTCTACAGAGCCTGTAATCGCTCACCTGGAAATACATATAAAAATGTGATTTCCTATAGGCTTTCCATGGTAACTATGAGCTGCAATTGTGGCCATGTTTGCAACATTACATCAAAATTACATGAGGATCATTGGTAGAAGGTGTCCCAGTCTTCAATCACGTGAAGTTTCAAAACATTTGAATCCATCAAACATAATCATAAAATGTCTCTGGTGGCCATATTTTCCAGCCAATGGGAACAAAAAGAGGATCATTTGTAGAGGGCCTCCTATAGACCATTCTTGCCAAGTTTTGGTTCACGTCTGCTCAATAGTTCCAGAGAGAAGATGAAAATGTGATGTTCTATAGTTTTTTTCTATAGTAACTATAAACCGCAATTGTGGCCATGTTTGCAAAACGATCAACATTAAAATGAGGAAGGTTGGTGGAGGGTGTCCCAGTTATCAAGCATGCACAGTTTCAAAACATTTGGCCCTGTGGTTTCAGAGGAGAAGAGTTTTCAAAATTGACCAATCAGAATCAAAGAATGTTTCTGGTGGCCACGTTTTTTCACCCAACAGGAATAAAATGAGTAACAGTTGTAGAGAACCTCTCATAGACAAAGCCTGCTAAGTCTGGTTCACATTGGCTCAGTACTTTCTGTGAAGATGATGAAAATGTGATTTCCTATAGGGTTTCTATAGTAACTATAAGCCACAATTGCAGCCATAATTGCAACCCGATGAAGATTAAAATAAGGATCATTGGTAGAGGGGGTTGCAGTCGTCATCAGTCACATTAAGTTTTTTCAAACCATTTGGCCTTGTATCTTCAAAGAAGATTTTCTTGAAAATGCACACATTTATGAATTCTGTTTCAACAAAAATGAAAGTGTCAATGACACTGTAGCTCAACTTGTCAAGACAAAGACATGTACATGTATAGTATGTGACACAGCAATGACAAACATCTAGGTAATGACCAGATAACAAAGGTACATATAAAGTATTGTAACGGTCTGTACATGAATACTGACCGTTGCCTGTAACAAATGTATAGGTAAAGTATTGTAAAGGTGGGTGACAGTCAGATGCTGAACTAGAAAAAATCTTTGAGTCCCAGAGTGGGTCTGACTGAACCCCAAAATATTTGTTCTCATAGCACAGTGATAACAAAGGCACCCCAAAACACACTCGTTCCTGTCCCAAGGTGAAAACAAAAGTACTCAAGAAGTTTTGTGAAGATCAGTTCATAAATACGAGCTGTATAGAACTTGTGACAAAAAACTGAATGGACCTAATTTCGGTACAAAATGGCCTCTGGCAGCCATCTTGAATTTTGGACCGTACCCAGAAACACTCATTCTCATCCCAAGGAGATAACAAAGGTACCCAAGAAGTTTTGTGAAGATCGGTTCATAAATACAGCCTCTACCCTGAGCCGTATTGACATGTGTGCTTACATTGTGTAAATAGCACTGAATAAATCAAAGTTCATCTAATTTGCATAATTTCGGCACGAAAAAAAACACCTTACAATATGTGATGTATTCCATGTTACTAAACATTCATACAAAAATTTATTCAAATCAGAACTTTCATACAGAAGTTCTATACAAAAGACTGATTGCACTAATTTTGGTACAAAATGGCTGCTGGTGGCCATCTTGAATTTTGGACCACACCCAAAAACACTCGCTCTCATCCCACGGTGATAACAAAGGTACCCAAGAAGTTTCGTAAAGATTGGTTCATAAATATGGCCTCTAGTCTGAGCTGTATAGAAGATGTGTACAAAAAACTGATTAGACCTAATTTCGGTACAAAATGGCCACTGGCAGCCATCTTGAATTTTAGACCGCACCCAGAAACACTCGTTCTCGTCCCAAGGTGATAATAAAGGTACCCAAGACATTTCGTGAAGATCAGTTCATAAATACAGACTCTAGTCTAAGCCGTATTGACATGTGTACTTACTGTGTGTAAGTCGCACTGAAAAAATCAAAGTTCATCTAATTTGCATAATTTCTGCACGAGAAAAAAACCCGTATTATATGTGATGCATCCCATGGTACTAAACATTCACACAAAATAATTATTCAAATCAGGGCTTTCATATGGAAGTTATGTGCAAAAATCTGATTGCACCTAATTTTGTACAAAATGGCTGCCATCGGCCATCTTGAATTTCGGACCGGACCCAAAAACACTCGTTCTCGTCCCACGGTGATACCAAAGGTACCCAAGAAGTTTCGTAAAGATCGGTTCATAAATACGGCCTCTAGCCCGAGCCGTATTGGCATTTGCACTTACAGTGCTGAAAGTAACCCCAAAAAACATCAAAATTAGTCTAATTTGCATAATTTACGTACGAGAAAAAAACCCGTATTATATGTGATGTATCCCATGGTACTAAACATGCACACAAAAAATTATTCAAATCAGAGCTTTCATATGGAAGTTCTGTACAAAAAACAGATTTCTGCATCGTCGGTACAAAATGGTGGCTGGCAGCCATCTTGAATTTCTGACCGCACCCAAAAACACTCGTTCTCGTCCCACGGTCATAACAAAGGTACCCAAGAAGTTTCGTAAAGATCGGTTCATAAATACGGCCTCTAGCCCGAGCCATAGCAGCTTGGCACTTACAGCTCTGAAAGTAACACTAAATAAATCAAAGTCAGTCTAATTTGCATAATTTACGCACGAGAAAAAAACCCGTATTATATGTGATGTATCCCATGGTACTAAACATTTATACAAAACTTTATTCAAATCAGAACTTTCATACAGAAGTTCTGTACAAAAAACTGATTTTTGCATCATCGGTACAAAATGGCCACTGGCAGCCATCTTGAATTTCGGACCACACCTAAAAACACTCGTTCCCGTCCCAGGGTCATAACAAAGGTACACAAGAAGTTTCGTAAAGATCGGTTCATAAATACGACCTCTAGCCCGAGCCATAGCCAATTGTTGACGTACGGACAGACGGACAGACGGCCAGACGGCCAGACGGACGACGGGCCATGACAATAGCTCAAATTTGACTTCGTCAAAGTTGAGCTAAAAATCAGTAAAAAAAGAGTTAAAATATTTTGAAAATTACAATTTTTTCAGACAGTATTCTCTTTCAAAATAGCTTTTGGATAGGTAAAGAGTTACAGGAATCTTAAAAGATATACAATAATTACTGTCATCTGAGCTGACATGATTGCAAGATAATAAACAAACTTCCCCAGAAATAATCTGTCAACTCTTATCAAACATAATTAGATTACAGCTGAAGATATCAACCTACAGTTGCACTTGTTTTACAGTACAAGCCAAAACAAGCTGTGTAGGATAATCCTATAAACTACGTATCTTTTCTCTTCCTACACTGATAAGACCAGCAACTGACATCATTTTCTGGAAAGCTCTCATTGATAGCTTTTCCAGAAAATGTCAGATTCTGATCTTGTCAGGGCAGAAGCTGCAGTCTTCTTAGTTTATTGCAGTTATGCTACAGCTTATTTTGACTTGTACTGTATACACAATATTTTGGGGGTTTTTTTCCCGTTCTCGGTGGAAAAAAAAACTGGAACCAACCCTTACCAGATTCTCAAAAAACAAGTATTTTGCTAACAGTACTGATCTTCGTGCAGACAGGAGAGTCATTGGGTTAAGCATTAGAATATATCCTTTGGTGGCCACATATTTCCACCCTCTCATAGACCATTCCTGCGAAGTTTGGCTCACCTCGGCTCAGTAGTTCCAGAGAAGAAGATAAAAATGTGATTTCCCATAGGGTTTCTAGTAACTATAAGCCGCAATTGTGGACATGTTTACAACCCGATCAACATTAAATAAGGATCGTTGGTAGAGAGGGGCCCAGTCATCACTTATGTGAAGTATCAAAACATTTGGCATGGCAGTTTCATCAGAGAAGATTTTTGAAAATCCACCCATCAGAATCAAAGAATGCCTCTGTGGTGGCCATGTTTTTCAAACCACGGGAACAAAATGACGATCATTTGTAGAGGACCTCCCATAGATCATCCCTGCCAGGTTTGGTTCACGTCGGCTCAGTAGTTCAGGAGAAGGAGATGAAAATGTGATTTCCCATAGGGTTTCTATACTAACTATAAGCCACTATTGTGGCCATGTTTGCAACCCGATCAACATTAAATGATGATCGTTGGTAGAGGGGGTCCCAGTCATCATTTATGTGAAGTATCAAAACATTTGGCCTGGCAGTTTCAGAGGAGAAGATTTTTGAAAATCCACCAATCAGAATCAAAGAATGCCTCTGGCGGCCATGTTTTTCAACCCACAGGAACAAAATGAGCATCGTTTGTAGAGGACCTCCCATAGACTATCCCTGTCAGGTTTGTTTTCACATCGCCTTGGTTTTTTCAGAGAAGAAGAGAAAAATGTGATTTCCCATAAGGTTTCTATAGTAACTATAAGCTACAATTGTGGCCATGTTTACAACCCGATCAACATTAAATGAGGATCGTTGGTAGAGGGGGTCCCAGTCATCATTTATATGAAGTTTCAAAACATGTGGCCTGGCAGTTTCAGAGGAGAAAATTTTTGAAAATCAACCAACCAGAATGAAAGAATGCCTCTGGAAGCCTTGTTTTTTATCCAACGGGAACAAAATGAGGATCGTTTGTAGAGGAGCTCCCATAGACCATTCCTGCCAAGTTTGGTTCACACTGGCTCAGCGGTTACAGAGAAGAAGATGAAAATGTGAAAAGTTTATGGACGCCAGACGACGGACGCCAAGTGATGAGAAAAGCTCACATGGCCTTTTAGGCCAGGTGAGTTAAAAACTATAGTGACATTTGATGACAGGACCAGCAGTGTCCCCTCATTTGCCCTTCTATTAGATAAATATTATTACCTAAATTCTAATATATGTCAATGTACCACCACCAAATCTACATATAATATAAGACAACATTAAAATACAATCGATGAAATAAATATATCCAATAGAAAAATTCCTTCAAAAATAAAATAAAAATTTTTGAAAAAGTTTCTCTTATATAAGAGCCCAAGTTTCCAAAGGGAACGATGAGCAGAAAAAAGCCTAAGTGTGGACAAAATTATAAAAATCTGCTGTAAAATTAACTACCACACTATCAGATTATTTAATGTTACTTACAACTGTCGTTCCTAAACAAAAATAGGAAACTACCTAGAGCATTGTAAATGTAAACAAAAACCAGAAACAAGGCCCCAGGCAACACGGCCTGAAGTCAGTAACAGAAACAAGACTATCCGATGTAAAGCAAGATCTTCCATCAGAAGAAAAATGATACATTGGATGTATGATGCATGACCAAAGCACCCAAACACCCCCAAGGGTGAGGACATAACCCTGGTGATGTACAGAATAATCTTCTGTATAATACGTTAAACTCCTGAGAAATTTTATAAGAAAAAAAATTTCATTAAAACAAGCCAAAAAGCTTGGGAGCTTAACTGGGGAGATCAAGGGAAGGTAGGGAAGGAATACTAAATAAATAGTGGATAGATCATAATCAATCAGTGAAAACGTCAAGGCCATGTCCCGAAATTAGGGAACATGAACTAATTTTTATAAATATTATAAAATTACAGCCCTGAACATTTCTTCCTTCCTTCATCCAGTTGTGTCCTTGGATCCACCAATTAACCATTGATTTGTGTCTGGCATCATTATTAATTGAGATTTAAAAAGCACAAATGTCAGTTGATGTTATCTGACATGGGCCAAACAAAGAATGATGTTGGCACCAGATTCGGTGACTTCCTGGCGTCTGCGCATGCGCGGAGGGTAAAATGTATGGAGGGCCAGATAGGACTTCTAATTTTCGGTTTTGCATGCAAATTTTGGGGATTGGGGGGCAAAATTTGTGTTTGGCCCTAGATATTTTTGGGTTAGCACCAGCTAGTCTGGGCCATTGGTATACAGTATAAAAATATGTATACACCTTTCATTACAATATTTCAATCAACTAAAACGTAAAACAGGTAGTTGGATGTACTTGGTGCTTAGCAAACTTTGAGTAATATATGTTCCCCTATGCTGTGGTAGGATGGTGAGGAAATTAATTTCAATCCAACAAATAGTGACCCTGCTGGAGTACTATGTTTAATGCACACATTTTTAATAATCACCCAATTGAAACAAATAAAAATAACCCTGTCAATATTGAAGCAGGGCATTTAATTTGTCATAGGACATGTTACCTCATGATCATACCAAACAAAATTTATTCGAATCCAACCACTAATGGTGGTGCTAGAGCAGCAAACATGTTGGTCAGACATAACCTGTAATGTACAAAGATATACAGCTCTTTACTCTATACCCCCTTTTCTATTGTACAGTAAAGTAAATACCTATGTGTTGTACACCTGGAATAGTAGCTTTCAAATGGGTCAGTTCATCTTTCCTCCTGCCACACAGATCAAGTGCACCTGCCTTGTTGAAAATGATGTGTTTATTTACAGTGAAAAGCATCCAAAATTTATCTTTCCCATTCTATCTACTTCTTATTATCATTAATGGATAGATATGGCATACTTAGGATTTTTAGTGTTGTTTACTTAACTCAACTTATTACATACAAGTTCACAAATAAGAATAAGAAAGTAAAATACTTCAGGCCTTTAGTTCCCCTTAATTTGGGCACACCCGAGAGTCCATGGACCTACCGGGTGACCATGGTTCGTCCTGATAGGCTAAAATTTTGATTTTTGGCAATAAAAGAAGGAATTTCCTGGCATCTGAGGATTAGATTCCAGCTTCATCAAACCATAAAAAAACACCATTTTCTTCCTTTTATTTAATAAAATTCTAAATTTTCTACCTTTACTTCAGTTATACTCATAAATTTCCCATGTATATATACATTCAATCTTTATTCCGCTGAGTGGACTGCACATCATGATACTTGTAGTAGTTGTCAACTCGCTCAAAAAAATTCAAAACGCATTCTCTGATTAGTGATTCACGAAAATTAGATCGTCAAGCAGACCAATCAGAAGTCATCTTACACTGTAGGTTATAGAATTATCGCGGTCTACCCCGTAAGGTCATTTTACCTTGCTCAAAAGATATTTTTATAGTAAACAACAATAAATTTAAACGATGGTTACGAGAAACTTTCAATATGCAATTGCTAATTGGTCACACGCGACAAGAGTAAAAAGGCTGTTGTTCTTTAAAATATACCAGACACCGGTTTTAAAAAAATTTAAATTTTATAGTACATTTCTTATTATACCTACCACAATTGTTTACCTCAGGCTTGCACTACAGTGGAAGTCCCTAACTCGGAAAATATACTCTCTATTTTGATCTTTCCCAAGCGATTTGGGAAAGAAAAGTGGTGCAAAAGCACCAAGAAAAAATAAGCCAAAACTGGGTCGCATGCTACCGGCGCACACCCAGTAGGAGACGCTCTTCTCCTAGTACAGATCCACGAGTTCTGGTACCAGTGTGCAGACATGTAACCAATGACTCATTCTTTTGAATATGCCAACATTGGAGTTTATGTGATCAGCAGGGAGGAAGGATTCTTACCCGAATAAGAAGACGGGAGAGCCTCCATGTAAACAATTGTGGTAGGTATAATAAGAAAGGAAATTTACTATAAAAATGTACCTTAAAATAGTTTACTACAGGCTGAATAGACAATAGGAGGAGGGAAGCACATAACCAACCCCCACATAACCCGACTGCACTGGAACCGTGGACAGAAGAAAAGTTTCCTAGGCCTATCAAACCGTAGCATCACAAACATTACTAAAAGACAATGAGAGATGAGGCGTATGGCTCTGTGTGACGCACAGGCAGAAAGGACAGTAAAACAGCTCAGGGCTGGAACTGACCTTGTAAGAAGCCTAATGACTAGGGTAGACAACAGCCTAAGCAGAAGAAAGAGGGCCCAAAGAAAAAAGGTCCTCAAGCTGCTCCTGCAACTGACGCAGATAGAAGGTGGAGAAAGTAGAATCATTGCTCCAGTAGGCTGCCTGCATAACATCCGACAACGTGACGAAGTTAGCATAAGCCCAGGAGGTAGACGAGGCATGTACCTCGTGGGCAGAAATACAATTGGTAATACAATCGTCAATCGCTAGACCAGCATATTCAGTGCGAATAGCAAGACAAATCCATCGAGAAATGGATTGAGGAGAGATCTTCTGTCGACCAGGAATAAGAGACAGAAAGAATCATTTTCTGCCTTCCTTAATGAACTGCATCCAGTTGAGAAAAATGCGAAGTGCACAAACCGGACAGAGCAAAGGGCGATTACCCTCAGCAGAAGGAAGAGCCCTGATACAGGTAGGAGGTGGAGTTGTTTCTGGTATCTGATTCGTAGCCAGAAAGGAGCAATCAGTGGTAAAAGTAACACTGTTGGCGGAGCTCCTGAAAAAGGCCGGATCAACTGAGTGGGCGTGAAGCTCACTATCCCGTCTGGCTGAGGCAAAAGCCATCAGAAAAGCCATCTTGTATGTGAGAAAACGCATATCCACCTGGGATAAAGGTTCGAACCCCCCCCACCCCCCCCCCCCCCACCCCAAGCAAAGCAGCACACAAGAAAGATTCCATTTTGGGGTAAGCTGCAAAATCCTACGCCATTTCAAAGAAAAGTGCCAAATAAGCTTGCAGAGGTATGGATTAGTGCCGATACGATGCTTTCCCACATACAAAAAGGTCTCTGAAAGCATGGACCTGTACCCTTTGATGGTAACAGGCTGGAGACGCCGAGAATCAAACAGATATACCAGAAACTCTGCAATCTGTGTCATCGATGGATTGGTATGATCAACAGAGTGATCAACACACCATCGACAGAAGATCTTCAACTTAGCCACATAGGTTAAACCAGTGGAGTGCCGCCTTGAAGAATAAATGCACTCCACTGCACGTCTCGAAACACCTCTACGGAGGAGACAGGACCTGACAAAAGATGAAGGGAAACACCTAGAGGATCCAACGTCGCACCCCATCCGAGATCGCTGGTGTCTGCCATCATAACACGATCGGACATGGGCAATTCCAAAGGAACTCTCTGCATAATCCACTGAAAATCCATCCAGGGGAGAAGGTGATGATGAAGAGAGTCTGGTAACTGAAGCACCAGATCCAGAGGATCAACATTCAGTCAGCAACGACTGAGCAGAAAGTGTTGGAGAGGTCGGACATGCAGCTGACCTAGAGGAATGAGATCCCCAGGGCGAAAGCAGAGAGAATCACAGTCCTCGCCCGGGGAACTGCCACCGTATTCAGGTGAGCACAGAAGTCCATCCCCAGATGACAAAATGACTGAGAAGGGACCAGGTTGGACTTCTCCTCCTTCTGACTCTGAACCCTAGCGAAGTGAGCAGGCTCAACAGTGTCGACATCTGACTCTAGAAGAGCAACATTGGAGTGCCTCTGAGGATATCGTCTGGACTGTGTGTGATGGAAGGCTATCACATGCGATATCAGTTGGGTGAAGGCCCAAGGAGCCAGGTTGAGGCCAAAATGCATGGCCTTCAACTGGTAAACTCACCCCAGAAATCCGAACCTGAGATACTTTCGTGATGTCCGATGAATCGGAACATCTCGCAGGTCAATGCTGGAAGCAAAATCTCCCTGGTGAATGGAGTGGCAAACCAACCTGAAAGTTTCCATGCTGAACTTGGGAGCAATGATAGACTGGTTCAGGATACTCAGATCGATAACCGGTCGGATGGCACTAAGAACAGGCAGGGATAAAATCCCACTGAATGAATGTTTTTGATGACCTCGATCACCCCCTTGACAGAAGATTGACATAAAACATCTGAAGGAACTTGTGTTGGAAGAGGCACTCTCGACAGAGTGTGGTGTCTCCGGAAGGATACTCGCAGCCCGGACCGAACAACATCTAGCACCCAAGGATCAGATGTGATCGTGGCCCAATGGTCTGCGAACTCTGATATCTTTCCTCCAACCTGGGACGAATCGAGGTGAGGACCTTCATTTCGAGCCCCGGGAGAGGAGAAACTACTAGATGAAGGATCCTGAGTCCTCCCTCTGGTCTGGCGACGCTTACCCTTACCACGTGAGTAAGAAATAGAAGCAGCGGCAGGAGGATCAGCTCTTGGCTTCACAGAGGAAACAGAAGGGTGTTTGTTAGGCTTAGAATGGCCCCGGCCTCCAACAGAGGGCTGATCAAGCTGGCGATGCAACAGCTGATCTTTGGAATGATGCAGGACGTCATCCCGGACCGTCGCCACGGAAGCATGGAATAATCGCGGACCAGCCAAAGAAGCAGATCAAAGAGCAGCGCGCTGCCACTCAGGAAGGGAATGGCTCGTGTCCAACGCAGCATCCCGGCAAACTAATTCAAAGTTAGCCGTGGTACTCACATGCGTGTGAGTAAGATGCATGAGTGCCTTGGAAATCACACGCAAAGGAGTCTGTACATCGTCAAACTTATCTGGAGAGACAACGTGATCTGAGAGAGAAAGCATGCCCAGCATCTCTCTCGATAAGCCCAACAGGGACTCCAGATTCGCAATAAGAATAACGGCCGACTTGGGCTTGGAAAGCCTGAGGGAGGAGGAGTCCTGATCCAAGACCGTCAAAGTCTGGCAGATTTACGGAATCGTAGGAACGATAATGCACTGGAGGCAAAAAGGTATCAGCCCTGGTGAAGAACGAAGTCTTCATAGCCTTGGAACTCAGCTTAGAGTCCAAAGCTGCAAACACTTCAACCACCTGAACCGACTGGCACGGTCGAGGCGCCCAAAAGTGGGTTGCTTCACAGGCTGTAGGCGCGCGACTGCGATGATTGCGGCCTGGCTGACACCGTCGAATGGTCTGACAGTTTGAGATCTGGAAGGAACTCAATCACAAAGTCAAGAGCTGCCCCCAAGTCAGAAGACTGTTGGCTCTCGACGTCAAGTATGTCTGTGTCTGACCCATCCTCTGAGTCGGAAGACACATAGCCTATGTGTGTACAATGGTGTAGGCACACCAGGGGATCAGCCTGCTTCCAATCCCAGTTGACGGCGCCACACAGGAAAGGGGGGGGAAGCCGGATCGACGTGGGAATGACCTGGCAAAGTGGCTTCACGCCTGACCCTTTTAACCAGCGAAGGGTCACGATCCTCTAGTACACCCTGTGCGGGGCGACGGGTGGCAGCCAAAACATCTGAATGCAGATGCTTATAGGGGTATGAAATCCCCCACAGATCTGAAGTGTGGGAACTCAGAAGAGTCACTGTGAATCTCTGAGGGACAGAAGGTCCAGGCTGCACAAAATGCGTCGGTCCCGCAAAACTGGCCATAGGACCAGAGAGCGTGGATGGAAACGCAACCATGAACATCTGATTCCAATGAAAAAGCTGCTCGGCTCGATGGCTGAGAGACCACAGCAGAGGGTTCGGCCGGCAACCCCTTACGACTTCGCCGAGTTGAAGTCAGGGAAGGCTGAGGCCGATATCCCATGTCCACACTACCAGACATCTCTGCAGACCACTTTAGGGATAAGCCGAGGCCGGCTGAAATGGTGACTGAAGATGTTGCAGACGAAACAGCAGTGGCAGCAGATACGTCAGGAGCTGCTGAAACTGGTGGAAAGGTGGAGAGAGCAACTGAGCTCAGCTCCAAAGGAGGAGTCACAACCCTAGTAACAGCCTCAGATGTCGACTGGGAGGCCCCGAACGACAGTGTTCCCCTTTCCCACAGCAGGTGCGGGAGGAATGGCCATGAGAACGCTCCACAGGGTTCACAGAAGCCCAAAAGGTGGATGACCAAGACCCACAGGGTCGATCTGAAGAACACCCATTACAAGTGGAACAAGAAGCATGGGAATCGTCCACATGCTTGGGCAAAAGGCATTGCCCACAAGGAAGAGTCCTGGGCATAACAGAGGTGAGAGCAGTAGAAGAAAAGGTGAACTCAACAGATCTAGAAAGAAGTAGAACACTCCCAACTACGAGTGAAAGGTGGTAGAAATTAAAGGACCGGTGGGAACACAACTGAACCTAGATGACCGACGGAGACCCCAAAACAGAAATTCTACCCTCAACGGAGAGGAGAAATCTTACCCATACAGCCCCCTCCCACTGACAATAATAACAAGTGTTTGACCACCGGGGTGGTATTAGTCCCCTACGGCGCTTTTGTGACATAAGGTGTTTTTGTCACATAAGACACTAGAGCATATAAGCATCTCTGCAGTTCAGGTTAGTAGTTTAAGAAGCACAAAGACCGCCAGTAATGGTCCGATCCAGTGAAAAGAAGGTCGAGTCCAGCTCTCGGTGGTGCAGTATTTTTGCCTGGACCGGTCCAATCATTATAATAACCTTAAATGAAGGGAAAGGTGATGAAATCTTACTTTTGGTAATACCAAAAAAGGAAGATATTAAAACATTTTCCTTCATTTAATGTATTTTATAATGATTGAATTGGTATACGCATTTGTGTTACAGAAAGCATCAAGTTACTGACGTCTGCTGGGGAAGCTTGGTAACTCGGGGCATGTTATATAATACACTGTATGCACATTGTGGAAATGTTTCTGCAGGACAACTGAATACTCTAAACACAGAAACTTTCAATATATTTAGAGTCAAAAGTTTGATTTCATGTTGCAAAAAATGGCCGCCATTCCGCCATCTTGGATTTTTAAAAAAAAAAAATGCCGATAGGATCACTGATCCAATGTCGAGTTGTGACAGCAAAAAAGTGGGTTTAATCATTGTCAATTCATTATCCCGAAAACCTATTGTTTATAATTTACTATCTGAAGAGTCACTGTGACCTTGACCTTTGACCTAGTGATTGTAAAGTAAATAGGGCTTTTTTTTGCACCAATGCCAACCTACCTATGGAGTTTCCTGAACGTGGGTGGAACCATTGTCAAATAATCATCTGGAAACCAATTGTTTATGATTTATGTTCAAGGTCACTGTGACCTTGACCTTTGACCTAGCAAGTCAAAAATAAATAAGGGTCTTCCACTCACCTAGGCCAACCTACCTATGAAATTCATGAATGTGGGTCAAACCATTATCAAGTTATCATCCAGAAACCAATTGTTTATGATTTATTACATTGAAGGTCACTGTGACCTTGACCTTTGATTTAGCAAGTCCAAAAAAATCAATAGGGTTCTTCGTCGCACCCAGGTCAACTTACCTATGAAGTTTATTGAATGTAAGCTGAACCACTATCAAGTTATCATCCGGAAACCAATTGTTGTGATTTACTATGTTCAAGGTCACTGTGACCTTGACCTTTGAACTGGCGAGTCCAATATCAATAGGGTTTTTCCTTGCAAGAAGTCAACCCACCTATGGAGCTTCATGAATGTAGGTTAAGACACTATGAATTTATCGTCCACAAACCAATTGTTGCGATTTACTATGTTCAAGGTCACTGTGACCTTGACCTTTGATCTGGCGAGTTCAAGATCAGTAGGGTTCTTCCTCACAGCAAGGCCAATGCAGCTATTAAGTTTCATGACTATAGCCTGAACCACTGTCAAGTTATTGTCTGGAAACCAATTGTTGCAATTTGGTCACTGTGACCTTGACCTGGCAAGGTCAAAGGTCAATAGGGTTCTTCCTCGCATCAAGGCCAACACACCTATGAAGTTTCATGACTCTAGGTTGAACCACTATCAAGTTATCATCCGGAAACCAATTGTTGCGATATACTATGTTCAAGGTCACTGTGACCTTGACCTTTGACCTGGTGAGTCCAAGATCAATAGGGTTCTTCCTCGCACCAAGGCCAACACACCTATGAAGTTTCATGACTCTAGGTTGAACCACTATCAAGTTATCATCCGGAAACCAATTGTTGCGATATACTATGTTAAAGGTCACTGTGACCTTGACCTTTGATCTGGTGAGTCCAAGATCAATAGAGTTCTTCCTCGCACCAAGGCCAACCCACCTATGAAGTTTCATGAATGTAGGTTGAACTACTATCAAGTTATCATCCGGAAAGGAATTGTTGTGATTTACTATGTTCAAGGTCACGTTGACCTTGACCTTTGACGTAGCGAGTCCAAAATCAATAGGGTTCTTCCCCTCACCAAGGCCAATCTACCTATGAAGTTTCATGAATGTGAGTTGAACCATTATCAAGTTATCATCCGGAAACCAATTGTTTACGCCCGCCTGCCCGACCGGACGCCCGCCCGCCATTCACCAAACTATAAGTCGAGTTTGACTTCGTCACAACTCGACTAAAAATATTGAGCGTGCATCATCCCCTCAGAACCATTTATCCACGTACCAAATCTGAAAGGTGTAGCTTAAAGCATGTTGGAGGGAGAGGTGGTAACATAAAAATAGACAGACAGACAGACAGAGACGGACGGATCTTAGATTTTGAAAAAAAAATATTGAGTGTGCATAATCCCCTCACAACCCTTTATCCATGTACCATATATGAAAGGTGTAGCATAAACCATGTTGGAGGGAGGGGTGGTAACATAAAATAGAGAAAATGGCTTAAAAAACACAACAAAAATGGCTGCCATGGCGCCATCTTGAATTGTGAAAACAAAATATTGACCATGCATCATCCCATTACAACCCTCTATCCGTGTGCCAAATATGAAAAGTGTAGCTTGAACCATGTTGGAGTGAGGGGTGGTAACATAAAATAGAGAAAAAAGCTTCAAAAACACAACAAAAATGGCCGCCATGCCGTCATCTTGGATTTTGAAAAAAAAATATTGAACGTGCATCATTCCCTCCCAACCCTCTATCAATGTGCCAGATATTCAAAGTATAGCTTGAACCATGTTGGAGGGAGAGGTGGTAACATGGATATAGAGAAAAAAGCTTAAAAAACACAACAAAAATGGCCGCCATTCCGCCATCTTGGATTTTGAAAAAAAAATTTTGAGCGTTCATCATCCCCTCAGAACCATGTATCCATGTACCAAATATGAAAGGTGTAGCTTAAAGCATGTTGGAGGGAGAGGTGGTAACATAAAAACAGACAGACAGATGGACAGACGGACGGCGTGCAATCCTATAGTCCCCTTACGGTTCCCGTAAGAGACTAATAATACCCAAAAGGATAACATAAATTTATCAACAGAACAATAATGTTCAAACCGCAAGGTACGTGGAAGTTGCATGGCGAACACGGAGAATATAAAAAATATAATTAGAAAGTGGTTGAATTTAAAAACGAGAATATATAAAACATAGGCTTGCCGCGATTATGAAATTCCATAGTGGATTAATCAGAGCCCAAAATCGACAATTAGTCGACTTTTTTTCCACATTTTTTTAACAAAGGGTCGACTAAAACGAGTTGGCTGAATGGTCCTAAAGGTAGGTATAACCGGGCGTGTGGCCGTGTACATTTCAAATAACATGGTGACATTGTCAACGATCCATCATTCCCACATTATAAGGCTTGGTGAACATTGGAATGAATGTTTTGTTGACCATATTCTGTTAAATTGGTCGATCGTCAGCCATACCGTTAAACAGTAATACACCCTGACGCCTGAAATTCAGATGAAACATAAGAGCGAGCAGCCAGAAGGAACTAGGCCTGAACCGAGGGAGAGGGATTTTACAACTTACAAGGACTATTCTGCTGGACCCTGTAAGGGCACTAAGGATGTAAAAAGTCACACACATCCCCACCCCCTCCCCTTCCGCAGACACACTCCCAATGATTTATCAATGGTGGGAAACGTTGTGATTTTCAGATTTCCAACACGAAAGAGTGACCCAAGGGAGCTAACTCTAGTTTTGTGATGCAAAATACTGAAATTTCATCAAACGCAGCGAGTTTCATTTCGTTGTTCAAAATAAAAGATTTATGAGCAAAGAATGGTTATTGGAAATGATGTTGTTTAAAATATGGACATGTTGTTGACATGACGAGAGCAGTAATACTTGAAAATAACTTTCATATTTTAAAAAAAAAAAATCATTGAAGTGGGAGGTAATTACCGCAAACATTTCCGAATCGGACTTAGAAAAATGCCGATTTATTTGAGAAGGGGGAAGGGGGGGGGAGGGGGGCTGAGGCAGCCCTCCTTTACCTCCATATGGTCTACCAATGTCGTTTATACACCCAGAAAAGTTCCCATCATGTATATACAGTGTGATCACATTCTGGCAAGGCAGTGGTGTCATTATACATGCAGGGGTAAAAAAAAAAGTAAAAAAAGTCGACTTTCAAATTTAAGGTCGATCAATCGGCACGACCGACGATTAGTCGACTTTTTGCATAATCACGGCAAGCCTAATAAAACACAGTCCTCTTATTATACGATCATCAGATCAATAATTCTAGTCACAGGTAACCATTATCAACAAGTTGAATTATCACTGTTTCTTAACACAATTGAATGCACATCTTCCCAAGATGGTGGAAGAAAAAAGAATGAGTCATTGGTTACACGTCCGTGCACTGGTACCGGAAGCTGTGGAGCTGTACTAGAAGAATGTCCCCTACAGGGTGTGCGCCAGTTGCCCTCGACCCAGTTTTGGCTTATTTTTTCTTGGTGCTTTTGCACCACTTTTCTTTCCCAAATCGCTTGGGAAAGCTCAAAATAGAGAGTATATTTTCCGAGTTGGGGACTTCCACTGTGGTGCAAGCCTGTAGTAAACAATTGTAAGGTAGGCTGATAAGAAATGACCGCTTCCGGCACATTTTCTGTTGATTCAACTTCCTGGTTCTTGTACATTCTTCCGAGATCAAATTTCAGTCATTATACAAATAAAATATTGTTATTTTGGCCAGGTATTTTGGGCACGTCTTGGGAATTTGGGCACACCATTTACCTGCATGAATTTGGGGGAATCTAAAGCCCTGCACTGACAGAGTAGTATATTTTTTGGACACTTTTCCCCATGGAATTTTACAAAGGCTCTTCGGAAAATTTGATGACTACTGTAATTGTTCCCAAGTATGCAGTCACATGTAAATATGCTTCATTAAATGCAGGCAAAGGGACATGCAAAAGGGTGCTATGTGTGGTGTTCTCTAGAAAAAGTGCCATTTACACTTCGTACAAGGTGGCAACATACAGCACGATTTGATGCTGCAGTTGTCATTAAACCCCAATAAAACAAACTAAGAGGTATTGAGAACAGTTAGTAACAATGACATAGAACCAGTACTGCAAAAAGAGCAAAGTCCTAGCAGTATTGGCACTGGTACCCGTTGAGAACCCTGTCATAGTGCATATAATAACAAGAGGTGCACATCGGAGATGCAGGCATCGAGTTGTGGTGGCAATCGGAGAGTGTTGCATGTCCATAATCCAGTTACCAATCATATGCCGATTGTCAAATTTGGAACCTTTGTTCAAGTTATAATGCTAATAAGTTCAGAATTTGTAAAAATTAATTACAGACCATTACTCTGTAACGAAAAATTGGGCCGGGCCAGTTTTCAAACCTGCTTGAGATATTATTGTAAAAGACCTGTATGGCAAATATTAGTTAAATCGGAGAACGTTTGTTCAAGTTATTACGCTAACAGTGCAAGGATGCCCCGATGCCCACCGACCATTGCCATACCATAGGTCTCGGTTACTAACACAACTCGACAAAAAAGAATGGCTACTGTTTTTTTTTGTACAGACCAGAATTATTACATTTGTAACTGCAAGGAAATCTAAGCACTTATATTTCATTGCAGTAATATTTGAAGTAATTCTGGTACCTCCTCAAAAACAGAGGGTATTCTCTATATATTTCAAAGACTGTGAAGATGTTGAACTGCCTCCCTTTACCCAATGTATGAACAATATAGTGTCATCTGCTAGCCATGTTAGGTAAAGAGATAAACAAGGTTTGTTGTATCAGTACTCTGAAGTTACAAGATCTGATTTTGATGTAAGCTGAATGCACGTTGCTTTGCAAACTTCAATGTGCGAAGGCCAGCAAGTCCTGTATTCTACTCGATAAGAATAAGTCACATGACCAGTCAAATCAGTGTTTGTGTGATGGCATTTTACAAACACACCAAAAAACTTATGGTATCTCTGTAAGTTTACAATAACTGTAACATTATTTACATCACTAGTCACAGTCATTGGTTATTAAATTTAATATTGTATAGAATCCAAGGTTTGCTTCTGCTGTTTAGTTTGTTGCATTTAATTCTTAACCCACTGAGTATTTTCAAGATATTTTTCATCAAATCTAGTCAATGCTGCTGTAAGGTAGCCATGACTGGATTTGATGAAAAAAACATCTGAATTTAACTTTAGAAAACTTTGGTGAAAAAACCCATTCTGTTTACAATTAGAAAATCTGGTTAAAAGTGCCAAAATGATAGTTATTTCAGTGGAAAAAGAAATCCTGTCCCTGGCAGGAATATCTGAAAGCAGCATGCAAGGAGTTAAGTACAGCATTTCTTAGTGACCTATGGCTATACTGCTTGAGCAGAACTTGTGGGCATTTTGCTGAGATTAGTTGTCCCCCCCCCCCCCACCCCCCCCCCCCCCAACCCCCACATCATACTTTTGCCCTGTATCATCACACACTGCGTTGTTGGAATTTATATTTTAGATGAGAAATTTGGGTCCAGAACAGTGTCTGTTATCTCCCCATATTTTCACATTTCTGTCAAAATGCATCAGTGAGAACACTTTAATAAAGACTTGAAGAATATTTGAACTTTCAGGGGCAACACAGACCTCTGAAAGCATTTTTAGGAAAGACAGGTAAATACTTTATTTGTATACAAGCATTTCTATGTTTTAGATATGGTAACCTGATTAAGTTTGTTATTGAATTCAGTGGTCAGTGATGTGAGATATTCAGTAATTTCCACATTTCTTTTTGTACAGTCAATGGCCATATATACTCTCCCAAAAAAGAAAGTGTGCAGGCTAAAAAATAACACTAAAAAAAGATATATAGCATTTTCATTCATGGAAATTTTATTCAATCACAGATGAATCAATTTGTGATCAACACGAGAAATTTCATTACGCTACGACGAATACTCTTGGTGCCATGGAGAGTCAAAGACACTAAGGTTCAAACACAAAAGTCACACACTCAATATCTGGTATGACCTCCATCTGCATCGACTACTGCTGTGCATCTACGCCTCATGGAAGCGAACAAGTTAGCATGGAAGTGTTGTGGGATGTTGTTCCATATTCTGAAAAGCTGTCTTTGGAGTTCCACAAGCGTTGACGGTGCATGGGGAAGCCGGCGTAGCTGACGTTTCATTTCGTCCCATACGTGCTCAATGGGTGAGATATCGGGCGAATCTGCGGGCCAGGGAAGAACATCCACTTGTTGTTGCTGCAGATACTGTTGAACAACACGAGCTGCGTGGGGTCGGGCGTTGTCCTGCTGTAGAATGACGCCGGGGCCGTGACGTTGCAGAAATGGGACAACAACAGGTGTAAGCACTTCATCATGATATCTGGCTGCATTGAGATTGCCATCAATAATGACCAGCTCAGTTCTGTTACGGGCAGTGATGCCACCCCACACCATGAGAAACCCTCCCCATAACAGTTTCGCTCCACCACACATGGATCTGCGTAGCGTTCGTTTCGTCTGTACACTCTCTGGCGGCCATCTGATGATGAAAGATGGAAACAACATTCATCTGTGAATAAACACGTCGCCACCAGTGTAAGGGATGCCTGAGATGTTGTCTACACCACTGCAGTCGAGCACGACGATGACGTAACGTCAAAATCGGACGAATTGCAGGTCTTCGAGGACATAAGCCGTATTCTCTCAGCCGGTTGATTACTGTTTGAGGATGTATCCGCCTCAGGTTAGGGATGTTCCTGGCTGTCGACATTGCCGTTTGTTGCCGGTTCCGGAGATGGACACGGATATACCGATCTTGTGCAGGGGTGGTAACTCGGGGTCTCCCGGAGCGGGGTCGGTCTCGAACGTCATCATGTTGTGCATGTCGATGGACTAGCCTGTCTACAGTGTTACGGTGGCAGTTCAAATGCTGGGCAACCTCTCTGTGTGTTCTGCCAGCTCTAATCATACCCAGGGCAAGGAGACGTTGATTCATTGTCAATCTTGGCATGCTAATGTGGAGTCGTTTTAACAGCAGCGCAAGTTTGAATGTGAACGATAGGAAGGCCTTACTTTAGTGTTTAAATACCCAAGGATTCACACTGCTGCATGAATTTTCAGACTCTCCACGTGCAAAACATGCCTTTTCATTAACGTGCAGCGTGTCATTTAACGTTAACGGGAAAAGCTGTTTTTGTGTTCAATATAACTTATTCATGATCAGGTTAACACTCTTTACACCTACGAAATTATTTTTTTGGAGTTTGATCAATTTCTGCAATGCACACTTTCTTTTTTGGGTGAGTATATATCATTTTAAATGAAAGAAAAAGCTAAAAATAGAACATGGCCCTTCTTTTGTAATCTTTTGGGAGAAAATTTCAAATATCAAATCATTATACCAAGAATACCAAAAAACCAAACATTACCATTCGGAATAAACAACAAAGTTTTGCTCACTCTAACATTCACTTCCAAAAACGGCGCTCTTTGCTTATTTAACTTGAGATTTGGTCACTTTGAAGATGTTTGAAATATGAATGATAATATAACACTACCTGGTACTTTATATTTCATTTATGGTTTTTACCTTCAAAACACCTTGAATGTCTAAATCAGATTCGGTAATTAACTGACAAAGAGCAAATATTGCTTTCTTTCTACAAACTGGACTTGCAATCAAAATAGCCGATATTGTCATGAGAACACTCGATTTTCTGTTCATCTGCTCATCCATAAGTCTTTCTGCTGAAAGGTTTCCCTAGATTACAAGAAAAAAAAAGTGAAAAGACACAGACAATAAAAGAAAACAATTTCATTATTAATTTCTACACTTTAACCCATCACCTAACAAATTGGTCATATCTGCCCACATAATTTACAAATTCAGCAGTTGAAAAAATTTCATTTTTCAAAATATTTAAAAAAAAAAAGAAAAAAAAGATCATGTGACCCCCTCATTGGAATGTGCACATCAAGAAAAAAAATAATTAAAATAACAAGAGGCCCCCCAAGGGGCCTTAATCGCTCACCTGATAAAGTGCTTCAAAGAAGATGATCACATTCAGTTAGACATGGTTCATCAACACTACAGAGGAATGAAGTCATGAAATTATTCATAACTCTAATGTCCATGTCAGATGATTATTATCATAGGTCTTCCTGACTGCTTCCAATTCTATTTCAGTTTGAAATGCAAATTTTATGGAAAAAAACCCACTTAGGAATGGATATGAACAAACCTGTTCACACCCCCCCCCCCCCCTGCCTATCCCCCTTCCCTCCCCTGAAGAGAGCCCAAATTTTAAGGCAGAGACTGAACCTAATCTTCCCAGAGATGTTATATACCAAATATGAAACGATTCTGATTGGTGGTTCTGGAGAAATAGAGTTTTGAAGAAAATCTCTCATTTTGCACTAAGTTAAAAAAAAATTCAGATTTCCATAGGGAGCGCAAATATTAACCCAGGATCTTGATTTAAACAAATTTAATCTGCCCCCCCCCCCCCCCCTCCCCAGAGATGATGTTGTATACCAAATATGAAAGGGTTCTGACAAGTGGATCTGAAGAAAATTTTTAAAGAAATTTGCACTAAGTTAAACTTTGGGTGCCAACAGAGAGCCCAAATATTAACCCAGGGATGCAAATTGAACAAATTTAAATCTGAACCCCCTAAATATGTTGCATACCAAATATGAAAGCATTCTGACTGGTGGAGCTTGAAAAAAAAAGCTAAAGAAATTTCCTCATATTGCAATAAGGTAAAATTCAGGCTACCATAGCAAGCCCAAATATTAACCCATGAACTCGATTTGAACAAACTTGAATCTGACCCCCTAGAGATGTTGTATACCAAATATCAAAGGATTCTAATTGATGGTTCTGGAGAAGAAGATTTTTAAAGAAATTCCCTCATATTGCACTATGTTAAACTTAGGGCTCCAATAGAGAGCTCAAATATTAACCCAGGGGCCCGATATGAACAAACATGAATCTGACCCTCCTAGAGATATTATATACCAAATATGAAATGATTCTGACTGGTGGATCTGAAGAAGAAGATTTTTAAAGAAATTTTCCCATATTCTACTAAGGTAAAATTTGGGCCCCGATAGAGAGCCCAAATATTAACCCAGGAACTCAATTTGAACAAACTTGAATCTGACCCACCTGGAGATGCTGTATACCAAATATGAAAGCATTCTGACTGGTGGATCTGAAGAAGATTTTGAAAAAAATTTCCTCATATTGTACTAAGTTAAAATCAGGGCCCCCATAGAAAACCCAAATATTAAGAGAGAGACATGATGCGAAGAAACTTGAATCTGACCCTCGTAACAATGATGGTTACCAAATATTAAAACATTCTGACCAGCGATTCTGAAGAAGAAGATTTTTAAAGCTTATTTCCCATATTGCCCTAAGTTAAGATTTGGGTTCCTGTAGTGAGCCCGAATATGAACCGTGGGGCTTAAATTTAACACATTTGTATCTGACCCCCTATGGATGCTGAATGCCAAATATCAGAAGATTGTGATCAGTGGTTATGGAGAAGAAATTTTTTTTTAATATTTGCAGCATGCTCCCTACAGAACACGCTAACAAAACCGATGGCTATTTTTTTATCATTCCATTCTACTGGTCCTAAGGATGCTTCATACCAAATAACAATTCTCTGTTCTGTGTGGTTTGGGAAATATGGGTGTTTGAAAATATTTTCAATTTTTAGTTCCTGGAGTTCCCACAGGGAACATGTCAATTTTTTTAGCATGAATCAAGTACTTATGACCCAATAATACCACATACCGAATTTTATTCAAATCGGACCATTGGTTAAGAAAATATAAATTTGGGTGGGACCCGAAATCTTGACCCTCCTATTATGAAGGCAAATATTGCTTCACGAACTTCGTTTGAACAAACTTGATTCTACACCTCAGAAAGAAGCTTCATACCAAATAACAAGTCATTGTACCAACTGGTTCAGGAGAAGAAGATTTTTCTAGAATAACAAACATATAATCACAATGAAGCTACCTCTGACCACACTCCCATCCCCAGTTAAAAAGATTGCTCGTGGCCATTATTTTCAA
This sequence comes from Pictodentalium vernedei, assembly GCA_031216915.1. Lineage (NCBI taxonomy): Eukaryota > Metazoa > Mollusca > Scaphopoda > Dentaliida > Dentaliidae > Pictodentalium > Pictodentalium vernedei. The sequence continues at coordinate 342,256,096 of CM062296.1, read as the reverse complement.
AACTCTAGGTCTTTCACATACAAATATGCCTCGGAAAAGCACAGATTGTCTCCAATGGCGATAAAGAAACTTGTTTTACCCCTTGTCAATGTAATACTTTTGGCAGTCTTGGAACAAAAATTTCCTTCTACAGTAATTTTTTTCTGTGGGCTAATCCAAAACATCAATACCCTTCATTGCAATTTGCAATTAGTTGCATCTTGTAAAGTTTAAAGAAACTAGAGGGAACTGTTTTAGTGAACTAAAACACATGTTTCCCCTTCGATTAGTTCCATGCTTCCAACTTACGACTAACAAAGGTCAAACTAAAGGTCAAATGTCAAGATCATGGAAGTTCAAGATAGAATGTGACACATCAGCCTGGCTGTTGCATTCATATGCCAAATATCATAAACCTAGCTGAACAATTCAATAATTTGACATTGATGTTAAAGATCAAGGTCATCTGTCATCAGAACAGTACATAATACAATGTTGTCTTATGTTGATACACCCACATGCCAAATATCATAAGCCAAGGTCAAAGGATAAAAAACAAGAGGCCCCACGGGGCCTGAAGCGCTCATCTTGTACAGAACACAATTTAAACAGAGTCCAAGAAGGAGTCTACATTAAGCAAGCCATCTCCATAGGCTACACTGTCAATCCTTGAGTCCCTCAGCAGTGACAAAAATAATCTGGGCATCATGCCTTTTCTTCAGTCGATCATAAGTAAAATGTAGAGCTCCCCTATGAAGCCCCTTGATACAACCTATGTGGATTAATCTTAGTACCTCTAGAGGGTACTGAATACAAAATTTTGAATTCTTCAGCAAAATGGCCAATTCCGGCTCCCATAGAGAGCCTGTAAAGAAATTTCTTCGAATTGCACTAAGTTCAAATTTGGGCTACCATAGCGAGCCCAAATATTAACATATGGATCCGATTTGAACAAACTTGAATCTGACCCCCCTAGAGATGTTGTATACCAAATGTGAAAGCATTCTGACAAGTGAATCTGTAGAAGAAGATTTTTGAAGAAATTCCCTCATATTGTACTAAGTTAAATTTCATGTTCCCATATGGAGCCCAAATATTAACCTAGGCACTCGAATTGAACAACCTGGAATCTGACCCCCCTAGAGATGTTGTATACCAAATATAAAAGCATTCCGACTGGTCGATCTGAAGAAGAAGATTTTTAAAGAAATTTCCTCATATTGCACTAAGTAAAAATTTGGGCTACCATAGTGAGCCCAAATATATACCTAGGGATCTGATTTGAACAAACTTGAATCTGACCCCCATAGAGATGTTGCATACCAAATATCAAAGCATTCTGACTGATGGATCTGAAGAAGAAGATTTTTTTAAATTACCCTCCATATTGAACAAAGATAAAATATGGGCTTCCATAGGAAGCCCAAATATTAACCTAGGGACTTGGTTTGAAAAATCTAGAATCTGACCCTCATAACAGTGATGTACACCAAATATTAAAAGATTCTGACTGGTGGTTCTGAAGAAGAAGATTTTTAAAGAATATTCCCCATATTACCCTATGTTAAAACTTCGGGCTCCAGTAGAGAGCCCAAATATGAACCAATGAGATTTATTTCAACAAACTTTTATCTGACCCCCCTATGAATGCTGTATACCAAATATCAAAAGATTCTGATGATTGGTTCTGGAGAAAAGATTTTTTTAAATTTTTGCAAATATGCTGACTCAGCTTTTTTTCGATGCCCATTACAGAACACCCTAACATAACCGATGGCAATTTTTTTTTACCATTCAATTCTACTGGTCATAAGGATACTTCATACCAAATAAAAGCTCTCTGTTCCGTGGGGTTTGGGAAATATGGGCGTTTGAAAATATTTCTATTTTTAGCTCCCAGGGTTCCCATGGGGATGCGAGAATTTTTTTTTTTGCATGGGTCAAGTACTTATGACCCAATACTACCACAAACCAAATTTGGTTCATACCGGACCATCGGTTCAGAAAATAGAAATTTTGGGCGGGGCCAAAAATCTTACCCCTCCTATTACAAAGCCAAATATTACTTCACGAACTTCCTTTGAACAAACTTGATTCTACACCTCATATGGAAGCTCCATAGCAAATATCAAGTCATTGTACACACTGGTTCTTGAGAAGAAGATTTTTAAAATATTTTGGAGCATTTTCCCCCACTCCCTCCCTATGGGGCTGGGCATGCTGAGTTGAACAAAAATGAAATGCCCCTTTGGGACCATCACTCACACAAACTTTCACTTGAATTGGCCCAGTGGCTTTGGAGGAGAAGACCAAAACATGGTGTTGACGGACGACGGGCGAGAGACGCCGGACGCCACACGACGGACGGAGAGCGATAAGATTAGCTCAGCTTGACTTTGTCAAGATGAGCTAAAAATCAATAATTTGACCTTGAGGTCAAGGGTCAAGGTCATATGTGGGTCATGATAGTACGCGACACATCGTCTCATGGTGATACACCCACATGCCTAATATCATAAGCCAAGGTGAAAAGGTAAATAAGTTCTTGCCAGGACAAGCTTGCTCAAAGATCAAGGTCATCTGTCATCAGAACAGTACGTGATACAATGTTGTCTTATGCTGATACACCCACATGCCAAATATCATAAGCCTAGGTCAAAAGATAAAAAAAAATCAGTAATTTTACCTTGAGGTCAAAGGTCAATGTCATATGTGGGTCATGATGGTACGCGACACATTGTCTCATGGTGATACACCCACATGCCAAATATCATAACACAAAATTCATATGCCTAGGTCAAAAGATTAAAAAAAAAAAAGTCAATAATGTGACCTTGAGGTCAAAGTCATATGTGGATCATGATGGTACGTGACACATCGTCTCATGGTGATACACCCACATGCCTAATATCATAAACCAAGGTGAAAAGGTAAATAAGTTCTTGCCCGGACAAGTTTACTTGCCTAAAAATCAGTAATTTGACCTTGGGGTCAAAGGTCAATGTCATATGTGGGTCATGATTGTATGCGACACATCGTCTCAATGGTGATATACCCACATGCCAAATATCATAAGCTGAGGTGAAAAGGTAAATAAGTTCTGGCCCAGAAAAGCTTAATTGCCAAAAAATCAGTAATTTGACCTGGAGGTCAAAGGTCAAGGTCATATGTGGGTCATGATGGTACGCAACACATTGTCTCATGGTGATACACCCACATGCTAAATATCATAAGCCTAGGTCAAAAGATAAAAAGTTCTGGCCCGGACACAGTTGTATGAGAAGAAGAACAACGAGAAGAAGAATTCAGGGTAAAACAATATGTCTCCCTTCAGTGAAGGGGCGACATAACTACAAAAAAATGAAACTCACAGCTCAGGTCAATTGAACTGTCAATGGAAAAATGAACAGAAAACTAAAACAAACACCAGATCAACTGTCTTGTCAATAAAATTTTGTGACTAAAAAACAGTTTTGTATGGATTTGATATTATGCTGTTGATGCCCTCAACAGCAGTAATTAGAATCCAACTTGCTACATAAAAGATTTTGCCTACCTATAAACTATAAATAAATTTTTTGGACAAATATTGCTTAAAACAGTCATCTCATATGGTATACTGCACAGAAAGTGGAACACACTAGTTCTTGCACAAAGTTATATGAATGTTAACTGTATTACCAATACAGATTTCCTCCAATATTGAAGTGTAATCATTCATTTAACTGTTAGATAAAACAAATATTATCTTACACTTAAGTCTTATTTGACTCCTCGTGAACTATTTTCACTTTTGTGTTCACAAGAGTTACCATACTGTTGGTAAGAATGCTACACCAGCAAGACGTTTGAGATCATCGCACCACTTCTGTGGAACAAACACCCTGATCATCTCAAGTTGCCATAAAGCTTGGACTCTTTCAAGACTTTGCCTAAAACCAATCGTTGTAGGGGAGTTTTTGATACTGGTAATTTTACAGCCTGCTAACTTTTTATTATTTTACAGGTGAATACTACAGAGACTAGCCTAGTTTTTTAATGTGAGGGAGACGTCACTTCTCCCTCTACAGACTTTAGGGAGAAGTCAAATGAAAACAGGGAAAAGTGAACTGAAGGGAGCAGCATGAATGGACTTAGCATGATTGCTCCATCATGTAATGTTTTCACATATAAATAAAGCTAAAACAGAAAAAAAAACCTATTCACAGATATTTGTGTAATTCAGAAAAAAAATTCTGCAAATAAATTTCCAGTAGCCAGCAGTAGCTATATAAATTTTGCAAAAGTGCAGATCACTCTGTATGAGTAATTCAGTGTAGTTCTGGGTAATTTACGGTCATTGTTGTGTTTAGGAAGACTGGAGAAAGTACACTTGGAAACATAATGGAGTGCACTCCTAAAACGTCAACAAGATAGAGCTTTTGTGACACTTCAAATGTGAATTAAACGTTACATTTTCACCCAAAAGTGTTGTTTTCTAAAAAAATGCCCCTACAGGGGTCCTAGGTTCGAAGAAATAGTTGCCATGACAAAATGCTTCAACACAAAATCACATTGACTTCTGCCGGTTGTCACCTATTTTCACTGTAAGCATAAATGTGTTGGGATTGGCTAATAACATGACTATTTTTTCATCTATTTTTACTGTAAGCATAAACGCATTGGGTTTGACTAATAACATGACAGCTTTTTTATCTGTTTATTTCATTTTTAGTTACAATGAATATTACATTCAAGATCATTAAATACTTCCAGTAAAATGTCTTTTAAGTGGTTATTTGACAAAATTTTGCACAGAATTCACCCATTTCAAGGTAGATTGAATTTTTACAGGGAGACTTCAGAGTCGATTTTTACTGAAGACAGGCAAATGCTGCCGATCCGGGACAACTTCTTCGCCCAAGTCACCCACTAGGATGTTCTCTGGGGTATTACAATGTCTATGAACATGTACATATGCAGCGCTGAACATATACCTAAAATATAACTTTCTTATAAAGACTGAAAGCACCATGTGGATATACAGCTTTAACTGGTAGACAGCTAAATTATTTTTTTGGTTTTCAAAATTTGTTTATGTCTTTGCCTTTTCACATTTTATGGGAGAGTGATTATAACAAATCAATACGGATGGAAAGATTTCCCTTCAAAGATAATATGAATCATATCCACGGAATATGAAGCCTTTAAGTTGGGGTACCAACACTTCATTATTAGTAAAACATTATTATTACCGCAGATGATGCAACCAATACAATGAAAGTGTCAATGAAACTGTAGCTTAACTTGACTGTGTGTAGTGTTCGATGAAAAGGATAATGTTCAATGTTTATGAAAGGATTATGAAATAAGACAATAATTGTGATAATTGAGAATATGATAATTTCTGTTCCCTACATGCTATGTTTTCAATAAGAATAATTTGAGCTGTACTAAAGAATTGAGGTCTGGGTTGATATGGCCCTCACAGTTAACGTATCTCAGCCAAAGTTACCAAGTAAAAGTAAAATCGTTCCAAAATGAGTCATCTAACCAAGTTACAATGAAATCCCTTCATAAATATGACTTGCTGACTTCGCTAAAGGTATCACAGCACTAAATATTTTCCCATTGTAATGTTCAAGCAAAAAAAATTACGATCGCATCATTTTAATTTTGGCATTCAAATATCTTTGTCAAGTATAGTCCTTCAGACAACCTTTTCTGACCTGAAACAGGAGGTCATGCAACAAATAAGAGAGAAAAGCTGACAGGAAGGGAAGTACCGGTAACATGCATATATTTTTCAGGGAAGTCCCAACAAAACCACACCAAAAGTCAATTGTACTTTTTAGGTCCAAAAGTCATCAAATCACCCTCTTTATTTATCTGGAATATTCATCAATAATGCAAGATGTCATTAGAATGTTTCAAATGTTTATTGAAACAAAATAGTTTCCGAAGACTGCTTATTTTTAGAGACTGTATCATTTCCGAGTGCAACATTTCATGGCGAGTCACTCTAATTCAAATATTTACTGCAGCGATACCTATAATCATGCCCAACCCTGCCAAAGCTATATTTTACCACTTTCATGAGATAAAAGAACCATTTCTGTATTAGAATTCCACTTTTGGCTTTTGTTGAGTCAAAAACATCAGAAATTTGTTCTTTTAAAAAAAAGTGTTGAAACTTTGTCAAATGGGCTTAAAAACTGACATTGTCAAACATTTTTCTAGCCTGTAACCTAATAAGTATGCCGAGAGGGGAGGGATAAGAATTCACACCTTTCTTTGAAAACTACCCTGATCCCAAAATAAAACTAAAATCTGCATCAGCATATCATATTTGGGGGAAAAATCTGTCTCATTTAACCACATGGCAAGAAAAGTAGTGTTATAACCCCCTTGAAACAATATGAATAGCAATTTTTGTTTAAAAAATAGGGGTTAAAGCTATAAATTTCACCAAAATCAAAGGACAGTGCCTTTTAATTCCTACAATTGATGTCAAATTTTCTTCTTCCTTCTGATATAGTAAAATATAGCCCAGAAAATGCCATTCAATTCACATTTGCTACTTTATTATGTTATTGTTTCCAATGTACGCCACTCCAAATTTCTGTTCCAGAATACTCTTTCAATGAAGGAATTTGTTTTCTAACATCTTTAAGAGCATATTACAGACAAAAACTCTAAATACCAGTGAACAGAAGCGCAGTATAGGTTTTCAGGTTGTGTGTTTGAATGGTGATTGGAAGATTGGAATCCCCCATTCCTAGTACTATAAGGAGGAACTATGGTTTAAATAAATATGTTAAAAGGGTAAAATAGGCTGTTAGTTAGCAGTTGCCAGAGGTTATAGTGTGTTCCTGGAGACTACACTTGCTCAAGATGTGAATTTGCTTGTATTAACAGTCTTATTTTGGTAACATATAGCCTTTATTGCTGACTGTGATAAAAATATAACTTTTCAAAACAATTAAATAATGTTGTAGGGTCTGTGGTCGCCAATGAATATTTAAATGTGAAATAAGCTCAAAAGAAAATAATTAAATCAGGTTTGGAAGACCAAAATTGCAAAAACATATTTCCTATAGGTATCACAGCACTAAATATTTTCCTTTAGGTGACCACTATAACATTCAAGCAAAAAAAATTATGATCACATCATTTCAATTTTGGTGAGAGTTTGGTTTGTCAAGTTAAGCTAAAAACTAACAACAGAAGATCACTTTAAAAAAAAATGTAACAAATGATCAGCATGTACGTTAGCCTCCAGTTTATCAGCCCTTTTCATCCATGTGTCCAGAATGAGAATTTTGCAACAAATGTTGAAAACTCTTTCCTTTCAAACATTTTTGGAAAAGCACACAACCAATCAGTGTTATCATGCAGATCTCCAGCTAATAACACATTCAGAAATGCCAGTTGAAACCAAAATAAGTCTCTCAAAAGTTGTCTTCTGAATCATCATGGCATCTATCTGATGTTGAAAAACTCTGTACCATATCTTCGTATAAATTTTCCCTGTTAAGTGCTTGTTGGCCATAAGTTAAACTCCTGTTAATTGAATAAAAAATATTGTCCTCTATTGAAGAATTAGTCAGACAACCAATGAATTGACCATGCTTACAGACCTATTTGCCTCAGTACATTCATTTAATATAGACATTTAATCTATTATAACTTGTTTGACAGAGCTTCCCAAGCTCAGTTAAATGAGATATAATAGAATAAATGCCCTGTTAATCACCAGAATAAAGGAATAGAACCAAATTCTTGTTAAATAATTACTTCTTTTTACTCAATAATTATCACTGGCCAAGTTGCTAGTTGCTATTCAATTAACAGGGTTCGGACATATACGCAATTGTTATAAAATGGTAGTACGGAAAGAAATTAAATATAACTGATAAATGCTTTTGCTATTAAAACTGCATAGAAATGAAAATAAAATATGAAAAATTTAAAGTAATTTGTATATTTTTTATACTTACCAATGGCCCAGACTTAGCTGGTGCAACCTCAATAATATCAAGGGCCAAACACAAATTTTGAACCCCACAATCCCCAAAATTTGCATACAAAACCGAAATTTGAAAGTCCTATCTGGTCCTCGATACTTTTAGTATTGCACATGCGCAGTAACCAAGAAGAGATCGGAATTGGTGCCAAGCATTGTTCTTCCCAGTTGTGCCTACTAATGTTATAAATCAGCGGGGAGGTATAAGTGCCCAATCATGGGAGGGCCATCCCTGTCTGGGCCATTGGTAAGTATAAAAAATATACAAATTACTATAAATTTATCATATTTTTACACTAAAAACCAACGGCCCAGACTTAGCTGAATAGTAAAAAGGCTGGACAGCCTAGGACTTAAAGGAATAGCAGACTAACTTTCAGCTTCTAAGCCTGCAGTAGGACTCCCAAAGGTGAATAGGAGATTAAAATAAGAGAAATTACATATATCCCTCTCTATACAATACAGCCAAAATAAAAGGAGCAATATCCAAGTGAATCCTTATTACTTAGCATAAACGATTATGCTAATTGGGTGTAATGTGCCCCCAATTTTAAGGCTAGTCCGGAATAAGACACTTAAAATTAGGAAAAGCGTGTCCGAGAGTTGGAGACTAAAGTCCAGACACACGCCATATACAATGCAATGAGCTGTACCTAAAAGATCTGTATTATCTATAGACAATAACAGCTTCACCCATAGTTACACACTTACTATAAGGCCAGAAGAGGTAAGGAGAAATACCCCCCCACGCCCTTCTTTTTTGAAGGAAATTAACCTTCAAAACAAAGAGGAAAGCAGCTTGGAATCAGTGATTATACTGCATCTGGAATATGGAGATAGGACACGAGAACCGGTGATATTAGTATGTGCAACCTTAAACTTGTCGAATAGAATCCCAATGGAAAGTTATCTGAGAGAACTCATACGCTTCAGAGCCAAACAACAGGTGACCACATTCTGGTGTACAAGTAAAGCTCAATAATGAACTTCCAAATTGTAACCGTTCAATCTACAAGAATGAGAGAGTAGGATTCCCCTTTGCATACAGCTTCCGGTTGAAGACCGGATTCAGAACCTGGAACGGAATATGATTAAAAAACCTGTCAAGGACCGTCCCCAAATAAATCATTGTTCCCTAGGTCCGTTAAAATCAATGACTGTTCGGAGAATGAATATACAACTCCGTATAATGAAGACAAAAATAGAGAACGTTTGCATAGACGGCCTGTAGGAATATCCATTACTGATCCACATAGCCCAAAATTCTCATAAGCTCTTATACTGACACTGAGCAAGAATTTAAGAGAATCTATTCAAGAAATACATCTGCCTAATGATTAATACATATTAAGCACGCAACCAACAGAATCCCGCATGTACCCTCTCCTGAATACATCCTGTATCATCGGCGTAACCAGAGCGATACAAAATATAACCAGGAAACTGAAGGAATAAAATGACGTTAATGCGATTTTATAACATGAGGAATAAACTCATACGTCGTAACAGAAACAGCCGAAGAAACTTCTCAAGAGTGGACTAATTGCCATATTTGGAGAATGTTGCCCAACATGCCTGCTGTTTTTTGACCCGGCGCAACTCGTAAAGCTCTCGTCCTAGTCATCTAGAATAGTATAAAACCGTAGGGTTCCAACACATCTGACCAATTCCATTATTGCCACTAAAGGACAGAGAGGAATGTGATGAACCTGGCGCTATTGCAAGGAATACACCAGACGATATAGCATCGTCATATCCCTTGAAATTAAGACAGTACGCTAGTTCCCTAAAGAATACACCATATAGACATAATATCCATAATCCTCCAAGTGGAATCATAATCCACGACGATAGAATGGACATAAATGAAGCGGGCGCCTAAAAACTAAGTTCCGGCAACCGATCATAAAAACCTAGATGAACTCCTTGTGCTTCCTTCTAATTATTGCAGGAAACATATTCCTTAAAAAAGGAACTAACGACAGGCACCAGAAAGAACTCTCATAATTTCTCACTAGGCTAATATGGCATCATCAATAGGGCTAAATGCCTCAAAAAACTAACACAAAAACACTGTTAAGGAGAGAACAACCTCTTTCCTTATAATGGTATCTTGTCCGAGAGGACTGTGGTCTCAGCCTAGCTGACGCAGCTAAAGGTCTTCCTATCTGTGAAGACAATTATATGGCTGTAAACTGCGGCGACGGAAGATCACTAAATGGAGACTTACAATGCTAGCCGCTAATGTTAGGGAATAAACACTGCTCATAATTCTAGCTAGGCTACTATGGTGTCAACAATAAGACTAATGTCTGTGACACCTAAAAATACAACACCGAGAAGGAAAAAACATACTCTTTTCTTCTAGCGGTCCTATTCCCAACAAGACAGCGGTCTCAGCCTAGCTAACGCAGCTTAGAAGTCTTCATCTCTGTAAAGACAGATATCTAAGTGTAACTTGAGACCTCTGAAAGCTAACTAAACGGAGACTTACGTTGTTAGTTGTACAAGTTAAGGAAAAAAGGCCGCTCTTAATACTAATGTGGCGTCAACAAAAGGAGTAAAAGCCTCAGACACCTAAGAATACATCACCGAGAAGGAAACAACGTACTCTTTCCTTCTAACGGCCTTAATTCCAAAAAGACAGCAGTCTCAGCTTAGCTAATGCAGCTCAGAAGTCTTCATCTCAGTGAAGACAGATATCTGTGTGTTACCTGCGGCCTTGGAAAGCTCTCTAAATGGAGACTTATGATGTTAGCTGCTAATGTATAAGAAAAGACTACTCTAAATTACATAAGGCTACCATGGCATTAGCAGCTAATGTTATAGAAACAGACTGCTCTTAATTCACATAAGACTACTTAAGGCAACAACAATGTGACTAAATGCTTGAGATGCCTAAGAATACAACACAGAGAAGGAAAGAACATACTCTTTCCTTCTAATGGCCTTATTCCAAAAAGAGAGCAGTCTCAGCGTAGCTAATGCCGCCTAGAAGTCTTCATATCCGTGAAGACAGATATCTGTGTGTTACCCCTGCAGCCTTGGAAAGCTCACTAAACGGAGACTTTTAACGTTAGCCACTAATGTATAAGAAAAGACCGCTCTAAATTTACATAAGGCTACCATGGCGTCAACGATAGAACTAAATGCCTCCGACGCCTTGGAATACAACACCAAGAAGGAAAAAAACATACTTTTTCCTTTTAACGGCCCTATTCCAAACAAGACAGCTGTCTCAGCATAGCTACGAGCTAGCGATCTTCTATTCATGAAAAATAGATCTTTAGCCTTTCTTATACTATTTGCTAGGCCAAGGGTGGCATTGTTAAGCAGACCGAAGGCCTTCAACACCTTAGCAGAATGACCCAGGAAGGAAAGAACCTTGTCTTTCCTTCGCACGGGACCCTTCTCAAGGGACGAAAGCTGTTTTTCGCCTAGCAAATGCAGACTTTGTTCAGATGGAACAAGATCCGGAAGAACTGATGACTAAAATTCATAGTCTTCATGTGCTGTTCCGCAGGGGATGTAGAATCATCCTCCGTAGCCCTCACACCATCTGAGTGTTCCATCTGATAATCATGGTCAACACCATCTGAATGAATAGATGACTGTACCGACACAGCACCATCTGACACCTCACTACCAGAGATTGTTGACAGCTGAACCTGCGACTACTGGGATGCTGCAATAAGCTGCTCAATTTGCAACAGCAGGTTCGTAAATGAGGCTTGCGAAGCAGCGGTTATCTGCTTCGTCACCATATGCTGCTCACAGGACGGAGATCTGACCTCAGATCTTTGATGCATGTCCCATATGGATATGCCTTGAACCACTAGCTGCAGGTTAATCTGACTTCAGTGGTGAAGACTGGGAACGCTTCCGTGGAACAGCCTGAACATCCTAAGTCGGACAGCTAGTCTGCAGTCTAACGTGCTTTGTCGATGAAGCAGAGGAAGAAGCCATAGCTGCAACCGGCCCCGGCTGCAGTATGGAATGAGCGCCCTGGACTAGAAGCATGAACTTACGCCACAACTCACTAAAGTTTCTCAAAGTGGAAACAGTCTACCCCGACTGCTGACGGAATGGAGAGGGTTCTCCAACTCGCTATCTGACCCCAGATCTCGCCGAATGTTCCATTGAGAAACTTGCAGGCTTCTACCCCTTAGCATGCTTTTCCATGGAAGAAGAGGAAGCTGTAACTGCAGCCAAACCTGGCTGAAGTTTGGAAGGAGCATCCCGAACTGCAAGCGAGGACGGGGGCTCTTACTCAATGAAGTTTCTCATAACAGAAACAGTCAACCCCGGCTGCTGACAGGACGGAGAGTGTTCTCCAACTCGTGAACTGACCCTAGATCTCGCAGAGTTTCCCTCTGAGAAACTTGTAGGCTAATCCCCTTTTGCGTGCTCTTCCATATAAGAAGAGGAAGCCATAACAGAAGCCGATCCCGGCTGCAGTGTGGAAGGAGCATACTGAACCACAAGCGGGGATGGGTACTCCAACTCACTGAAGTTTCTTGCGATGGAAACAGTCGACCCCGACTGCTGGCAGGACAGAGAGGGTTCTCCAACTCGTGATCTGACCCCCAGATCTCGCAGAGCATCCCGTAGAGAAACTTTCAGGCTTCTTCCCCTTTTGCCATCGTCGCTGGGTGAGCTTTTTTTGAGGTGCTCGCTCTACCCACGTCTACATTTCTCAACCGCAACAGACCTACCCAGCATCCCACAATAGGAAAACCACTTCACCTGTCAAGCTACCTGCATGCAGAGGATTAAGAGAACTAACTAGAGACCTCAATCCCCTGCTAATAATCATGAGCACCTTGGCAGCTAGCACTGTTTACCCATCAGAGCGGGGCTCATCAGAGTGCGACGACGGCAGCACGTAATGGACATGTGTATCGAAGTACCATCACCATGTTCTTGTTCCTCTGAAAAAGAGACTGAAAGACTAGTATTAGCCTGCGGTGATAGTTCCGACATCAGAACTTCATCGCCCACCACACAGGGCGACACCCGTTTCCAACGTTCGCATCCCAAAAGTACAAGTATTAAAGGAGTGGAGCGACTACAGGCAGACAACAAGCATGTAAATCCAAGACAGACTTCCTGGACTTATGCTAGATACCAATTTACTTATAATACATACAATAATAATGAAGCCAAAGTCATAAGTCCGCTACATTCCCAAATAATAATACAGAAAACACATAACAAGGATACATAACATAGACAATTACAAAACTTTTTGAAACAAATTAAATCAATTTTTTTAAAAGATTTTGAATGAAGCCTAAGTACCCCAAGGGAACCTCATGAGGCCAAGGGCATCCTGGTAGAGCTTAAGTGTGGACAAGCACTACATAATTGAAGCTAAACTACTGGAATAAGATATAATATGTATCCTAACAGAAAAAACAATAACTGTTTTAAAGTAAACACTGAATTAATACGTATCAAAACGTAATGGAATAGACAACAATGTCAAGAGGAAAAATCGGAAACTAACCAAACAGGCACAACAGAGGCCAATAGTCAGTAACCGATCAACAACCACCTGATGCAAAGCTAGATCTTCATAGGAAGAAAAAACAATGCATTTGGCAGAAGTTGCAAGAATACAAAACGTCCTGAACAGTAAATGAAAAGGACATAAACACGGGGGATAAATGGAATACCCATTCCGTGAAACAAGTTAAACTCCCAAGAATTTTAATAAAAAATTCTCAATAAAAAAGACGAAAGAGCTTGGGAGTATAACAGGAGGGTTCAGGAGAGGAAAGGGAAGTAATATTAACAAAACAACAGTGGAGTCATAGTAAAAATGACGACATTCAGACGCATAACCCGAAAATGGAAAACATGAATAATTTTCTATAAAAATTATAAAGTTATTCACTTCCAACATCCAGCTGCACTGTTGATTCCATGAAAACCATCATTGATTTGTGTCTGGCATCTTCAAAAATGAGAATTTATTTTACAGATGTCAGCTGAGATGTTTACTGACCAGGGCCAAACAAAAGAATGATGCTTGGCGTCAATTCCGGTCTCTTCCTGGTTACTGCGCATGCGCAGTATTAAAAGTATGGAGGACCAGATGGGACTTTCAAATTTTGGTTTTGTATGCAAATTTTGGGGATTGGGGGTTCAAAATTTGTGTTTGGCACTTGATATTATTGAGGTTGCACCAGCTAAGTCTGGGCCATTGGTTCTAGTATAAAAATAAACTGATTCAGAATTACCTGTATATTTAACAGCTCTTTCAGAGAAATGTAAATTTTGTCAAACAAAGCATCTTGTTTTTCTTTCTGAAGAGGCATACCATTTCCAGTCTTATTAAGAAATAAACTGCAGTAGAAACATAATATATCAGGAAATAATAAATTTTTCCTTTACAGTTTCCTTCTTTTTATACATATGATACCATACCAAAAGAACTATCACTCTTCATTTCCCAATTCTCTGTTAGAAAGTTAAAAAATTTATAGTAATTTATATATTTTTTATACTTACCAATGACCCAGACTTAGCTGGTGCTAACTCTAACAAAACCAGGGCCAAACACAAATTTTGCCCCCCAATCCCCAAAATTTGCATCCAAAACAAAAAGAAATCATGTCCTAAAGGACCTCCATACTACGCCTCTACTGCGCATGCGCAGTGACGCAGACATCCCGAAATTGGCGCCAATTATCATTCTTACTGGCAGTGCCTGGTCAGCGCTATGTACTCAGCGGGGAGGCAAGAGTTCCCAACTCCAGGGAGGGCCATCCCCGTCTGGGTCATTGGTAAGTATAAAAAATATATAAATTACTATAAATTTTTTAACATTTTTATACTGTACCAATGACCCAGACTTAGCTGAATAGTAAACAGACTGGAGGGCCTAGGACATAGAGGAAAATCCAATAAGCTCAACTATATAGTAAAGAGGTAACCCCTTAAGGAGAAAAGGAGTATTAGGCTTTACATGTATCTTTCTTATTTAATATTAAATTAGAAAGATACACTACCCTTAATAATTGAGCACAATAACATTCATGTTCTCTATTAACATCCAGTATAACCCTTATACTAATTATTTTTAAAGCAAGCCAATAAATAAAGTAGTCCAGAGAATTGAGACTCTTTATAGTCATTTAAAAGTGTCCGAGTAGTGTATATTAAAGCCCGTTTGACACTTGACATATACAAATGCTTCACACCGAGCTACACTTTAAAAATAAGACATGAATGAATTTAAACATTAAAATTACACTTTAAAACCATCCCGGAAGCGACTCAGAAATACTGACTTGGAGGAGGCATTCCCTTGCTTTTCACTATAAAGCAGGTGACCTAAGGGAACACCCGCCCCCCCCCCCCCCCCTTCCCCTTGCCCTGGGTCAAATAGCCCAGAGCGAAGAGGGCAGCTGGACGGAGTCACTGCCGGAACAGAAAGCCTGCATAACTATAGTTGCAACTGTTTAGTGGACGAGATTCTGAGCAACAGATAACGGACCTAAACAATGCAGGTCTCCAGAAATGGACTCAATATTTCTGAGATAAAAATTCGTAAATGTGGATGGCTGAGACCAATAAGCAGCCTTCATTAAATCTGTAATAGCAACACTATTAGCATAAGCCCAGGAAGTAGAAAGAGCTCTTACTTCATGAGCAGAAATCTTAAGCACAGACTGCTGAGAAGAAGATAAATCTTCATAAGCAGTACGGATAGTTAACTGAATCCATCTAGCAATAGAATGGACTGAAATGTCCTTTCTATTAGGCATCAAAGACAGAAAGAAACGTTTCCGTCCCTTTCTGATAAACTGAGATCTCTGTTTATAGATACGTAGTGCTCTAACAGGACAGAGTAAAGGCCTATGCCCGTCTGAAGACGGAAGAGCCTTAATAACAATAGGTTCCGGATATTTATTAGGAGCCTGATTCTTAGCTAAAAAACCCACATTAGTAGTGAAGGTGATAGTGTTCCCAACACTACGATAATGAGAATCATCCACCGATAGTGCATGAAGCTCACTGACTCTTCTAGCAGAAGAGAAAGCTAAGAGAAAAGCTGTCTTATAAGATAAAAATTTGAAATCTACTGTCCCAAGAGGTTCAAATGGCTTTTCCTTCAATTTAAGGAGAACCCAAGCTAAATTCCACTTAGGAATTAATCTAAGAGTTCTGGGTCTATTTATCGAAAAGTTTCTAACCAACTTCGATAAAGAGACATTAGATCCAATTTGTAAACTATCATGATGTGCATAGGTATCAGATAACACAGATCTATAACCCTTTATAGTAACAGGCTGCAGTTTGATTTCGTCAAACAAGTATACTAGAAAGTTTGCAATGTCTGGTATAGAGGGATCGAATATATCTACAGAATAATCCCTACACCAACGACGAAAAACCTTCCACTTAGCCGCATAGTTTAGCGAAGAGGAGGTCCTCCTACCGTTAGAAATCGCGTCCACTGCTCGTCCTGTAAAGTGCTTGCCATGCAAGAAGGACCGCACAACGGAAAAACGTGAAGGTTGAGACCTTGCGGGTTGTGATGGAGTTGGCGCGATTTCCCCTGCGAAAGAAGATCCTCCCGTGGAGGAAGCTTCCGCGGTAGGTCCCACAACAGACACCTGAGTAGATTTATCCACGGTTTCTGTGGCGACAGAGATGCTACCAACAGAATCTTGCATTGAGATTGTTTTATCTTTAGCAATACTTGTTGAATTAACGGCGCTGGAGGATACGCATATCCTATCATTCCGTCCCAAGGGATCGACAGAGCGTCTACTGCAAATGCTCTTGGATCCGGACACGGAGACACATACGTCTGCAACTGATTGTTGAGATGTGTCGCAAATAAGTCTATCATTGGCCGTTCCCATTGGTAGCAAATCTGATTGAATACTTGTTTGTTGAGAGTCCACTCCGACGGCAACAAGCGACCCTTTCGTGAAAGGGAGTCTGCTAGCACATTCAGACGACCCGGTATGTGACGGACCGAAAGAAGAACGTGATGTTCTAACGCAAACAGAAGGATTCTTTCCGTTAGATTGAACAACAGTGAATGAGTGCCTCCCTGATTCCGTATATACGCCACTACTGTCGTATTGTCGGATAGGATTTGGACATGAGCATCGTGAATAATGTCCATCCAGTGACGTAACGCAAGCCAAATTGACATCATTTCCTTGATGTTTATGTGCTTGCACAGGAATTGCGGATCCCAAAGACCCTGGCATCTCGAATCCGTTGGGATTAATGATGCACCCCAACCTGTTTGACTGGCATCCGTCATAACGGTAAAACTCGGATCTGGCAACTGCAGCGGAACTCCTTGAGTTAACCACTGAATGTTTGCCCAAGTCTGAATCTCTTGTTTCACTTGATCTGACAAGAGAACGTCTACATCGAGCGAATGAATTTTCACACTCCAATTCTGAGTCAGGAAAATTTGAAGAGGACGTGTGCGTAACCGCCCCATCGGAATGAGATCCGCGGCGGCTCCGCACAGACCTATCAGTCTCATAAATTCTCTCGCCGTGAGTTTGTCTGCGTGCAGACAATAACGAGCGTAACAACTGACTAATTTCGCTCTGGTTAACGGCAGACGAACGAGATTGTTGTGCGTCTCGAAGGTCATTCCCAGATGAGTGAATGACTTGGACGGCACCAGATCCGACTTCTCCTCGTTTACTATAAAACCGAGACGTCGGAGCAATAGAAGAAGATTCTGAACATCGTTCTGAAGCGTTAACTCGTTGCCGTACCTCTGAAGAATGTCGTCCAGGTAGGCCGACGTTACCGCAGACGAATGAGCTCGGAAGTAGATCATTACCGAGTTCATTACCCGAGTGAAAGCCCAGGGTGCTAGATTCAATCCGAAGCACATCGCCCGGAATTGATACACCACTCCTAGGACTGCGAAGCGTAGATACTTTCGGAATGTCGGATGTACCATGACGTGAAAGTACGCATCTTTGAGATCTATGCTCGTTGCATAATCGTTCACCCGAATACTCGCTCTGACCGATCGAATCGTCTCCATATAAAACTTCAGAGCGACGATCAGCTTGTTTATCCAGCTCAAATCTATGACTGGACGGAACGAGCCGTCTGGTTTCGGAACCAGAAACAGATGGCTGTAGAATCACGGAGATTCCTGGTTTTCTACGACCTCTACCACGTTCTTCATTAAAAGAGACTGCACCTCTGATAACAGAGCGTCTCTTTTCTGTGGATTTGACGGAAGATGAGTCCACTTTGGACTTCGAGTTAATGGAGGCTTTCGTTTGAAGGATATCTTTAGACCTTCCGAAGTCACTCCTCTCACCCAAGGGTCGTCCGTAATCGACGCCCACTCTTGTGAAAAGCTCGACAACCTTCCGCCAACCGGAACGCGATAGAGGTTTAAGCCATCACCTCCTGGACCTGCGAGGCCTGCGGTAGGAGAAACCACGTCTTCCACGACCCGCACCTCGTCTCGTCGACCTCGGGGCGTCCGACCGATTGTCCCGGCCTGAAGGACGTCTCGAACGAGAGTCGCTATCCTGACGGTCTCTCGAATAAGACCAAGAGGACGCACCGGAACCTCTATAGGAACCTCTCTTGGGCGCATTAGACCCAGAAGTGCCTGTCTTATTCGTGTCTGCTGTATCCGACTTCTTAGGAGCAGATCTGAACAACAGAGAATCATTAGCTTTCTTTTTAATTTTATCATAAATAGCGGAAAGCTTGCCGTCAAAGAGAAGTTCTCTTGAGACCGAAGCGACTCTAAGAGAGTTCTTCACCTTAGAATCCACTAGTGTGGATGTAGCTAGGGCTGCGTCACGTCTAACCAACTCCAGATTTGCCACTGAAAGGGCGGAGTTACACATGGAATAAGCTACTGCCCTTGAAAGAAGTCTTAAAGAGGATTGTATATCCTGAAACTCTTTCCCCTGAAGGCGCAGTGATAATGCCTTAGTAAGGTGATCTGCGTAAGATAAGGCATCTAAATTGGCTCTGTTAGACGCAATAGCTGTTTCCAACACCGCGGTTGGAATAGAAGCTTACGACGGTAATGATAGCTCTAAGTCTTCCGCCTCGTCGTCCATACGCAGAGGAACTCTCGGTATACCTGTCCTGTCGTATCGAATTTATTCCTTGCATTAATGAAAGGCAGGTTGAGAGTATTAGCGGACAAGAAACCTGCTTTCCCCGTCCTGGAAGCAAGTTTAAATATAGCGTCGTTCAATAATTCAAATGTTCTTGCAACATTATTGGACTGCGACGGAAACTCGGGAGCGATGTCCCTGAACCGCTCAAAAAATTCAGAGTCCAATGACGCTATAATTCTCTTGTCCGGAAGCGCAGCAGTCTGGCCCGACGGAACAACTTGAGGGAGAAAGTGTCGGATGAAGTCCACGGCAGCTTTATGTTGTTCCGAAAGGGATAGCTCCAAGTCACCCGTATCCCTTTCACCATCCGGTCGGACCTCATGATGTTCCCGGTCGTCCGCCCCCGATGCTTCGGCGGAGCGTACCGACCCAGCGCCGTCGGATAATTCTCGATCCGACACCGTTTCTGTCGGCTGCTGGGATGCTGCGATAAGCTGTGCTATCTGCACAAGAATGTCCGGTGTCGAGACCTGCGGAGGCGCAGTCTTTTGCTGCTTCGCCGAGGGCAGCTCCGCATCAGATGGCTCCCGCATACTTTTCCTATGCGAACGTCCAGAGTCCATCGGTCTCGAATCCCTGGCTGCCGGATGGTGTGACCTGGTCGCCAAAGAATCCTTCATCGGCGAAGCTGGTAATATATCAGCGGTCACGCAGCCAAGGTGCGGTCGTGTGCGCTGACGAGAAGAGGAAGCCTTAACAGTCTCTGCAGACTGCTTATACAACGGAGCGTCCCGAGCGACGGACGTATGCTCCGCTAAAGACACATTTTGTACCACAACATCTGGTCCCAGATGTTGTTGTACGAGAGAGGGGCCTCTCTCGCTCGCGGCCCGGCTGGACCTGGACGAGCTAGGAACCGGACTCAAAGGCTTCCTCTGTTCTCGCTTACTGTCCGCCGTCACTGGGTGTGCATCTATTATGTTTATAGTGCTCGCATCACCCAAAATTTCCTCTTGGACCGCATCGGACGAACCCGGCTGCCGAACCATTCGGTGAATGGACGCTACACCGGGCGAGCTAGCGGACGACATTTGTCTAATCTCCATGAGCACTTTTGCCGCTAGCTCTGAATTCATTTGTGACGACGGACGCACACTTGAAGAAGATAACATGGAAACATCACCCTGTTCTGGTTCCTCTGAAATAGAAACTGAGAGAGTAGAGTGACCTTGCGGAGAAAGAGCCGGAATCGCTCTTTCTCCAGAAACAACATATCGTGACACACGTTTCCAATGTTTCTCATCCCAATGTTCACATATAGGACAGGGATTAATGCGAGAACACTGACTACAATTAATACAATGATCATGAAAGTCAGAGGAAGATTTCTTCCTATTACAATTTGAACAACGTCCCTTCATTGTGAAAGAACAACAATAAGTCCTAGTTACTCGCAAAAACCCCTGACACAAAGATACATAATAACATGATCCATTAATAAATGAAAAAACAATTACAAAACAAAATAATTTTGAAAAAATATTTTTTCAGCAAAGCCCAAGTTGCTGAAAAGTAACGTTGAGCCCCGATGGATCCGATGGCAAAGTGTGGTCAAAAATTTTAAATTTATATTAAATAATTAATGAGACACTTTCGGATAATATAAATGTATCTTATAGTGAGATAAACTACAGCAAAGGCAAACAGCCCCCCTCAAAAAAGGCTGTTGCCAATGAAAACAAACAGTGTAAAAACAAAAGAAAACATGACTCCAGGCACTGAAAAAACTGGCCCGGAATCAATCATCAATTACACTCTATCTGATGCAAAACAGAGACTCCCAGGGGAGAATCTGTAGAACATCAGATGGAAGATGCAGAACACAAACGTTATACACCCATGGGTGAAAACGTAACTATGGGGAAAATAACAGAAAACATTCTGTAACCAAGCAACTCTCCCAGGAAATTTTAGAAATGAAATTTCTCAAAAATATGCCAAAAGCATGGGAGAATTGCAAGGGGGGACTTTAGAAGGCTAGGGGAGAGGAAACACTGAATAAGCAGTGCAACAATTAGCAAGAATGACAACAAGAGGCCCATGCCTCGAAAATAGGCAACTTAACATAATTTCATCAAAAAATTTTAAGTACAGCCCTGATTATTTTTTGTCACTTCTTTTTCCTCTCCTCCTTCTATCCTCCTTAGAATCACATTTTCTCCAAAAATTACGTGTCTGGCATCCTTTAAACTGAGATTTACAAGCACAAAAATCAGTGAGATGTTGACTGATGAAGGGCCAAACAGAGAATGGTAATTGGCGCCAATTTCGGGACGTCTGCGTCACTGCGCATGCGCAGTAGAGGCGTAGTATGGAGGTCCTTTAGGACATGATTTCTTTTTGTTTTGGATGCAAATTTTGGGGATTGGGGGGCAAAATTTGTGTTTGGCCCTGATTTTGTTAGAGTTAGCACCAGCTAAGTCTGGGTCATTGGTACAGTATAAAAATATGTACAAATTTGATGCAATTCAAAGAGATTACTTTGGAGACACTGAAACCTGTCAAAGGTAAGCGAAAACAGGTTTTGCAAAATAATATGGAGGTGTATTGGCACCAAGAGTATAATAGTAACAATGTCTTCATCCAGGGAAGAGAAACTTAGTGACCTTTCTTTATATGAAAACCTGTACTTCCTTGAAGTCAGGTATGATCCACCCTAAAATATTACAATTCATGAGCATTTTATCCTTTGGTTTCTCACCAAGTATGTCACAGACATCAGTAACCTGGCTGGACAGATAAGGTCAAGTGGAGAGATGTGGCATGTCCATATGAGAGCATTTATCCACCTACAAAACAGGTATGTTAGTCTCAATCTGCCCCGTGTTTTTGAGTAGAGTGCTGTGGAGAATTTCATTTATCCATCACATTAGCTTTGGATAGAGTTTTTAACTGCTTTTGCATCCCATGCAGTCCAATGCCTAGGTTGTTTTCCTTTTAACTTCTCATAGGGAAAATAAACAGAGATATGGTCTTCTACTTGGCACAGGTTCAGGATTCATTGTCTTAAGGCTGAGGTTAATTCAAGGTCTTTCAAGGACCATTTTAAGCGATTTTTAGACAATCTTTTAGACTATTCCAAGCTACATGCATATAGCTTTGAGCAAGACCTCAGATTAAGAATACAGGTACTATTCAAAGCGTAGTCTAAAAACTTGAGCAGACATTTTTAGTAAAATGTCATCTGCCTATTCAGGCAGACAACACTTGAGTAGAAACACAGCTGAGCCATAAGTCTTCATACACTTCAATGTCCAATAAATTCTCTTTATTTCCCAGACAAGGAGTTAACACTGTGAAGCATCCTTAGAAATCAAGGTTTTCAAGACTCATGAACAAATTTCGAGTACTTTCAAAGCTTTATAAACAAATTTCCAATTCAAAGACTTTCAAGGATCATAATGAGATTGAACAGAAAATGTTCATGGCCTCTGGGTTGATTTCCTAATAGATATGGGTTGCCTCACTCATCCTATTCATGACACTGGAACTCAGAGAAGGGAAGAAATGAATACAAGCAATTGTGATGACATGTCAGTGAAATAGATCACAGGAAGTCACTTTTAGAAATACATTTCAATCCCACTGTAGAAGGAATTCAATATGATTGGTAAAACCTATTTATTATATGCTCAACTATAGCTTATAGAAAATATCGCAGGAAAATAATAATTATATCCTCTGCAGTGAAGATTTTGATATTTTCACTTGCATTGTATCAAATCGACATAAAATCACTTTCATGGCATGTCTCAATTCTATTGTTGTTATACGTTATATGTTAAAATTTGCTACATTTATGAGGTATACCAACAGAAAAATATGGGAAATGTATTTAATCATGCAGATTATTAATACAGAACAGGGCAACAATCACGTATGGGCTTTCGTGCTTCGATTTGAAGCTTAATGAAGGTGAATATCACCGATTTATCACTGAAAATACAAAGTTCTGCTGAAACAAGTATAATAAAAGATAGTATCCTTGAGTGGATACCGAAAATTATCTCATTCGTGACTGCCACAAATTTTTATTTTTTTCGCTCTTGGCAAGCCACTTGCAAAAAAAAACAAATTGTCTTCGTCACTCATGAGATAATTTTCGGTATCCACTCAAAAAATCTAGATATCTTATAGTTCCTAAGAATCACATGCCCAAAAGAATATCTTTCATTTAACCTATCCACGATCCCATGCTGAGGATCAATTTTTATAATGCAGCAAACAACAAAGGTATGCAGGAGAAATTTTCATGCACTGATAAGCAAGTCACTTTTCTATGTTTCACCTGCCAACCCAGTAAGCTTGAACAAAATTCATTTTCAACTTCATCATCTAAAGATTCAGAAGAACAAAGCTGTTGAAAAGGGTCATTTCCACTTTATCGAATTTGATTCCCATTTTGCAAATTTTAATGTCTATTAATTTAAATTAATTACAAATGGAAATAAAACTGAAAATATGAGACAATGATTGTCCAGGATTAGAATTTAACGGTTCATAAGGGATGCTATCATGCAATTAAATTGTCTCCAACTTCTCAAGAGCTTTCAAGGGTTGAATATGAACCCAACAATCAGAAAATCTTGGAAGTGTTAAATAAAAATTGTGTCTCACCTGTCTATCTTAGATGCACAATAAAATCGAACAGTACTGTTTATATCAACAAGAAACTGTGGAAAAGCTTCTACAACAGGCATGTCCTCATCAGCTTCACTATGCTTCAGTACACTCCAGGAACTATGCGGATCAAACTACAAACAAACATTCCAACTTTCATTATTTTAATTCACACTTTGAAAATTGTAGCACAGAATAGATATTATGATGTCAGGCCTAATAGAAAAAAAATACTTTGTTTCACAGAAACCTGAGCATCGAACATTTTTTTCTTCACTTTAGAAATGAGAGGCCCCAGGGTGCCTGAGGACGCTCACCTGACATGCTAGCCTAAATATAAAACCCAGGGAATTGACTTCAACAAGTTGATCTGCCCCTCCTTAGAAAAACTTATACCAAATATCCAAAGATTCAGACCAGTGGATCTAAAAAAAAAATATTTTTAAAGAATATTCCTCATATTGAATTAAGTTATAATTCGGGCTCCCATAGGAAGCCCAAATATGAACTCATGGACTTGGCTTGAACAAATTTGAATCTCACCTCCAGTGGGATGCCGTTTTCCAAATATCAAAAGATTCTGACTGGTGGATGTGAAGAAGAAGATTTTTTAAGAATATTTCTCATATTGAACTAAGTTATAATTCAGGCTCCCACAGGGAGCACAAATATCAACCCAGGGACTTGGCTTGAACAAACTTGAATCTTCCCCCCCCCCCCCCCCCCCCCCCCCCCCCCCCCAGGATGCTGCATGTCAAATACCAAAACATTCCGACCACTGAATCTGAAGAAGAAGATTTTAAAGAAAAATTCCTCATATTGAACTAAGTTATAATTCAGGCTCCCACAGGGAGCCCAAATTTGAACCCAGGGACTTGGCTTCAACAAACTTGAATCTCACCCCCTAAGGATGCTGCATACCAAATATCACAAATATCAAAATATTCCGACTGCTGGATCTGAAGAAGATTTTTAAAGAAAAATTCCTTATTTGAACTAAGTTACAATTCGAGCTCCCACAGTGAGCCCAGATATGAACCTAGGGACATGGCTTGAACAAACTTGAATCTCACCCCACTAAGGATGCTGCATGCCAAATATCAAAACATTCCAACTGCTGAATCTGAAGAAGATTTTTAAAGAAAAAATTCCTCATATTGAATGAAGTTATAATTCGAGCTCCCACAGGGAGCCCAAATATGAACCCAGGGACTTGGATTTAACAAACTTGAATCACACACCCCTAAGGATGCTGCACACCAAATATCAAAACATTCCGACTGCTGGATCTGAAGAAGATGATTTTTTAAGAAAATTCCTCATTTTGAACTACGTTACAATTCGAGCTCCCACAGTGAGCCCAAATATGGACCTGGGGACATGGCTTGAACAAACTTGAATCTCACCCTCCCTAAGGATGCTACATACCAAATATCAAAACATTCCGACTGCTGGATCTGAAGAAGATTTTTAATGAAAAATTCCTCATTTTGAACTAAGTTATAATTCGGGCTCCCACAGTGAGCCTAAATATGAACCCATGGACTTGGCTTGAACAAACTTGAATCTCACCCCCCTAAGAATGCTGAATACCAAATATCAAAAGATTCTTATTGGCAGAAGAAGATTTTTAAAGAATATTCCTCATACTGCACTAATTTAAACATTTGGGCTCCCATATCTCAGGTGAGCTAATAAACAAGTTTAATGCCAAGGGTGTTGCTATGCCCCCACTCCCCATTGTCAAACATGAGTTTCTAGTCATTTATCTTTGTTGATATTGAATTAATAAATATCTTATTTTATTTTATCTCCATTAAACCATAGCACCAATACAGCAGACCAACAAATGTGTCCATGGGACACTAATGCCCCCACTTTATGATAAACTATATTTAATGGTTAACAAAGTCCAAAAAGGGGCCATAACTCAGATAAAAATTATCACACCACACTCAAAGTCCAAGTTTGATTGAAATTGGACACCTTTAACTCAAGTTACCATCCAGAAACCAATATCAACATGTTTTCTAAGTTGGAAAAGGGTCATAACTCTTCCAAAAACTATCGGACCAAGCCCAGTATCAATCCCAACATGTATTATGTGGTTATAAACCTATATATAAAATTTTGTTTCATTTCGTTCAGTCAAACTAAAGTTATCATCTGGAAACCATATTAGTGATGGGTGGACGTATGTGCTTAAGTGTGTATATATGGACAGGTAGAAACAGAAGAGTAAAACTTAGTTCCCCTCGCCAAATTAGTGGGGACATAAAAATATTACATGGAGCACTTGCAAATTCAGACTTGAAATATTCAGTGTTTATTCAAAGTATTATTGTCCAAAAACTACTGCCAACATTGAAAAATGAAGAATTGTATTATTTTGAGTGTTAATAATTTTATAAACAGCTAGTAATTATCAATTCTGTTTTGTCTTTCATTCAGAAATGCTCACAACAAACATTTGCATAGCTTTTCTTCTCATAACAACGGCCAAGGCAATGAAAAGCCATCAACAACTTTTTGAGTTAGAAAGATTGAAATAAAATAATTTTGAATCAGGTCATGAGGAATTATGTATAACATTTCAGAGCTTCATCTGAGCAATAAAAGTCATCAGCAAATGAATTGTGTGTCGGTTTCAAGTATTAATAACTCATGGGTTGAAGACATAAGGCCAAATTAACCAGGAATGTGGATCTGTGTCATACACGTTTCAGATGCATGTGTCGCTTATAATACAAGAAAAAGGGGAATACCTACATTTTTTAAAAATCACAAGTTCAACAAAGATATTTTCATCAGTTACTGCTTGTGTCTCACTTATAATTGTTTGCGTTCATGGATGATGCATTCATTTGTGAAGATGATGACGGTGAACGATTTTGGGAGTGAACAAATTCTTGCATATGGAATGGAGGGTGATGAAAACCTGTCAGTACCCACTTTTCAGAATCCATACAAGGACTTTCCACTGCAGATATTACTGCGACATCCAGTGTGGGTAGTGATGGTTGGAGAGTAATGTATTTTGTTTGGGTTTTTGTTTTTTGATAAAAGAAGTGATCAATGAATTTGGTTGCTTTTTGTTGTTTTTGTTTAAATTTTGGGGACAAAATATCTGTAAATTGGAATAAATAATAAAAATCACCTGTAGGCATTAGTTTCCATGCCATCCTTGTCTGCGAAAGATGACCTTAGGTATTTGACATCTGAAGTTCTAAGACTATTGTGAAGAAAAACAAAAGGTTTGAGGCCTCGGAGGGGCTGAGGCTCTCACATGACAAAGTTGTTAAGAAGGATTTAATTAGTATCTATGGCTAGTTAACAGTATAGAGGAATGAAGTCATGTAATTATTAATCCTTAGCACTCTGGCAGTGCATCAAAATTTTCTCCAAACGCTCTGTTTTTCTCTTGTTTAACCATGAATTTAACCAATTATATCTTATTTGACAGAGCTCAAAGAGCTCCGTCAAACATGGGAAATCTTTGCTGCTGAAAACTTTGGCATTTTGACATCAAAGTGCAGAGGGTTATTAAGTATGTTGTCCATGTCAGATGTTTTTTTCTAGTACCGAGATCTGTGTTCACGCTGGCCCAAATATTTCTGGTGCCAATTTTTTAGTCAATTGAAATTTTTTGGTGCCAACCATTGGGTGCCAAACAAAATGCTTTGGGGCGAAAACTTCCGGTGTATGAAAAAATCAATCTATTTCAATACATTTTATGGAAAACTGAATGAATGGTTTCACACGCTGAAGGCGTGCAGGGACAGTTTGGGGCAAGCCCCTTTCGGCCCTTCATTGAGGTTTGAAGTTTTGATCACAACCTTGGCAGGAGACAGCAGAGACAGAAAGGCTGAGGTAGGAGGCTTGGCGTTCTTCTTGTTGTTCTAGTTGAGGTATTACCTTCCCTCGGGTGAGGACCAGTGTGAGAGGGGGTCCTCTCAACAAAAGTACTACCTCTCACCGAGGGTTGTGGGATCAGGTCTTCAGGCAAGTATAATCTGCCACTTGATTTTGTTTCTGTTTCTGGGGTCTCCGGCAAATTTGGAGAGGAAGAGCTGTTTTGACTTCGGCAATCAAGCAACTTTCACAACCAACACAACAACGACCCCTTTCGGGCTTCCGCCCAAAGACCCGAACATCCCTGGTTCGGGCAGACCTGCATGTTAACCTATTTGGCCGTGACATTAGTGTGCACTAGTGGCATTTACAAAAGGGGCAAAGAGAGGGACACAGGACCAACGCTTACCTCCCCAGAGGGGGTAGACTACCTCTGGGGATGGGGTGAAGGATGATCAGAAAGAAGAAGAATGAATTGTTTTTGCATGCCGAAGGCGCACAGCAACAGTGTGGGTCAAGCCCATTTTGACCCTCTCTTGCTGTTTAATTTTTCTTTTTTGCACCTGTCTGAGCATGTTAAAGGAGGAAAGGAGGAGGAAGTTTGTTATCTGCGCTGGGGTTTCTTGTAGATTTTTTTTGGAGGAGGTGGCTGAAATGGAGAGATGGTAGTAGTGGCTGGAGTTGTAGGTGTTTCTTTCATGTGGTGGTGGAAATTCTGGTCACGGATCTTATTTGCTTCAATATATTAGTGGTCCTCTACTGGCATGCAGTCCTGGATCTCTTTGCTGTAGTTCTTCTTGATACATTTGATGTATTCATCAAGGGTTCTGGAGAAATCCAGTTTAAGGCTGCCGAGTGTCTTGATGATGTGCTGGTCAATGCTGTCAATGATTCACCCAAAGCAGTGTCTTCGTTCGCCTTATGTCTTCGGGTACCAAAGAGAGAGGTGAGTGAAGATCGGGAAGTGGCGAGAGAGCAACTTTGAATTCCACTTCAGTCTCCACAGGATGTTCGTCATCCAACAATTCCGTCTGGGGAGCCAGCAGTTGGTTGCGTTTATCTGTGGGAGTGGGAGGGGAAGGGGCGGCTGCTTCTGGCTCCTTCCTTTCCTCACCTTTCTCTCTCTTCGTCTCCAAAAAAGCCTCCAGGCATCGGGCATCCCTTTGACTGGTGGACAGGCCTTTTTCTTCTCTTCTCTCTTTGCAGGGCCTCCAGACTCCCTCGGGAGAGGACCAGTGTGAGAGGGGATCCTTTCAACAAGGGTACTACCTCTCCCCAAGGAAGGTGGTGTGGTGTTCTTCTCTATTCCAAACTCCAGGGTCAGCAGGACATTCTCGCCTTTCATCTGGATAATCCAGTTGATAGGACAAGAGATGTCCAGAGCCGTCAGGGCTTTCTTGTGATGAGCTGGTATTGCCAAGTTCTCTATAGTAAGCTGTAATTAACACGTCTTCACACTCTGAAGTCAAAGGTGTGAATGTGCTGATCAGAAAGTGGATGAAAAGGTTTCGCGTGCCAAAGGCACGCAGAGACGCTGTGGGGCAAGCCCCTTTCGACCCTCTGATCAGAAAGTAAGAATCCAGCAATATTTATACAAATAAACAGCAAATTTGACACATATAAGACATTTTGGGTAGTACTAAAACAAATAGAATGAAAGTGTCAATGACACTGTAGCTTAACTTGTGTGTTGTGTTTGATGAAAAGGATAATGTTCAATGTTTATGAAAGGATTATGAAATAAGACAAGAATTGTGATAATTGGGAATATGTTCATTTCTGTTCCCTGTATGCTATGTTTATGATAAAAATAATATGAGGTGTACACTGTGCTAAAGAGCTGAGGGGTGGGTTAATATGACCTCACAGTTAATGTATGTGGCCCTCACAGTTAACGTATATCAACAAAAGTTACCAAGTTACAGTGAAATTATTCCAAAACGAGTCATCCTATCAAGTAACATTAAAATCCCTTCATAAATATGGCTTGTAGACTGTGCTAAAGGTTTTCGCGCTTCGGGCCCCTGTAGCCGTCAGTTTCCCAATTGCGCCCAAAGGGGACGTTCTCATCTAGACATTATATGAAGTCAACCTACCAAGTTACAATGAAATCCCTTAATAAATATGACCTGTAGACTGTGCTAAAGGTTTTTGGGCTTTGGGCTCTGGCAGCCATCAAGGTTGAATGATCGCAACCAAAAGAGGACATTCTCATCTAGAAATCATCTGGAGTGATCCTATGAAGTTACAATGAAATCCCTTCATAAGTATGACCTGTAGACTGTGCTCAAGATTTTCGAGCTTCAGGCACCTGTAGCCATCACAGTTGACCAACCACGACCAAAAGGGGATGTCATCATCTGGGCATTATATGGAGTCAACCTAACAAGTTACATTGAAATCCTTCCATAAATACGACCTACAGACATGCTAAAGGTTTTTGGGCTCGGGCATCCATCAAGGCTGAATGATCGTGACCAAAAGGGGACGTTCTCATCTGGACACTATTTGGAGTCATCCTACCAAGCTACAATGAAATCCCTTCATAATTATGACCTGTAGACTGTTCTAAAGGTTTTCGGGCTTTGGGCCCCTGAAGCCGACACAGTTGCCCAATCGTGTCCAAAAGGGGACGTTCTCATCTAGACATTATATGAAGTCAACCTACCAAGTTACAATGAAATCCCTTCATAAATATGACCTGTAGACTGTGCTAAAGGTTTCTGGGCTTCGGGCTCGGGCAGCCATCATAGTTGAATGATCGCAACCAAAGGGGACAATCTCATCTGGGCATCATGTGGAGTGGTCCTGCGAAGTTACAATGACATCCCTTCATAAATATGACCTGTAGACTGTGCTCAAGGTATTTCGGGCTTCAGGCACCTGTAGCCATCACAGTTGACCAATCACGACCAAAAGGGGATGTCATCATCTAGGCATTATATGGAGTCAACCTAACAGGTTACAATGAAATCCTTCTATAAATATAACCTTTTGCCTATGCTAAAGGTTTTTGGGCTCGGGCACCCATCAAGGCTGAATGATCACGACCAAAATGGGACGTTCTCATCTAGACATTATTTGGAGTCATCCTACCAAGTTACAATGAAATCCCTTCATAAATATGACCTGTAGACTGTGCTAAAGGTTTTCGGGCTTCGGGCACCTTTAGCCATCAAAGTTGCCTAATCATGTCCAAAAGGGGACGTTCTCATCTAGACATTATATGAAGTCAACCTACCAAGTTACAATAAAATCCCTTCATAAATATGACCTGTAGACTGTGCTTAAGGTTTTCGGGCTTCGAGCTCGGGCAGCCATCATGGTTGAATGATCATAACCAAAGGGGACAATCTCATCTGGGCATCATCTGGAGTGATCCTACGAAGTTACAATGAAATTCCTTCATAAATATGACCTGTAGACTGTGCTCACGGCTTTCGGGCACTTGTAGCCATCACAGCTGACCAATCACGACCAAAAGGGGATGTCATCATCTAGGCATTATATGGAGTCAACCTAATAGGTTACAATGAAATCCTTCCATAAATATGACCTTTTACCTATGCTAAACGTTTTTGGGCTTGGGCACCCATCAAGGCTGAATGATCGCGATCAAAATGGGACGTTCTCATCTAGACATTATTTAGAGTCATCCTACCAAGTTACAATGAAATCCCCTCATAAATATGACCTGTAGACTGTGCTAAATGTTTTAGGGCTTCGGGCACCTTTAGCCGTCACAGTTGCCCAATCATGTCCAAAAGGGGACGTTCTCATCTAGACATTATATGAAGTTAACCTACCAAGTTACAATGAAATCCCTTCATAAATATGACCTGTAGACTGTGCTAAAGGTTTTTCGGGCTTCGGGCTCGGGCACCCATCATGGCTGAATGATTGCAACCATAGGGACAATCTCATCTGGGCATCATCTGGAGTGATCCTAAGAAGTTACAATGAAATCCCTTCATAAATATGACCTGTAGACTGTGCTCAAGGTTTTCGGGCTTCGGGCACTTGTAGCCATGACAACTGACCAATCACAACCAAAAGGGGATGTCATCATCTAGGCATTATATGGAGTCAACCTAACAGGTTACAATGAAATCCTTCCATAAATATTACCTTTTGCCTATGCTAAAGGTTTTTGGGCTCGGGCACCCATCAAGGCTGCATGATCGTGATCAAAATGGGAAGTTCTCATCTAGACATTATTTGGAGTCATCCTACCAAGTTACAATGAAATCCCTTCATAAATTTGACCTCTAGACTGTGCTAAAGGTTTTCGGGCTTCGGGCCCCTGTAGCCGTCACAGTTGCCCAATCACGTCCAAAAGGGGACTTTCTCATCTAGACATTGTATGAAGTCAACCCACCAAGTTACAATGGAATTCCTCAATAAATATGACCTGTAGACTGTGCTAAAGGTTTTCGGGTTTGGGGCGCGGGCAGTTGTCACGGTTGGCAGATCATGCCCAAATGGGGAAATTCTCATCTAGACATCATAAGGAGTCATCCTACCAAGTTACAATGAAATCCCTCCACATTAAACATGACCTGCAAACTGTTCTAAAAGTTTTTGGGTTTCGGGCTTGGGCAGCCATCACGGTTGATAGATCATGCCCAAAAGGGGATGTTCTCATCTAGGTATTATACAGAGGCATCCTACCAAGTTACACTGAAATCCCTTCATAAATACGACCTGTAGACTGTGCTAACGGTTTTCAGGTTTTGGGCTCGGGCAGCCATACCGGTTGCCCAATCACAACCAAAAGGGGACGTTCTCATCTGGACATGACCCCAAACCTGCACATGAAATTTCGTGACAATCAGACAAGAACTGCAGGGTGTAGCCCATGCTAAAGGAAAATGTGAACAGACTCACAGACTAACAGACTTCTGCACGCGTGATGGCAATAGCTTATCTTGACTATGTCAAGATAAGCTAAAAATTATAAAATGAGCAATTATCATGTCTGACTGTAATAAAAGGATTAAGTGTCACAGATTGTCTAAACTGAGGCATGCACAATGCAAAATGTGTGAACAGCAAATTAACATGTGATGACAGGGTTTGTGATTGACCTGGAATTTAATAAAATAGAATCTATTTAATGGATCAATATGTGGCAAGAAGGTAAGCCTCAATTACAGAGGAAGAGGAGATAAAATGGAGATTATCGAGGAGAAAGGTCTCCCTTGGCTTTCTCCTTCAAGAACAACTGACTAACTTATTGTTATTCTGTACAACTTATTTTGTACCACCGACCTTCTTTAAGTCACATGTCCAGAATCTAATGTGTGAATTTTCAAAATGTTTTCAACTTTGAATTTGGGACCACAAGTACTAAAATATCCTGAGATTTTGACTTCATGAAGTAAAATTTAATTTGGATGTTTTCTGCACCCAACAGGTATTTATGTCGAAGCATCAACAATTTTCAGGTAAGGTTGATAAACAATGGCAAGACTTGACTTCAATTCGTCTACCCAACTGTGATATCAATTTAGTGGCCTGTTTTGTAGTTTGGTAGTAGAACTATGAGGAAATGGGAAGCATGTACCCTCGATGTTGTTTATGTCATATCTCCTGTATCCGACGTGGGATTTTCAAAAAAATTTCATCTTTGTGTTTGGGACCATGAATGCTAAAAGGTCACATTGTCATAACCGGTACCCTTAGCATGAAATTTCAGGGCAATAGCTTGAAAACTGTGGCCAAAATTCGGTACATGAGAAAAAAAAAAGGCTAACGATCCCAATAAGTCATTTCAACTTTGTTGAATGATTTAAATATATTTGGCAAAGTTTGGTGAATAGTTTACCAGTCCTTCATATGAGTATACTTTATGAGAGTCAAAAATCACATGTAAGAACAGAGTGAGGAGTTCAGACTGCACTCAGAAAATAATGTTAACTCTTAAAAGCCTGGAAAATTTTGGACAAATAACACCAATTCCTAACAAGAGGCCACAAGGAACCTTAATCTCTCACCTGAGAAAGTTGTTTAAAGAGTTAAGGTCAGATTCAGTAATCAGATGTTAATCTAGTTAATCTAATTTAGCTAGGGTATTGGGGAGAGTGTGTTGGGTGAATCGTTTG
Organism: Pictodentalium vernedei; assembly: GCA_031216915.1. Lineage (NCBI taxonomy): Eukaryota > Metazoa > Mollusca > Scaphopoda > Dentaliida > Dentaliidae > Pictodentalium > Pictodentalium vernedei. The sequence goes on along the minus strand of CM062296.1, from coordinate 342,222,383 downwards.
TTTGCATAACATTACTCAAAACCCTTCAAAACTCATTTTAAAGCAAAAAATAATTCACTCAACGGACCTCCACCCACTCCCCCACGAGATTGACAGGGTAAAAATTGTTTTTACATAAAATCACTCAAAATCTTTTTAAGGCAAAAAAAAAAAAAAAAAAAAAATTTACATCTCACTAAAGATGACCACAAATCGGCTCTGTCACACATGGGCAGAATTCATTTAAACAAATTGTAAATTCCCCACTGGGTTCTGTGTTAAATTTCAAACCTCTGGCCACCAAAATCAGTGAAGTATGACACAGAACAAACTTTAATGTTTAATCTAGGAGTCATAGTAATACTATGTACCAATTATGAACCCATGAACTTAACTTGAACAATCTTGAATCTCACCTCATTAAGGATACTAAACACCAAAGATCAAAAAATTCTGATTGGTGGATCAGAATATTTATTTAATAAATAGTCCTCTTATTGCACTAAGTTAAAAATTGGGCTCCCACAGGAAGCCCACCTTTGACCCCAGCAACTTGCTTTGAACAAACTGGAATCTGAAGTCCTAAGGATGCTGTGTACCAAATATCAAAAGATTCTGATTCGTGGAGAAGAAAATTTTTTAAAGAATATTCCTTAAATTGCATTAAGTTAAAATTCAGGTCCCCACAGGGAGCCCAAAACTGGCCCAGGGACTTGATTTGAACAAACTTAAATCTGAACCTCCTATGGATGTGGCATATGAAGTATCAAAATATTCTGTTGGGAGCATTACGTGTACAGTGCATTAAAAATCTGAGTCCTGTTAATCAAGGGTAATTAAGATCAGTCAGCCTAAAAATAGATTCTGTCAATCATTGACTGCAATGGAACTATTTCAGTCTCCATGGTAATAAACAAGCTGGCTGTCTGTGTTGAGATGAGTGAGGAAATGTTAATTATTTATACAAGAGAGAAAACTGGGATTGTTGAGGGTGTTATAACATAACACAAACCAGCAATTTACATTAATTTATCTTCTTTTATTACGGTAATTAAAACAACTATGTACATTATCAAATATAGACTTTAGAAACATGACAGTTATACACAAGTTCAAGGAAAATAAAAGTTAACTTCAACAGCATAAGTTATAACTAGACGGGCATAATTTGTAGCATAAATCAAGTTTTCAAATTTAAAAAAAAACTGCAGAACTATGGTCTGATTTGTTGACAAACTGGGTAACTTGACTAGTGTCTGATCAATCTACGGCAAAATTTGGAAAGTTGGATGATGAAATATATCTTCGAGATGCAAATTCTTGGCAAGACTTTATTCATCAAAGTTGTCATCACATACTTTCTGCTTGTCGCTTCCTAAGTTTGATACATTATCTATCCAAGACAAAAGGAAAACCCGCGAAACAAATGTGTTTACAGATTAAATCCAAAATTAAATTACGGTCAAAATAGAAATTTGGGGGAAAATATCAATCAGCTGAGAGATGTGACATCATTCATATTTAGACGTATTGGGCCATTATAGGCTTGATTGGCTGTTACAGTCAATGACGGTACGACACATTACGCGTCTTTTACTTGTTTAGCATTAATATTAATATTATAGTTGGGGAGATTAAGAAAGTGCCAGTGAGAAATATTATAAAACGAGTGCTGGGAGATTAGAAGGGACAATGGGGTTGGGATGACATGTGTGGGGCAGGAGGAATGAAGGCCTCCTCAGTAGAGGGGAGCGGCAAAATAATGAACATCTTGTGTCGGAATTAAAACTTTTATTCTATGAGTAGGCTTCAGAATTAAACTTATGAGCCTTTGGCAAGTAAGTTTAATTCTGAAACTTACGAGCATAAAAATGCCGAACGCAGAAGGCAACTTATTTACTCCACTGAAAAAAGACCTGGGCTTGTAACATTGGAACAGTAATGCTAAAAATGAATACAGTTTGCAAATATTTTCCCATGGACTTGATGAATTGGACATTTCACAGTTTAGTCTGGGCGTTTCGGCCTCAAACAAGATGGCAAGGGTGTAGCCAGGGAGGATCATGAAGGTCATCATTTTGTTAAATCGAATGAACTGTTATATTATATGCGTGGACAGTGGGTGTCCAGTAGCCTGGTGCAAACTCTGTAGAGTACAATGCCATATTGGAGAGACTTGAAAACACCCACCAAGTGTAAATTCCACCCAGATAATAAATCAAGATCAGTGTGAAACCGGGAAAAAAATATATTTAAAAAAAAAGTTATTAAAGAGACTTCTGAACTAAAATAAGAAAACTGTGCGAGAGGAAACTCCACTCTGAGTGTACGCGTCATAATTAACCTACGGCGTCCACCATGTCATTCAACATATTGAAGGCAAATTATTAACCTTACAATAGAGTCCTGCAAACCAAGAATGTAACAAATTTGTCACAAACTCCCAATAAAAATCGACTGCGGAAAAAGAAGTCACACCTCACAAAGTCTATTGAACGTACACGAGAAGATGATTACAATAGTTTGTTGAGTAATTAAAAGCTGTGGCAATAAGGCAATAATTTTTTTTAATAAGACAGTCATGACAGGGGTATTAGCAACCAGTGATATAATCAAACTACTACTTGTTATTGTTTAAAGCTTCTTTTGTTCGCCTACACTCCGCAGCTTATTGTTTTGTACATGTTAACTTCAAATTAATAGTCGAACAGGATCACTTGACAATGTGAATAATCTAACTCTACATTCATTTAACAGAGAAAAGTAGTTTTTAGACCTCTCTCTCTCAGTTTATAATCTTGGGATAAATTTCAGAAAAAATTAACAATGGAGGTGGGTAGGGGGTGATGAAAGTCACAGGAGTGTGGTAATTTCTTGTTTATTTTTTTTTTCTGGGGGGGTGGGGGGGTGGGGGGGGTGCGGATTTGCACATCACTGGTTGTGGCGATTAATTCTTAAGATTTCTTGATGAAATCTTAGGAGCCACCCACAACCATTGAAAAACGAATAGCTCTTTTGCTAATCTATTTAACTTATAAATAATTGTTGTTCCCCCCCCCCCCCCCCCCCCCCCCCAGTGGTAATCAAACTAAAATGCACGTGATGAGCAACAACTTTCATACGTGAGGTCTACGTAGATCTTGCAGGCTGTGTTTTGACTTTAAATTAAGTTAAAACTAGAGTTGATCCATGCAATACCCCCGCAATCCATCGCCAGGTGGTGTGTTACCCCCGCACCAATACCTGAGGGTGAGCAAGGTCAACAATGTGACATCTTGGTGTTCAGAAAACAATAGGTGTCACCTAAAGGTGACACAAACAAATACCCCAGCCTTTCAGCTGGTAATGAAGGTACCCTCCATTAAACAATTTTACGACAGAATTTCTAAGTCGATGAAGGCCATAATTTTGAGAAAATAAAATATTGCAACAAACTTTATAGATGTTGCATATCTTCAATGTGTTTGTAATCATATCCTAAAGGTTCAGTAAACTGCATTCAAAACTGTAAGAGGAGTTGATTACAGCATGAAAATAGCATTCAAAATATTCTAAGTCGAGAAAGGGAAATAACTGTGGAAAAATAAAATTTTCCTAAAACTTTATACATGTTGCACATCTTCATTGTGTGTATGATCATATCCTGAAGTTTCAGCTATCCGCATTTAAAACTGTAAGAGGAGTTGATTACAGGATAAAGGTACCCTCTATTGAAAAGAGCACTAAAAATGTTGTAAGTCAAGAAAGGGAAATAACTGTGGAGAAACAAAATTTTCGCAAGACTTTATACATGTTGCACATCTTCAGTGAGTGTATGATCATATCCTGAAGTTTCAGCTATCTGCATTTAAAACTGTAAGAGGAGTTGATTACAGCATAAAGGTACCCTCTATTGAAAATAGCACTAAAAATGTTGTAAGTCAAGAAAGGAAAAGTGGGGGAGGAGTTGATTACAGCATGACGGTACCCTCCATTAAACAATTTCTTGATGGAAGGACTGATGGACAGACAGACTGACGGACACAAGGAATCCAATATACCCCCGCTAGGCGGGGGTATAACAATTGCCGTATTCAACAATATTATGGTGAATTAATAATTAAAATTGCTGGTGATCTTTCTTTTTTGGGGGTGGGGGTGGTGTGGGGTTATCGTTTGAAAATGTAATTATTCGATTCCAGTTAATGAAAGCAAACAGGATGTCAATATATCACAAACACTGATTCATAAAATTATGAAGGATCCAAAACCTGGGTGATTAAATTCAAGCCTTAATTCGTTGATTCTCTGGCAAGTGAAAGCTCGCTTTGGTGAAAATAAGTAGTGTTTACGGTGGTATTAAAGGTTGGTGGGAGAGACGTAATGTATTGGGCGTGGGAGTGGGGGGGGGGGGGGTATGGGGGTATGGGAGGAGGGGTGGATGTTGCCAACAGCCAATAAATAATAGAGATATGCCCAACCTGTTTATTTTTGGACCTTCCTGGGTTTATGTAGGCCATAATGTGTACCAGTAACAAGCCTCATCTTTTGTTTTTAAAACTTATTTCTATTAAATTTTAGCTTGCCGTTATACACTTACAAGTACCAGTATTCCCGTGTTTATTTGCGTGAATGTGTCATTTACAATGACGTTTATCAAATTTTCATCTGGTGGGCTCAAATTGTAATGATTGCTGCCGACCTCTCAATCTCGATAAAGTTTACCATTTGCACGTTCATATTTTCCCACAGGTTTAATAAAAGCAGAAGCGTGAATGAATTTAAATGAACAGCATTGAACACAAACACAACCAATTAATTTTTTTTAAAGATACACATTTGTGCTGCAAATGCAAACCACTGTGGTTCCGCGCTAAGATGTTGTACAATTTTTTTTTTTCAGTATGCAGTGAGCATTGGTGGGATGTCACACATTTGTGCTGGTGCCTCATTGGTTGGTAATAATTGATGGGCAGGATTACGGTCAAGTCAGTGTGTCGAAAACAGAATAGCACTCTGCGGATTAAAGTCATATTATAGACACTTTTTCGACACCTAATCCAGTCAAATTAATAATTTTCTTATGGTTATGCATTTTCAAACAAAATAGTTTTCTTTTGATTGATTCAAATCTTGCCTGTTCGACATTTAATTCACGAGGTGTGATTTTTTTGTCAGGCCATACTGATAGCGTGGTCAATTGGTCACACTTGGTATTTTCCCAGTGCTGTAGATAGTAATGCAAACCGGGTTCGTCATCCCTAGTTTAGCACTAGAAAACAGGGGTGATGGAAACCAGGTCTTTAATGGACTGTACATGTAATAGGATGTGAGAAAGGAAGATTTTTAAAAATATTCCTCATACTGAGCAAAGTTAAAATTCATGTTCACACAGAGAGCCCAGATATGGACCCACCGACTTGTTTGAACACACTTGAATCTGAACCTCCTAAGGATGCAGCATTGCAAATATGAAAATATTCTGACAGGTGGATCTGAATGAGAAGATTTTTTAAAGAATATTACTCCTATGTTGCACTAAGTTAAAATTCGGGCTCCCACATGGAACATAAATATAACTCCAGGAACTTGATTTGAACAAACCTGAATCCGCTGCCCTACCAAGGATGCTCTGTACCAATTAACAAGAGGTTTTGATTGGTAGATCTGAAGAAGATTTTTAAGGAATATTCCTTACATTGCGTCAAGGTAAAATTATGGTCCCAGAGACCTGATTTGAACAAACTTTAATCTGTACCTCTTAAGGATGCTGTATACCAACTAACAAGAGATTTTGACTGGTGGATCTGAAGATTAAGATTTTTAAAGAATATTCCTCAAAGTTCCCTGGGAGCCTTAATGCGAACCCAGTCACTTATTTCAAACAAAGCGAACCTGAGCCCTCTAAGGATGTGGTATACCAAGTATCAAGAGATTCTAACTGGTGGATCTGAAGAAGATTTTTGAATAAATTTCCTCATATTGCACTACATTAAAATTCAGACTCCTATAGGGAATCTAAATGTGAACTTGTGACTTATTTCAAGTAAAGCTTAATCTGAACCCTCTACGAATGTTGTATAACTTACTAGGCTTGGAGAAATTTTTTAATTTAAAAAAAAGTTTTCTGGTGCTAACAGTGCATTGCCCCTTGTGGAGCCCCCTGTGGCTGCGGCAATTTTACTAGCATATGATAAGGAACATGCATATCAAATATAGTTCAATTTGATTCATATTATGAGAAGTCAATAATGAAACGTTTATGGTGGATGACAGATGGAAAGTGATCACTAAAACTCCCTCTGAGCTTCCCTCAGTCTTAAAAATACTCAAGAGGAAAAAACAGTTCTTTGTTTGTGCATATTTTATAAGACCTAAAAAGCACACTAACCAAAAAAGTGAGAAATTCATACTGCACCCAGAAAATGTTAGAATGGAAAAAAAGTCATCAAAAAACGTAATAGGCAAAACCACTCTTTTATACTGTTAGTTATAAGGACAAATGAATCAAGATTAACATCGAAAGTAAACAACTGAGCGATGATAAAAGTGACGGCCATCAATTTTGGCAATTTTTCAGAGAACACAACAGCAAAACTCCCCTTCCCCCTCTCAAACAAACATGGGAGAATCCTCTTTTTCACCTTTTGAAGTTCCTTATTGTGACTGACCTCAGAGAGGTTATGATTTGGCTTCACTGACAAATCTACTTCCACTCTATATTTTATGCACATTGTAAAGAACAAGAGCGCACATATCGCTGAAGCAATACAATGTCACCTACCGGACTAATGAGCATTAATAATTATACAAATGTTATAACCTAGATGTGATCAGCATGAATTCCGTTGAAGCATTTCCAAAAAAAGTCCAGAAAACTAATATTTTGGCACTTTTCCATATTTCCAAGGGCCATAACTCACACAAGAATAATGCAATCAGCATGAAACTCAAACTTGATCTGTAAGTCATCGTTCTATAGTAGGTTACCAAGAATGAAATCATTCGGTTGAAGCATTTCCAAAAAAAGTCCGGAAAACTAAAGTATGACTGACTGACAGACTGACGGATGGACAGAGTCCAAATGAAACTTGATCTGTAAGTCATCGTTCTATAGAAGGTTACCAAAAATGAAATCATTCCGTTGAAGCGTTTCCAAAAAAAGTTCGGAAAACTAAAGTATGACCGACAGACTGACTCACAACTGACGGATGGATGGCCAGAGTGTAAATAAAACTTGATCTGTAAGTCATCGTTCTATAGTAGGTTACCAAAAATGAAATCATTTCGTTGAAGCGTTTCCAGAAAAAGTCCGGAAAACTGATATTTTGGCGCTTTTCCATATTTCCAAGGGCCATAACTCACACAAGAATAAGGCAATCAGCATGAAACTCAAACTTGATCTGTAAGTCATCGTTCTATAGTAGGCTACCAAAAATGAATTCATTCCGTTGAAGCGTTTCCAAAAAAAAGTCAGGAAAACTGATATTTTGGCGCTTTTCCATATTTCCAAGGGTCATAACTCACACAAGAATAATGCAATCAGCATGAAACTCAAACTTGATCTGTAAGTCATCGTTCTATAGTAGTTTACCAAAAATGAAATCATTCCGTTGAAGCTTTTCCAAAAAAACTCCGGAAAACTGATATTTTGGTGCTTTTCCATATTTTCAAGGGCCGTAACTCACACAAGAATAAGGCAATCAGCATGAAACTCAAACCTGATCTGTAAGTCATCGTTCTATAGTAGTTTACCAAAAATGAAATCATTCCGTTGAAGCATTTCCAAAAAAACTCTGGAAAACTGATATTTTGGTGCTTTTTCCCATATTTCCAAGGGCCGTAACTCACACAAGAATAATGCAATCAGCATGAAACTCAAACTTGATCTGTATGTCATCGTTCTATAGTAGTTTACCAAAAATGAAATCATTCCGTTGAAGCGTTTCCAAAAAAACTCCGGAAAACTAAAGTGTGACTGACAGACTGATGGATGGACAGAGTGCAAACATAGAGTCCCCTCCGGCGATGCCGGTAGGGGACTAAAAACACCCACTTTTTCCATCCAAGATAAATTTATTGACTGGTATTCGCAACAATATGACTCAATGAAAATAAGTGGTGTATGAATTAAAAAAAAGAAAAAAACAAACACACTATTAATCAAAAAGCTGAGAATGAACCTGGATTCTAATCAGGTTGAAAAACCCACTGTGACATGTGTGAATTTTTGCTCTTGTCTTTCAACATTTGAGGCGAGAGCAGAACAGCACTTATCTCAAACTAAGTTCTGATTTATGCATTTGGATTTCTTACCCTTACAAATGTCTCCATACATTTAGCCAAATGCAATCGAACCTCAGATGTGTAGTCTCCTTTATCTTGCAAGGTCCTGAAATAAACAAAAGTAAAAATATATCTGATGAGGCTTCTGAAACCTCCATGTACAATATACAAATTTTCAAAAAGAATCTTGCAACATTGAAAGTGAGGTGAGTAACTCATGAGCAAATTCAAAGTAAGCCCTCATAGGGTATTTGCACAACAAAGAAAGTTTGACGATCCTATTATATTTAGTTTTCAAGCTAATACAGAATAAAAAAAAATCTGCACCCTTTTGAAAACTAGTCCCAGGAACTTTGTAAAAAAGACTATCCATTTGAAAATGTGATCCATGCCTCAAGAAGAAAGAGTCATTTTTGATTTTGAAGCACACAACTGTATAAGCACAACTTAGCACATCTGGATTAAAAAAGCAACACACAAAAATGTGCGAGCCTCAAGATTTTTCCAATGTAGATTTCATTTTAATGTAGCAAACAGAAACACCAGCCTGTATATTAGTGACACCAGCATATTTTCACCAAAACAGCCCCTTTTTACATGTAACTTGTTAAGTTGCAGTGACATTCAACCAGCAGTCATGTTGTAAGTCAGCAATTTGAAAGTTGGAAATTATGGAGTGTGTCATATTCAGGGATGAAATACTTTGACACATTTGAGTATATAATCTCATTTTTTCAAGTATAGGTAACTTGAATAAAATTACTCACAAAATTATTATAAGGAGTGTTTGTTTAATTTACTCGATCCACCGACAGACAGATAAAACCTGGAGCTAGGTTGATAAATATTTCCATCAACACTGTCACTGTGAACTTTGAACTTGTGATAATAATGAGCTGTTCAACATCAATGAAGACTAGGGTAAGAACATCCCTTATGGTACCATTTTCAAATAAATGGCAACCAGCAATCTCGAACTGAATTTTGTTTTTATCATTTCAAATAATTTTTTCACAGATATTATCACAGGAATTAATAATTCACATAAACATAATATTTATATCTTATCCTCAAAGATCTGTGTGTAACATGAGGTTCTGCTGGAATAGTTTTGTTACAGTACAGCAGTGGGAGGGTGAATGTGTACACACAGTGGATAAACAAACAAAGAAAAGCTTGCACAACAATAATCCACTCAGACATTAATAATGACTATTTATGTGAGCATTAATATGAACACTAAAAATGCAATAGCTCACCTGTAGAACCTAACAAACAATGAAAGAACAAAACACAAGAAGACAAGTTACCCCCACTACAAAAGAGCTGTATCAATTTTTGTGAACAAAGGAAACTAAAGCTTGCAGTGACAAATTGTGGGATATTGTTTTCGAAGAAAGGACAAGGCAATTAACTTCCTTCCCTTGTGAACAAGTCTGTGATTTTAAAATAAAATAATAAAATAACACTGAGCATATTTACAAAAAATGCTTTATCAAATATATTGTTTTCAAGACCAACTGAACAAGAGTGACAAAAATAAATTTTATTCCATTATTAATCTCCAAAATATAACTGCGTTGTCAACGACTTACCAAAGTTAGTTGCCCAGTACATTGTCCAAATTTCTACCCCCACCCCTATCCCCCCAAATTTTTTTTTTTAAAATTGGACAACCCATCCCACCAATGTACAAGACATACCCTTGACTTGAGGATAATTTTTTTGAGAAAATTTAAAGATTTAAGAATCAAGGTGCACTATCCATATAAAGGCCCATTCACCAAGTTTTACTTTAGTTGATACATCCCTTTAAGGGGCAATGAAATGAAAACAGGTGAGTTATTGCAACATTCTACTTACCAAATCGGGACTGGATATTGGAGCTTTTATTTTTGAGTTTTTTGTTAAGCTTTTACTTGATAAACTTGTGTTACTGAATGATGCCATAAATCCATTTTATTTAGCACAGAAAGTTTTACAGTGAATGTCATGCTAAACACTTCAAACTCATATTTGGCTGAGGTTGTCATATGAACAGGTCCAACAATAAACTAGAAATGATTATTTACAATCGGCGATTGGCAAATTCAAGAAGAAAACAATGAAAAGTACAGAAAAAATAGTAATCTTCTATCATTCATTTATTTTAACCCTCGAATAAAGTCGGCGGAAATTGCACCAAGTTCGCCCATGAAGTGCAACAATACATGTTATCACCACTCTCGCTTGAAGTTACCACTCATAACCGGATGTGTGTCACTCTGAGTTAGAGTAGCACATCCAATTGCTGGAAGCCATGGGTATCTGGGTGTCATCGTGACAGTTACAAGTTCATAGCAACAAAATATTTCTGCCTGACTACTACTGTGGGTTAATTAATCTTTAATCTTTTGGGAAGAATAAACAAGATCTATTGAAAGATTATATTTATTCTCAGCCAATTTTATGAAAACAAATTCATCTTCTTTCGCTTCTAATTGTGGACTTGAGCTATCACTAAGTGTACTAAAGTGCCAAATGCCAATTGTCTTAAAAGTTTAGGGAGTTCCTCAATGGTTCGAGAAATGGCCCGACCAATGGACTGATTATCCTGCACGACTAGTGAACTCCTGAATATCAGCAATCGTCCCAATCATCTGGATGTCAAGCCGAAGTTACATATGAAATTTCCAGGTGATTGAGTGATTGCATGATAGATTTTTTGTTGACAAATATTGGAGATTTGTTTCATGTGAAGCTTGAAATGGGTGAGGCAATTTGAAATTAACATGTTGGCTTTCATTCATTACAACAAACATATACTATTAAAAAAAGTAGGGGATATTTGATAAAAGTGAGATATATGAAGAAATATATTTATATTTTCATCAAAAAGACAGTTGAGGCATTGCACTGTGACATCTGGTGAATGATTTCAGCGATAGTTGGGTGTCTGATAAGCACACATTCCACGCAGTGAGCTGTAGAAGACAGACGGTCAGAGAGAGAATTTACCACATTCAGTCCAAGACCTCAATACCTTGTAAACCGTCCTTGGTTTGCGAGACAAGAGCAGATCTGATGTGGCATACTCCTCACCAAACATCTAATATCAGCTTGACTGATGTTATTCCATTCTTCCTGCAGTGCAGCGACAAGTTACGACATTGGAAGGGGCTGTTGGCATTGTCGTAGGCACCTGCCAAGCATATCCATCCCAGACATGCTCGATTGGTGAAAGGTCGGGACTTAGTGCTGGCCAAGGCAGTGTAGTGATGTTCTGCTCCTAGAGGAACTCTGTAGTGACACAGGCCCTGTGTACTCTTGCACTGTCATCTTGGAAAATGAAATGGCACCACATGAGCTGCTAACATGTTGTCACGGTAGAACTGCACTGTGACATGCCCTTGGATGACATGTAATGCTGTTCTGCTTGTCATGTTTATGCCTCCCCACACCATAACCCATCCACCACCAAAACGATCGTGCTGCCCAACAGTTACGCCCTGGTATCGTTCATTCTGCCGCTGCCACACTTTGTTTCACCTGTTGTGGAAGTCGAGAGTGAACCTTGATTCATCGGAAAACATGACGTTGCTCCACCAACGATTGTCCCAGCGCTGTCGCGCTCCACGCCAATTACGCCTTGCTGCGATGTGACATTCAGTCAAACATGGAATTATTCAAGGTCGTCGAGTGTACAAATTCCAGCTGTGTAGGCAATTTTGGATAGTCTGACCAATGACTCGCACATCTGGCGCTCGGTGTAGCTGCTGTCCAATTTCTGAGTAACTTTGCTGGCGATTATGGAAAGCTGTGGTTCGGATGAAACGATCCTGGTAAGCAGTTATCACCCTTGGACGACCTGACCGACGTCTGTCATCAACACTGCCTGTTTAACGGCAATGTGACCACAACCTGCTAATCACCGACTGATTAACGTGGAGAACTTGAGCCACTGCAGTCTGTCTGTTGCCAGCTTCCAACATGCCAACAACCCGTAAACTTTCGTCACATGTCAGTCTTTGCATACCTCCAAAGTTACGTTTTGACCAGAAACTATTGATGAAAAGAACGATAAGTCATCCGAAAAAGCTTGCCCAGTACAAATGAAAGGTTAAAAAATTTATAGTAATTTATATATTTTTTATACTTACCAATGACCCAGACTTAGCTGGTGCTAACTCTTAAATTCTAGGGCCAAACACAAATTTTGACCCCCCCCCCCCAATCCCCCAAATTTGCATAAAAATCCAAAAAATAGATGTCCTATGTGGTACTCCATACTTTTATCCACTGTGCATGCGCAGTGTCAAGGAAGTACCAAAATTGGAGCCAAATCCTCATTCTTACAACCAGTGCCTGGTAAGTGTTATGTAATCAGTGGGGTGGTATGAGTTCCCAACTCATGGGAAGGCCATCCCCATCTGGGTCATTGGTAAGTATAAAAAATATATAAATTACTATAAATTTTTTAACATTTTTATACTGTACCAATGACCAAGACTTAGCTGAATAGAAAAAAAGGATGGAGGGCCTAGGACATAAAGGAAAATCCAATAGACTCAATTACATGTAAACAGAATTATCCCCTCAAGGAGAAGAGGAGAACAGGCTTTACATGTATCTTTTTTGTTTATACCAAAAAAGAAAGACACAATACCATTCTGTAATTGAGCACAATAACATTAATAATCTCTATTAACATCCATTATAACCCATTATACTAATTTATTAAAGGAAAGCCAATAAATAAAGATAGTCCAGAGAATGAGACTCTTTACACTCATTTAAAAGTGTCCGAGGATTGTATATTAACGCTCGTATGACACGTGACATATACAAATGCTTCACACAGAGCTACACTTTAAAAATATTACATAAATGAGATAGATATTAGCTTTACACTTTAAAACAATCCCGGAACCGACTCGGAATTACTGACTCCAGAGGAGGTATTCCCTTGCTTTTCACTATAAAGCAGGTGATATAAGGGAACCCCCCCCCCCCTTCCCCTTGCTCTGGGTCAATCACCCCAGAATGAAGAGGGCAGCAGGACAGAGTCACTGCCGGAACAGAAAGCCTGCATAACTATAGTTGCAACTGTTTAGTGGACAAGATTCTGAGCAACAGATAACGGACCAAAACAACACAGGTCGCCAGAAATGGACTCAATATTTCTAAGATAAAAATTTGTGAACGTGGAAGGCTAAGACCAATATGCAGCCTTCATCAAATCAGTAATAGCAACACTATTAACATAAGATGTAGACAGCGCTCTTACTTCATGTGCCGAAATCTTAAGCACAGACTGCTGAGATGAAGATAATTTATCATAAGCAGTACAGATAGTTAATTGAATCCAACTTGCAATAGAATGGACCGTAATGTCCTTTCTATTAGGCAGCAAAGACAGAAAGAAACGCTTACGTCCCTTTCTGATAAACTCAGATCTACATTTGTAAATACGCATAGCTCTGACTGGACAAAGCAAAGGCCTATGACCGTCTGAAGACGGAAGAGCCTTAATAACAATAGGTTCAGGGTACTTATTAGGCGCCTGATTCTTAGCCAAAAATCCAACATTAGTAGTCAATGTAATAGTATTACCAACACTATGATAGTGAGAATCATCAACAGATAGTGCATGAAGCTCACTAACTCTTCTAGCAGAAGAGAAGGCTAAGAGAAAAGCTGTCTTATAAGATAAGTATTTGAAATCCACTGTATCAAGAGGTTCAAATGGCGCTTCTTTTAGCTTCAGAAGAACCCAAGCTAAATTCCACTTAGGAATTAACCTAAGGGTTCTAGGTCTATTTTTCGAAAAGGTTTTCACTAACTTAGATAAAGAGACATTAGATCCAATCTGTAAGCTATCATGATGAGCATAGATATCCGATAGCATAGACCTATAACCCTTAATAGTTATTGGCTGCAGTTTGATCTCGTCAAACAAGTAGACCAGAAAATTAGTAATGTCTGGAATGGAGGGATCATAAAAATCAACACAATGATCCCTACACCATCGAGAGAAAACCTTCCACTTAGCAGCATAATTTAGCGAAGAGGAGGTCCTCCTACAGTTAGTAGAAATTGCGTCCACTGCTCGTCCTGTAAAATGCTTGCGGTGCAAGAAGGACCGCACAACGGAAATACGTGAAGGTTGAGACCTTGTGGGTTGGGATGCAGTGTGCATGATTTCCCCTGCGAAAGAAGGTCCTCCCGTGGAGGAAGCTTCAGCAGAATGTCCCACAACAGACACCTGAGTAGATTTATCCGTAGTCTCTGGGGTGACAGAGATGCTACCAACAGAATCTTGCAGTGAGATTGCTTGATTTTAGCAATATCTGTAGAATCAACGAAGCTGGAGGATACGCGTATCCTATCATTCCATCCCAAGAGATCGAGAGGGCGTCTACTGCAAACGCTTGAGGATCTGGGCATGGCAACACATACGTCTGCAACTGATTGTTGAGATGCGTCGCAAATAAATCTATCATAGGACGATCCCATTGGTAGCAAATCTGATTGAATACTCGTTTGTTGAGAGTCCATTCTGACGGCAACATATGACCTTTCCGAGAAAGGGAGTCTGCTAGAATGTTCAGACGACCCGGAATATGACGGATTGACAGAAGAACTTGATGCTCTAGGACAAACAGAAGGATTCTTTCCGTTAAATTGAACAACGGACTGGAATGAGTGCCTCCCTGGTTCCGAATATACGCTACTACTGTCGAATTGTCGGACAGAATTTGAACATGCGAATTCTGAATAATGTTCATCCACTGACGTAGCGCAAGCCAAATTGACATCATCTCTTTGATGTTTATGTGTTTGTTTAGGAACTACGGATCCCAAAGACCCTGGCACCTCGAATCTGTTGGGCTCAAAGTTGCGCCCCAACCTGTTTGACTCGCAACTGTCATTATCGTAAAATTCGGACCCGGCAGTTGCAGTGGTACTCCCTGAGTTAACCACTGAATATCTGCCCAAGTCTGAATATCTTGTTTCACTTGATTTGACAAGACGATGTTCGTTTCGAGCGAATGAACTTTCACACTCCAATTCTGAGTAAAAAATATCTGCAGTGGACGAGTGAGTAGTCGCCCCATCGGAATAAGATCCGCAGTGGCTCCGCACAAACCTGTCAGTCGCATGAATTCTCTCGCTGTCACTACATCTGAGTGAAGACAAATGTGAGCGTAACAACTGACTAATTTCGCTCTGGTTAACAGCAGACGAACGTGATTGTTGTGCATCTCAAAGCTCATTGAGTGGGTGAATGACTTGGATGGCACTAAATCAGACTTCTTTTCGTTTACTTTGAAACCGAGACGTCGGAGCAATTGAAGCAGATTCTGAACATCGTTCTGAAGCGTTAACTTGTTGCCGTACCTCTGAAGAATGTCGTCCAAGTAGGCCGACGTTACCACAGACGAATGAGCTCGGAAATGAGTCATTACCGAGTTCATTATTCGAGTGAAGGCCCAGGGCGCTAGATTCAGACCGAAGCACATTGCACGAAACTGATAAACGATTCCTAGGACAGCGAAGCGAAGATACTTTCTGAATGCCGGGTACGCATCCTTGAAAGTACGCATCCTTGAGATCTATGCTCGCAGCATAATCGTTCACTTGAATGCTCGCTCTGACCAATCGGATGGTCTCCATATAAAATTTTGGAGCCACGATCAGGTTGTTTATCCAGCTCAGATCTATAACTGGACGAAACGAGCCGTCTGGTTTTGGAACCAGGAACAGGTGACTGTAGAAACCTGGAGATTCCTGGTTTTCTACGACCTCTATCGCATTCTTGTCCAGAAGAGATTGAACTTCTGATAGAAGCGATTCTCTCTTCTGAACGTTTGACGGAAGCCGAGTCCAACGTGCACTTCGAGTTAACGGAGGTTTTTCCTTGAAGGACAGTTTTAGACCTTCGGAAATAACCCCTTGCAACCATGGGTCGTCCGTAATTGACAACCAATTGGTTAAGAATCTCGACAGCTTTCCGCCCACTGGAACGCAATAGAGGTTTAGACCATCCCCTCCTGGCCTTGCGAGGCTTGCGGGAGGAGAAACCACATCCTCCACGACCCACACCTCGCCCAGTCGACCTAGGGGCATCTGACCGGTTATCTTGGCCAGCATTACGACCCCTACCAGAGTCGCTACTCCGACGGTCGGTGAGATGTTACTGATTGAAGGGCCAAACAAAGAAAATGAGGATTTGGCTCCAATTTCGGACTTCCTTGACACTGCGCATGCGCAGTGGATAAAAGTATGGAGGACCACATAGGACATCTATTTTTGGATACTGATGCAAATTTTGGGGATGGGGGGGGGGGGGGAGGGCAAAATTTGTGTTTGGCCCTAGAATTTAAGAGTTCGCACCAGCTAAGTCTGGGTCAATGGTACAGTATAAAAATATAACGCTGTAAAATATATAAAGCCGCTATGACGTTCACCGCTAATGATATAATAAACAAACCGCTCTTAATTCACATAAGTCCAACTAAACGACAACAATAGGACTAATTGCCTGTGACGCCTAGGAATACAACACCGTGAAGGAAAACGTAATCTTTCCTTCTAACGGCCTTATTCCAAAAAGATAGCGGTCTCAGCGTAGCTAACATGGCCTATAAGTCATATATCAGTGAAGACAAATATCTGTGTGTTACCCTGCAGCCTTAGGCAGCTCACTAAGTGGAGACTTACGATGTTAGCCGTTAATGTATAAGAAAAGATCGCACTAACAGTACATAAGGCTATATGGCATCCACAATAGCATTAAATGCCTCTGACGCCTAGGAATACAACATCGAGAAGGAAAAGACGTACTTATTCCTTCTAACGACTCTATTCCAAACAAGATAACTGTCTCAGCCTAACTATGAGCTATTGATCTTGTATTTGTAAAGAAGAGATCATTTCCATTCTTATACTCTTGCTAGGCCAAGGGAGGCGTCAATAATCAGACCAAAGGCCTTCAACACCTGAGCAGAAAGATCCAGCACCTTAAGCTGTTTTCTGCCTAGCAAATGCAGACTTTTGTTCAGATGGAACAAGATTCGAAAGAACTTATGAATAAAAATTTGTAGTCTTAATGTGCCGTTCCGTGAGGGAAGGAGAATTAGCCTCCGTAGTCCTCTCACCATCTGAATGTTCCATCTGAAAAACATGGTCAACACCATCTGAATGTACAGATAACTGGACCAACACACCACCGTCCGACAGCTCACTACCGGAGACTGTTGACAGCTGATGCTGCGACTACTGGGATGCTGCGATATTCAGGTCCGTGAACGAGGCTTGCAGAGCAGCGATAATCTGCTTCTTCACCATGTGCTGCTCATGGGACAGAGATCTGACCCCAGATCTTTTCACGCATGTCCCATATAAAAATGCCTCGACTAGCTACAGGTTAATCTGACTTCGGTGGTGAAGACTGGGAACAACAACCGGCCCCGGCTGCAGTGTGGAAGGAGCATCCCGGACCGCAAGTGTGAACGGGCATCCCAACTCACTAAAGTTTCTCTAAGTGGAAACAGTCGGCCCTGACTGCTGACAGAACGGAGAGGGTTCTCCAGCTTGCGGTCTGGCTCTAGACCTTGCCGAGAGTTCCATTTAGAAACTTGTAGGCTTCTACCCCTTAGCATGATTTTCCATGGAAGTAGAGAAAGTCGTAACAACAGCCAACCCCGGCTGAAGTGTGGAAAGAGCATCCTGACTCGCACATTTCGGGTGGGTGCTCTGACTCATTGAAGTTTCTCACAATGAAAACAGTCAACCCTGACTGATAACGGGACAGAGACTGCTCTACAACTTGCAATCTGAAGAATAAGCCATAACCGCAACCGACCCCAGCGGCAGCGTGGAAGGAACATCCTGACCCAGGTTACCGACTCATTATAGTTTCTCGCAACGGACACAGCCGACCCCAACTGCTACCGCGACAGAGAGGGTTCTCCAACTCGCGATCTGACCCCAGATCTTGTCGAGCATCCCGTAGAGAAACTTTTAGGCTTCTTCTCCTTTTGCCATCGTCGCTGGGTGAGCTTGAGGTGCTCGCTCTACCCACGTTATACTACTTGACCACAACAGACCTACCCGGCATCCTGGCTCCGATATAGGGATGACGCTTCACCGGTCGAGCTAGCTGCATGCAGAGGATTAAGCTTCTAACGGCTGTAATCCTGTGCAAATATCATGAACACCTTGGCAGTTAGCTCTGTTTACTCATCAGAGAAGGGTTCATCAGAGTGCGATGACGGCAGCACGTAACGTACAAGTTTCAAAGTACCATCACCATGTTCTTGTTCCTCTGAAAAAGAGACTGAAAGACTAGTATTAGCCAGCGGTGAAAGCTCCTACATTGGAACTTCACCGCCCACCACACAGGTTGACACCCGTTTCCAACGTTCGCATCCCAATAGTACAAGTATTGAAGGAGTGCCGCGACTACCAGCAAACAACAAGCATAAATCTGAGGCTTGCCAGACTACACTAAGTACCAATTATTATAATAAATACAATAATAATGAAGTGAAAATCATAAGTTCACTACACTCCCAATAATAGAGAATAAACATCGCATGGATACATAACATAGACAATCACACAAATGTTCAAAATAAATTAAAAAAAAAATTTCGAAAAATTTTGAATGAAACCTGAGTGCCCCAAGGGAACCTCATGAGCCCAAGGGCATCCCGATAGAGCCTAAGTGTGGCCAAGCACTACCTAATTAAAGTTAAACTACCAGAATAAGATATAATATGTATCCTAATAGAAATGAAAGTGTCAATGACTCTGTAGCTCAACTTGACAAACTTGAACTTGGTAAGTTATAAATGAAATAGCAAAATTGAAGATCATTGGTACCAACATTATTTGATGAAATTTCAACATAACAGCATTGTGTGTGCACAACGTCAGAGTAATCAATG
This sequence comes from Pictodentalium vernedei, assembly GCA_031216915.1. Lineage (NCBI taxonomy): Eukaryota > Metazoa > Mollusca > Scaphopoda > Dentaliida > Dentaliidae > Pictodentalium > Pictodentalium vernedei. Next base: position 342,203,205 of record CM062296.1, on the reverse strand, counting down.
CATTTTTAAATGTAAACTGTAAGACTGGCTAAAGGAAGAATGTTGATACACAAATGCAGTATGTTCAGAGGTTATTGTAAATGGCAACTTTTTTCACAGAAATGAATGCAAATCAACAGCTCTTATCTAGAGTTCTTGACTAATGAGCACACCAAGTTCAAAAACAATCCTATGATAAATGTGGCCTGTAGGCCATGTCAAAGAATGTTGATGCACAAATGCAATAAATTCAAAGATTGTTGCTAACAGCAACAGTTTTTGATGGAAAAGAAAAGAAAATCAATAGCTCCTTCTCTGTCAGCCTGTATAAGCATACAAAGTTTCAAAACAACCTAATAATGAATGTGCCCTCTGAGGCATGCCAAAGGAAGATGTGAATGCACAAATGCACTAAGTAGAAGGTCACTGCTTTGTGGCAATGGGTTTTTTTTTTTGTTTTTTATGGAAATTCATAAATATACCCTGCAGAGAGTGCAAAAGGGATAAGTTGATGCACAAATGCAATAAGTTCAAAGGCTGGTGATAACGACAATAACTTTTTATGGAAATGAAAAAATAGCTCACATCTGGAGGTCACCCCAAACACACATACCAAGCTTCAAAGCGATTCAATAATAAATGTGCCCTGAAGGCTGTGTTAAAGGGAAATATTTAGGTCTGACTAAACTAAGTTTAAAGGTCAGCGGCAAAATTTTTTGACAGAAATGGAAGAAAATCGACAGCTCTCGTATAGATGTCACCCCACACAGGCACACCAAGTTTTCAAGTGATCCAATCATAAATGTGCCCTGCAAGGTGTATCAAAGGGAAATATTGATGCTTAACTGCACTAAGTTTTTACTAAGTTCATCGACGGTCATTGCCAGTGGCAACATTTTTTGATGGAAATCGAAGAAAAACAATAGCTCCCATCTAGGGGTAACCCCAAACAAGCATACAAAGTTTCAAACCGATCTAATCATAAATGTGCCCTGTAGGGCATGCCAAAGGAATATACTGATGCCTGGCTAAACTAAGTTCAAAGAACGTTGCCAGCGGCAACATTTTTTGAAAAACGGAATTGGAAGAAAATTGATAGCTCCCATCTAGAGGTCTCCTCAAACAAGCATACCAGGTTTCAAAGCAATCCGATCATAAATGTGCCCTGTAGGCTGTGCCAAATGAAAATACTGAGGTCTGACTAAACTAAGTTCTAAGAACATTGGCCGTGGCAACATTTTTTGACGGAAATGGAAGAAAATCAATAGCTCCCATCTAGAGGTCACCCTAAACAAGCATGCCAGGTTTCAAAGCAATCTGATCATAAATGTGCCCTGTAGGGTGTGCCAAAGGGAAATATTGAGGTCTTCTGACTAAACTAAGTTCTAAGAACATTGGGCGAGGCAACATTTTTGACGGAAATGGAAGAAAATCAACAGCTCCCATCTAGAGGTCACCCCAAACACGCATACCAGGTTTCAAAGCAATCCAATCATAAATGTGTCCTGTAGGGTGTGCCAAATGGAAATATTGTGGTCTGACTGAACCAAGTTCTAAGAACGTTGGCTGCAGCAACATTTTTTTACGGAAATTGAAGAAAATTGATAGGTCCCATCTAGAGGTCACCATAAACAAGCATGCCAGGTTTCAAAGCAAATCCGATCATAAATGTGCCCTGTAGGCTGTGCAAAAGGGAAATATTGAGGTCTTCTGACTAAACTAAGTTCTAAGAATGTTGGCCGCTGCAAAATTTTTTGACGGAAATCGTAAAAAATCGATAGCTCCCATCTAGAGGTCACCCTAAACAAGCATGCCAGGTTTTAAAGCAATCCAATCATAAATGTGCCCTGTAGGGTGATCCAAAGGGAAATATTGTGGTCTGACTAAACTAAGTTCTAAGAACTTGGCCGCGGCAACATTTTTTGACGGAAATTGAAGAAAATCGATAGCTCCCATCTAGAGGTCACCCTAAACAAGCATGCCAGGTTTTAAAGCAATCCAATCATAAATGTGCCCTGTAGGGTGAGCCAAAGGGAAATATTGAGGTCTGACTAAACTAAATTCTAATAACATTGGCCGCGGCAATATTTTTTGATGGAAATTGAAGAAAATCGATAACTCCCATCTAGAGGTCACCCCAAACAAGCATACCAAGTTTCAAAGCGATCTGATTATAAATGCGACCTGTGAGGTGTGCTAAAGGAAATTGTGGATGTACATACGTACGCCGATGGACGAGAAGTGATGGCAATAGATCAGCTTGACTTTGTCAAGTTGAGCTAAAAACAATACTAAACACTGAATTAATACGAATCCAAAACGTTATTAAACACACAACAATGTCAAGAGGAAAAACCGGAAACTAACCAACAACAGGCACAACAAAGACTCAAAGTCAGTAACCGATCAACAACCACCTGATGCAAAGCTAGATCTTCATATGAAGAAAAAACAATGCATCTGGTAGAAGATGCAAGAATACAAAACGTCCTGAACAGTAATCAACAGGACGTAAACATAGGGGATAAACAGAATACCTATTCCGTTTTACAACTCCCAAGAATTTAATAAAAAATTCTTCAATAGAAAAGATGAAAGAGCTTGGGAGTATAACAACAAGGTGCAGGAGAGGGAAAGGGAAGTAATACTAACAAAACAACAGTGGAGTCATATTATAATGACAACGTTCAGAAGCATATCCCGAAATTGGGGCACATGAATAATTTTACATAAAAATGAAAAAATGTATAGTAATTTATATATTTTTTATACTTACCAATGACCCAGACTTAATGGTGCTAACCCCAAAATATCTAGGGCCAAACACAAATTTTGCCCCCCAATCCCCAAAATTTGCATGCAAAACCGAAAATTAGAAGTCCTATCTGGCCCTCCATACATTTTACCCTCCGCGCATGCGCAGACGCCAGGAAGTCACCGAATCTGGCACCAAATAAATCATTCTTTGTATAAAAAAAGATTATAATAATTCAGCGGGGAGGTATGAGTGCCCAGTACTGCCCACTCATGGGAGGGCCATTCCCATCTGGGTCATTGGTAAGTATAAAAAAATATATAAATTACTATAAATTTTTAGTCGAGTTGTGACGAAGTCAAACTCGACTTATAGTTTGGTGAATGGCGGGCGGGCGTAAACAATTGGTTTCCGGATGATAACTTGATAGTGGTTGAACTCACATTCATTAAACTTCATACATAGGTTGGTCTTGGTGGGAGGAAGAACCCTATTGATTTTGGACATGCTACGTCGAAGGTCAAGGTCACAGTGACCTTGAACGTAGTAAATCTTAAACAATTGGTTTCCGGATGATAACTTGATAATGGTTCAACTCACATTCATGAAACTTCATAGGTAGATTGGCCTTGGTGAGGGGAAGAACCCTATTGATTTTGGACTCGCTACGTAAAGGTCAAGGTCAACGTGACCGTGAACATAGTAAATCGCAACAATTCCTTTCCGGATGATAACTTGATAGTAGTTCAACCTACATTCATGAAACTTCATAGGTGGGTTGGCCTTGGTGCGAGGAAGAACTCTATTGATCTTGGACTCACCAGATCAAAGGTCAAGGTCACAGTGACCTTTAACATAGTATATCGCAACAATTGGTTTCCGGATGATAACTTGATAGTGGTTCAACCTAGAGTCATGAAACTTCATAGGTGTGTTGGCCTTGGTGCGAGGAAGAACCCTGTTGATCTTGGACTCACCAGGTCAAAGGTCAAGGTCACAGTGACCTTGAACATAGTATATCGCAACAATTGGTTTCCGGATGATAACTTGATAGTGGTTCAACCTAGAGTCATGAAACTTTACAGGCGTGTTGGCCTTGGTGCGAGGAAGAACCCTATTGATGTTGGACTCACCAGGTCAAAGGTCAAGGTCACAGTGACCTTGAACATAGTATATTGCAACAATTGGTTTCCGGATGAGAACTTGATAGTGGTTCAACCTAGAGTCATGAACTTCATAGGTGTGTTGGCCTTGGTGCGAGGAACTGTTGTCACAACTCGACATTGGATCGGTGATCCTGAGCGGCATTTTTTCATATTTTTATACTGTAAACAATGACCGAGACTTAGATGAATCGTACAAAGGCGGAGGGCCTGGAACTTCCGAAATAGTAGATCAACATAGATCAAATCCTTCAATCCATGATGAAGAAATTAGAATTACATGTATGTCTCTTAATACCAAATAGAAGAGACATAACCTAATATGTATCCCAATTATGTACATCCTAAATCTAAGCAGAAAATCATGTTAATTTGGATGTAACAAATAAACAATTTTAGAGACTAATCTGGACTAGGCCTTAAAAATAATTAAGGCACACTGAGAATGAGAGAAAATTTCCCATAAACCTACACCACACAAAAATACTGCAGCTGATCGCCGAACATAGTACAGACAAGACAGCTACTTCAATAGTTACATACCCCATAAGGCAGAAAAGTGGACAAAATGACCCCCCCCCCCCCCCCCCCTCAACCCTCCTATTTTGAACATAACTTCAAAAGAAACAGGGGAGAGCTCTAGAATCAATAAGCAGAACCCGGAAACGATATAAATAAATATCGATCAGACACTCAAAAAATTAATTCATGAATAATAAATGGTACTTAACGCCACTTCACAAGCCAAGGCTATAGCGATGATTTTAGTAAATAACATTATCTGCTATAAAATATGCACTGCACAACAAAATCAGTGAGAAATCAATTTTAACATATACATACAAAGGCAGGATAAGATGAACAATCTCTGCAGAGAAAACACGCTTCAAGATCATTCACAGGAGGCCTCTGTAATATTAAATCCGGTAAAAAAGACTCTCCAACGTGTACTATTTGGTATCTACAACTATAAACACGTGAGAATATGCGATTTGAGAACCAACAAAATAGAGACCAGAATCTAGAAATGGAGGTAGGTATGATAAACCGGCTCCAAAATCAGAAAATAAATGCCGGAAACAAATGCAACAGAACTGCATATATGCGTATGATGGTGCCATCCAACATGACCCAGACGCAAAGTATGTATTATTAAAAAATATATACGCGACAACGTGAGTGTGTGTGTGGGGGGGGGGGAGGGGGGGGGGGGGGAATTCAAATATATGTCGAAACCTCCTCACCCACATTACTTAATCATTGCTGACGCAGACAGCAATAATATAGAGACCATAAAGCTACTTCACGTCTGAATACTCCGTAATGCCACTGATAGCAGAGAATGACATGAAGAATAAAACTTCCCTTAAAGAAGAAAACCCTCTAATGGGGAATCTTCTGGCGAATGCTCCATAGCAGGCCCCATAATCTCAATGAAATCAATAGAAACAAATGAATTGAAGGATACACATATCCTGTCATTCATTCCCATGAAAACGGCTGAGCATCAATGTATGCGTTCAAAAGCCTTACACTAGCGACACAAATAATGGAAACTATTATTCCCGTGCGCTGAAATCTGAACTATCCTGAAGAGATCCCACATAAGATCATATAATAGCCAAACAGTTAGAATAAGCGCAAGATATAGCCAGCGCTTACTTATGCGCTGAAATCTTACGCATTGACTGCTAATTGGAAGATAAATAACCCAAGCAGTACAAATAGCTAACTGACTTATTTAACAATAGACTGAACATAAACGTCCTTTCTATTGAAAAATAATGACAACAGAAGCATTACTTCTCTTCTGATAAACTCTGATGTGCATAGAGAGACCCTCGGACTCAGAATTGTAATGCAATATATGAACTCACGTCCGAAATAATTGAGAAAACCGTAATATATGCCTAAACTTGACCTTATGTTAAAAGATTCTCTAAAACAAATCAGGTCAAGGGGGAAAAACGTCTACCACTCCAGTTAATAACTGGAGTAGACATGTGTGTAAGCGACCCATCGAAATAACATTCCAAGCCGCTCCACACAACCCCATCCGGCGCAAAAAACTATCTCTGTTAATGTGTCAGATAACAGATAAAAGCCAGCCAAACAGCTGGTTAATTCGCTCTGGGAAACAGATGAACCAGCCAAATGAATAGTGGGATACATGAATCCTATCATAAATCCCATGAGACATTATCTAGTTCACAAAACAAGTGATGTAAAGAACTATATTCGCTGCAATTGCCGAACGTTCGCTTATCGACTGAAAGATAATAATAAATAACCTAATTATCCATTTCCAGTCAAAATTGGCCGGACCGAGTTCTATAAGAGCCTGGAACCACCGGCTCAGTAACTCAGTCTGACGAGAAACCCCTATCCAAGTGGCTGTATAGACAAACCTAAAGAATTATATATAGGAGAGATACCTATACCTTCGCTTTGAGCCTTATAAGCGAATTGAGTCTAGGACAAACTCTCCTACTCTTTTGTTGGCTGTAGTCGATTAGACCCCAACTTAAAAGAGTCGAGAATAGATGCTTTCTTGTAGTTTAATCCTACAATAATGAAAGGTTACCATCAAAGACTTAGGTATACCTATACCTTTGCTATGAGTCCATCCTAATAGACAATTTGAGTCTAGGACAACCTCTCGTACTCTTTCTGCTGGTGATGGTACATAAGATCCCAGCTTAAAGAGATGAGAATTGATTCTTATCATAAAAACTAGAGTTGGAAGACTAAAGCGACCTATGGCAAGTTTTCCACCTAGTCAAATGCAAAGATGAAGACACAAGGCTTCGTTGCATCAGCATAACTCTGACTTAACATTAGTTAAGACCGAGAAATAAATACTATGTCTGGAAAGAATTTTAAAAAGGTACAAACGGCCACAAACTTCCTTCCATATAGACAATGCGTCACAGTACTTAAAATTAAGTATATAAGACCATGAGACTAAATTCGCTCTAAGAAATTATCTTCTCAATTGCGTCCGAGCTAACAGCTAAATGATGAAGGTAAGGCTAAAAATAGGATCTTAGCCTGCTCAATCAACACTGAGGAACTCTCAACATCTTCTCCTGTTGTTTTTAAAAGTATGTGAACCATCACAAATGATTAAAAATACAGAGGAAGAAGATAAGAAACCGAATTACTTTTTCCGCTGGAAGATAAATATGGTGTCGTATGCAGAATCGAAGATATGTGACACCCATGTAGACTTAACCGGAAAGAGATCTTATTACCCTGCTCTGAACCGGATGAAGTTAGCGTCGAACTACGCTAGCGGTTTCTCATAATTGCTCGCAGCATTTTGAATCACTGGAATAAGATCAAGGAAATGATAATGTATGATATCTATATCATCCAAGAGTTGTTCCGGAAGGAAAAGTTATCCTACCCATCATATGTTCAAATCAGTTAGAATCACAGTCACCAGCATCTAAACAGGCAGGTGACTGGACCAAATAAGCACTATGCAACAGCTCAAGATTTTGAGATTGACGTTGAGTGCTTCTGCCTTAGCAGGAATACTTCGATTAGCAGTGCAACTGCGACAGCAAGTCTGTTACAGAGACCTGAGGAGCAGCGGCCACGAATAGCCTCTTTGCCGGCTGTTCCTTGGACAGGGAGTCCAATATAGTTATTACTGCAGACGACCCAATGAATGAAGCCTCATCTCATTGGCTACTAGATGGTGCGACTTCTTACTAAAGATGGACCTTTGACGATGATGACCGGGAAACCTGAGTCACTTAGCCAAGGTGCGGTCGGGAGTGCTTGTTCCTCTTCTTTTCTCTTTACCGGACAATAGCTATGTACGTAAGCACAGACTGACGTAAGTTCCTACCAACAACACTCGGCTCCCGATGCTGTTGAAAGAGAGAGAGGTGCTCCCTCTTGCTTGTGCATACCTCAGAACTTGCCATCTTCTTCCTTCCATCAACACTAGGGGAGCATGGATTCGATCAACAGTGCTCGCTACACCCTTATTCTCTCTCGACCGCCAAGGACATACCCGGCATCACATCACCCACATATGAGGGAGATCTGCCAGATGAGATAGCTGTTTTAGACAAGGGACGTAAGCCTCCGTGAAACCTAGCCCTTGTCTTTTTAAAATCATTGAGCACTCTCCCACTAGCTCTAAATACAATGCATATGCGACACATCCGGAGTCATGGTCCAAGTATCCAATCTTAACCGTAACACCGGCGACAGGGAACTGACACCACTCATCGGGTTTTATAGCCCTGTGCAATATAAAGATCACTTTATCCATATGTAGAGGAAACCATAAGACTAGCCGGCCTCGCACCTTATCGGTTTCCTCCTTCCGCCGTCACTGGGTGTGTATAATTGTATATCATATCGTTCGCTCCACCCTATATGATCTCTCTTTTTCTAGCCCGGATCGTCTACACCCGGCGTCATAGTTCTCAGGGACCTGAGTAACTACTTCACCGATCAAGCTAACTAGCGACAACGGACCTGCACGGTCGTGTGTGCTTTTCGAACATAGAGGAAGCTATAAGACTGGCCGCCGCGGCAGTCTATGGAAGGAGCGTCCCGTGGACGTAAGTTTCAAATGACACAAGTTCGTACCAACAACCTCTGTCCCCAGATGTTGTTATAAGAGAGAGAGACCTCTCGCTTGCTCGCAATCACAAACGACCTGAATGAACATACCTCAGAACTTGACCGCAAAGTTCCTAGCAACAACCTCCAAACTTGTCTGACCGACACAAGTTCCTACCAACAACCTCTGATTGCAGATGTTGTTATAAGAGTGAGGGACCTCTCTCTTGCTCACAATCACGGACCTGTACGAGCATACCTCAGAACTTGACCGCCAAGTTCCTACCAACAACCTCTGATCGCAGATGTTGTTATAAGAGAGAGGGACCTCTCTCTTGCTGACAATCACGGAAGACCTACAAGCATACCTCAGAACTTGACCGCCAAGTTTCTACCAACAACCTCTGATCGCAGATGTTGTTATAAGAGAGAGGGACCTCCCTCTTGCTCGCGATCACGAAGATCCGGACGAGCATACCTCGGAACTTGTCTACTTCCTCCTTCCCGTGCTTCTTCCTTCCCGACGTCGCAGGGTGAGCATGTTTGTATGTTTATAGTGCTCGCTACACCCTTATTCCTCTTCTCGACCGCAACGGACATACCCGGCATGACGTCCCTCACATACGAGCTAGATCTGCCGGTCGAGCTAGCTGGCGACAAGGTCATCAATCTTACTAAGGATCCAGGCCTTGTCTAATACCTGAGCACTTTTGCCGCTAGCTCTTGACTGATTTGCGACGACAGCACACTGCTTGACGACGTCACGAAGCCACATCATGTTCCTGTTCCTCTGCAAATAGAAACTAAAAAACTACAGTGACCTTTTGACGAGAGAACCACCAAGTCCCCTCGCCGCGATAGGACCGATAGTGTCCACTGGCCTAACACAAACCATAGTGTCCACTGGCCTAACACAAACCATGACGCCCGTCATTCAGATTATCAAATCTGATACATGGAGTAGAATTAGTGGTAGTACATCAAACAAACTCATTACAATGACCGAGTAAATAAAGGAAATGTTTTCTCTATTTGCCATACAATTAAATAAAAATAATTACCTAAAACTAATATATGTCATTGTACCACCACCAAATCTACATATAATATAAGATAACATTAAATATAATCAATGAAATAAATATATCCAAAAGAATAACTCTTTCAAAAATAAAATAAAAATTTTTGAAAATTTTTTCCTAATATAAGAGACCAAGTTCCCAAACGATGAGCCCCCAAAAAAGCCTAAGTGTGGACAAAATTATAAAAACTGTGTAAAATTAACTACCACACTATCAGAATATTTAATGTTACCTACAACTGTTGTTCCTAAATAAAAATAGGAAACTACCTAAAGATGTAAACAAAACACCGGAATCAAGACTCCAGGCAACAAGGCCCAAAGTCAGTAACAGAAACAAGACTATCCGATGTAAAGCAAGATCTTCCTCAGAAGAAAAAACGATACATTGGATGTAAGATGCATGACCAAAACGCCCAAACACCCTAAGGATGAGGTCGTAACCCTGGGGATGTACAGAATAATTTTCTGCATAAAACGTTAAACTCCCAATAAATTTTATAAAAAATCTTTATTAAAACAAGCCAAAAAGCTTGGGAGCTTAACTGGGGGGATCAAGGGAAGGCAGGGAAGGAATACTAAATAAACAGTGGATAGATCATAATCAATCAGAGATAACATCAGGCTCATGTCCCGAAATTAGAGAACATGAACTAATTTTACTAAATAATAAAAAATTACAGCCGTGAACGTATCAAACCACGGTTTCTTCCTTCCTTCATCCAGTTCTGTCCTTGGATCCACTAATTTAACCATTGATTTGTGTCTGGCATCATTATTATTTGAGATTTATAAGCACAAATAACAGTTTGTTGTTATCTGACAAGGGCCAAACAAAGAATGATTTATTTGGCGCCAGATTCGGTGACTTCCTGGAGTCTGCGCATGTGCCGAGGGTAAAATGTATGGAGGGCCAGATAGGACTTCTAATTTTTGGTTTTGCATGCAAATTTGGGGGATTGGGGGGCAAAATTTGTGTTTGGCCCTAGATATTTTTGGGTTAGCACCAGCTAAGTCTGGGTCATTGGTTACAGTATAAAAATATTATAAAGTTACAGCCCTGAACTATGGAAATCCTGGATCGACATTCGAGATACGAGACACGAACCGACATTCGAGATACGAGATATGACATACGACATACGAGATATGACAAACGAGATATGACATATGACATATGAAATACGAGATGTGACATACGACATACAAGATACGACGTTATTTGATTGGTCACATTCGGGACACACTAAGAAGTGTAGTTCGTGTCCGTGTCGGAGAAAAAGTGCAGACAGGAATTAAATTATCATTTTCTCATTTATTAGTTGGTGGTTTTCTATGAAGTTTGGAAAGTATACTCAGGGGACGATACGAAATATATATGCCAAAAGAGAAGTTTGTATGATGTTATTTTACGATGTTAAAAGACATTTTCTCTTTCAAACACACTGAAAAGTGTAGCTGACTCGGCGCGGTGTCAGCTTATTAATTGGCTTTCGCTGTGTTGACACAGCGAGGCGGGCTGATTATTTTGGTTCTTTTTATAATTATGAGGAGATTTGTGGGGTGTAGATTTGATTAATAGATTTTCTTTCATTACTTTTTTTCCATTTATATGGAGTAAAGTACAAGAGTAGGAGTATAATAAGATTATTTCACATAAGATAATGTTAAATGTCTGTGGTGGGTAGTTACACATTCACATTATCCTCCCACCCCCTCCTCTCTCGTGCGCCCTTCTAATCTCACCCTCTGTTTCACAAATCGGTTGCGATGAATGAAAGAATGAATGAATGAATGAATGAATGAATGAATGAAAGGTTTTAGCGCACTGAAGGCATGCAGGGACGATGTGGAATTTCAAAATCCCTTGCGAACCAGTTAACTTTATTTTATTTTACTTGCATCACATAGACTTAGCTTTCCTATTGCCTCACATGAGGACCGAAGGGGTGAGAGCGCGGTTACGGTTTCCTGTAGTATAAATTGGGACTGATAGATTGTCAATAGTTGTTCTGGTTCTGGTTACTGGTCAATTAGCACCTTGCTGTCAACTAGTCAACAATTTTCATCAGTTTTTCCAGGAAAGTGATTACTATCATATTCTGGAAAATTAAAAAGAGTCAAACACATAAACACATTAGCATTAATATTAAATCAACCAGGAAAGAAAAATGTCGCAGTATATGAAGTTATCCACCCTTAGCATTCAGGAACAGAAAAGACAGGAAAAGAAAGAAGACAGAAAAAATAAAAACGAGAGAAAGAAAACTGCAAAAAGAGAATCTATGGGAAATAAGGTTAGTGCTGGCAGTCTTAATAAAAGTTCAGGGGTGCAAATGAATAAGGAGTCAGAGAGGATTAATGAGTTATTCTTAAAGAAGTTAGGGGAATTAACAGCACAGATTGCTGAGCTGAGGGAAGAGTTAAAGGCCAAAGATGCTGAGATGAAGGAAGCGTTGAAGACCAAAGATGAACAAATAGCAGAGATGTTCAGAAACTCTTTTTTCTATGCCATCTCCTGGGTCTCCAGCTAAAGAGATTCAAGCCGTGACAGAAATTCACTCTGTCCTAGCCAACAAAACTGACAGCCCAACAGAGGTCCTCGCTACCTCTGAAGGCATTTTCTCAAGTGAGGAAAACAATAACGTTAATAACCATGAAGTTGGAAAAATAACTGACAGGGAATCCATGAGTTCAGTAGCTACAGCATCAGAAGAGGGCAGTAGTCCAAAATCTTATGCTGAGGCTGCACGAACTTGTGGAAAAGGTTTATTCCCAACTGGCCAAATCCCAACAAGACAAATGTCAAAAATGGTCATCCCAACTAGCCGAATCTCAACAGGACAAATGTTATTAAAATTACTACATAACCCATTTATTTTTAGGGTTTTTCTGCAAAAATATTTATCAAGGGGGATTTTGAAGGAAAAAAAAAATATAAAACGATTATCAGAAATTCATAGTTTATTGTGAATAAACTAGAAAAAATTTCCTTTGTACGTACCTAACCCAAAAGTTATATTACGGAATTTGGGTTCAAGCTTGGATAATGGTAAATAAACAATGGTAAAATGTGTACATGTACCTCTACCACGTCGAACAATTTGGCAGTCCGACATTATGTCAGTTGTATGAGTATTGATTTAGAGTTGGTCGGAATGGTTTGGCATGCCAAAGGCGTGTAGGGACGCTTTGGGGTAAGCTCATTTCGACCCTCTGTGCCTGTTTGTGATTTGGTAGCTTCATGTCAAGACGTGGTGAAGGAGGAAGAGGTTCAGGTACTCGGTAGTTGTCCCTGGCAGGAGTTTCAGCTGTGAGTTAGGAGCCTGCATCAGAATTTATATAAAATGACTTCTTTCCAAATTGTTTTTTCAACTTTGTCGGCAAAATCTATTTTTTGAACTTTTTCTCAAAGATAACCGACATGTTTGTACTACGATTATCGAACACAGCGTACTGTTTTAGTGATTATTGCACCATAAACTGCTAACACGGCTTACTGTCAGTCAAAGAGGAGCTTACTATCAGACAAAGGGGTTTCAATCAACAAAGGATTTGCGTATTGTTGCAACAGGCTGTTATTTGAAAATACAAACATTTTTCTCACCCACCAAACTTTCCCCCAGAAAAACTTATCATAAAAAAACATATGTACCTAACTTGAAAAGAAACGCTTGCATAATTCTGATAAAGTAAATGTGGGTACGTTTACTCTCAATAGAAGAAAAGAAAAAAAATGAACAAGAAAAGAATAAATGCATGAACATAAACAAAAAAAATTAAAAAAACACACAAAAACACACAAAACATCATAAGAATAAACAATTTGTTTCTTATTTCTAAATTTCTACAATAATTAATGAAAAATATTAATTTTCATCTTGTTGGGATTCAGCTTGTTGGGATCGGCTTGTTAGGGTATTTTATCCATTCGGCTTGTTTGGATTCGGCTTGTTGGGATGACACCGTGGAAACAGCCTAAAAAATATCTCAAGAGATACAGTAGACCCTCTTGGAACAAAAAGCTTTAACCCTGACAAATCTCTGTCTCAAATGATAAATATGCAAGTCAATGGATTCGGTCCCAACCAAAACACCCAGCATAGTGGGGGGTTGGGGGAGACTCCCCAAAAAAGAAAACAAAAGGGTTATGACCCTGAATGCGAGTTACAGGAGGTGACTGGTGCTGATGGATTCTCCACTATGACCCCCCCCCCCCCAGAGCGGTTAAAAAGTGCAGAAGCCTCCAACATCCCCCCTCTTTCAACTCCACCCAGGACAATAACAATAATAATTACAATAATAACAACAATACTACTATTATTAGCAAGAACTCAAATGATGAGAATAATGGTCACACAGCCACCAAAAACGTTACGGTTAGAACATCCAGCCGAGAGGCAGCTACTCCTCACATGAGCTTAGTTTTCTCAGCGGCTGTAAAGAGGATACCCATGAGGGTACCTATGGATATCAGAAAAGGCAGGGTAAACAGTCACCCTCTCTCTAGGGGAAAAACATCACCTAATATTGCCATGATGACCAGGGTACACCCCGACACCCCCAAGGAAGCCATCAGCCAGGGAGTACCACAGTGCAAGTGGGAGAGGTTCACCTCTAGAGCCACGGGCAATCGCATGTGGAAGTTGAAGGTGACCTGCCCCAGCAGCATAGTCAAACAAAAAATAATCACTGATGGGGTAACCATTAATGGTAGGAAACACGTGGCGGAGGAGTACATATCTACCCCTCCACCTATCCAATGCCACAAATGTCAGACATTTGGGCATGTCGCAAACAAATGCAGGGTAACTCTGACCTGCATGAAATGTGGTGGCAATCACTTAACTAAAGGGTGCAGGTCTGACTCCCCTTCATGCCCAAATTGCAAGGGGAACCACACCAGTAATTACCGCGGGTGTCCCCACTTTAAAAAAAGTCAAAACAAACATTGAACTAAAAAAGCTGAATTTAAAAAATCCCCAAAATGCCTCTTCTCCCCACACTATTTGCTCCTTAGTCGCGGGCACACTCTACTCGGTCCTCAATAAACATGTTAATACTAACCTGACATCTGTCAAGACGTCAGCCAGTCAGCATCCCGGCTATTCAACACTCAAATATCTGAATCCTTAGTAAAAGCCGCAATCAATCAATCAATATTAATTAAAGCCACCGCTTATCTCAATCCAAACACCACGATTAAATATCAACCCTTATCATGAATAAATTACAAATAGCCGTGTGGAACGCTAGAAGCGTTAACAATAACAAACTCCAAATGAGCCAATATTTCGAAAATACAGACACAGTCTGTATCTGTGAAAGTTGGCTAAATCCCAATAAAAATTTCTCACTAAGTGGATTCAGCATTATTAGAAGAGTGAGTGAGTGAGTGAGTGAGTGAGTGAGTGAGTGAGTGAGTGAGTGAGTGAGTGAGTGAGTGAGTGAGTGAGTGAGTGAGTGAGTGAGTGAGTGAGTGAGTGAGTGAGTGAGTGAGTGAGCATGAATGGGTCATGAATACAAATATAGGTGACATATAGGCCCTAGTGGCCGGGTGCTAATGTAAAACAATCGAAGTTTGAAATAATTATGTTTATGTTATAGCACGTCACCTAAATAAAGATAAACTCCTACTACTACTACTAGAAGAGACCGACAAAAGGTGGCGGTGTTGCACTTCTAATAAAGCAGAACATCAAAACTAAAACCATAATGAAAGTGTCAATGACACTGTAGCTCAACTTGTCAAGACAAAGACATGTACATGTATAGTATGTGACACAGCAATGACAAACATCTAGGTAATGACCTGATAACAAAGGTACATATAAAGTATTGTAATGGTCTGTACATAAATACTGACCGTAGCCTGTAACAAATGTATAGGTAAAGTATTGTAAAGGTGGGCGACAGTTAGATGCTAAACTAGAAAAGAAATCTTTGAGTCCCAGAGTGGGTCTGACTGAACCCCAAAATATTTGTTCTCATAGCACAGTGACAACAAAGGCACCCCAAAACACACTCATTCCTGTCCCAAGGTGAAAACAAAGGTACCCAAGAAGTTTCGTGAAGATCAGTTCACAAATATGAGCTGTGTAGAAGTTGTGACAAAAAACTGATTGGACCTAATTTCGGTACAAAATGGCCACTGGCAGCCATCTTAAATTTTGGACCGCGCCCAGAAACACTCGTTCTCGTCCCAAGGTGATAACAAAGGTACCCAAGAAGTTTTGTGAAGATCGGTTCATAAATACAGCCTCTAGCCCGAGCCGTATTGACATCTAATTTGCATAATTTCTGCACGAGAAAAAAACCCGTACTATATGTGATGTATTCCATGTTACTAAACATTCATACAAAAATTTATTAAAATCAGAACTTTCCTACAGAAGTTCTGTACAAAAGACTGATTGCACTAATTTTGGTACAAAATGGCTGCTGGTGGCCATCTTGAATTTCAGACCACACCCAAAAACACTCATTCTCACCCCACGGTAATAACAAAGGTACCCAAGAAGTTTCGTAATGATCGGTTCATAAATACGGCATCTAGCCTGAGCCGTATAGAAGTTGTGTACAAAAAACTGATTAGACCTAATTTCGATACAAAATGGCCACTGGCAGCCATCTTAAATTTTGGACCACACCCAGAAACACTCGTTCTCGTCCCACGGTGATAACAAAGGTACCCAAGAAGTTTCGTAAAGATCGGTTCATAAATACGGCCTCTAGCCTGAGCCGTATTGGCATTTGCACTTACAGTGCTGAAAGCAACACCAAAAAACATCAAAGTTAGTCTAATTTGCATAATTTACGCACGAGAAAAAAACCCGTATTATATGTGATGTATCCCATGGTACTAAACATTCATACAAAAAATTATTCAAATCAGAGCTTTCATATGGACGTTCTGTACAAAAAACAGATTTCTGCATCGTCGGTACAAAATGGCAGCCATCTTGAATTTCGGACCGCACCCAAAAACACTCGTTCTCGTCCCACAGTCATAACAAAGGTACCCAAGAAGTTTCGTAAAGATCGGTTCATAAATACGGCCTCTAGCCCGAGCCATAGCAGCTTGGCACTTACAGCTCTGAAAGTAACACTAAATAAATCAGTCAGTCTAATTTGCATAATTTACGCACGAGAAAAAAACCCGTATTATATGTGATGTATCCCATGGTACTAAACATTTATACAAAACTTTATTCAAATCAGAACTTTGATACAGAAGTTCTGTACAAAAAACTGATTTTTGCATCATCAGTACAAAATGGCCGCCGGCAGCCATCTTGAATTTCGGACCAAACCTAAAAACACTCGTTTCCGTCCCAGGGTCATAACAAAGGTACACAAGAAGTTTCGTAAAGATCGGTTCATAAATACGACTTCTAGCCTGAGCCATAGCCAATTGTTGACGTACGGACAGACGGACAGATGGACGGATGGACAGACGGACGATGGGCCATGACAATAGCTCAAATTTGACTTCGTCAAAGTTGAGCTAAAAACTGATCACCTCGATGCTGAGATGATTGCAACTGAAATAACAGTTGACAATAAAAACATTGTGATTGTTTGTTATTACCACGACCCAAGCAAGACTGTTTCTGACACCGTCTTTGAATATTTTATGAGGAAATACAAACACTGCATTTTCCTTGCCGACTTCAATGCCAAACACCTATTCTTTGGCTGTAACAAAATCAGCCCAAACGGTGAAACCCTTCTTGAAATTAGAAATAAACATAACCAACACGTGGTTATGAATGACAATTCAGCAACTTACATCAGTAGTGATCCACAGTTCCCATCCGAAATCGTCGATCTCATAATCGCCAGCGACTCTCCAATAAATAACATCGACGACTGGGTGGGCAAAGATGACCTAGGCAGCGACCACCTCCCGGTCCATGCCTCACTCAAACTAGGCAAGGGCCCCTGTAGGTACCCCCCCCACCCTCAGAAGGAACTTCAGAAAAATCAACTGGAACCTCTACCGCAACATCATCGATGTCAAACTCCCAAACAGCTCTCCATCAAATGCAACGGAACTCAAAGCCCAATGCAAGGGCATTGAAAAGATCATCAACTCTACCCTTAATGAAATATGCCCAAAAGAAGAAGTTCGTCCCTGGAGAAGAACTATCTCAGACGACACTCTTTCATTAATCAAAACCAAATGGAAAGCTCTTCGCGCTCTTAAAAACGAAACTGACCCCCTAAGAAAAGCTGACCTAAAAAAAACCATACAACCGTTTTCATGGCGAGGTTAAGAAAGCCCTCCAAACTGAAAAACAAACCAACTTGGAAAAGGCAACAGCCAATCTGAACAGGGTCACGGATGCCAAAAAATTCTGGGACTCTTTCAAAACCCTAACTGGACAGAAAAACAAAAGCCGTAAAGCTGCAGCCAAACCCCTTAAAAAGGAAGATGGCTCATTCACGTGTACCGACAAGGACAAGACTGATACCTTCGCCAACCTCCTCAGAAAAGCCCATCGCCCATATCTAGGCCCCGACAATGATGACGCCATCATAAACGCCATTGACGACTTAAGGAATGAACACCCTAATATCTACCGTGATCCCAAATTTGATACCGATCCAGAAGAAGGGAACGACGATGACCTCTTCACCCCCATCTCAAATAACAAAATCATCAATGTTATCAGAAAATGAAAAAATTCCTCTTCACCCGGGGAAGACAAAGTCAGTTATAAAATTCTCAAACAGAGCCCAAACTCTTTAATTGATAAACTCAACAAGCTATTCAAGTTATGCATCACCCATGGCCACTTTCCAAAGTGCTGGAAAAGAGCCATCGGTGTCATGATACAGAAACCAGACAAAGACCTCTCCGATCAGGCGAGCTACCGCCCAATCAGTCTTCTCAGTTGCATTGGTAAGGTATTCGAAAGAATCATTTCCAATCGACTGAGGGATCACCTCGAAGAAACTGCCTTCTTCAATAAATGGCAAAGCGCATATATAGAAACTGCAAAGAAGGCATTGAACATGTCTACTGCCTAGTCCACCAAATGAAAACCATGATCAACAACCAACAAATTGGCGCGGCAGTCTTATTAGACGTAGAAAAAGTGTTCGATTCCGTGTGTCACAACGGAATGCGCTACAAGCTATCCAAAATGAAACTCGCAGTAAAAACTATGGAGACTACTCTCCTCCTTCCTCAACGACCGAGAAATAAAAGTCAGAGTAAACAGCGAAATGTCCGACAGCGTCCCACTGGAAGCAGGCACCCCCCAAGGATCCATCTTAAGCCCCCTACTATACATCATCTACGTTAATGATCTCAAAATCTCTGAGGATTGCATTCAAATCTCTCAGTTTGCGGATGATAAGGGCCCCTGGGACTCTAACAACATCGCCAACTTAGTTCAAAAACCCCTCCAATGCCCTGGACGACCTTGAGGTATGGTGTGCCAAATGGAGAATCAAGCTGAATGCCAGCAAAACCTAAAGAATAACGTTCACCGCGTAAGAAAAAGAATCACAACTTCAATCTAAAACTAAAGGACAAAATCATCCCCGAATGCACAGAGGCAAAATTCCTCGGCATTACTATCGACCAAAACCTAGCCTTTAATAAACACACCAGCGACATTGCCAACAAAGCGATAAAACGCATTAACTTAATAAAAATGATTCAAAGAACATCCTGGGGAGCCAACCAGACTATCCTACTTAATCTATACATTTATACGCCCAGTACTCGAGTATAGGGCCATAATCTTAACTGACATTAAGCAAACTAATATGGGAAAACTCCAAAAAGTCCAAAATCATGCACTTAGGATCACTCTCCGAGCCCTGTGGGATACTACCATCAAAACACTCCATGAAAGAGTGGATATTCAAATGATAAAAGCGCGCCTCCACTCTCTCGCTGCTAAATCCACATCAGGCTAGCCGACAGCCAGCTACTGTCCGAACTCAAGGTTGCCTGCGACAATGACCAATCCCTAAAGTCCACCAATGCAGCCCAAATCTTCAAAGACCGAAAATACTAAAAATCAAACAGGAAAGGAGAAGGTGAACTAATAGGCAGTGAAAATGGCAAAAGCTGTGACCTTCTACCAGGAAGGGCTGTCTTCGCCATCTCAACTAAAACACTAAAAATCAAACATGCTAAATAAAAAATTCAGCAAGATCCAACACCCGCGAACCAACAACATTGGTAAAGGGAAGGTGAAATAACAGGCAGTGAAAACTGCGAAAGCTGTGACCTTCTACCAGGAAGGGCTGCCTTCACCAACTCAACTAAAAACTAAAAATCAAACGTCCTAAAATATGAAAGTCATCAAGATCCAGTAATCGCAAACCGACGATTTTGGAAGGTGAAATAACAGTGAAAACGGTGAAAGCTGTGACCTTCTACCAGGAAGGGCTGTCTTCACCAACTCTACGAAAACACTAAAAATTAAACGTCTTAAAATATGAAAGTCAGCAAGATCCAGTACTCATGAACCAAGAATAATGGTAAAGGGAAGGTGAACTAATAGGCAGTGAAAACGGCAAAAGCTGTGACCTTCTACAAGGGTCTGCTGTCCTCACCAACTCTGCTAAAAACACTAATAACTGACCGCCTAAAATAATCAAATAATTAATACTGGGAAGAGGTAAATGGTAAATCTCAAACTTTTTAATTCTCTATATACCAAACTAATTCTGCCTTCTTCTTTTAGCAGGTACATACAGATGCTTTCTTTTTAATGACCAGCACCCCAATAACCACCATGGAAACTATAACCGTAATGGAAACAGTCATCTCTATGGATCCTGAACATCTTCTGCACCATCCCTAGAAGTGTTCACCCACTTCAAGGGAGGCGAGCGTTGGTCCTGCGTCCTGCCTCTGCCCCTTTTTATAAGCGTCTGAAAAGCGCATTTCTGACCCAGCCAAATAGGTTACAATGCAGGCCTGCACGCGAACCAGGGAAGTTTGGGTCTTTCTTCTGGTGGTCCCCGAAAGGGGTCGTTGTTGTCATCTATCCAAAAAGACATCCAACTGCAAATCCTGAAAACTGATTAAGACAGCCTGAGGCAGACTATACTTGCCAATGATGGCCCGCCGTCGCTAATTCATCCATCTCTGAAGTGGCAGACTATACTTGCCTGAAAAATAAAACACTACAGCACCCTCGGGAAGAGGTAGTACCTTTGTGAGAGGATCCAACCTCTCACACTGGTTCTCACCTGAGGGGTCAGTCTAACGAAATCAACCCAACACCGCTGAAACCCTTGCCAGGGACAACTGCCGAGTACCCGAACCTTTTCCTCCTTCAGCACGCCTTGACATGAAGCTACCAGATCACAAACAGTCACTGAGGGTCGAAAGGGGCTTGCCCCGCAGCGTCCCTGCACGCCTTTGGCACACTAAAACCATTTCCGTTCGTCAATAATCAATGCCTCAACGCCATGGAGACTTCAAGAGAAAGACACAGAGAGGGCTCCCGTTGGTTTGGGCTTGCCGATGGTAGAAGTTTGAGTTCCGCCACACTAGGGTGAGCCAACTGTTGTGAAATGACAAATTGAAGGGAAGAGAAGAAAACCAAACCAAACAGCAATGTCGGTTTGGTAGCGGCCCTGGTATATTGACTGTAGCCGTTACAAAAAAGGAGTGGAGTAAGCTCCACCAGTATAGTTTTGAATAACCGGGAGTCATCCATCAAGCCTTCAGGGAGATAGGATGCTGTGTGTGATATATGGGGTATCTGGTTATCCTCCCCCCCCCCCCCCCCCCATCCCATGCTATGACATTTTTTTTTATGCTGTTATCACTTTATGTTGTATCCAGTGGTCCTTGAGATGAAATTTTACTCACCAAGCTTTCTTTGTAGAGAATTGTACAAAATCGCCTGGTGGAAAACCTACACCCCCCCCCCCCCCCTCCCCCCTCCCCACCACACACACATTTAGTTGTAATTCACCCTCCACGGTCGGGTGTTACTGTAATATTATTGACATGTTAAACTGCACACAATGTAATAAGGATAATCAGCTCGCCTCGCTGTGTCAACACAGCGTAAGCCAATTAATAAGCTAACACGGCGTCCAGTCCGCTACACTTTTTAGTGTGTTTGAAAGAGAAAATGTCTTCTAACATCGTAAAATAACATTGTAGAAACTTCTCTTTTGGCATATATATTTCGTATAGCCCCCGAGTATACTTTCCAAATTTCATAGAAAACAACCAACAAATAAATGAGAAAATGATAATTTAATTCCCGACTACACTTTTTCTCCGACACAGACAAGAACTACACTTTTTAGTGTGTCCCGAATGTGACCAATTAAATAACGTCGTATATCTCGTATGTCATATCTTGTATGTCGTATCTTGAATGTCAGCTCAGGAATTCCATACTGAACATCCAAAACAACTGTTATTCTCTTCCAACATCCTGCTACACTGTTGATTCCAAGAAAAACATCATTGATTTGTGTCTGGCATCTTCAAAAATGAGAATTTATTGCACAGATGTCAGTTCAAATGTTTACTGACTTGGGCCAAACAAAAGAATAATGTTGGCGCCAATTCCGGTCTCTTCCTCGGTACTGCACATGTGCAAGTACTAAAAGTATGGAGGGCCAGATAGGACTTTTAAATTTCGGTATTGCATGCAAATTTGGAGGCTTGGGGGTTCAAAATTTGTGTTTGGTCCTTGATAATATTAAGATTGCACCAGCTAAGTCTGGGCCATAGGTTTTAGTATAAAAATATTTCAAAACGTACCCCACAAACATTAACGCAGCGGTCGTGTGAAAAACCTGCACAAAGTTTTCGTGGGCCAGTGACATTCATGATCCACACTAAACTTGGTAACATATTGATGTGTCTAATCTCTGTATCCAATACCATTTCCCCAAAATTATAAATTCATAGTAATTTGTATATTTTCTATACTTACCAATGGCCCAGACTAGCTGGTGCTAACTCAAAAATAATCCAGGGCCAAACACAAATTTTGCCCCCCAATCCCCAAAATTTGCATGGAAAACCGAAAATTTTATGTCCTTATCTGGTCCTCCATGCTTTTGCGAACTGCGCATGTTCAGTATCCAGGAAGACACCGAAATTGGCACCAACCATCATTCTTTCTAAAAAATTGCCTGTTAAATATTGTAAAACCGTGGGGAGGTATGAGTGCCCACTCATGGGAGGGCCATCCCCGTCTGGGCCATTGGTAAGTATAAAAAATATACAAATTACTATGAACTTATAATATTTTTATACAACAACCAATGGCCCAGACTAGCTGAATCGTAAACAGGCTGGAGGGCCTAGGACATAGAGGAAAATCCAATCACTCAATCACTTCATAAAGGATATCTCCTACAGGAGAATAGGAGATTAAGGAATTATATATGTCTTTCACTCGAAGTCCAAGACTACACTTCTCACCCACTGGTCTTCTGTAATTGTTATCCAGTTTGTTGCGAATCTGGATAACCTTACACCAACTGGCAAGCAATAGAGGTCCTGACCATCACCTATAGGATCTGTGGGGCTTACGGGAGGAGAAACCACGTTGCCCTCGCAAAGAGCCTCACCCCGTCAGCCTAGGGGCATCTGACCGGTAGTCTCTCGATCAGACCTACGCCTCTTTTCCGAGTCGCTGTATTGACGATCTCTAGAGTAATTATAGTAGGGTTTCCTATACCCTTGTGAGGAGTCCCCTTTAGACAATTTCTGTCTGGGATGTCCTCCTTTACTCTTTTCTGTTGTAGCGGGTCGATTAGATGCCGACTTTAGAAGCAGAGTATTAGATGCTTTCTTTGTAGCTTGGTCATAAACCAATGAAAGCTTGTCGTCAAATATTGTGTGTCCGGAGACCGGAGCGACCCGGAGAGAGTTTTTCATCTTGTCATCTATTAAAAATGACGACGTAAGGGCACCATCACGTCTGATTAACTCCAAATTAGCCACTGTTAAGGCGGAGTTATATGTGGTAAACATAATTGCCCTGGAAAGAACGCTTAAAGAGGTACGAACGTCCTCAAATTCCTTCCCATTGAGATGTTGCACCACAGCTCTTGAAAGGTGATCTGCGTAAGACATAGCATCCAACTTCGCTCTATTTTAAGAAATTGCTGTCTCAGTCATGTCTGAGTGAATTGTGAATGACCCAGGTAAGGATAGCTCTAGGTCCTCGGCCTGTTCATCCAAACACAGAGGAACTCTCTGTACATCTTCCCCGACCGTTTTAAATGAACGTGGTCAAGGAAACGGTAAATTTATGGAACATGATGTCAAGAAACCGCCTTTCTTCTTCCCACTGGAGAGTTTGAATATGGCATCGTCTAAATGGCCGAAGGCAACACCTGTCTAGACTGAACCGGAAAAGACAGGACCTTCTCCTTTGTCCGGATAAAGTCTGTGTCCAACAACGCCAACGGATTCTTTCTAGTAGTCGCAGCATTCAGATTCAGCGGAACAAATTCAAGGTAGTGTTGATGGATTAAATCCATCGCAACCATGTGCTGTTCCGAAAGGGAAGGGTAATCCTCTTCCATATACCTTTCATCATCCAATTGAATCAGTTGTGAGTCTCGGTCTACGGCATCTGAATGTGCAGATGACTGGACCGACCCAGCACCATCCGACAGCTCAGGTTCTGAGACTGCCGTAGGCAGCTCTTGCACTTGCTGGGATGCTGCGATGAGCAGTGCAATCTGCGACAGCAAGTCCATAACGGACGCCTGAGGAGCAATGGTCTTCTGTTTCTTGGCCGCCTGTTGCTCCTGGGACAGTGTGTCCAAGATGGCTCTTTTCTCCAGACGTCCCGATAAACAAGGCCTCAACTCCTTAGCTACCGGATGGTCCGACTTCGCAGATGATGAGTGGTCCCTTCTCGGCGATGCAGGCTGGATATCCAAAGTCGTGTAGCTAAGGTGTGGTCGTGTGTGCTTTTTAGATGACGTTGTAGAAGCTGTAACTGCAACCAAGGCCGGCTGCAAACTATATGGAGCGTCCTGGACGGAAGGTGTGGATGTATGCTCTGACTCACGCAAGTTTCTAATCGCAACATCTGGCCCCAGATGCTGCTGGGAAAGAGAGGGACTTCTCTCGCGTCGCGGTCCTTTCAGACGTCGCTGACTTCCCACGGTACTTGCCAGCTTCTTCCTCTGTTCCGTCATCACTGGGTGAGCATGTTTATGTTTTAAGGTGCTCGCTCTACCCAATCCACTCCTATCAACCACAACGGACACGCCCAGCATCACAGTACCCACGGATGGAAGTAACCGCTTCACCGGGTGAGCTAGCTGGCAACAAGGGACTAAAACCACCAGCTAGTGGCTTTATGCCCTGCCTAATATTTATGAGCACCTTGGCAGCTAGCTCTGTTTGCTCATCTGAGCGTGACAACGGTAGCACACTATCTCTAGGCGTCACATAAACATCACCACGTTCTTGTTCCCCTGAAAAAGAAACTGAGAAACTTGCTTGACTTTGTGGCAAGAGGACCAGCATTGGCCTCTCACCGCTAACTACGTACCGTGACACCTGTCTCCAACATTTGTCAACCCATCTGACACAGGTTGGACAAGAATTAGTGGGAGTACATCGACTACAAGCAAGGCAACAAGCATGTAAATCCGAGGAAGACTTCCTCGCCTTGCATTTTGAGCAATAAGCTTTCATAATGAATCATTGCCAATGTAAACACTGTCAGAAGATAAACCAGAAACAAGACCCCAGGCACTGAATAAAGAGGCCCGAAGACAGTAACAGATTTTGAACTATCCGATGTAAAGCAAGATCTTCAGAAGAAGAAAAAACGATACATCGGATGTAAGATGCATGACCCAAAATGCATACGCACCCCTAGGGTGAGGACATAACCATGGGGATATACAGAATTTATAAAAAAAAAATTCAATAAAATAAGCCAAAAAGCTTGGGAGTTTAACTGGGGGGCTTCAAGGAAGGATAGGGAAGGAATACTTAACAAACAGTGGAAAAATCATTAGCAAGAATGATGACGTCAGGCCCATGTCCCGAAATTGGGAAACATGAAATAATTTAGATAAAAATTATAAAGTTACAGCCCTGAACGTTTCCAACCACCGTTGTTCCCTTCCATCATCCAATTATGTCCTTGGATCCACCAATTCTACCATTGATTTGTGTCTGGCATCATTAAAACTGAGATTTAAAAGCACAGATGTCAGTTTGTTGTCACTGACTGGAGGGCCAAACAAAGAATGATGGTTGGCGCCAATTTTGGTGTCTTCCTGGATACTGCGCATGCGCAGTTCGCAAAAGTATGGAGGACCAGAGTGGACATAAAATTTTTGGTTTTGCATGCAAATTATGAGGATTGGGGGGCAAAATTTGTGTTTGGCCCTGGATTATTTTTGAGTTAGCACCAGCTAGTCTGGGCCATTGGCTGTTGTATAAAAATACATCAACATCAGTTTGGATATCCCCTACTTTTTTTGAATAGTATATATAGCAGGTTTAATGAGATTATGGCCTACAATCTTTTGAGAAAAAATAATTTGCAGTCATGATGGTTGGTGGTAAATGAATAAAAATCAAGCAAATCTGCCCAGTGGCAAACACAAAGATCATCATTTAAGTTGTATAATTTAGGCTTAAAAAAGTTAAAAAAAAAGCTTCCTCTAGACATCAATAATGCATAACCAATGAAAGTGTCAATGACACTGTAGCTTAACTTGTGTGTTGTGTTTGATGAAAAGGATAATGTTCAATGTTTATGAAAGGATTATATGAAATAAGACAAGAATTGTGATAATTGGGAATATGTTCATTTCTGTTCTCTGTATGCTATGTTTTTGATAAAAAATAATATAAGGTGTACACTGTACTAAAGAGCTGAGGGGTGGGTTAATATGACCTCACAGTTAATGTATGTGGCCCTCACAGTTAACGTATATCAACGAAAGTTACCAAGTTACAGTGAAACTATTCCAAAACAAGTCATCCTGTCAAGTTAAATTGAAATCCCTTCATAAATATGGCCTGTAGACTGTGCTAAAGGTTTTCGGGCTTCGGGCCCCTGTAGCCATCAGTTTCCCAATTGCATCCAAAGGGGACGTTCTCATCTAGACATTATATGAAGTCAACCTACCATGTTTCAATGAAATCCCTTCATAAATATGACCTGTAGACTGTGCTAAAGGTTTTTGGGCTTTGGGCTCGGGAAGCCATCATGGTTGAATGATTGCAACCAAAAGGGGACATTCTCATCTGGGCATCATCTGGAGTGATCCTACGAAGTTACAATGAAATTCCTTCATAAATATGACCTGTAGACTGTGCTCAAGGTTTTCAGGCTTTGGGCCCCTGAAGCTGTCACAGTTGACCAATCACAACCAAAAGGGGATGTCATCATCTAGGCATTATATGGCGTCAAACTAACAGGTTACAATGAAATCCTTCCATAAATATGACGTACAGACTATGCTAAAGGTTTTTAGGGGTGGGAGTTGTGGAACCTATATTGAAATCTGGCCTGTATTACTAGCTGGAAAGTACACATATCAACTTTGGTTGAAATCAAATAATCCAAACTGGAGTTATCAGACGGAAACCAATTGTTTACAGACAGATGGATGGACCGACAGATGGATGGATGAAAGTCATAACTATAGCCCTGACTATAAACAGTCAGACTAAAAATGCATTTTGTTTCAAAGAAAAAATATTGCATGAATGGCCCGGGGTGAGGAGGAGGTAGGGTGTGGGTGAGGGGTGGGGGTGTGTTAGGGGAGTCCATTTTTTTTCCACATGTGGTCAGTCTAAATCCTTCAGAATGCATTTTGAGCAGAGAAAAAAAAAAAACCTAACTGGCACTATGGGGGTGGGGGGTGGGTGGTGGTGTTTGTCTGGGTTTTTAACCACAAACTTTAACCAAACAGTAAAAAAGCATTTTTGATGAAAGAAAAAAAAGTGCCTATTTGCCCCCTCCTGGGAGGGGGGGGGAGAGGGGGGGGAAGTTACGTGAGTTTAAAAAAAAGGTTCCGCATGTAGTGACTGTAAATAGTTCAAAATGCATATTCGAGGAAAGAAAAAAAAAAGCCTAATTGGGGGGGGGGGGGGGGGGGGGAAGGAGTGGGGGGGCGGTGGTGTTTGTCTGGGTTTTTAGCCAAAACTGTAAACAAGCATTTTTGACGAAAGAAACTAGAGTGATGCCATGCATGCAGCCCGACTGTCCCAGGAATGGCAATGCTTAGACGCAAAATAATCGGAGCCATTTTTTGTTAACAGTTTACCTAACGAATCTGCCATATCTGCACTCGTGATATACAAAATTT